>CAWUFW010011028.1:0-648377 GCA_963921515.1 Calotriton arnoldi
CGACCCCTAAATTTATTTGCAAGATTAAAATAATTATCAATTAAACAAATATTATTAATTAAAAAACAAATTAAAATTCATAAAAATTAATCAACTTCCCACCCTTTACCCCTATAATCCCCACAACCTGCACCTTAAATTGAAACTTAAAAAAATTAATTACACAATCAAAATGAATTTTCAATTAAACAACTAATAGTATTTGACAAATAATTATAAAGCTTGTAAAATTAATTTACACCCCACCCTTTAGTCCTATAAACCCAAAAACAACACACAAAAAAGGTAATTAAACAGTTAACATAATTATCAATTAATTATTATTAATGTATAACTATTTATTAATTATTTGAAAATAAATTACTTTACCACCTTTTAACCCCTATATCCCCAAAATCCACACCCAAAAAATGTAATTAGACAATTAACAAAATTAATTAGCAGTTTTTTTATTAATTATCAGCTATTTATTAATTAATTAAAAATAAATTACTTCCCACCCTTTACCCCTATAAACCCCACAACCCACACCTAAAAAAGAATTACAAACTTACCATAATTAATTATCAATTAATTAATTAATATTAATTAACAACTAATTAATAATTAGTTAAAATCCATTATTTCCTACCTCTTACCCCTGTAAGCTCCACAACCCACACATACAATATACCCCCAAAAAATGAACATCTCAATTAACACTATAAAATATCAATTAAATCAATATTAATAAATGAAAAATAATCATTAATTTATTATAATTAAATTACTTCCCACCCTATTCCCCTATAAATCCACAACCCGCTACGGAACTAAAAAACGCAAAATTTTACTAAAAATAAAATAAAGAACTACTAAAAATTTGACACGTATTAAAAAACATAAACAATACTTATAGAAAAAAATACATCACATACATTTAAAATACATACTAAAATACATAACACTAATTAAAAAATTGATATTTTAAACAACTATATTTGTGCAAACAATATTAATGACTTCTATATTTTAAATATCGATATTACTTACCTAAAAATGAATATTCTTGTCCATGATATTCTTGCTGTCGTTATTTCTGTCACGATATTTATAACTCGATAATTGTGTCAGTCGATATTACTGACTCGATATTTTGTCTGAATACCAGATTAGGGCATTACTTTTTACTAAAATATTTTAAATATATAGGGCCTCATTACGTTGTTGGTCGGAAAGCAAACCGCCCGACTCCTTGTCGGATTCGGTCCCGACCGACTCGCGTTTGGCAGTTCCGCACAACCGATTACGATGCTTCCGAACACCGTTCGGAAGGTCTCCCATTGACTTCAATGGGAGCCTATGTTACGACATACAACACAGGTTCTTATTGCAAAAAGGGGTGGTTGCTGAAAACCTTGCACCCTGTCGCAGGCACCCCATGGTGCCTGCCACACTGTGCATGGTTTTAAATGGGAATCCATTGGGTAACCCCACAACCCCAACCGGAGGCCTCAGGATGAAAGGGGGCCTGCTACGGGCCCCCCCCGAGTAAGTTCCCAACACAAGCCGAGTTGGAAAGGCTGTCAGAATCCGACATCATAATCTGTCGGTTGGAAATGCTGTCCATAGAGCTGTACAAATCAGCTTCGACCGACTTGGATTCTCCGAGAGCTGGTCGGAACCGCTTCGGAATGATCAAACAGTTTTCCTTTTAACCGCAAGCATCGTAATCGTTCGGTCGGAATTGAACCCGACCGAGGGGCCGATTCCGATGTCGGACGGACTCAGGTCCGTCCGACATCGTCCTGGAGCCATAACCGACCGACCTGCTGTCGTCGGTTACGGCCCTGCAAGTACGATGCGACCGAACCCTGTTCGGTCGCACTCGTATACTTCACAATGGGAGCATGCATTCCGAGCGGAATGCATGCTTGCATTGTGAAAAGCAGGGGTGCAGTTCATCCCTGCACCCTGTGGCCGGCACCCCAAGGTGCCTGCCACCGGGTGCAGGGATCAACAGAGGGGCACCATAGGTGCCCCCAGTCCGCCATTCGGCGGCCTCGCACCCACCTACTGGGGGCCCCCAAAGACAGTTACCGACTGCCTTTTCGTGCCGGAAAGACCAGCACGAAAAGGCAGTGAAATACTGCCATCGTACTCCCTCGGTCGTGAAGAGGCAGCCGGGGGAGTACTGAATGATTTCCGGACGGCGGTCGGGCTCTCCGAGCCCGTCGTAAGCCATCCGGAAATCCGAGTCGGATTCCTTTTTGACCGAGCCCATCGGAATGGCTCGGTCGGAAAGGAATCCGGCCGGCACGTTCCGATTCGGTCGGAAGGGCTCCGACCATCGTTCGGTGCCCTTCCGGCCGAAATCGGAATCGGCCCCCGAGTCGGGCGGATGGGTTCTGACACGGTCTAGGGGAATCCGAAAGTCATTCGGAGGCTTTCCAACCGACATCGTAATCAGCCCCATAGTGTGAAGTGCTTGCATGTCCATCCATGGGAAAAGAGTATCAAAATTCACCAATAATACAAAGCATTTTATATCTCATAGCACTGACTGTTACCTGTAATATGAGGGAGATTAATGGGTTACAGTCTGCCAGATTCCCTGTCTTGGGTTGGTAAATTGGCTAACCCTACACTTTACCAGAGGGTTTAGATATCTAGAACTGAGCTGTGTTTTCTTCTAAAGTTGCAAAAACACATCCAATGTTCCTATCTGCCTGAATTGTTAATATTTTGTGTCCATGCATGTGAGAGAGTGGCTGTTCCCCTTCTTGCCATAGAAGGAGATATATTTGAGTTCTTCTAAAGTTCTCTACACTTAGGAAACGTTCAGAAATAGAAATACCAGCTGAGGTGATATTAGCATTTATTTTATTTGGAAAATACCTGCAACTGGCAATATTAATTATTGTGACTGTGGGAGATTGTTACAAAAAGTTAATTTTCAGCTATTCTTTTAGTAATGTATGCGGAAAACATGCCAAGTGGTGTTGTTGTGAGTGGTCAGTTTTTTGAGGTGAGGTAACTCCAATCTCTACTGATGTCCTTGCACTATGTATCTGGCACTAGACATTATTAACTATGAAATGGAAAGGAGCATGTGGATCCGGGACTACAAGACCCTTTTCCACATGCCATTCCTGATTTCGAGCCCAGTCATGGGTGCTTTGCTACTGTTACTTAACACCTGCTGGTGTAGGTGATAAACTGGGTGGAGAGCAATGGATCAGAGGACATAGGAACTAGGAGGGGGGGGGATCTGTCAATGCGCAAACCAGTGTCTCATTTACTTTCAATGTGCACTGACTTGGACAATGACTTGGACCAGGAGCGGTGTAGTCCCTATTGGACTTTGGTGCTCCCGCTGGATCCATTCTACTTGATTTCTATTTCATACCTTAATATTAAGTTCAAGTATTTCCATAAGGAAGACAGATAAGATGTAAGGCTTAACGGATTACTTAAAGAATATCAGTAACAGAATTGCATAGGATGGACCATCCATCAATAAGTATAGTAAATATACAAATCAGAAGGAATAGAGGAAAGAACTCAGTAAAGTTATACTAATAATCCAGCATATATTTGCCTTTTGAGAAAGGGAAAATGTGAGCCTCCATCATAGAGAAATCACATCCTTTCATAGGATTTTAGACAAAAGATTTTATACATTCATTAAACAAATACTTGGTTCACATGGTTTTCACCAATTGAGAACAAGCAAGAAGAAACAATTTTCCACAGGATACATTTGGAGATTCTCTCACCATTCTACTACATTAGATGCGGACGTTCCCAGAGTCTCTACATGTGACATAGTAAGTTTAGGGTTTGAGACAGTTATGTTGTCCTTGGATAGGTACATCTTGTTCATGCGGCTAGTCTTTTAATTGCAAATCTTACAATTCTTTATTGCGGCAAAATAATAATAGTGGAAATGATCACGTGGTATTTTACAATGTCACTTCCAAGATGGAAAAAACACAAAGTTTTCCTAAGTTAGCAAAAAATCAATTCTCATACGCTAAGCACTACAATTTAGGAAAAACATATCTCACAGTATAAGAGGGGCACAGCAAGGCAAAAGGTGAGCAAGGTAGGAGCCAGGTTTATCCCAAGTTCCAGTCCTACTCAGAGTAATCTGTGGTTTTACTGGATGTGGCTTCGCACCGGGCTGGACTTGAAGCTGACTGGAGCTGTATGTTTTCTAGGGCATATTATTTCAGAAAACTCATGATGGGGGTCTTAGATCCTCACTATGATGGCGGTCGGACTTTGCTGGGGTGCTGCGGGCTGCATGCACATGCCACAGTACAAAAAATAGACATTACACATATCCCTGCACTACGTGGCAGGCACGATGCAGTGCCCTCCAAAACTCACTGCTGAGGGCCAGGGGGTCCCGCTACAGGCTCCTAATGTCCCTTTCTGCCAGCCTTTTCATTGCGGGTAAACCGCCATGAAATGGCCGGTGGGGAAGGACATCATAATCCCTACGGCCGTAGGTGGCGGTCTCACCATCATCATAAAAAAGTAACCCAAATATACACTTTGTGGGTTTGGTATCCACCAAACATTTTTTGTAGATATTTTATCCCACCGCTGTTTAAAAATAGAATTGCTGATTTCTTCAACATTTGAAGAAATGCTGTTCAAAGTGCAAAACATAAGGTCACAGATTTTGCAAGCACAAGCTCACACATAGCAACTAATGCTTGCATATGCATGCTTCTAAAGGGTGCCCGATTATCCCCCACAAAATTGATGTTCATCTCAAAGACAAAACTGAATATTGCAGGTAAGAAAATCATTCTTAAGTGTTTGATATTGTTTTTAAAAAAAAAAAAGATGATATAAAATTTAATTTGTAATATTTTATAATGTTTTATGATATATTTAAAAGTTATCACTATGTTAATTTTTGTGGTTTTCCAGTAGTTGTTTTATTGTTTTGATAACATTTTTAAAGTGTTGTTTTGAGTGAGTTTTTTGTGAATTATTGGTAGGTGTTGGGGTTTACAAGTAGCAGGGTGGAAACATATTTAAATATCTATTTTAATGTTTTATACTTTTGTACAATTTGTCGAATGTATCTGGTTAATTTGATTAATAATTATGTAAGTTATTTATTTGCAATGCTATTTGATTTAAATAGTGTTACAAATTGTTACTTTTTTCAGTTGGGTAATTATATTCTTATGTATGTAATTTTGTTAATTATTTATTTAAATTTTAATTTTTTCTTTATTTTGAGTGGATGATTATTCTGGGATTAGTCGATATTCCATTTTTGTTAAACAGTTCTGTCAGCATGGTCTCCACGATGTCACCTCAAATGATGATATATGGATCAAATGGAGTCATATAGTCTCAGATGAGAACTCCCTAGCTACCATATATGTGGAGGTAGCATCTGCCCTCGTTAACTTGAGCAACTTGGGATGCGATGACTCAGCTATCATGTCTACTTTCTCCCATCTTCTTAAGGTAATTAAGAGTCACTGCTCTAGATAAACCGCAAGCACTACCCCAAGACGTAGGGATATGCCCTGGTTCAATGGGAACTGTAAACAGGCTAAGACCACCCTAATTGCCGCAGTAAAAGGTGGGAGAAGGGCTCTGATAGCAGAGAGAAGAAGAGCCTACAACAAGGCACAGATAGAGGCTAAGAAAAGTTGGGAGGAAGAGAATTGGCCCACTTTGGCTGAAGCATCAAGAATGAAAAATAGTAAATCATTTTGGCATTTATTGGCCAAAGGAGCAGTGCACACGGTAACAAAAGAGAATTTTTTTATTCAATCACATGTTTGGGAGGAGCCCTTTACACAGTTGTATGCCATGGAGGGCAGCGATAAGGACTCTGCGATCCCAAAGGATGACCCAAATCTGCTATAAGAGAAAGAAGAAGCAGAAGTAGTCTCGTTTACTTTAGAAGAAACTGGGACTGCAATTAGCTGCCTGGGTAAGGGAAAAGTTCCAGGATTAGACAAGATACCTGGGGATCTTTACTGCTCAGAACCCACCATATGGGGTCCTGTACTTCACTCAAAATTGAACGCAATAGCACGATGAACAGATATCCCAAGTACTTGGAAGGGTGAGGAAATTATCCCGATTTTTTAAAAAGGGTATAAAGGGGACCCCCCCAATTATAGACCAATCAGCCTCATAGGTATGGCTCAGAAGTTTTTAGTAAATTGATCCTGACACACCTAAACACTTGGATCGAGGAAAACAATATACTGTCTCACCTACAAGCAGGCTTTAGGGAATCCACTAGTACCTTAAATCAGGTATTCTGTTTCTTACTGCTTACCTGGAAGGAAGTCACCATTAGAAAGCGTCATCTCTATGTTGTGTTTGTAGATCTTAAGCAAGCATTTGACTCCATAAATCGCACCAAATTATGGGTCGCCCTGAGTGATCTTGGTCTGACAAATGGGTTGCTGCAACTAATAGTGTGTATGCACCAGGATAATTATGCCTAGGTTCGATGGAACCAAGGGGAAAACTCACTGGGAAGATTTGAGTGCACAAAGGAGTACAACAAGGATGCGTTTTAGCCCCAGCCCTATTTACCTTATAAATGAATGGGCTAATTAAAGCTCTGTATAACTGTGGGGGTGACCCTCCTAAGCTTGCGGGCAGAGAAATTCCATCACTCCTGTTCACAGATGATACGCTACTGATTGCAAAAACACCTATGGGCGTGCAAAATGTATTGACCACGTTTGCTACAGCCTGCATTAACTTTGGTCTGGAGAAAAATTGCTCAAAGACCAAATTCATGGCTTTTACCCCCACTGTTGTTTTAAAGGGAAAATCAGGTTGGGCTCAAATACGCTTGAACAAGTCAAGGTTTTTGACTACCTAGGGGTGAGACTGAGTAGTAACTCGAGCTGGACTGACCAAATCCAAAAGAGTACCCTTACGCTCCAGCACATTGACCCGCAGTGGTCAAAAAAGGTAATCAATCTGCTCATCGTCCTACTTCTCCAGTCTTAGAAATGCATCGAGCTAGAGGTCTGGGGTCAGCACTCTATGGTGCAGAACTGTGGGGTTTCGGACTAGACAAAAAGCAGAGAGATGGCAGAAAATAAATGTATACGGTCATTACTAAATGTGCCAAATAGTACTCCACTTCTACCGGCTCAGTTAGACCTCGGCCTAAGAAGTGTTAAGTACAAAGGGGAATTGAAAGCCCTAGGGGCCGATTCCGATTCGGGCCGGAAAACGTACCGACCGACTCGGTCCGGGAATAAAGTCCGACCGACACGTACCGGCACCGTACGACCCTGGTAGTACGATAAAATGCATGTGAAATCAGACCGACTCGGACGGAATACAAAACGACCGACCGAGCCGGACGGAAACAAGCCATCCGGCCGGGAAATCACGCGAAACGAACCGACCGACACGCACCCGGATTGAACCCGAACGAAACGTACCCGCGAACTCCGACCCGTGTAGTACGATGCTGTGCGTGCAAAACACGACCGACTCGCCCGGAGCACAAGCCGTACGACCGACACGCATACAAAACCCAGCCGAAGCAACCCAATACTACGCGACCGACTCGTACGCCGCATATGAAACCTAGCTGACACACAGCGGGAACGAGTCGGACAAGATCGCACCACACAACTGCAGCGTCCTACTCGGACACAAGAACGACTCCTACATGCACCAAAAACACCAAGGAAAAATTAGAAAAAAAGGGCCAAACAAGCAACCACAAAGCCAATAAATACAGGGAGGAAAGAAAAAATGGAACAAGGACACACCTCCAACTCCACCTACATAAAGGCCACAAATCCCTACCATGATCCTTTGCAAATTCCACTGACCTGCCAGCACACAACACCATCACACAGCAACCACAGACACACTCACAGCTCATACATCACACAAGCCACACACCATTACCACACCTACAAATAGCACCCTCACACACACCCAGCTAAACCTACACTCACACCCCCCACTTGCACACACACACATCAATCACCACCACCACCCATCACCATGCCCCCAAAGAAGAACCATAAGTTCCTAGATAGTGAATTGGAAGTCCTGGTAGACGAGATCCTGAGGGTAGAGCCACAGTTGTTTGGTACATTGGTACAACAGACCCCCATGTCGCAGAAAACCAAGATGTGGGCGAGGATTGTCGACAGGGTGAACGCACAATCACCATGTTTGTGCACAAAGGAAGACATCCAGAACAGGTGGCATGATGTGCGCAGGAGGGTCTGAGACCTACTCAAAAAGGACTACCTCCTCAGCCAGCACACCGGCAGTGGCCCTCCTGCAAAACCAGTATACCTCAGGCCCTGGGAGGAGAAGGTGCGGGCCATCCTACCACCAGTGAGCGTATACGGACTGACAGACATCCCAGAGCCTGGTGAGTACACAACTAATATACACAATATGGTGTGAGAACACACAAACATCACAGTCAAGGGGATAGGCAAACCATGCACCCTTAGCAAATACACAGCAACCAAAAGATATTCATCCCAAGATGTGAATGCTAGTCAGACAAACACAATACCTCCCATCTCATAGTGATATGTAACTGTGTCATGACATGTACAAACCTAGCAACAAATACAGCAAGGCAGTGGCACAAATAGAACCAACAAACACTCCCAGATATTTAAACACCACTAGAACACCACCTCACAGGGAAGCTCACCGAAAGGAAGGAATTCTGTGTATGCTGGTCAAGTCAGTGTAGCCAATAGCATGATGGGAGTGGTAGTCACAGATATTGGTCACACCCACAATTGGCCCATCAACACCACTCTGAACCATGCTCACATCACAGGGAGTGGAAAACAACTGACAAGATGGCTGACACTGGGTACTGCTGTGGGGAGCACAAGGCCCTGATGGGAACTGGGCACCAACAAACAACAGGACCACACTGTCAGCCATCTTGCCATTGCTGTCACACTCACACACAGTGAAGTCCGCTCAAAAGGAAGGAAGTATGGGCATGCTGGGAAGGGGGTGTAGGCAATAGCATGATGGGAGTGGTTGTCACAGATATTGGTCAGCCTCACAATTGGCCCATCAACACCACCCTGAACCATGCTCACATCACAGGGAGTGGAAAAGGACTCACAAGATGGCTGACACTGGGTACTGCTGGGGGAGCACAAGGCCCTGCTGGGAACTGTGCAACAACCAACAGCAGGACACCACTGACTGACATCCTGAAAGACAACTTGCACTCCCTGCAATGGAAGCACGTTCCATGGTGGGATATCTGGCTGGGTGGGAAGGAGGACTCACAGCACTGACCATAGTTACAAGCACCTCCACTCACACACCCCCTCAACACTAACTCCACATAACCAACCTGGGAGAATGCAATGCCTCACATCCTAACTGAAGATCCCACAAAGAACCACCACCCTGGGTTATGCTGTGTGAAGCACAGGGACACTCTTGGGACTTATAGCCAAACAACTGCCAGGACAACACTCCCAGCCATCCTGTCAGCACAGGCACCCCACCGGGAAGCAGAGTCAAAAGGAAGGAAGGATGGGCATGCTGGGAAGGGGGGTGGAGGCAATAGCATGATGGAAGTGGTAGTCACAGATCAACATCTCACACCCACATGGCCCAGCAAGTTAGCACTGAAGCATGCACACCTCACAGGGAGTCAAAAGCCACTTCAAAGATGTCTGGCACAGGCCACAGCTGTGGGGAGCACAAGGCCCTGATGGGAACTGGGCACCAACAAACAACAGGACCACACTGTCAGCCATCTTGCCATTGCTGTCACACTCACACACAGTGAAGTCCACTCAAAAGGAAGGAAGTATGGGCATGCTGGGAAGGGGGGTGTAGGCAATAGCATGATGGGAGTGGTAGTCACAGATATTGGTCAGCCTCTCAATTGGCCCATCAACACCACCCTGAACCATGCTCACATCACAGGGAGTGGAAAAGGACTCACAAGATGGCTGACACTGGGTACTGCTGGGGGAGCACAAGGCCCTGCTGGGAACTGTGCAACAACCAACAGCAAGACACCACTGACTGACATCCTGAAAGACAACTTGCACTCCCTGCAATGGAAGCACGTACCATGGTGGGATATCTGGCTGGGTGGGAAGGAGGACTCACAGCACTGACCATAGTTACAAGCACCTCCACTCACACACCCCCTCAACACTAACTCCACATAACCCACCTGGGAGAATGCAATGCCTCACATCCTAACTGAAGATCCCTCAAATAACCACCACCCTGGGTCATGCTGTGTGAAGCACAGGGACACTCTTGGGACTTGTAGCCAAACAACTGCCAGGACAACGCTCCCAGCCATCCTGTCAGCACAGGCACCCCACCCCACAGGGAAGCAGAGTCAAAAGGAAGGAAGGATGGGCATGCTGGGAAGGGGGTGGAGGCAATAGCATGATGGGAGTGGTAGTCACAGATCAACATCTCACACCCACATGGCCCAGCAAGTTAGCACTGAAGCATGCACACCTCACAGGGAGTCAAAAGCCACTTCAAAGATGTCTGACACAGGCCACAGCTGTGGGGAGCACAAGGCCCTGCTGGGAACTGGGCACCAACAAACAACAGGACCCCACTGCCAGCCATCTTGCCATTGCTGTCACACTCACACACAGTGAAGTCCACTCAAAAGGAAGGAAGTATGGGCATGCTGGGAAGGGGGTGTAGGCAATAGCATGATGGGAGTGGTAGTCACAGATGTTGGTCAGCCTCACAATTGGCCCATCAACACCACCCTGAACCATGCTCACATCACAGGGAGTTGAAAAGGACTCACAAGATGGCTGACACTGGGTACTGCTGGGGGAGCACAAGGCCCTGCTGGGAACTGTGCAACAACCAACAGCAGGACACCACTGACTGACATCCTGAAAGACAACTTGCACTCCCTGCAATGGAAGCACGCTTCATGGTGGGATAACTGGGCTGGGGGAGAAGGAGGCCCGGATGGCAAGCAAATACCACCAATGCTGGTCATGCACACACCTCAACATTCACATTGACATGCCACAGGTTGGCAGGACAATGTGCTACACCAATATCACTCTCTGACTGTCACAATTTAGGAGAATGCAATGTCCAGGCCCACATCCAGAGGTACAGTCACAACTGTCAGGTGTTTGAACAATTGATGCCAGTAGAAACATAACATACAATCTGTGTCTCTCCCCAAAACAGGTGATGATGGGGACACAGCAGCAGACGAGGAGGAGTCCCTGTCCCAGGCTCCAGGGAACACTGAGCTCACTGGTGTGGATCAGCCTCTGCACTCCTCGGATGGTGAAGAACCAGCTGGACCCTCCGGTGTGAGTCATCATGCAGCACCAGCAGGACCATCATCTGCACCCCCTGCACCCACCCCTCCAACAACTGCCAACACACAGGCCACCCCTGCCAACACGGACAGACCAAGGAACACAGATGACAACAGCGCAGGGACCCAGACCCAAACTGGAGCTGGTGACAACGAACCCAGGAACAACACCCAAGTGGGCCCACGGTCACCTGTGCGTGCCACCGCAGGTCCTGCATGTGTCGCCAGGGGTGGTGGGAGGGGTGGTAGACATAGGTCGCTCTTTGCAGAGGGGTCTGGACTGCATGATGACCCACAACTGGCACGCATCGCGGATGCGTACCAGACTAGCACCGGAGAGGTCAGCCAGGTAGTGGGGATCCTCAAGGACATACAACAGCAGCAGGCTGCCCATCATACTGCTTGGACTCCCACATCTCCCGTGTCGAGACACACATGTCACGTGTCGAGACACACATGTCTGGCATGGAGTCCAAGTGGGACACATTGGAACAACTGACAGTGGTGCATAGGGACATACTGACATGCCTCCACCAGATCAGCACCAACATGGCCACACCTCCCTGTGTGCCCACAACATCTGCTGCTGAAACAACTGCAAATGCCACAGGGAGGGAGGAGGACTCTGGCAGAGAGTCCCCTGCACCGCCGCAGCCTGCACCTGAGGGTCCCCCCCAAGAAGAGGGGCCGTCCGAGGAGGCCAAACTGAGAGGCCGATGGCCATCTACATCCCCCAGGAAGCCAACACCTGTTCTGGAACTTTTCCTCTGTGTGCAAACTGCACGCCCTGTCGAAGCCAACCCAACTCTCCCACATGACATGGGGAGCTCTAGTTGGCCAAATTCATCAGATGACTGTGGACTTTACTCTGGACATCTCAGCTACCAAGACTTCCAAATCACATGGGAACTTTGGATTCCAATTTCTATGTACAGCACCCACCATCCTGTGCACCATTCTCACACCTGTATGTAAATAAACTCACCAATACACCATATCTGCCTCTGTTGTGATTCCAACGTGCTCTCTGTCATGGAGATGGTGATCAGAAAAATGACACTGTGCATGCTAACTGCTACAGCAAGTCCAACACCGTCATGTCAGTCATGGCGACGTGACACATATGAGGGAGACACACCACTAGGGCCACACAACACATACACACCAGGGCCATCAGACTCATCACCTATACTGATGTTGCAACTAAATACAGTGGAATGCACAGACACGCCACCTATTCACAGTCTGTCAACTAGACTACAGGTTCAGTAAGCAAATGTCAGTCAGATGTGTGACCACAGACAACGCACATCCCAAAGTGAAGCACAGGTTTATTACACATTTGCAACATGTTGTTTCCACTACAAATGCTAGCTAATCCAACCTGGCTGTGGCCACAAAGTCAAAAAGTGCAGAAGATAGAAAGTCCAGGGGTGTGTGGCACATCACCTGTAGGGAAACGACTGCTTCCACCTTGCAAGTTGATTCATGGATTCGTGGGATCCAAGTTGATCAAACAACTCCGGCAGCACCCTGTGAAGGACAGACATGACACACAGTCAAAACCACTGAAGAACAGCACAGAACGGCAATACTCATGTCTAATACATGTCACGAGATAACTACACAAAACCAAGTTAGCATGTCAACACTGTTGGGCAGTACAGACCACCTGCAAGGACACATCGCTGCACGCATCCAGTCAAGTAGCACATGGCCACACTCAAACAGCAACAGAGCACCACACACACATATCATGCAAACTCAAATCATTGACATTACAACCCTCTGGAGACTCACATTCAGCTGAAGAAGTTGGTGATGAGCTGTGTGCGGACATCACCATCATCATCATCTTCACTGGCATCGTGACCCAGGCCAGGATCTTCCACAGGTGGCGGACGTTGGTCATCGTCATCCAGGATGAGAGGCAACTCCTTCCGCACTGCCAGGTTGTGCAGCATGCAGCAGACGATGACAATCTTGCACACCTTTGCTGGGGCATATGGGAGGGCCCCTCCTGTCTTGTCCAGGCAGCGGAAGCGGCTCTTCAGGAGACCAAAGGTCCGCTCAATCACCCTCCTCGTCCGACCATGTGCCTCATTGTAGCGCATCTGGGCTGGTGTCACAGGGTTCCTGAGGGGTGTCAGCAACCACGGCATGTTGGGGTATCCCGAGTCACCTACAGACAGACAATTGCACATTAGCCGATTTGAAAATGTGTGCGGAAAACAACATAGCAGAACACACACAATGGTACAAAGTCAGTACACACCAACAAGCCAGGCACGCTGGTTCGGCATCTGTGACATCATCCTCGGGATGCGACTACTCCTCATCACGTAGGCATCGTGTGCCGAACCGGGGAAACGGGCACACACATGTGTGATGGTCATATCTGCAAGACATACCACCAGAGCATTGATCGATTGGTAATGTTTACGGTTCCGGTATGCCTGCTCATGTGCCTGTGGTGGTATCAAAGCCACATGTGTCCCATCAATGGAGCCAATTACATGTGGCATCCTCCCCAGGGCATAGAAGTCACTCTTGACGTCAGTGAGTCGTTGACGTGTTGGGAAATAGATGTACTGGTTCAGGTAAATCAACATTGCCCCCAAAACATCGCGTAGCACACGGCTGAACATAGTCTGTGACATCCCACCGGCAGTCGCCACAGTGTGTTGAAAGGTACCGGTGGCAAAGAAGTGTAGGGCTGCCATCACCTTCACCTTGGGGGTCAGCGCTGTTGGATACGGACGGCCAGGCTGCAAATGTGGGTCCAACTGCACTGCCAAATCCTCAATAAGCTGCCTGGTGAAGCGGTACCGTCGGATGCTGTCACGTTCCACCATCGTTGCCAGGTCTGGGAATGGTCGATGGACAGCAGGAGCCCTGCAGTGCATAGGTGAAGAAAGCAAGATTGTCAGTCACCCCAACTATGTGCCGTTCACCATACTCAATTTCACATGATACATCATTAACAAACACAAGTACTTGATGTGTGTGTCGTTCTGTTTGGACATATATGGCACCTACATGGACATCATCTAACATCTCTGTTCAACAAGTGTTGACAACAGGTTCCAGGGTGTGCTATGGGAAACCATTAGGCTGTGTCACAGTACCCATTTACTGCTCTCACGTTCCACACACATACCACAGTGACATGTCTGGACAGATGCTCCACAGGCATCACAGCTCATTGACAGGTAGATTCCCAGGGACCCTGTCTTGCCACATGGACACTGGCATGACATTGCGTATCATGTACACGTCAGAGAAACTAACATGACACCCACAGGTAGTGGCCCCTGTAGCCTCTGCAGGACAGACATGGACGTCTGTGACACACACACACACAACATCAAAGTTCATGCACAAACCAAGTGGATGTGGAGACTGTCTCCCATTGTGCACATGGAGTCAGAGACATGCGAAACACAACATGCACACAGACTGCGGAGGGACATCACTATTGTGGCAATGGGCCACCCTGTGATGTACATGCCTTCCCACATGTGAGCCTGGGGGTATGTGACATGTCATACACATTCACAACCTGGAAATGTGACCATGACACATGCCCATAAATGAAAAGTTGCACACCACAGTGGTCAGGTGCACAACACACAAAGGACCCTGTCCCCATGAACACATGCACAGCCTGGGTGTGTCTGCCCCCAAATGCCACCCCAAAAACCACATGTTCACCCCCATACACAGATAAGGTTATGCTGCCACACATGCCTTAGATACAGTGTGGACTGGGTGTGGTGTTGTAGGTGTGCCCCTGAGTCCCTGGAAAGTATATGTGGCTGGCATAGGTTCACCAGTGACCAGCATGGTGACATATGCGTGTGACCTGTCCAGGGATGCGTTGAACAGCAATGGACCGATCGGTGTGCCCGGCCGGCCCATTGCATTGTATGTGAGCGGGTACGCGTTGTATCCCGGGTACGCATTGTACAGCAATGGACCGATCGGTGTGCCCGGCCGGCCCATTGCATTGTATGTGAGCGGGTACGCGTTGTATCCCGGGTATGCGTTGTACAGCAATGGACCGATCGGTGTGCCCGGCCGGCCCATTGCATTGTATGTGAGCGGGTACGCGTTGTATCCCGGGTACGCGTTGTACAGCAATGGACCGATCGGTGTGCCCGGCCGTCCCATTGCATTGTATGTGAGCGGGTACGCGTTGTATCCCGGGTACGCGTTGTACAGCAATGGACCGATCGGTGTGCCCGGCCGGCCCATTGCATTGTATGTGAGCGGGTACGCGTTGTATCCCGGGTACGCGTTGAACAGCAATGGACCGATCGGTGTGCCCGGCCAGCCCATTGCATTGTATGTGAGCGGGTACGCGTTGTATCCCGGGTACGCGTTGTACAGCAATGGACCGATCGGTGTGCCCGGCCGGCCCATTGCATTGTATGTGAGCGGGTACGCGTTGTATCCTGTGTACGCGTTGTACAGCAATGGACCGATCGGTGTGCCCGGCCGGCCCATTGCATTGTATGTGAGCGGGTACGCGTTGTATCCCGGTTACGCGTTGTACAGAAATGGACCGATCGGTGTGCCCGGCCGGCCCATTGCATTGAATGTGAGCGGGTACGCGTTGTATCCCGGGTACGCGTTGTACAGCAATGGACCGATCGGTGTGCCCGGCCGGCCCATTGCATTGCATGTGAGCGGGTACGCGTTGTATCCCGAAATACGCGTTGTACAGCAGTGGACCGAACGGTGCGCACACATTGGCTGGGGCCTGGCATGGCAACGGACGCGTTTTCGAAGCTCCAACGAGTCTGATGCAGTGAATTCAGTTGGCCAGCCACAACAATGTTGCAAAATCATGGGTGTCATGAAGTTGAAGATTTGAAGGATGCTGTGGGTGTGTATTAGTGCTGCTATTCCATGGATTGGTCAGATTCAGAAGATGCAAACGACTTGGACCTATCACTTTGGACACATGGGACAGTATCTGCCTCTGCAGCACACATATAATGCTGGCTGTTCCCCTGAGAGCTCACTTGCCTGCACTACATGCTCCAGGACGACATCTGCCACCAACACTGCTGCTGTTTATGCATCCTCTGGCTCCTGCAATGGCACGTACTGTGGAGAGAGCCCCAGCCTTCAGCCTTGAGGAGAACCAGGCCCTGCTGGACAGCCTCCTTCCACAGTACAGCAAGCTGTATGGGAAACCAGGGGAGCAGGTGAGTGTGCTGTCCACTGCCTCACTAATTGTGCATGTTGTCTGACTAGCAGGGCTTTCAGTGTGCACACCACTGGCTAGCATGCCCACTGAGTAGTTGTCACACCCCAAAGTGTGTAGTTACATGCACTGAACTGGTACAGTGCAGTAACAGTGCATTCCAACTAGGTTTACTTCCCATGCAATGATACCATGTAGTGACTGCTGGCAAACTGTTCATAGCCATTGTTGCACTGCCTGTGTACATCATATGCCCCTGTGATTGAGACATGTATATCCAACTGTGTGATGCACGTATATGTTGCATGTGTAGTAATGGCCTTTTCACTTTGTCATCCTCACAGGTTGATGCCCACCAGAAGCAGGAAATCTGGCTGACCATCGCCCGGAAAGTAAGATCCGTGGGGGTCTACAGGCGCAGGATCCGCAACTGCCAGAAGAGGTGGCAGGACCTTCGTGGCTGGACCCGGAGGATCGCAAGGGTCCAGCTGAAGCTGTCGCCTCCTCGCAGGAGGGGCGGACACCGGACCCTGACCCCCCACATGCTCCGGATCCTGGCGGTGGTCTTCCCTGACCTGGATGGGCAGCTGAAGGACTGACAGCAGCAAGGAGGGGGTGAGTCCATGACTGCACTGTGCACTTTGTCTGACATGCTATGTGCCCTCCTCTGGCCTGTTTAAACTTCCACAGTACATCAGTCATGTGGTCCAGGACCCATGTCCCTCATTTGTGACATGCCCACTTCTCCTCTGATACGCATATGTGTGGCCCTTATAGTCAGGAAATTGTGTCATTTGGGGACTGTGTCATTGCATTTAGCTTTGCTCAAGCTGGGGGACAGCATTTGTTCCCGTGACTATGTTGTGCGATTCATGGGTGGGTCAATTGCTTACACAATGCCTAAGTTCTGACATGTAATCTGGGTGTAACTTTGATATGTGGTCCGCTTGCTGCTCTGACTCACCACATGTCCCTGGGGAATTTGGCACACACCCATGCTGCTGGTGGGAACAATGTTTGGGCCTCAGGAGTATGTGTATCCAGTGTGTCACACATGCTTAGCCACCTACCTACTGTCCAGGACTCATCCCTCTTACAGGTGGAGCTGGACAGTCATGCCTACTCCAGGGCATGCAATGCCCTCTGTACTCCCACTCCTGTGTATCATCTGGCATGTTGTGATCAGTGTAATGTACCCTCAGGTGTCTGCCTCTGTCTCATTGTGCTGTGTCTTCGTTGTCAGGACTACTGGTATGTTTATCGGTTAGGGCTCAGCATGCCATCTGAGATGTGACCATGATAGACGATACTTCTGTGACTTATAGGTGTCTGATCACTTGACTGTGCACACAGGTGTTTGCGACTGTGACTTTCAGTCAGCTGTATTGTCATTCACAGCACACTGTGAGGTGCTCATGTTCAGAGAGTTGTGTTTCATGTCCCCCATATGTCCAGTTGGTATGACGTGGACAAATAGTAGTACAGATGATGTGGTATTTGGGGGATGGACATGTGCACTTGTCAGTCACATAACTTGCATTCCCCATGCCCTCGGATTGTGACACAGTGCAGACTGTTGTTGGCTGGCTGCCATGGCCATGTGACTTGAGACAGTAATGTATGACTTTGCACGCATGCCTGTGTCATGGCATTCAACTTCCTGAGACTGATCCTGCAGGGGAGTGACATGTGCAACATGCACCCCATTGTGGCATTGACTATCCGGACATGGGTGCATCATCGTGTCTGGTGCTGGTATGCATCACATGCATTTCTATTTAGACTCTGGCCATCCCTTTATCCGGACACCTGCACTGACTCAGTGGCAAGAGATGTGATGTGTGCATGTTCACATACTTCACCGTGTTCCCTGCAATGTCCAACAACTGTGTAGGTGGTGCATGTGTCCACACTGGGGTCTTACCATCAGACAGGCACCGGACAGATGGGTGCAAGGGCAGGAGGGGTGTGAGTCCCATGGTTGACCATCAGACTGACAATTGGCTTCCCCGAATCTGTGTGAGGACTTTAGGCAATGTTCAACTAAGGATGCCAGGGCTTGCTCTGTAATGTGCTGTACTTACTGTGGTGTGTGCGGTCAGTGCAGGTGACTGATGTTTGTCTGTTTCCCTAATTGTTTGCAGATACATCCACGGCCACAAGAGGGGACAGCTCCACGGACCAGGAGGAGCAGCGGAGCCAGACTGGGTCAGCATCGGATGAGTGGTCAGAGGGACCCAGTGGCACGGAGGGCGAGGGGAGCCACACCGAGGAGTCCTCAGCACCATCCACCTCAGCTGAGGACCACAGCAGCTTGGAGGATGACTCCCTTGTGGAGGCGGGTCTCAGCAGCCACCAAAGGCCAGCTAGTCTGTCTGGCCCCGCCACCACCACCACCACCGCCCTCCCATTGGCTCCCATTCCTGAGGTCCGTGGGGGCTCCCGTACTCGGGAGCGTGTCTCCTTCGTGCCAGGCACCGCAGCCCCTGCGTCCCCTGCTGCCCTGAGTGAGGAGTCTGTGTACCTCCTTTGGCAGCTCCATGTAGGGCAGACAGCAATGCTGATTGTCCTCCATGCACACACCACTCTGTTGACACAGCTGGTGTCGTTCATGGAGGGCATCTCGACGGGTATGTCTGCCCTACAGAGGAGCAATAGGTCCATGGACTCCTCCCTGTCGGCAGCAGTGTCCCTCCTCCAACAGTCCCTCACCCCTCCCACCTCTGCCCCATCCACACTTCCTGCCCCCTACCTGTCCAAAGCACATGCACACCTGCACAGTCACCCAAACACACAGACACGAGCAGCACAGACACACCCAAGAGAAAGGCAAGACGTGCACACATGCATCCTCAGGGGACTGATACCACACACACAGGGGATGGGGAACACACACACACACAGGCATCCACATTAACTCCGCAGTCCTCCAAATCCTCTCCCTCCAAGACCCCTTCCCTTGCCTCGCCTGCTAACACACCTACACAGCAGATCTTCCTGTGTGACCTCGGCCTCATCCCCTCCAATCCTGCTGATCCAGCATACCGGGGGAAGAGGAAGTCCACCCACACAGAGGGGAGTGCCCCTCGCCCCTGGACACCCTCCCCCAGGCGCAGGCAGAGTGAGCCCCCACCCGCAAGTCCCCCCGGTCCCGGAAGAGCAAGACCCCGCCACCGCCCTGCAAGTCAACCACCCAGTCTCTCACCTCCATCCCCCAGGCCACCACTCCACAGGTTCCACCGCCACACCCTGCCCCAGGTTCCCCCACACACCGATACCGCATCCCCAAACTGCTTAGGCCCTCCCCCTGCCACTTGCTCTTCCACCCCCAAACCAGACGCTCTGCCTGTTTGTGCCACTGGTGTGGAGACCGTGTCCCCCCTCTGTCCTGCCCAGCTCTTCTGCCCCCCTTCCACTACCTTGGAGTCATGCACTGCGGTGGAGTCCACAACCACCCCATCTGACTCGGGCACTGCATTGGGGACCCAGTCCACTCCATCTGACCAGCCCACTGCAGTGGTTGCAGCACCAACTCCATCTGACTTGAGCCCTGCGGTGGTGCCAGCCCCCTGAGTCAGACACCTCCACTGCAGTTGCCAGTGACACTCCTGCACCCACCTCCCCTTCACTGCCTCCTTCTGGCATCCCCTGATCCTGTCCCTGCAGTGCCTGGCCTGCCCCTCGTATGCCCCTCCAAGGGGGATGTCCCCTGTCCGTACCTGTGCAGGCAAGCAATTGTTGACAAGTTGTCACACATCACCCTGTTGGGACTGTATATTTGGACTGGCCATTGGCCTTAGTTTATTTTGGACTTTTGATTTGAGTTGCACACTTGCTGAATAAAGCCTATTTTTGTTTACTTGTGGTTAATCTTTGGAGGTACATGATGTAGATGTGTAGAATCATGCATTTGCTGTTGTAATAGTGTTCAGATCAGGTAAATGAAGTTTTGCTGTGATGGGCTCCATGTGGTCCATGGGATATGTGTCCTAATCTAGTCTGGATCTATAGCATCCTTTGCTGCAGTCTGAGGGTGTAATGTTCAGCATTTGACACAGGGATGTACGTTTAGCATTTGTAGATTACCATCTTTGTCCTACACTGATGCACATCTGGTGGGCTTACCACTGTCCAATGTTCCTAGCACCCTGACTGTGTGCCCGTCTCCAATGGACATGCAGTTTAGCACATCAAATTTGGAGGACTCATCTGTGTACACAGTGCAAGTTGCTTGACACGTGTCTTGGGTGTATGCAGATGACTGACGTGACACTCCCGTGCCCAGGCTGATATGAGCAGAGCCTTCAGTGTGTTGTAGTTGTTGACTCACTGACCGAGTGTTCTGCTGACATGTTTGAGTCATGCACAGACAAGGTTTGGCACAGCTGACCTTCCACAGGAGTGGAGTGCCCTCATGGCAGTGCGTGATTCCGTGATATAGGCTGTGCCCATGTTGTGTGTTGTGTAGGCATGTCTGTGCGTGTTCCCTTCTCCTTTTCCTACACAGGCTGTGTCCCTACGGATGTTCCTGTTTGTGATGCTTGCTGAGTTATTCTGTGTTCATCCAGCATCTTGGACCTGGTTACTCCGGGATGTGGGTGCATGGCAAACTAATGTTCATGAGGTTGTCATCCCTAGTTGTCTGTGTTGTCAGGGCTGGGGATGTGGGCAAACGCAGATGGGACACAGTCAGGATTCCTCTTGGCACTTGTTGGTTACACGAGTAATGTGATTTTCTTTTGTGTATGCTTTCAGTGATTGTGACACGTTGTGTGTGTGACTGCTGCCACTCCTCAGGGTCAGAGCTGCAATGTTTGAAGTTGTCTATGTGTGTCCTTTGTGGGTCAGCTTGGCTTCTTCATTGGTGTGTGACTATGGCCAGGATCCCATTGTTTGGGGTGGATTTCACGTCATGCCCATGTACGGCATACTGTGCAGTGTGTCAGACATTCACAAGTATTGTTGACTGGCCATGTGTGATGGGTTTCTGCACCTCATTTCCCCCACCACCCCTGGGATTGTCATGGGTGCATGTGCAATGTCGGCAGTCCATGTGAGCTTCAACGCTGCACATTGGTAGAGTTCAAGGTGTGTGGCGTTGAGTGTGTGCAAATGTGAGTTGTTGCACGGCTGGGGCACTACCTCCATATTTTCCTTGGCTGGCAGGCCGTGCTGAGTGCTTTGTGCTTGTATAGGTGTGATGGTAGTTTGTTGCTCAGGACACATGGCTGTGGTTCACAGTGTGGATGACATCTACCTTTGTCATCACAGTGTGATTGTCATGCAGGCTAGTGTCACCACAATGTGGGGTCCCTGGGGGAGTGCTGTGGTGGTTCTGTCTCTTGCTGTGTGTGTTGCTGTTCCTACAAGCTTGTGTGACATGTGTAATTTGGGCTCCCTCTCATCTCACAATGCCTGTTTGCCCACATAGGGGAATCCAATCCATGAGTTACTTTTGTATGTGACTGTGTTGACATCTGTGTATCAGTGAATCTGGCCTCCTCATGTGTTGTGTGTTTGCCTGGGGACACTGGCACACAACCCCCCTCACCTGTTGTGTATGATATGCAGTGTGAGTCTGCCTGTTTGTGTTTGTGCTTTTGCACCACTGCATTGGCATATCTTTAGTTTGTCATTGGCTGTATGTTGTTTGTTGGCTTTCCCCTGCTGGCCCTGGGACTGCTAGGTCATCAGTCAGCACATTGATCATGGTTAGTATGTCCCATTGCTGCCATGGTATGGTATTTGTTCACCTGACATCTACAGTCTCCACAGGATATCTACATTTGTGTGTCCATTGGTGCTGATATGTGGGTCTGCATTATGATGCTTACTTCTGTCATTGTGTTATTTGTGAATGTAGACAATGTGGGCCCCCATGGCTGATGTTTGTGTGCACATGGCCAGAACGATGTGTCATTGGCACTGCACTGCTTGCCTCACACAATCTATGTTGCTATGGGACACAAGCACTACAATGCCACTGTAGTGTTTGGTGTTGTGTGGCCAGGAATAATCCCTGCAGTTATGTTTTTGCAGCTTTTACCAGGACTACACTTCCCTTTTGGGCACTGTGGTGATGGGGCTTTGGGCCCCATTGCCACACTGTTCAAAATGTGCTTCAGCTATGGGGCACACACTTACCTTATGAGCACTGTGGTGATGGGGCTTTGGGCCACATTGCCACAGTGGTCATGGTCTGCTTGCATTGTGTAGGCCACACACACAATTATGTGTGACACATGTGTTAGGGGGTCACATTGTATGTTCAATGTCATGTTCAGTGTTGTATGCATTTGACACAGACCACACACGCTTGTCATGGTGTTGGGGGCTGGGATGCAATTTACAGACAGTCCTTATGTGGGAGTATGCTAGTTGTGTCATGCATTACCCGTCCTATGAGTAGGGGTGGTTGTAGTGACAGGCATCCAGCCCCCCATGAGTGGTGATGGTAGTAGTGGTAGGCATCCAGCCCCCCATGAGTGGTGATGGTAGTAGTGGTAGGCATCCATCCCCCTAAGGGTGGGTATGGTAGTAGTGGTAGGCATCCAGGCCCCCATGAGTGCGGATGGTAGTAGTGACAGGCATCCAGGCCCCCCTGGGTAGGGGTGGTAGTAGTGGCAGGCATCCATCCCCCTAAGGGTGGGTATGGTAGTAGTGGCAGGCATCCAGGCCCCCCTGGGTAGGGGTGGTAGTAGTGGCATGCATCCAGCCCCCCCTGGATAGGGGTGGTGGTAGTGGCAGGCATCCAGCCCCCCTGAGTAGGGGTGGTGGTAGTGACAGGCATCCAGGCCCCCTGGATAGGGGTGGTGGTAGTGGCAGGCATCCAGCCCCCCCTGAGTAGGGGTGGTGGTAGTGACAGGCATCCAGCCCCCCCTGAGTAGGGGTGGTGGTAGTGACAGGCATCCAGGCCCCCCTGGATAGGGGTGGTGGTAGTGGCAGGCATCCAGCCCCGCCTGAGTAGGGGTGGTGGTAGTGACAGGCATCCAGGCCCCCCTGGGTAGGGGTGGTGGTAGTGGCAAGCATCCATCCCCCTAAGGGTGGGGATGGTAGTAGTGGCAGCCATCCAGCCCCCTATGGGTGGGGATGGTAGTAGTGGTAGGCATCCAGCCAATCAAAAGTGGGGATGGTAGTAGTGGTAGGCATCCAGCCCCCCATGAGTGGGGATGGTAGTAGTGGTAGGCATCCAGCCCCCCATGAGTGGGGATGGTAGTAGTGGTAGGCATCCAGCCCCCCATGAGTGGGGATGGTAGTAGTGACAGGCATCCAGGCCCCCTGGGTAGGGGTGGTAGTAGTGGCAGGCATCCATCCCCCTAAGGGTGGGTATGGTAGTAGTGACAGGCATCTAGGCCCCCATGAGTAGGGGTGGTGGTAGTGACAGGCATCCAGGCCCCCCTGGGTAGGGGTGGTAGTAGTGGCAGGCATCCATCCCCCTAAGGGTGGGTATGGTAGTAGTGGCAGGCATCCAGGCCCCCTGGGTAGGGGTGGTAGTAGTGGCATGCATCCAGCCCCCCTGGATAGGGGTGGTGGTAGTGGCAGGCATCCAGCCCCCCTGAGTAGGGGTGGTGGTAGTGACAGGCATCCAGGCCCCCTGAGTAGGGGTGGTGGTAGTGACAGGCATCCAGGCCCCCTGGGTGGGGGTGGTAGTAGTGGCAGGCATCCAGGCCCCCCTGGGTAGGGGTGGTAGTAGTGGCATGCATCCAGCCCCCCCTGGATAGGGGTGGTGGTAGTGGCAGGCATACAGCCCCCCCTGAGTAGGAGTGGTGGTAGTGACAGGCATCCAGGCCCCCCTGGGTAGGGGTGGTGGTAGTGGCAGGCATCCATCCCCCTTAGGGTGGGTATGGTAGTAGTGGCAGGCATCCAGCCCCCTAAGGGTGGGTATGGTAGTAGTGGCAGGCATCCAGCCCCCTAAGGGAGTGTATGGTAGTAGTGGCGGCCATCCAGCCCCCTATGGGTGGGGATGGTAGTAGTGGTAGGCATCCAGCCCCCCATGAGTGGGGATGGTAGTAGTGGTAGGCATCCAGCCCCCCATGAGTGGGGATGGTAGTAGTGGTAGGCATCCAGCCCCCCATGAGTGGGGATGGTAGTAGTGACAGGCATCCAGGCCCCCCTGGGTAGGGGTGGTAGTAGTGGCAGGCATCCATCCCCCTAAGGGTGGGTATGGTAGTAGTGACAGGCATCCAGGCCCCCTGAGTAGGGGTGGTGGTAGTGACAGGCATCCAGGCCCCCTGGGTAGGGGTGGTAGTAGTGGCAGGCATCCATCCCCCTAAGGTTGGGTATGGTAGTAGTGGCAGGCATCCAGGCCCCCTGGGTAGGGGTGGTAGTAGTGGCATGCATCCAGCCCCCCTGGATAGGGGTGGTGGTAGTGGCAGGCATCCAGCCCCCTGAGTAGGGGTGGTGGTAGTGACAGGCATCCAGGCCCCCTGAGTAGGGGTGGTGGTAGTGACAGGCATCCAGGCCCCCCAGGGTAGGGGTGGTAGTAGTGGCAGGCATCCAGGGCCCCCTGGGTAGGGGTGGTAGTAGTGGCATGCATCCAGCCCCCCCTGGATAGGGGTGGTGGTAGTGGCAGGCATCCAGCCCCCCCTGAGTAGGGGTGGTGGTAGTGACAGGCATCCAGGCCCCCCTGGGTAGGGGTGGTGGTAGTGGCAGGCATCCATCCCCCTTAGGGTGGGTTTGGTAGTAGTGGCAGGCATCCAGCCCCCTAAGGGTGGGTATGGTAGTAGTGGCAGGCATCCAGCCCCCCCTGGATAGGGGTGGTGGTAGTGGCAGGCATCCATCCCCCTAAGGGTGGGTATGGTAGTGGTGGCAGCCATCCAGCCCCCTATGGTTGGGGATGGTAGTAGTGGTAGGCATCCAGCCCCCCATGAGTGGGGATGGTAGTAGTGGTAGGCATCCAGCCCCCCATGAGTGGGGATGTGGTAGTAGTGGTAGGCATCCAGCCCCCCATGAGTGGGTATGGTAGTTGTGGCAGGCATCCATCCCCCTAAGGGTGGGTATGGTAGTAGTGGCATGCATCCAGCCCCCCCTGGATAGGGGTGGTGGTAGTGGCAGGCATCCAGCCCCCCCTGAGTAGGGTGGTGGTAGTGACAGGCATCCAGACCCCCCTGAGTAGGGGTGGTGGTAGTGACAGGCATCCAGGCCCCTCTGGGTAGGGGTGGTAGTAGTGGCAGGCATCCAGGGCCCCCTGGGTAGGGGTGGTAGTAGTGGCAGGCATCCAGGCACCCCTGGGTAGGGGTGGTAGTAGTGGCAGGCATCCATCCCCCTATGGGTGTGTATGGCATTGGTGTTGGCCATCCCACCCCTATGGTTCTGCTGTTGCTAGTGTACGTTATTTGTGCATCCCTATGTGTGTGTGACATATTTCGTGTACGTGTGGTTTGTTTGTATTGTTGGTGTTTGACTTACCGTCTGCGCCGTACGCGTCCGTGCCGGTCCCGGTAATAGATGTAGAGTATAGGTAGGACCTGCGCAATGGGATTCATGCTTGGATCGTCTCGTTCGGGTTTCTCGTGTCTTCGAGTCGTACTCGTAGCAGGCTTGTTCGTCTCGTAGCCGTGGATCGTCTTGTGGCACGAAACGGAGCTTATGTACGGCTCGCCCGGATGCTCAAATGTGCCGGACGTAGCGACGAGTTCGGCGCGTACGGAAGACGCATCGTACTAGTCTGGCCGGAAGGTGCTGTGTATTTGGTTCCGTGCGACTCGATTCGGCGTTTACGGATCCGGCTCGGGCGGGGAACAGGAGCTGGAATGGGTAAGTACGGCTCGCTCGGAATCTGGGCTGTTATGCGCATCATACTTGTTCGTTCGGTAGAGTGTTCGAGTCGGTCGGAAAACACGCGTTCGGCTGGTGTTTTTTCCGGACGAATACTGTTAGGTGCGCTTCCGGCCGACATCGGAATCGACCCCTTTGTGTTTTGGGTCAGAATATAGACCAGCAAAACTCAAATCCCAGTAAAAAAAGCTGTTGAGGAAGTACAAAACCTCGATCGAGCGGTAGGACCTGTGAAGTGGTTTAGCGAGGTAAGGCTTTGGTTAACAAGATTGCGGCTTAACCCCTTCGCTGCTAGGCCTTTCCCCCCCCCCCTGTGCTAAGCCTTTTTTTGGCTATTTGGGGTAGTTCGCGCATAGGCCCCTGTAACTTTTTAACCACATAATGTATCCACGCCGAATTTGCGTCCTTTTCTTCCAACGTCATGGGGATTCTAAAGGTACCCAGGGTTTGTGGATTCCCCTGGAGGGGACCCAGAAATTAGCCAAAATACAGCTAAATTTTGTTTTTGGGGGGGAAAATGGGAAAAAAGTGCTACAAATGAAAGCATCTGGGTTTTTCCCTGCATATGGTATCAAAAAAGGGTTTGTGGGGCTGAAATCACCATTTTCCCAGCTTTTAGGGAATGACAGACTTTTGTCAGAAAACCAAAGTTTTTTACACAGTTTTGGCATTTTTCTGGGACATAGCCTATTTTTGCTATTTTTTGTGCTTTCAACCTCCTTCCAGTTAATGGTAGACATGGGTATGAAAGCAATAATGGATCCTGGAAAGCTATACATTTTTGAAAAGTAGACACAATTCTGAATTCAGCAAGGGGTCATTTGTGTAGATCCTTCAAGGTTTCTTTATAGAAACTAACAGTTAAATATAGGAAAAATTGAAAAATTAGTTGAAAAAAACAGCCTTTTGTGTCAACGCTTTCACCTGTAACTTCTTCTAATTATGACAGCTCTTTGAAAGCAATATACCGTTACATCCGCTGGACCTTACTGGTTGTGGGGATATATAGGACTTGTAGGTTCACCAAGAACCCGACGAACCCAGAGCCAAAAACTGAGCAGCGACTTGCAATGGTTTTTTATTATGTACCGGGTATATAGCAATTATTCTGGGAAAATGTATACATGGAAAAATCGGTATGAAAGACACCTATGTATTTCTGAAATGGGAACAAAATATAGAGTTTACAAACAGTAGATATTTGCACATTTCCGAAATTGGGAATACTCATACTAGCATGAGAATTATCGATAATTTTTCAAAATTACTTATTTCTACACATTGTCTTTCATTTGGAAGGCAGAAATGCATCAACAGTCAATAGGTAATAACAGTTGCTTTACAAATCTGAATTACCCTAAGTCTCCCGATAAAAATGGTACCTCACTTGTGTGGGTAGGCATAGTGCCCACGACAGGAAACGGCTCAAAACGCAACGTGAACACACCACATTTTCACAATGAAAAATTACCCTTTTTTTGCAAAGTGCCTAGCTGTAGTTTTTGAACCCTAGCTCTGCCGGCACCTAGGGAAACCTAGCAAACCTATACATTTTTGAAAACTAGACACCCAGGGGAATTTAGGATGGGGTGACTTGACTGGGTCCCACCAGGGTCTGTTACCCAGAATCCCTTGCAAACCTAAAACATTGTAAAAAAAAACACATTTTCCTCACATTTCTGTGGTGGAAAGTTCTGGAATCTGCGTGCATCCACAAATTTCCACCCACCCCGCGTTCCCCAAAGTCTTCAGAGAAAAATGGCACCTCACTTGTGTAGGTAGGCCTAGTGCCCGTGACAGGAAACGGCGCAAAACGCAACGTGGACACACCTCAATTTCACAGTGAAAAATGACCCTTTTTTGGCAAAGTGCCTAGCTGTAGTTTTTGAACCCTAGCTCTGCCGGCACCTAGGGAAACATAGAAAACCTATACATTTTTGAAAACTAGACACCCAGGGGAATCCAGGATGGGGTGACTTGACTGCCTCTCACCAGGTTCTGTTACCCAGAATCCCTTGCAAACCTAAAAAATTGTCAAAAAAACCACATTTTCCTCACATTTCTGTGGTGGAAAGTTCTGGAATCTGCATGGAACCACAAATTTCCACCCACCCCGCGTTCCCCAAAGTCTTCCGAGAAAAATGGTACCTCACTTGTGTGGGTAGGCCTAGTGTCCGCAACAGGAAACGGCGCAAAACGCACCGTGGACACACCACAATTTCACAGTGAAAAATGACCCTTTTTTGGCAAAGAGCCTAGCTGTAGTTTTTGAACCCTAGCTCTGCCGGCACCTAGGGAAACCTAGCAAACCTATACATTTTTGAAAACTAGACACCCAGGGAAATCCAGTATGGGATGACTTGACGGGCTCTCACCAGGTTCTGTTACCCAGAATCCCTTGCAAACCTAAAAAAAAGTTAAAAAAAACACATTTTCCTCACATTTCTGTGGTGGAAAGTTCTGAAATCTGCGTGGATCCACAAATTTCCACCCACCCCGCGTTTCCCAAAGTCTTCCAAGAAAAATGGTACCTCACTTGCATGGGTAGGTCTAGTGCCTGCGACAGGAAACGGCGCAAAACGCAAAGTGGACACACCACAATTTCACAGTGAAAAATGACCCTTTTTTGGCAAAGTGCCTAGCTGTAGTTTTTTAACCCTAGCTCTGCCGGCACCTAGGGAGACCTAGCAAACCTATACATTTTTGAAAACTAGACACCCAGGGGAATCCAGGATGGGGTGACTTGACTGGGTCCCACCATGGTCTGTTACCCAGAATCCCTTGCAAACCTAAAACATTGTAAAAAAAACACATTTTCCTCACATTTCTTGGGTGGAAAGTTCTGGAATCTGCGTGCATCCACAAATTTCCACCCACCCCGCGTTCCCCAAAGTCTTCAGAGAAAAATGGCACCTCACTTGTGTAGGTAGGCCTAGTGCCCGCGACAGGAAACAGCGCAAAACGCAACGTGGACACACCTCAATTTCACAGTGAAAAATGACCCCTTTTTGGCAAAGTGCCTAGCTGTAGTTTTTGAACCCTAGCTCTGCCGGCACCTAGGGAAACATAGCAAACCTATACATTTGTGAAAACTAGACACCCAGGGGAATCCAGGATGGGGTGACTTGACTGCCTCTCACCAGGTTCTGTTACCCAGAATCCCTTGCAAACCTAAAAATTGTCAAAAAAAACACATTTTCCTCACATTTCTGTGGTGGAAAGTTCTGGAATCTGCGTGGATCCACACATTTCCACCCACCCCGCGTTTCCTAAAGTCTTCCAAGAAAAATGGTACCTCACTTGCATGGGTAGGCCTAGTGCCTGCGACAGGAAACGGCGCAAAACGCAAAGTGGACACACCACAATTTCACAGTGAAAAATGACCCTTTTTTGGCAAAGTGCCTAGCTGTAGTGTTTGAACCCTAGCTCTGCTGGCACCTAGGGAAACCTAGCAAACCTATAAATTTTTTAAAACTAGACACCCAGGGGAATCCAGGATGGGGTGACTTGACTGGGTCCCACCAGGGTCTGTTACCCAGAATCCCTTGCAAACCTAAAACATTGTAAAAAAAAACACATTTTCCTCACATTTCTGTGGTGGAAAGTTCTGGAATCTGCGTGCATCCACAAATTTCCACCCACCCCGCATTCCCCAAAGTCTTCAGAGAAAAATGGCACCTCACTTGTGTAGGTAGGCCTAGTGCCCGCGACAGGAAACGGCGCAAAACGCAACGTGGACACACCTCAATTTCACAGTGAAAAATGACCCTTTTTTGGCAAAGTGCCTAGCTGTAGTTTTTGAACCCTAGCTCTGCCGGCACCTAGGGAAACATAGCAAACCTATACATTTTTGAAAACTAGACACCCAGGGGAATCCAGGATGGGGTGACTTGACTGCCTCTCACCAGGTTCTGTTACCCAGAATCCCTTGCAAACCTAAAAAATTGTCCAAAAAAACACATTTTCCTCACATTTCTGTGATGGAAAGTTCTGGAATGTGCATGGAACCACAAATTTCCACCCACCCCGCGTTCCCCAAAGTCTTCCGAGAAAAATGGTACCTCACTGGTGTGGGTAGGCCTAGTGTCCGCAACAGGAAACGGCGCAAAACGCACCGTGGACACACCACAATTTCACAGTGAAAAATGACCCTTTTTTGGCAAAGAGCCTAGCTGTAGTTTTTGAACCCTAGCTCTGCCGGCACCAAGGAAAACCTAGCAAACCTATACATTTTTGAAAACTAGACACCCAGGCAAATCCAGGATGGGGTGACTCGACTGCCTCTCACCAGGTTCTGTTACCCAGAATCCCTTGCAAACCTAAAAAATTGTTAAAAAAAACACATTTTCCTCACATTTCTGTGGTGGAAAGTTCTGGAATCTGCGTGGATCCACAAATTTCCACCCACCCCGCGTTTCCCAAAGTCTTCCGAGAAAAATGGTACTTCACTTGTGTGGGTAGGCCTAGTGCCCGCGACAGGAAACGGCGCAAAACACAACGTGGACACACCACAAATTCACAGTGAAAAATGACCCTTTTTTGGCAAAGTGCCTAGCTGTAGTTTTTTAACCCTAGCTCTGCCGGCACCTAGGGAGACCTAGCAAACCTATACATTTTTGAAAACTAGACACCCAGGGGAATCCAGGATGGGGTGACTTGACTGGGTCCCACCATGGTCTGTTACCCAGAATCCCTTGCAAACCTAAAACATTGTAAAAAAAACACATTTTCCTCACATTTCTTGGGTGGAAAGTTCTGGAATCTGCGTGCATCCACAAATTTCCACCCACCCCGCGTTCCCCAAAGTCTTCAGAGAAAAATGGCACCTCACTTGTGTAGGTAGGCCTAGTGCCCGCGACAGGAAACAGCGCAAAACGCAACGTGGACACACCTCAATTTCACAGTGAAAAATGACCCCTTTTTGGCAAAGTGCCTAGCTGTAGTTTTTGAACCCTAGCTCTGCCGGCACCTAGGGAAACATAGCAAACCTATACATTTGTGAAAACTAGACACCCAGGGGAATCCAGGATGGGGTGACTTGACTGCCTCTCACCAGGTTCTGTTACCCAGAATCCCTTGCAAACCTAAAAAATTGTCAAAAAAACCACATTTTCCTCACATTTCTGTGGTGGAAAGTTCTGGAATCTGCGTGGATCCACACATTTCCACCCACCCCGCGTTTCCTAAAGTCTTCCAAGAAAAATGGTACCTCACTTGCATGGGTAGGCCTAGTGCCTGCGACAGGAAACGGCGCAAAACGCAAAGTGGACACACCACAATTTCACAGTGAAAAATGACCCTTTTTTGGCAAAGTGCCTAGCTGTAGTGTTTGAACCCTAGCTCTGCCGGCACCTAGGGAAACCTAGCAAACCTATAAATTTTTTAAAACTAGACACCCAGGGGAATCCAGGATGGGGTGACTTGACTGGGTCCCACCAGGGTCTGTTACCCAGAATCCCTTGCAAACCTAAAACATTGTAAAAAAAAACACATTTTCCTCACATTTCTGTGGTGGAAAGTTCTGGAATCTGCGTGCATCCACAAATTTCCACCCACCCCGCATTCCCCAAAGTCTTCAGAGAAAAATGGCACCTCACTTGTGTAGGTAGGCCTAGTGCCCGCGACAGGAAACGGCGCAAAACGCAACGTGGACACACCTCAATTTCACAGTGAAAAATGACCCTTTTTTGGCAAAGTGCCTAGCTGTAGTTTTTGAACCCTAGCTCTGCCGGCACCTAGGGAAACATAGCAAACCTATACATTTTTGAAAACTAGACACCCAGGGGAATCCAGGATGGGGTGACTTGACTGCCTCTCACCAGGTTCTGTTACCCAGAATCCCTTGCAAACCTAAAAAATTGTCCAAAAAACACATTTTCCTCACATTTCTGTGATGGAAAGTTCTGGAATGTGCATGGAACCACAAATTTCCACCCACCCCGCGTTCCCCAAAGTCTTCCGAGAAAAATGGTACCTCACTGGTGTGGGTAGGCCTAGTGTCCGCAACAGGAAACGGCGCAAAACGCACCGTGGACACACCACAATTTCACAGTGAAAAATGACCCTTTTTTGGCAAAGAGCCTAGCTGTAGTTTTTGAACCCTAGCTCTGCCGGCACCAAGGAAAACCTAGCAAACCTATACATTTTTGAAAACTAGACACCCAGGCAAATCCAGGATGGGGTGACTCGACTGCCTCTCACCAGGTTCTGTTACCCAGAATCCCTTGCAAACCTAAAAAATTGTTAAAAAAAACACATTTTCCTCACATTTCTGTGGTGGAAAGTTCTGGAATCTGCGTGGATCCACAAATTTCCACCCACCCCGCGTTTCCCAAAGTCTTCCGAGAAAAATGGTACTTCACTTGTGTGGGTAGGCCTAGTGCCCGCGACAGGAAACGGCGCAAAACACAACGTGGACACACCACAAATTCACAGTGAAAAATGACCCTTTTTTGGCAAAGTGCCTAGCTGTAGTTTTGGAACCCTAGCTCTGCCGGCACATAGGGAAACCTAGAAAACCTATACATTGTTGAAAACTAGACACCCAGGGGAATCCAGGATGGGGTGACTTGACTGCCTCTCACCAGGTTCTGTTACCCAGAATCCCTTGCAAACCTAAACAATTGTCAAAAAAAACACATTTTCCTCACATTTCTGTGGTGGAAAGTGCTGGAATCTGCGTGGATCCACAAATTTTACCCACCTTGCGTTCCCCAAAGTCTTCCGAGAAAAATGGTACCTCACTTGTGTGGGTAGGCCTAGTACCCAGAATCCCCTGCAAACCTAAAATTTAGCTGAAAATATCACTTTTTCCACACATTTTTGTGTGGGAAAGTTGAGGCATCCCCGGGCTGACATAAATTTCCTAACACCCAGTGTTCCCCCGGGTCTCCCGATAAAAATGGTGCCTCACTCGTGTGGGAGGCCCAAGTACCCGCGACAGGCAAGGGCCCAAAACGTATTGAGGCAACATCAAAATTGCCTATCTCAAAATGACCTGGTTTTGCAAGGGGGGGTCACCTGGGTTTTTGGCCCCGTGCTTGGTGGCCAGCTAGGGAAACCTACCAAACCCACACATTTCTGAAAACTAGACACCCGGGGGATTCCAGGGAGGTATGGCTTGCGTGGATCCCCCAACGTTTTCTTACCCAGAATCCCCTGCAAACCTCAAATTTAGCTGAATAAATCACTTTTTCCACACATTTTTGTGTGGGAAAGTAGTGGCATCACCGGGCTGAAACAAATTTCCTACCACCCAGCGTTCCCCAGGGTCTCCCGATAAAAATGGTGCCTCACTCGTGTGGGAGGCCCAAGTACCCGCGATAGGCAGGGGCCCAAAACGTATTGAGGCGACATCAAAATTGCCTATCACCAAACAACCTGGTTTTGCAAGGGGGGTCACCTGGGTTTTTGGCCCGTGCTCGGCGGCCATCTAGGGAAACCTACCAAACCCACACATTTATGAAAACTAGACACCCCGGGGATTCCATGGAGGTATGGCTTGCGTGGATCCCCCAACGTTTCCTTACCCAGAATTCCCTGCAAACCTCAATTTTAGCTGGAAAAAATCACTTTTTTCACACATTTTTGTGTGGGAAAGTTGTGGCATCACCGGGCTGACACAAATTTCCTACCACCCAGCGTTTCCCCAGGTCTCCCGATAAAAATGGTGCCTCACTCGGGTGGGAGGCCCAAGGACCCGCGACAGGCAAGGGCCCAAAACGTATTGAGGCGACATCAAAATTGCCTATCACAAAACAACCTGGTTTTGCAAGGGGGGTCACCTGGGTTTTTGGCCCCGTGATCGGCGGCCATCTAGGGAAACCTACCAAACCCACACATTTCTGCAAACTAGTCACCCGGGAGATTCCAGGGAGGTATGGCTTGCGTGGATCCCCCAATGTTTCCTTCCCAGAATCCCCTGCAAACCTCAAATCTAGCTGAAAAAAATCACTTTTTCCGCACATTTTTGTGTGGGAAAGTTGTGGCATCACTGGGCTGACACAAATTTCCTACCACCCAGCGTTCCCCCGGGTCTCCCGATAAAAATGGTGCCTCACTCGTGTGGGAGGCCCAAGTACCCGCGACAGGCAAGGGCCCAAAACGTATTGAGGCGACATCAAAATTGCCTATCTCAAAACGACCTGGTTTTGCAAGGGGGGACACCTGGGTTTTTGGCCCCGTGCTCGGTGGCCATCTAGGGAAACCTACCAAACCCACACATTTATGAAAACTAGACACGTAGGGGATTCCGGAGAGGTATGGCTTGCGTTGGTCCCCCAACGTTTCCTTACCCAGAATCCCCTGCAAACCTCAAATTTAGCTGAAAAAATCACTTTTTCCACACATTTTTGTGTGGGAATGTTGTGGCATCACCGGGCTGACACAAATTTCCTACCACCCAGCGTTTCCCCGGGTCTCCCGATAAAAATGGTGCCTCACTCGTGTGGGAGGCCCAAGTACCCACGACAGGCAAGGGCCCAAAACATATTGAGGCGACATCAAAATTGCCTATCACAAAACGACCTGGTTTTGCAAGGGGGGTCACCTGGGTTTTTGGGGATCGCCCTCCAGGGGATCCACTGGGGAGATTCTCCCCTTTCCAATGATACCTGTCCCGTCTTTCTACGCGCTCAGGGGGCTGAGATAGCCCCCTGAGCACGTAGAAAGTGAAACTGAAATGAGCTTAAAGGCTCATTTTAGTTTCGGTTTCAGTGAAATGAAGTCAGCGCGACGTGCGCGCTGATCTTCATTTCACTGAAACAGGGGGGCCTCGGGAGCTGGGGAAGCTCTTCCCCAGCTCCCGAGGCTTTGGGGGAGATAAAGAAATCTCTCTGCTGTCTGCAGCAGAGGGATTTCGTGCCCCTGTCCTCATGACGGAATGGTTCCGTCATGAGCACTGATGCTCATGACGGAACCATTCCGTCATGAGCATCGAAGGGGTTAAGGCTATGTGGGAAGATCCTAAATCCCTGATGAAAGATGCTGTACCTCTCTTAAAAGCGAAGTTCTGGGCTTATACTCAGGACTCCTGTTATGCAGTCGCAGCAAAGGGGGCACCCTAAAAGGAAGGTTCTGAGATTTTAAATGCACATTTTCATTTGAGGCAATCATGGATGAAATTGAACCTCCACATGCATGTGCACTTTACTTACAATTTAGGTACGGAACCTTACCCCTGAACTATACTAGAAGCAGATGGAATCAGGCTACTGTAACCCTGATGTGCCCTGCATGTATCCTTAGTCCTGAATCACTAGACCATTATATGTTTTTTTGTCCCTGCTATGCACAGATTAAAAAAACGTGGCTAATGCCTCCATGTCGGCTTCTATCGTTCAGGCGACCAGCAGATGCTTTGAGAATACTTAGATCAAATTCAACAAAATGGTTAGTATGCACCATATCTCAGTACTTGCTTTATACCTGGCGCATTAGGTATAAGCTGTTATCAATAAGTTAAGCATAGGACAACACAGGCTAGGGTACAATATGCAAATAACATTATGGGCCATATTACCAAGAACGGGCGATAACATTATCGTCGCTTTAGCGGCAGGAAACTGCCGCTAAAGTGGCGATAAGGGGCTTGATAATATGCCCTATAGAATTCCAATAGAAGCCCAGGTTTGATGTCCTTCACACCAGAACCTGGGCTTCTAATGGATTTCTATAGGGCATATTATCCAGCGGCAGTTTCCTGCCGCTAAAGCGGCGATAATGTTATTGCCCGTTCTTGATAATATGGCCCAATGACTCCTTTTATAACATTTATTTTTAATGTCAATGGTCACATGCTCTTAATCATCTTTTATCATCTTACATTCTTGTAACCTTTTTACGCTATGACTATTTATGTACAATTGTATAATGTATTTTATCAGAGAAGACTGTTGTTTATAAATGTAGTGAATGATCTTTACTTGATCAAATAAAGAATAATTATTATTAAATTATTACTGTTTATTATGTAGGTTATTAAATTGATTAAATCAATTTATATCCATTTTCAATGTTTTATATTTTTAAAGTTTATCTATTTGGGTTTTTTGTTTGAATTTACCTATTGTTTTTAGTATAATTTCTGTTTTTGTGGGTTATTGTGATTGAAGGGGAGTAGTGTGGTAAGCAATTTGATTACAAATGTTTTTAGTGTTTTAATTGGTAAATAATGTATGTATTGGTCATTTTTTAATAAGTAGCTTTTCAAATATTTTAACTAATTTAGTAATGTCTACCTGTTAGAAATGGGGGTCTCTAGTTGGCAATGGCTGGCCACTGTCCAAGTAGGGACCCTTCTTCCTAAGTCAGAGTGAGAGGGCTACCCTCTTTAATACCCCTGCTCAACCCTGTGGTAACGTAGCACAAGCAGGTAGGCTATCTCAGAGGCAGGGTGTGAAGCATTTATGACCATACACAGTAACACAGTGGGGAACACTACAGAGGGACACCACACAAGTAGTTATAAAAAATAAGAATCTTTATATAAAGGCAGATTTATCACAAGACCAATAACTGTAAAAGCCACAATACTGTCAAAAATAGGATAGCTGTTGAAGGGCTGTCAAAGATAGTTCAAAGGTTGCAAGAATAAGGTTCAAAGTCAAGGCAGGGGTCTCTGCGCCCCTTCCTCGTTCAGAGGTTGCAAAAATAAGGTTCAAATTCAAGGCAGTGGTCTCTGCGACCCTTTCTCTCATAAGACTGTCAAAAATAGGATGGCTGTTGAAGGACTGTCAAAAAATAGTTCAAAGGTTGCAAAAATAAGGTTCAAATTCAAAGCAGTGGTCTCTGCGACCCTTTCTCTCACAAAGTACCTGGGTTTAGTAGCAAAACCAACAAAATGTCGCAAAGAAGTGGTAGCGATGATTCTCGGCACGCGAGGCCGGCGATGCGTTGAAATCCTTGCCGCAAGGGAGGATGATGCGCCGATCTGCGTGATGCGTGCGGAGACAATGCGACCAACTTCTGCACGCTAGGCCGCCGATGCGATGACTTTCTTGCCGCGAGGGAGAAGTCGATGCGACGATCCTGTTGCGCTGTGTGATTGTGTTGCGATGCGAAGAGATGATGCTTCGCGAGGGAGCGACGAAATCCGGTGCGATGCGATGAAAATGGCGGACGCACGGCGTCCGCAAAGCGATGTCTTGAAGCGATGATTTCTTTAGGGGTTGCGAGCGCTCGGTGACAGCAGCGCGATGATTTTTCCAGCGCGTCTCAGCTGCAGCGGCTCGCAAAGGGGCGTTAGCGATGGTTTCGTGTTGCGAGCACCCAGCGGCAGCAGCGCGATGATTTTTCCAGCGCTCTCGGCTGCAGCGGCTCGCAAACGTGCGTTAGCGACGATTTCCAGCACTCTTTTCTCTGAAGCAAAACTAGAGGCCCTGGAACTCACAGGAGCCTCATCAGCAGATAGCAATCCTCGCAGGGAGGAAGCAGGAGGTTGGTGGTGGAGTCAGATGTGCCTGAGACTCCAGCAGGAGGCTAGCTCTTTTCCTAGCCCTTGGGTAATTGCTGTAACAAAAATAAAAGTTCTCTCAAAAGTTCCTTTTCCTCTTCTTCAAGGTCCAGTGGTCACTGCTGCAGGCCAGTGCAAGAAACAACACACAAGCACAAGGACAGTCACTTCCTGCAGATTCCTCCAGTGGCACGGACAGAGTTTCCTCTCCAGATCCAAAAGCAATACAAAAAAGTAGGGGGTTTGAGCACAGATATTTATACCCCAAAAGCCTTTGTTCTTAGAAGCTACCAGTCACTGAACCTAGCCAGAACCAGTTCTGCTCAGGCCTGGAGCACTTTGTTTACCAGGCTGCATTCTTCCTTTCAGAAAGAGGGGGTCTGCTAGCAGACACACAGTAGGAGGTGGAGCCAGCATTCACCTTGCCAGGCACAGCCCTATTCAGGTCAAGGAGCCACCCCTCCCCACACTCTAAATGCAGATCTCTCTATTCAACCCAGGTCTGACTCAGCCTGCCCTGCCCCTCTAAAACCAGACAGCCAATACACATAACAGCAGAGCACACTGGAAGGCTTAGGCAAGAAAATACCTACTTTCTAAAAGTGGTATTTTCAAACACAGAATATAAACATAAACTTCACTAAAAGATGTATTTTAATATTCTGAGCTCAGGCATACTAAATTCGTTTTTCTACCATGTTCCTGGGGTCAGTTAGGACTATAGAATGTAATAGTCAAACTGCCCATTCTAGCCTATGAGGAACAGGTAGCCTTACAGTAGTGAAAAACGAAATGGGGCATAATTCACTATTAGGACATGCTACACACACCAAGGCATGTCCTACCTTACACATACAATGCACCCTACCATAGGGGTGACTTACAAGATGCCAAGGGAAGGTTCAGGGGCCGGGAAGTGGGTGCACTTCACAGCCAAGATGGCAGTTCTGGACTGCACACAGACACTGCAGTGGCAGGTCTGAGACACACTTTACAAGCTGCTTCTGTGGGTGGCACACATCAGTGCTGCAGGCCCACCAGCAGCATTTGGTTTACCAGCCCTGGGCACACACAGGCCACACTACTAGGGACTAACAGGTAAACCAAATAAGCCAATCAGGGAGATACCAATTCACATAGTCATATTTACAAAGGGAGAGCATATGCACTTTAGCACTGAACAGCAGTGGTAAAGTGCCCAGAGTCATAAAACCAACAGAAACAGGTCAGCAAAAATACAGGAGGCAGGCAAAAAGTTTAGGGGTGACCCTGCAAAAAGGGCCATTTCCAACACTACCTGTTTCTAGAAATAGTTTTTTTTAAATAATAACATATTATGTTTAGTGATATTTTGGGGATTTTTTTAAAATTGATTTTCAATGTGATTTTTAAAATATTTTATAATATTTATTATATATTTTTCAAACACTTTCATTATTGCTGTTTAGGTGGGAGGGGGGTATAATAAATCTGACCCCCCAAAAGCCAATGCTTTCCCTACTGTTGCTTATGATGGAGTGGAAATGGTAAATCTCACCCCTCAAAGGTCAGCACTTTCCCTACTGTGGCCTAGGTTAGAGTGAGAATAGTAAATCTGACCCCTCCAATGTCCAATGCTTTCCCTGCTGTTGCTTAAGTTGAAGTGGAAAGAGTAAATCTGACCCCTCCAAAGTTCTATGCTTTCAGCAATATTTCTTAAGTTGGAGTGGGAATAGCAAATTGGATCCCCACAAATCCAACGTTTTGCCTCCTGTTGCATAGATTGGAGTGAGAACAGTAGACCAGACCCCTCCAAAGACCAACCGTTAATATACTGCTGCTTAAATTTGAGTGGGAACAGTAAATCACATCCTTTAAATTTCAGGATTTACTTACTGATTCTTAACATGGAGTCGGAATAGCACACCTGACACACCGAATATTCAGTGCTTTCCCTAATGTTGCTTAAATTGGATTAGGAATAGTAAATCTGACCCCTCAGAGATCAGCACTTTCTCTACTGTTTTCTAAGGAACAGTGGAAATAGTAAACCTGACTTCCCAAAAGTCCAATGCATTCCCTACTGCTGGTTAAGTTGGAGTCAGAATGCTAAATATGGCTTTTCCAAATGCCATCATTTTCCCTTCCATAGCTTAGAATGGAATGGCAATAGTAATTTTAGTCTTCTAAACACTTTGGCCCTAATTATGATGTCGGTCAGAGTTGTCTCCCACCGACATCGTTTTGGTGAGGGAACCGCCTGACTATAGGTCAGCGGTTCCACACACCTAATTACGACGCGACCGCACATGGTGTGGTCACAAACTCCCATTTCTCTATGGGAGCTGGTGCGGCAGGCAGAAACCGCCCGCCGCACAAGCTCCCATTGAGAAATGGGAGTTTGTGAAAATCCCTGAACCGTGTGGCAGGCACCTAATGGTGCCTGCCACACAGTGCAGGGATTTTCAGCAGGGCACTACAGGTGCCCCCCAGGCCCCTAAGCGGAGGGCCAGGGGGGACCAAAGTCACTTTCCGACAGCCTTTCCATGTTGGAAAGGCTGTCAGAAACCGACATCATAATCGCGACAGTGGAAACGCCCGTCTTAAAAGATTATGAGGCCAATCTGACTGGCTTGGAGCCCATCGGAACCACATTGGATTCCCTGGCGGTTTAAACTCTGACTACCGTCAATGTAATACGGCGGTCGGACTTTAAACCTACTATGTCGTAGGAGTCTTTCTGATCGACATCGTAAGCAGGCCCAAACTTTTTACATTTTAAATCAACACCAGTACTGTTAATATTACAAAAATCAAATTAAGTTGACAGAAAAGACTAAAAATTCACTCCAAAAAACCCAGTTAAGATCTAAACCCCTCATTCCCATCCAGAGGCCCCTTATCAGCAAGGGTAAGAAGAAATCCTTCCCCTTCACATTTTCTCAACCTGTTTTTCTTCCCAAACTCCCTAACCTCCCAGAGCTTTCTATATATAAGGCATTTGCAGAGCCTACAATTTCTAAAAGGTACAGCAGTAGGCACTATAAATATCAGGATTTTCCAAACAATGTTTGTGTGATACAACTGTAAGTGCTTCAGGTAAGCCATTTATGCAATCATATTAGCTCTTCTTCCCCCCAATCACTTTCAAGCTTGCCCCAGAAGAAGACTAATCATGTCTATTCTCATTAAGACAGCAGTGGGAGAGGGGGAAAGGTAAGCCTCTGGGCCCTGTCTCTTGTACTACGCAAAAAAGGGAGTCCACAGTCATCGAATTTGTGCTGATTTGTCTTGCACCATCGCCATCAACATCTCCATAGAATAGGGATTCCAAATTTTACCCCTCCATTGTTCTAGGGTGGGAGGGTCAGCTGGCCTCCATTTCTGATTTGCTGTTAATCTGGCTTCTACCAACAACTGGGATATTATACCCCCAACAGATGCTGAAAGTGGAAACAACTCTTCATTGTCTACCTGCCCCAAGTAAAAGCATCAAAGTTGCCAATGGTTAGTGTGTTCTTGTAAAGTCTTAACTTCTGGATAATTCACATTCGAAATCCTCACACACGGTCACACACCCACCACATATATATTTATATAAGTACAGGACTTATTACATCCTCACTAACAATTGCAGAGGCCTCTAAAAAGTTGCCCTCAGATGTATCGGTGTGAGGTACCATCAAAGCATTATTTTGTATATCGTTTCTTAATATTTAATACACATGAAGGACTTGGCTGCCCTCTGCCCCAAGAAATTTCTTCAATATCTAGGTCCATATCCTCATTCCACTTTTGGGCATACATTTTATCCTTCTAATAATTGATAGCTTACCTACTGTTTTTTGGCTTGACTAGGAAGTGGTGCATTTTTATTTTTCAAAATGTAATATTTGTTAAACAATTTTGGGTACATTTCTATTACTTTGGATTTAGCTTTAAAATCATTTCCCCCCTTTTTTTAGATATATCTATAGATATGAATTTCTTTTGCCTTAGTATTAGTATTTATGAATTTTGCTGTGCTTTATATATTTATGTAATGGTTTAGTAACTTGTGGTATTAATAATAATTTTATAATATGTTTTTTAAATGTAATTTTCAATATTTAGCAAAAAAAGTTTACTTTTAATTATTATAAGTTTTGTTATACACCTATAGTGTATATATTTTGTGTTTTTAATTTTTATGGTGATTAGGATTTGTTTTAATGTTTGGAAAGATTATTGTGTAGCAATATATTATTTATTATGTATTTATTTCTTCATTTACATTTATTTTTAAATATGTTTTTTAAAAGCATGCATTATCTTTATATTTACATTTTTAAATTATACAAGGGAATTATTTTTGTAATTATTGTATTTTTAAACACTTACCTATGTGTAAACTTGATATTTAGTACCACCATATTTTGCCATGATACTTGTGTACCACAATATTTTTTACAACAATATTATGCAATAGAAGCACATAGAAAATGTATTTCTTCTGAACATGCATCCATGGCAATGCTGGGTATGCACTTATATTATAGAAGTGGACTAGTGGTCCATTCATTAATGCCTATGCGTGGCCCTTAGCACATAAGAAGCAACATGTGCCATTTGTCCTGGCATATCAGTTCCTATAATATATTTAACCACGTTCCATAATGCTCAGAGAGCAATATTACTTCCTTCTCCTGCTTCAACACTACAGCTTGTTTGCACAAAGATTATTTCAATAGCAGCCTAGGGCATATAGATCAGGTTTGTATGACATTGTAGCTAATCTTTTCTATAGTCTCCCATTCTTTAGAACACTACCCAGAAATATAAGTATTTATTCAATGTTGTTTTCTCAGTTGTTTGAAAACCAAAAATACAATAATAAATAAGGTAAATAATTCTGTTATGAGTGTTATAAAAATGGCCTCACTCACTCACTAATACAATCATGTACTTTTCTGCAAAGTTGCCTACTTATTTTCTTGCTGCTCAGCTCACTTATTCAACTACCGATTCATCCGCATTTATACACATGGCTATGTTTGGTGTAGATATGTTTGCTGTGGATGTCACTGTTGATATCTTTTTATTAATTGCATGTTAGATGTAAATTATTCGATTTTAGGGAACTAACTAATTCATTTTCTGTCTTGCATGAAGTGCATACTACTTGCAGGTAGACAGTATCAGTAATATCTTCATTCTGTGGTGAACTGTTTGGGATAAATGAATAAAGCAAGGAACAGACGGTATCAGATGACATCGTAATAATACTGAGGACAATATTTGAGATGTGGCATTATAAGAACTGCCTCTCCTGCTACTAAGCAGGGAGCTCAATAAATATTGGCATTTTTCACGTCCACTAGTTTGGTACTTCGTTCAACTTCCCGAGTAAGCCCTAAACCATGTTCCCATGGTTTTTATTTTCAGCCTGCTTTTAGGGTCATGAAATGTGTCAGGAGTGTTACCCGAATGGATTTAGTTTACTTTCCCTGCCATGATAATGATCCCAAATCCTGAGAAATTGGAGGGATCAAAGGGTTAAACTACTTAATTTTGAATGTACCTTTGTGCATTCTCTGTCTATAAGACTTCTGTGTCTTCTTAAGTATTTCCCACTCTTGACTCTTTTCGTTTAAATCAGACAAACTCCTGATTTATTCTTATTACATTACTGGTTAACACATTTATGCTTGCTTCAGATGTTCCAAACACTTTTGCACTGCACTGTACCCAAGCAAACGTCTTATAGGGTTCACAAGATTTATTTTTTGTAGTATTAGATCAATACACTATCTCATGCTGAGGCTGTTAATCTACTATTTCGCCTTGGTGTGCCTCATTGGGATAGTTCATTCAGAAGAAAATTAGGACATTAAGTGAGCTAGCAATTATTGTATAATTAGTATAAGAATCTTTCTCTGGAATCATAATATTTAAATAACTGGGTAGCAAAAGCGTTACTTGTAAAAGAGATGTGGTTTAATCAGAAGAGTAATTGGGAGCAGGTACAAGTTATAAAAAACAAAGTGCTGATTCTACTGGAACAGCACATTTCGGCGGATCAAAATATGTCCTATGCTGGCCATCCAGAGGACCAGAAGAATTGGAAAACAATGCTTCAACCCACTCAAGAGACTTGGGGCCTGATATAGATGCTGCAGCAAACTCAACATCCGTCAGGGCAGTAGAGGCCATCTTCTCCGCCAACCCGGCTCGAGTACTGCCTGACACATTATGAGATCACCACTGGCACTATAGTGATCTGTGTGCCTTCAGAGGAGCCACAGCCATGGCGGCTCCTGTGGAGACACTGAAATTGTTTTTTTTTTTTTAATACATTTATTTTTTATTTGCAACATTAAGGACCATAATAATATAGCAAGGATTACATTATACTGTATAACAGTTACCTCCGGAGGTATCAAGGTTAGAACAACATAATGAATACACAAAAGATTAAATAAAGTCTTCCATGTCTACACATGATGCAGCAATTTGTTTGATCCAAGTAGTACAAAGAAGAAGACTGGTCATCTAAATTTTGTTCATGGCCGTGAGCCAGAGCCTCTAGTCAAAGATCCCATGATATTGTGCCCAAGTATCGCACACCCCTGAAGCTTTCATTGACATCCTCTTGCTTTATAGGCTTCTCAAGTTCCCTTGATTCCTCGAAGGCACTGAAAGTTTGATGTGAGGCCACCATCTTGTAGATGGCAACTCACTAAATCCTGTTGTTTTTCAGACACAGAATCCCAAAGCAGGAGTTTGTTTCGAAAAATTAAAAAACTGATGCCACCTACATCATGGAAGCAGTCTATCAGAGTGTGGGCTGTTTTTTTTTTTTTTTTGTCTTTGTGATCACCAAGTTGATCGAATATGCTCTACATAGGACGGGGAGTCTGATGGCATTGAAGTGAGGTCCCTACTCCATCAAGCTATCCTTGTAAGTTTCCTGACAGCACAATTAGTGGGGGCATCACTGTTGGAAAACTGACCTCCTGCCTTACTCAAAATACAGTGGGCAGACAGAGGGTTTTGAGGGCAGTGTACTCTTTCAAGTTTGTGATGGAGTACCCTGTCTGTCAAACTCTAAATCATGCCCTAAGGCTAAATACTGCTTTAAGATAAATGATTGATCAGTGATTGTTGTGACAAAGACTCAGATAAGTCCAATAACATAAGTATGGTCATTGCAATGGACTGTGGTCCACAGGTTTAGGCACCGTTGATAACCTTAGTATATTTCACAATGATCTGGCCCCTATTAACCCACACAAACATTTGTATCAGCATCCATTCACAAATCTAATTCCAACCTTAAAGCTTTAAATGATAAAATAGTTGGTTAATTATTCGATCTCTGTTACAGATCTAACAGCTGAAGTTAAATACAAAACTATTGTAATCATGATACATGTTAGATAGCTGTGTCAGCTGTGAGAGCATTGAGAACATGATGCTGACATTTTATATCACAGGAAGTTCATATTTTGTATTTTGAAGATGGACAATGTAGGAGAATATATGGCATTGCCTTTTCTACACGGTGGGAAGTTGGTAAAAGCAAATGCAAATGACTGTCTAATTTAATCTACCTCTATTTTTTTATCTTATGGCAGAGGAGGCTTTTGACCCCACCTTTTTCTTCAGCAAAGCGGTATCCAATGTCATATGTTCAGTGGTCTTTGGAAATCGGTTTGACTATGAAGACAAGAAATTTCTTTCTCTGCTCCAGCTGTTGAATGAGACCACCCGCTTTGCAAGCTCCTCCTGGGGAGAGGTAAGGTTAAGGAAAGCATACTGATTAACTATTATTTCCTGGGTTAGAATTTAACACCAGATTGTAAATCTGACAGCTGTACCCTACCAAAAATACGGCATTTTCATATCTATCCGAGAGATTTGTAGCCATTTCTTGAGACATGCCTTAATACAGTATCAAACCACATATTACTATGTCGCTTTCCCATAACAGCTACAGAGTGAAGATCACAGAGTTCCAATAAAGAATTAGAATTTGCAACAATTTCACAGAATGTGTCTGCACTGGAAGACAGAAGGCAGCTTTAGAATCATTCACTCTTCTGTTCAAAAGGCTGAATATGTTCATGAAATGTTTCCTATCTCTACAGCTGTATGTTCCTGAAATAAATGAGTGCCTCAAAACATTTCTTTTCATGTGTTCATAATATATATTTAAATAATTCCCAGGCTGAAAAAATAGTCTAGTCGATGAGTTTTGAAATAGTGTCCTAATTGTTTTGGAAAATGTATGTTATTTTAAAATATGCTTTAATTATTAGCTTTGAATTAGCAGGTGATATTGAATACAGAAAGGCATTTTAAGCAATATATATTTTCTAGTGTGCTTTATCATTTCCTTATATTTAACTGATAATAAAAATTATTTTGAAACCAGTGCACATTCATACAACTACTGACAAGACTGGAAATGGGAGTAATTAAAAGTTAAACAAACAAATGTCCAAACAGCAGTTCCTTAAGAGGTCCTCACTACCGATTGGAGCACATATCTATACATTTCAAATATGTGATCTGTCTGTAAATAGCTTACTGCACCTCTAACAAAATCTACCTTTATACATTTAAATGGAATATTAAAAAACCTTTGCTGTCTACCACAATCCTACTATTTTTACATTAGGGTCATATTGAGTGACAAAGAAAATGGGTATCCTGAGTAAACAGATGTGGATAGGGGATGCTGGACTTAAGTAGGGATCTCTCCCTTTCATTGTTTTAGCCCCTTTATAATATAATGTACCTCAAATGACTAAAATCCTATTCCCCCTCACATTTTACCAAGCTGATTTCTGCATTAACACCTCAATGATCATTTACTTCAGCCTGCTCCAGAGGAAAGGCCTTAAGTTCAAAGGCTGCTATTCAAGAAAAATGTCATTCAATAGTGGCTCACATTTGTCTTGAATACAGAATGTTTGCACTCTAGTTGTTCATTATTTTTTATTTTTTTATTTTTTTGAGATTTGTAAAGCGCACAACTACCCATAGGTGTCTCGGCACTGAGGACAGCAGGCAGAGACCAAATATCGGAGAGACTTACTGGTTGAACAGCCAGGTCTTTGTTATTTTTCTAAAGGTTAACAAAGATTGGGAGGATCTGATCTTTAGTGGAAGAGAATTCCAAAGTTTTGCAGTGGCGACTATAAAACGTTTATCGCCCCATGATGCAGTTTTCGTACGAGGAACCTTAAGCAGGAAAGCAGTGGATGAGCGAAGGGCTCGGCCCGGAATGTAAGCTGCTAACTCCCTGATTAGAAACTGAGGTCCTATTTTACAAAAGGCCTTATAAGCAATACACAAGGCCTTGAACTTTATACGGTTCTTCACAGAAAGCCAGTGATATTTCCGAATCACATGAGAGATTGGCTTGTATTTAGGGGTTCCTGATAGCATCCTGGCGGCTGCGTTTTGGACTGACTGTAGCTTATGAATGACTTTTATTGGGGCATTTACAAGAAGCCCATTGCAGTAATCAATAGTAGACATAACCAATGTACTAACTAAAGTTTTCCCTGCATTCAGCGGCAGAAATGGTAAAATCTTTTTTATCATACGTAACTTGTGGAATGAAGCCGAGACCACTGAGTTAGCATGAGGCAAGAAAGTCAATTTGTCATCATATATGACACCCAGGTTCCTAACCCTGGTAACTGGGAGTGGGGGGAACCCAATGAGACAGGCCACCAAGAGGGGGACCAAACAGGAGATAACTTGCCAAATGTCATAACCTCTGTTTTATCAGAGTTTAATTTGAGGCAATTGCTGGACATCCAGCTACTGATTGCGAGCATGCCTTTTTGAAAATTGGCTGCTACCTTTTCACCATCATTGTGAATAGTCAACACCAACTGCGTGTCGTCGGCATACGATGTAAGGCCCATCCCATGAGCCTTAATAACTCTAGCTAAGTCCGACACATAGATATTGAATAGAGTCGGACTTAGGGATGACCCTTGTGGGACACCACATGGGAGGGCCAATTGGGCAGACTGGAAAGTGCCAAAGTTTACCGACTGAGTCCGGTTGGTAAGGAAGGAAGTCAACAGTGCTCTTGCATTGTGTTGGATACCCATTTTAGTGACACGGTCGATCAAAATAGTATGATCGACCGTGTCAAAAGCTGCTGAGAGATCCAACAATACAAGAACTGCTGTGCCTCCTTGATCCAGAATGATTCTAATATCTTCAGCTGCCTTAATGAGTGCGGTTTCTGTTCCATGGCCTTTGCGAAAACCAAATTGAGTGTCATCTAACAGATGATGATCTTCAAGATACTTGGAGAGTTGAGTATTCATCACCTTTTCAAAAATTTTTGCTGGAAAAGGCAAGCTGGCTATTGGTCTATAATTTTTTGTATCATTGTGGTCTAAGTTTGCCTTTTTTAACAGTGGTTTTATAATAGTTTTCTTCCAGGCCGTAGGGTATATGCCTGAGGCAAACATAGTATTACCAATGCTGGATAGAACAGGTGCCACATATTCTGTGATTAAAGAAAGTACAGTCGGAGGACAAGGGTCAATAGCAGAGCCTGATTTTACAGAGGAGATTAGGGTAGCAATCTGATCAGATGTAGTGTTATCAAATTGTAGCAAGGAAGATTCAATAGTGTTCGTTGCTAAAGACTGGTTAGTAGTATTGACCTTGGATGCGAAATTAGAATACACATCATTTACTTTTTCAAAAAAGTAGTTAGCTAAAGAGTCACATAAAGACTGTGATGGGGCTAAAGAACAAGAGGATGTTTGTCCCGACAGATTGGCAACTACTTGGTAAAGCTTTTTATTAGAGTCTTGTGCAGATTCAATCTGAGCAGTGAAATATTTACTTTTTTCCTGCGTAATTAATAATTTATATTTACTAAGCTCTTCTTTATATAGAAGTTTCTCCTGACAATTATAAGATTTGCGCCATTGTCTTTCACGATTTCTACACAATTTTTTCTTTTCTCTGAGGAGTTCAGAAAACCAGGGGGCTGACGGCGAAAGCCGATTTTTTGAAAAAGTTTTATTTGGCACCAGCAGGTTGATTGCATTGAGGAGCCAATTGGTATAATTTACCGAAGCAAGGTTGGGATCTGTGGAAACAACTGGGAGGTTAGAGCTTAAATGCGTCTTAAGTTGCTGGTAATCTATACTCTTCCAGGCTTTTATTACAACCGGCTTATTTGTTAAAGTGAAAGGCGAAGGCTTAGTATGGATATGAATGTTAAAGAAAACCGCAGAATGGTCAGTCCATACTAAAGGTAAAATACGGTTTACGAAAATATCTTTAGAGTTTGAAAATAAGCCATCTAAGGTGTGGCCAGCTATATGCGTAGGATTTGAGACTTGTTGTAGTAAACCAATCGCTTCCAGATCAGAGAGCAGTGTATTAGTGTCATTATCAAGGTGATTTTCTAAATTAAAATTAAAATCCCCCAAAATCGTAAGGGTGGGTTCAGCTGCTATAACTCTGTGGTGAAGCTACAATAGATCATGGAGAGTCAACCAACAGAGTAGTGGTGGTGTTGGAAGAGCATGTTTTCCTCAGCAAGCCAAAACAATTTTCTAACATGGATGAGCAAGATATTTGAGAATGTATAGAAAATATGCCCTCACTTTAGCTTTCCACACCTAAATTTCTCTGACAAAATAAAACCCCTAATTTTTACTGTCATGGCAAATTCTTTCTGTTTTACAGCTCTGATTCCAGCAACATGGCACTCAGATGTGACTCCATTTGTCATAAATAGGGAATGTTATTGGTCTAGCTCCTATTGTAAGTTATTAAGGGGCATATGTACAAGCCCCTATCGCCACAGGAACGTCACTTTTCCGACGTTCCTGTAGCGATAGGGGCTTCCTGGTCTTAACTTGGTGAAACAAGGAGAAATGCTCTATTTCTCCTTGTTTTTGCTTTTTCCATGTGTGCACATGGAAAAAAGCAAGATGCCTTGGATTGTTTATGTGTAGGAATGTGTCCCTTCCTGCACATTAACAATCTTTTTAAAAAAATGACATTTTGTAACTTCCATGTGTGCTGCATTAAGCAGCACACATAGAAGTGACAAAACGGCATTTAAAGATTGTTTATGTGCAGGAATCGACACCTTCCTACACAGACACAACCTTCCCCTGCACGCAGACACCCTTGCACTATGGTTCAAGGGGGCCTGCATTGGCGCTAAGCTGCTAAACTTAGCGCCAGCTCAGGGGGAAACTCAAGGCTGCACCATATTCTTGTAAATATGGTGCAGCTTTGCGTTTCTGAAGTTGTGGAGTGAGGTGTTAAGCCATGATGGCTAACGCCTCTCTCTGCCACTTCTTTGTACATATGGCCTCAAATGTTTTACTCAGCATGTAATACTTGGTTGAGGAAAATATTTGAGAATTTGCAGAAAGTGTGTTCTCATTTTAGCTTCTGGAGCACCATTCATAATGTCTATGAGAAATTCATGAGAGAAAGCTTTTTCCTCTCAAACATCATTCATCAAATCTTAGCACAAGCTCAGCATTTCTAACAAGGTGAAATCACGTTAGAACTCACCACCAAAATTAGTATGATACCACCAACAAATTATTAATTTGTGACTAAAGTTTATTTTCACGCTATAAATGTGTGTGGCTTTTTGTTATGTTCAAAGCCAGGCATTCTCTACAATACATTTTAATGGGACAAAAATGGCCGCCCCATATCACCAAATAAAATCTAACAGGTGTGCTTCTTTAAAACTTTTACCTAAGTAGTAACATGCAAAATACACAATTTACTAAACACTTATATGAATTTGACCCCATATTTTAAGGGTCTGATTTACAATAGCAATATTATCAAGGGATGCACTCCCAGGTACTTATTGACCAGGTGGTGTAGGGACCTCAGCTTCACCTTGGGACTTACCCCAGGCAATGACTTTACCCTGGCCCTTGGAAAATATTGGTTAAATATTTGCCTTCACTTAAAATGATGGTTGTCCAAATACTAGAGTTGATCTTAAGTTCTATTTTTAACCCTGTTATTCCATAGACCTCTGGCGGGATTTTGCTAGTAATTTTAGTTGCAGATGTCATCTGGGGCACTATTGACTCCTTAATTTGGGTAGCTGTGTCAAGCAGTATAAAGAAAGTAAAGGTGTTAAATTATCTGCCTCCTAGGAGCACCGACTGAATGTGAAAACTGGTTATACTGTGATTTGCCCTTGGCAGCAGGGAGTACCAAGTGAAGAAAGAGGGTGGGGTGGGGGGGGAGAATAGACCAAGAGAAAAAACAGTTTCAGAGATCGAAAAGGCATTCCTTATGCGGAGAAAATGTACTGTTGGGGTTTATTGGAAGCGAATGACACAAATTTAAGCCAACCCCCTGAAAAGACATGTCTGCCACTCTGAGCACAAGAGAGAGCTGATTTCAAGTTAGTAAAGATTTCTCTCAGAAAGGTGCATTCAAATTAAAAAGTCACCAGTATGACCTTTACTTTTAAAGGCACAGCACTAAATCTGAGGATATCAGTGAGGCCTCCTGAAGGTGGAAAATATAGCAGCAGTCTTCTTCTGATAATTAGCAGGTGCATTTTTCAATGGAGACATTTGGTGCCTATGGCAGAATCAGTGGAACTGTACAGGGATCGTTGTAGTGTCACTATGGTGCACTTAGAAAATAAAAATGGACTTCAAGATAAAGGTAGTAAAACCATTGCTTGGGGTATACTCTTTAAGTCAGTATTTGGACTGAAATATATTTATAACCATTATGGCGTTTAAGGATTAAGGGGCCGAACACGAGGTTGGGCAGAAAGCCTCCTCCCGACAGTCAGAATTTCCTCGACTGCTTCGGAACCCTTCAGACCGACTCGGTCGGTTTACATTTTGTCCGACCGATTACGATGTTCGTGGTCGGAACTTAAACCGCACGGTTATTCCAAATCAGTTCTGTCCGACGGGATCTCGGAGTATCGGTCGGAACCGCACCGTACACTGCTAAGGACAGCGTTTCCGTCCTCGGGATTACGATGTCGGTTTCTAACAGCCTTTCTGTGCTGGCATTTCCTACACAAAAAGGCTGTCTGAAAGACTCTTTGGGGGCCCCTAGCAGGGCCGCTTCATTCTGCAGCCTCTGGTTGGGGGCCGAGAGTGGTACCGAAGGTACCCCCCTGTAAAACCCTGCACTGTGTGGCAGGCACAATGGGGTGCCCACGTCAAGGTGCAGTGTTTTCCGCACACACCCCATTTTCCTGTAGGAGCCTGTGTTACGGCCGGTTGTCGGTTGGAACACAAGCTCCCATAGGGAACAATGGGAATCCGACCGAACAGTGTTCGGTCGCATCGTAATTGGGCGGGCGGAACCGCCGACCGTGAGTCGGTTAGTCCCGATTCCAAGAACGGTGTCGGGAGGAGGCTTTTTCGCCCAACATCATAATGAGCCCCTTAATGATTTATAATCATTGTGGTGTTAAAGATGAAAATAAATTGCAAATCCAAAGTATTGTTGATCTTAACTCCATGTTTTTGGAAATTGAGAAAATAAATGCACATTGAGACACAGTGAAAGCTATAAGTTGAAGATGCTGAAGGTGTGTGAACGAAGGAATCTTTAGAAAAAGTCAGGGCTCGGTGCACCCCCTCAACTCTCTACCTACTTTTTTGCCAAATAGTTAGCATTTAGAAGTCTATGTTCTCCTGTTCATTTGATGCCCCATAAAATGGTGAGGAGATGTTATACATTAAACTCCATGGGAAAGAACCTGGTAGTCTCTCTTTCACTATATATATGTTAACAAGTGATGGTCTTGATCAGAGTGATGCCCTATTGTCCCATGTATATCTCTTCTCACTAACCAGTATTAATCCTGACCACCAACAATAATCTGCCCAGACCAACTGAGAGGCAAGGCTGCACAGTCACTCGAATGCTCCAATATCCTCAGAAACCAGCCCTGCAATTATATCAAATTACTGATCCACCAGCTCCTTAATTTCTGTATCATCCATGCTCGCTGTCCAATTGTAAAATGCCAATGCCTTCCTAATGCTTGTTGGACACTGAACGTAAAATCTACATGCCAACAACAGAATCAACTGGCATTGCATATGCCAAATTAGGGGTAAATCGTGATACATTAGTGGTACAAGGAATTACCATCTGCTGACAGGGCTTTGGCACTCAGTGAAAAAAAATGTTTGCACTGTAATGGGTAGACTACACACTGACCACAATCCTTAAAGGCATAAAGTGGTAATGGAAGCCCAGGGGCCCTGAGAGGAAATGGACAGAAACAAGGACTGTGTGCAGCTTCAATGGAAATTTCACTATACAGCCCATGGACACCTTACATTCAACATGGGGCAGACACTAACATCTTTGAAGTTCTCTACACTGGCACAACCACCTCACAACACCAAACAAAAGCTCAGAAACATCCTTTTATTCAATGCACCAAAAAGTTCAACCTCGAAATCCAGCTTCACAGACTTTCTGTTACAAGGAGACTTCTTTTGTGATATTTTAACAATGAACATAAATGTTTAACCCCAAACTTGGGCAGAACATGCATCACCTTCAACGTCACCAATATAGCTACACATCTCCAGTTACTACTCTAACTTTGATAAGAGAAACTTAGAAACTCGCAAGAAGCTTTGCATAAGCAGAAGAGGAAGAAGAGTGGCTAGCTTTGTTATACAGCGTGCACGCAAGGACTGCATTCAGCATACTGCCAGGTGACTGTGCGCCACAGGTTAGAGGATGCTGAGACTTCTCTGGTGTCTTGGTAGTTCAAAGGTAAGAAGGTCGCTCCCTGGTAGCAACCTTGTTCCTCTGCAAAACAGAATAGACGGATCAGATGTCACTGGCAAAGGCCACAAATAATTGGATGGAAGAAGCTGGTAAGCATAAAACACCTCCTAACAGACTTTATGTCAGAAGATACTTGAAGATAACTGAAGAAACTCACTCAAGAAGGATGAGCACAACTGGCCAAGACTGGACTGAAGTACAATATCAGACTGAAGTGAGAATTGGTGTGAAATTGTTGAAGAAACTACAAATACATTAGAATGCAGAGCTCAAACTTGAATGGGATGCGTTTTTTGTGAGCTAGTAGGAGTATCTTGTTTGTGGGGTAACGGTGAAGCTATGGAAAGCTGCACTGTTCAAAGGATGTCAAATTTGAGGTTTTTATTTGAATTCTTGGTGAACACCAGGGATTCCAGAAAGAAAACAAGTTTTAATCCAAGATGATGGGTTGCCTATGTAATGTCAACAGAGGTTCACAATTTACAATATTGCTGTGTTCTTCCTTTGATGCCAGTTCCTGTTGGCTTCATATATAAGCAACCATTTGCAAGTGCTGGATAGATTACAGTGTATTTGTTCCCTATTTTATGTTTTGCTCTTTACGTTTTGCGTTCGTTTTTGTCCTCAATGTTTGCAACCTCATTTTTCTTTGACTGTTCTGGAGTTGTTCACTAGGAGTTTATCTTGGCTTTTATCTCCTTCCTGATGTCAAGAAGAGTTTGTTGCCGCGCTGATATTTCTCAATTCAATCTACATTTTCAATCAAGAGCTACAAGATTGCCAAAAGTTGTTTTCCATTCCATGTTTTTCCTCCTCAGTGTCACCCTTTTAAGGAGAAACTTGACACCTTTCATGCATAATGTTATATATGGGTGGGGCCCAGGCTGCTGGTTGGTATCACCATATCATTGGCCAATCAAGGATGTGACTGCTAGAGTTCAATACTTCACACTTACTATTAAGAGTACCTATTCACTAAGGGGGTCTTTACATGTTTGTCAATATATATGCCAAACCACTGTTGTGATGGAGGCAGTAGAGCTCCACCCCCCCGCCCAGCTAGCATATGCACAGTGGATCCACTTTGAGGTGGGGGTAACATGCTGTTAAATCTGCATTGCATGCCTGCATGGTGAAATGTGAAATGAGAACAAGGTGATGGATGGAATGCTTGAATCAATCTTAGCCGCTGGTGATTGTGCAGAGCTGCACTCCAGTCCAATGTTTTTTGCCCACCATGCCACCTTAGTTTGGACCCAGCCATATGCAAATCAGTCTTCATCTTGCTGCAATAGGAACAGTACAGCCGGTACTGCCAGACCAGGTCCTCCTTCAACTGGAACTCAAACAACCCAAGACCAGTTTCACCCTCATTGGGGCTCTTCGGTTGAGTGCAGCTGGGTTCCAGTGGGACAGTGAGAACGGACCCCGCATCTGGGCATACCCGTCGCACTTAGGGCGACAACAACAACATGGTGATGGATGGAATGGCATTATAAGTGGGGCCCTTGATATATTGAAACATTTTCAACTTTAAGACGAAGAAAGTCAAGATCTGAGTCAAATGTGGATAGAAAATTTATCATTTTAGGGTTAGCTAACCTAATGAGAATTAGCCAAAGTGCAGCGCACTATTGGGAAAAGCACAATCCTTGAGGGCAAAATCCACCTAAGAATCCCCATAAAAAGATACCACAGAGAGGTGCTCCTGGAAAGAAATCCAGCGTGTCCTCTGCATAACTAAAGTACCAAATACAAAGAGCTAAATATTCAAAACATAATAAAAAGTAACCAAACCACAGTAACACAAAAGGATGTAGGGTTCCAGATCACAGTACTGTGCAGATCTTACATTTTTGATGCTAAGATTACACAATCTGTGATACAACCCATGATGGTGATTTATCATTTGCCCCTCCCCTGATATACACTTCTTTTTTCCCCAGCTTTCTATATATTCCTTACAACAACTCATCTAAGGACTGTCATACCTGGCATAAAGGTATTGAATATCTCATTTCAATGGGGCATTGTTCCCCTCAAGTTCGAAAATGTGATCATAATCGCTCGCTTTATGAAACCAATGACTAGACCAAAAAAACTTTCCAGATACTGCTTGTACCTCAGCAAAAATCCAAAACACAAAGGGCCAGATGTACGACCATTCCATTTTGCAATTCGCATATTGCAATTTTTTGCGACTCGCAATTTGAGTAGGCCTGGGCGTAAAACTACGCTACGCTCGCGTAGTTTGCGCAACTACGTGCTACGCGAATTGCACGTAGCACAGTGCAAAAACGCGTAGCGGGCATTTTTTGCTTGCTCGCGGTCCTCAACGTCAAGTTGGCGACCGCGAGCGAGCAAAATGACATCCCGGCGAGACTTTTTCCTCGTTCGCGATCAGCAACATCAAGTTGCCGATCGCGAGCGTGGAAAATAAACCTCCCGGCGAGATTCTCAACGCGGGGAGGTCAGGTTTCTCATTGCGAGTGGTCGCGTATGCTCGCGACTGCTCGCGATGAGAAACTACCAGTCCGCGTTGAGAAAACTGCTGCTCGAGTACAAATCTACTCGAGCGGCAGAAAACGACCGCTTGCACTGTGCAAGATGCCGTTTGCAATGATTACACAGTGCGGACAAGCATCCGGCACTGTGCAATCATTGCGAACAGCATTTCCTACTGCACTACGCAGTTCGCGTAGTGCTACGCCTAGCTCGCGTAGTGCGAAGTGCACTTCGTGTAGCTACGCGTAGCGCTACTACGCGAACTACGCCCAGGGTTAAATTTCAGACTCCCAAAATAGAATGTACAACAGTGTCTGAGACACTGTTTGCGATTTCCAAATGGGTCGCAAGGAACCTGCCTCATCAATATTCATGAGGCTGGTTGCAATTTGCAACCCTTTGGGAATGGCCGTCACAGGGATGGTGGCCTGCTGCGGTCAGCCGACCACCATGTATTTGACTGTTTTTTTAATGAAGCAGTTTTTTTTTAATGCAGCACGTTTTCCTTAAAGGAAAATGGGATGCGTTTAAAAAAGAAATATGAAACGTTTCAGTTTAATTTTTTAAGAGCAGCCAGTGGTCTGTGGGACAACTGCCTGCTCTTACAAAAGTTTGAGCCCACATTTGCAAAGGTGAAGGGGTCCCTTGTGCGACTAGTCTGCAACCAACTTTCCATTGGCAGTAAAATGTGAATGTTTAGCGACCATATTTTGGTCGCAAAACATTCGTACATGGCACTGCGAGTCGCTATTAGCAAGAGACGCCCTTGGCACGCCCCTTCCTAATAGCGAGTCAGAAACCCTATTTTGCGATTCGGCAATAGGTTACCGATTTACAAAATAGGGTTTGTACATGCCGCAGACCTATTTAGCGGTCATACATGTGGCCCAAAGTCACCAGACAAGTCAGAAAAGTAGTTGAAATGCAAAACCATCCTACAATAATAATCATGCTTAAGACCAACCAAAACCTGTGACACAGCCATGAATAATATCAGAAAGAAATTGTTTATGGCATTAGATGAAGGCCTTCTATCAACCCATGACCTGTTGTACCTATGGTGTCCATGGCAAATAGACATAGGGGCCGATTCCGATCTCGGCCGGTAGGGCACCGAATTGGATTCGGCTTAACCGGATCTGATTCGGAGCCCTATTTCCCGACCGAGTCGTACGTGCGTCCGGGCGAGCGAGTACGATGCGTGCGCTCGCGAAATCTCCGACCGACTCGTTCGCAGGACCCGACCGCTCCGACCGACTCGCATGGGGACGACGCGCACTGCGCAATGGAGACGTTCCCCGGCCGGGTAAGTACGATGCGCACCTCGACCGCTCCAACCGACTCGCGCAGTCCGGCTCCAAGGAGCTGTCGGAGCTGCACTTTGGGGGTCCGTGTCGGACCCCCCTGGAAGCGTAGGTGCGCGAGTCGCACACAGGGGGGACCCATGGGTCCCCCCTACATGTGCATGTATGGTGCGACCCGCATCGACGCGAACACGCTGTAGGGGGCGCCCTTGTTCGCGTCGTGCCCATTGAGTCAATGGAAGCCCGTGTACGCGTCGTACGACTGGCTCCCATTGACTTCAATGGGAGTCCGACCGAATCGAGTCCGATAGCATACGTGCGCATCGTACTCGTTCGGTCGGATTGCTGGGGTCCGATTCGGTCAGAAATCTCTCCGGGTCCGGCTCGGTCGGGGAGATTTCCAGCCTGAATCGGAATCAGCCCCATAGTCTGCCACAAGGTCTTCAAATAGATGAATAATTGGAAAGATGTTTTAGTAGCTTTCCATAAGTACATATTACTTGCCCTCTCTGATGGTAGACAGGTGCATATTATTAGAACTGTCATATCTTCAAGAAAAATGACTATTTGCTGTGTAGCTAGTAAAGCCTAGTGGACAGGTAATTTAACAGTACCCCCAACTCCATGTGGTTTGTCAATGAAGCTAAGATCCACCAGTACCTGGGTGACAGATAAGAGAATTGTTTAAACTATTAGGTAAATTATCATTTTTTCATTTTACATTATTTTTTCTATTATGATAAAAAGCAAAACTCCACAGTTCAACACATAATAAAAGATGAAATAGTAACAAAGTTAAGCAAAGGGAACACATTTTAATTATGCAGCACAGATATAGGACAAGATTATTCAAACATAATTCCTTCACATTCATCTGAATGGCACTTCAATTTGTGAGATTCTCCATTAGGTGCAGCACTAAAACCATATCCTATCATGTTTATCACCTATTACGTCAACAGCAGGCAGCTGTTTTTCCAACAGTTTTGCACTATCAGTTAACAAGCTATTGCCATTGTCACACACTTATTTTACTACCTTCAACCTACTTTCAACACAAATGTAATTGTTCCCTGATAGACTGGTCAGCCTGTGGGAGGTCTTCCCCCAAACATTTTGCCTTCTCCTCATCTGTTTTGCTGAATTCAATGTTGTTGGTGTTAGGACTCTAAGCACATTACAGCTTCTAACCAGAGCTAAAGTGCTTGTGCTCACTCCCTAAAACATGGTAAAATTGGCTAACACGCAATTGCCATATTTAATTTACTTATACGTCCCTAGTAAAGTGGTATACCATTTATACAGGATCGGTAAATGAAATGCTACCAATGGGCCTGCAAAATTGTGCCACCCTCTTAAGTAGCCCCTTAAAACATGTCTCCTTCCCACCAGCAGCCTGTGTGCAGTTTTAAACTGCCAAATTGACCTGGCTAAATAAGCACCTTGCCAGAACTCAAACTTCCATTCTAATACATGTACATCACCCCTAAAGTAGGCCATACTCAGTCCATAAAGCAGGGTGCAGTGCATTCAAACAGTACTTTTAAGTTTTACATGTCCTGGTAGTTTAACTCTCACAAAGTCGTTTTTCACTACTGTGAGGCCTGCCTCTCCCATAAGAAAACATTGGGTTACCTTATTTCATTCGATAAGTAATAACCTTTGTTTTAGTGTAGTTACAAATGCCATGTTTGGTGTCTAAGGAAGTGCAATTTTGGCACTTTAAATCCTCTGTAATGGTAAAATCGGATTTTAACTCACAAGTCTGAAAATACCACCTCTAGAAAGTTGCTGTGGTAACAATGATGGACAGAATGCTGAATGAATCAAACATTCACCCCAGTCAAGAGATTTGGGTTAAATCCATTGTTATTTTGCTCACTACTCCAACCCAGTTTAGACCCAGCCTTATGAAAATCAGTCTTGATCCTGCTCCTCGTGGGAACAGTCCAGTCTGAACTGCCAAGCCAGGTCCTCCCTGGACCGGAAACAAGCATCCTGGGACCAGTTCCGTCCGAAACCGATCCCAAGATGCTTGTTTTCGGTCTAGGGAGGACCCGGCTTGGCAGTTCGGGCTGGACTGTTCTCATGAGGAGCAGGGTTAAGACTGATTTGCATGTGGTTGGGTCCAAACTGGGATGGCGCAGTGAGCAAAAGAACAATGGATTTAACCCAGATTTGTTGACTGGGTGTGAATGTTTGTTTCATTCAGCATTCTGCCCATCATTTATTGCCGCAGCACTTTTCGCCCTAAGTGGGATGGGTATTTCAAGGCGTGGGTCCCTTACTCGCAGTGCCACTGTATTCAAGCTAGCCTGGCTAATGATTGATGTTACCCCGAAACCGGTCCCAAGATCCTTGGTTTCGGTCCAGAGAGGACTCGGTTTGGCAGTTAGGGCTGGATTGTTCCCATGAGGAGCAGGGTCAAGACTGTTTTGCATAAGGCTGGGTCCAAACTGGGGTAGCGTAGTGAGCAAAAGAACGATGGTTTAACTCAGATCTCTTGACTGGGTGTGAACATTTGATTCATTCAGCATTCCGTCCATCATTTGTTGCTGCAGCACTTTTTGCCCTAAGTGGATGGGTATGCCCAGACGTGGGTCCCTTGCTCACAGTACCACTGAATTCAAGCTAGCTTGGCTTATGAAGGGTATTACCCCGAAACCGGTACCAGGATGCTTGTTTCTGGTCCAGGGAGGACCCAGCTTGGCAGTTCGAGCTCGACTGTTCCCATTAGGAGCAGGGTCAAGACTGGTTTGCATTTGACTAGGTCCAAACTGGGCTGCATGGTGAGCAAAAGAACAATGGTATAACCCAGATCTCTCGACTGGGGGTGAATGTTTGATTCTTTCAGCATTCCATCCATCATTTGTTGCTGCAGCACTTTTCGCCCTAGGTGGGATGGGTATGCCCAGATGTGGGGCACTTGCTCACTGTGCCATTGGATTGAAGCTCGACTGGCTGATAAGGGGTGTTTGCCTGAAACCTGTCCCAGGATGCTTGTTTCCAGTCCAGGGATGACCCGGCTTGGCAGTTTGGGCTGGACTGTTCCCATGAGTAGCAGGGTCAAGACTGATTTTCATATGGCTGGGTTCAAACTGGGGTGGCGTAGTGAGCAAAAGAACAATGGATTTAACCCAGATCTCTTGACTGGGGTGAATGTTTGATTCATTTAGCATTCCGTCCATCATTTGTTGCCTCAGCACCTCTAGAAAGTTGACATGCTCTTCTCCTCACCGCTGACAGTCTGAACGGGTCGGCAGAGGGCTTGTGCAAAATCCTGCCCCTGTTTGTCATTGGGTTGGCGAGTTGAGACTGATATACCGTGGATTTTGCGAATGTTGGCAACACTGGTTGTATCAAAGTGCCCCTTTTGACATGGTTACCCCCCAAACCTGTTGCCTGGTATCTGTTGCAACTTTGACTGGAAGTGTAGTGGGTTCCTGCTAAACAGGTCCCCAGTACGAGTGTTTTGTCCCTAAACTGTACCACTGTTCCACAATTGGCACCACTTTCGACTCCATGTAAGTCCCTTGTAAATGGCACCCATGGTGCCTAGGGCTTGGGGATAAAGAGGGTCCCTTAGGCCTGCAGCACAAATTGTACCACCCTAAGGGACCCCTCACCAAGCTTGTGCAAACTGCCATTGTAGCCTGCGTGCCTTGGTGCAGAGAAAAGTGAAGAGTCGACATGGCCAACATCCCTGTTTGCCATGCCTACACAGCACTGCATGTGGTATAGGTAAGTCACCTCACAGCAGGCCTTACATCCCTAAGGCAAGGTGCACTATATCCATGTGTGGGCATATCTGCATGAATGGATGTGTCCCTGTGATATCTAAGTTCACCCTTAGATACCACAAGTGCACAGGGAAGCCATACCAAGTACCTGATCTGGACACTCATGATTACAAGTTCCCCACTTACATCATGGCTTCACTGTACCCACAGATCTTTGGTACCAAACATTTCATCTTAATAAACCCACACTGATGCCAGCGTTGGATTTATTAAGAAATGCACCCAGAGGACACCTTAGAGGTGCCCCCTAAAAACCTGTTGACCACGAGTGTGTTGACTGACCGGTCTTGGCCAGCCAGCCAGCCACCCTAGACAAGTTTCTGACCTCCTGAGGTGAGAGCCGCCATTGCTCTCAAATGTTGGGATCAAAGCCTGCTCTGGGCAGAGGTATTGACACCTCCTCCACGCAGGAACTGCATTCCAGGGTGGGAAGCTTCAAAGGTCCTGCTGCCTTTGTTATGCGATCCACGCATCTCCAACTAGCAGAGATGCCATCCACGTCCTAACCCCACATTTTGGGGGCAAGACAGGTGGGAAAATTAGTAAGATTAGGAGGTGTGCCCGCTTTGAGCCAGCACCACCCCTAAGGTGGACTAGCTGATGTGGACACCACATTTTCAAATTCTTCTATCTTGTATTGGAACAAATTAGCCTTCTAGGGTCAGGGTTATGTCCACTTCCTATAGGAAGTGGCCATACAGAGGCTGTAGACACCCTACTGGTAGGTAGCCTTTTGGCTACAACCTGTCACTCCCTTAAATGCCCCTGAATTGAGTATTTTGGTGGCACCCCTTAACCCAAGTACTCAGATTTGACGGGTCAAAAGAAGAAGGATGAAGAAGAGTCACTGTCTGGCGAGAGCTGGGAATTGAGAACTTTTGGTGTGAAACCCTGCCTGCTCGCACCTCTCTTGGCAATTGTGGCAGAGTGACTCATCCTGCAAGCTGGAGAACTACCAAAGCCTTGGGTAGCCTGCTAGCACTTTGAAATTCAACTACAGTCCCCCATGGAGTAGAGGAGCTACTCCCCTTCAGCCCGCAGGCATCGACAAGCAAAGTCCTGTCAATTGCCTTGCAGCTCCCCGGCTGGACCGACACCGCAGATGACCAGAGGAGAAGGTACTCATGCTCTGGAAGGTCAGATCTGTCTCCCCATTGAGGGTGAAGACACCAGAATCAACCAGAGCCGTGCAGCACCAATCCCTGGGGTACCGGATGGCCTGCACCAAACACCAATAGTGAGAGTCCAGTCCTAATTCTCACAGCACCATGAACGAGCAGCCATCGAGGGACATCAGCATCATTGAGACCCACTTCGGGAATGGCCCAGCTGTCCCGATAATGCTTCTGCCATCTGTTTGTCCTAACCACGAGGAGCATCTTTATGCATCAGCCCAGCTGCCCTAACCACTCTGCACCCTAGCTGCCCTGCCCGAGTACCGAAGAACCGGCTATGCCCCCCTTCCTCCAAGTCTCCTTGTGACCCAACACCCCATTTGGGAGCTCTTGGACTTGTACCCAATTTCCCCTGTGCACCCTGTTTCCAGGCAGCACCCCTTCACTGTAGCACGCCCAGCTAAAACCTTTCCAGCACCATGCTCTCGGTGAAACCTGGAGAGTTCCCGAAGAACTGCTGGTAGTACTTTGGACCTTGGCCCACTACAACTCGGAACCCAGAAGGTATACCCCTAAAACTGACTGTACTTTTGTTTCTGCATTTATGACTATTCCTCCCACAGAATTGCATTGTGCGTAAAGGCGCACAGGTTTGAAAGATTTAGTTACATGTTAAAATTGCTAACAAAAACAGTACTAACTTTTGAACTAAGTTCTTGGTTTCACAACATATATAAAAAGATGTGTTATTTTTCTAGTTTGGTCTCAAATGTATTCTTTGAGTGTGTCTCATTTATTGCTTCTGTGTGTACAAGAAATGCTTAGCACTACCCTCTTATTATTGCTCGTCCACACTACCACAAAAGAGAGCGTTAGTATTATCTACTTTAGCCTATGCAAGCTAATTGGGGACCCTCCGGAATCTCTACACAGTGTACTTCTTTTTAGTGCACTATATAGAGAGTCAACTTCCTACACTGGTCCAGCCACAGTTATTGGGGACCGGCATATGTACTCCGTTTTATTTCTTTATTTCCATGCTTAGCTTTTCGTTCAGAGTGATAAGACTTATAGTTTAGTTCCTGAAGAATGCCATACACCAGTTAGTATGGTTAGTAGGAATGACAGAACGATGTTGATCCCTTATCACTATTATGGTGAAGTTGTATCACCAGCTATTTCTCTTATTAATGTGCACCTCGGGCATTCATTAAAGTTACGATTTTGTCCACTAATAGGCATTTTTAAATCACTTTTCTCTCCTTCACCCTCACCAACACAGCTCATGTAGGGATATCCTCATAGGCAAATTCCAAAGAGCTCCAATTCAACTTTGTGAGAGTTGTAGCCTACACCACTAACCCAGATTGTTAGCCTGTGAGGAGGAACCCGATGAAGAAGAATGCCACCACATGATGGGTGCAAGTTTTTCGTTCTTAAAGCAGAGATTTTTTGTAGGTTTTGTTTGTATCCTTTTCTTTACTCTAAGAGTATTACAGAGGACTAATATGCAGCCTGTATCCTGGGTCACATGACTAAGTGTAGTTGGCAATTAGGATTTGTGTAATCCTCCCAGACAGCCACACAACATAAGGACTGGGTGTTGACAGGATGAGCCATCCTTGTAGGATGAGAAGGTGGAGCTGTGCACAGCCCCACTTGCCTTTCAAAGACACTTCCTCAGCTCAAACACAAAGAACTTCACACTAGAATATTGTGAGTGCAGACAGCCTGGGACCACGGCAAGGATTCAGGAAATTCCAGACACTGCAGCGAATGGAAAGCTGCAGAAGTTTCTTGTACTCAAAGCTGTCACCAGCTATAAAATTAGGTCCCTCAGACCCACTCTTCAGTTCACTTCTGAACCTGAGGAAGGACTCTCAGAGGACTGCCCTGCTGTCTGTGGCCTGCTTTGTACTTCTGAGGACTACCCTGATGCACCAAGAGGACTGCCCTGCTGCCTTAAGCCTGCCTTGTGCCCTCAGAGGACTGCCTTGCTGCTTGAGACTTGCTTTTCTGCTTGAACCCAGGGCTTCCAGAGTGACTCCAAGGGCTAGTTGGCTGGGCTCCTGTTCAGAGCCTCAGGGAAAGAAAAGGTTTCCTCCATCTTGAACATATACCTGGAGCCAGCCTGAGTGAGTCCTCACCCCTCATGTGGGGCCCCTTCCGTCCTGGACCCTTGGTGATGGTGCTAAAGTTGCCCATATAGCCAAAATCCAAAACTTGGGACTTAGATTTTGACTAAAAACCGCTCTGAGAACTGAGAGGAGAATAGGACCAACTTGCTCGTCTGTCTGCCAAGGTGCATTGCCGGTCAGCCTGACTTCGTAGCAGAACCTGCTACGTTCTTCTCCGCAGCAGCAAATACTGTTCTGCGGTCCTTGCCAAAGGGGTATCTGGCCTCATGGAACTCTAATCGGCTACAGTCTCCTGCTTTGTACCGCTGGAGAAGTGACAAAATCCAAATTTAGAAATCTTCACCATAACTTTGTTTAGCGACTCCCCAATGATGAACCACCTGACTTTACCTTCTCAGGTCAACATTTATCTCTGAATTTCTTCTAAATCCGCAGGTAAGCACGGACTTGGCCCATTCCACTCTTTGTATCCGACCCACGCTGCACCGCGACCTGCCATAGTTTTCAACTTTGACCCTGTCTCGCGTGACTAGATGACTGCAATTGGCGCTTTGATCTTATAGGTGCTATTTTTTACCTTAAACTTTAAAAATTAATAACTCAAGTTCTACTGATTGGATTTTTGTCATTTTTGGTGTCAAATAAAGTATTACATATTTACTATTTTTCTAAATTGGTGTGGAATTTTTCTTGTGTTGTGCTTTCACATTATTCTTGTTTGTGTGTTGCATAAATACTTCACACATTGCCCCTAAATTAAGCCTGAGTGTTTTTGTACCAAGGTACCTGAGGGTTAAGCAGAGGTTAATTTAGGACTTTTTATGGATCACCCTGACAATGATTAGGGCTGTTGCGTGACCAGGGCCCACCCTCCTTCAATGAACAACCCAATTTTTCACACCAACGAAATCTATCATTTGGAATACCCAATTTTAACTTACATTGGCCATAAAAGTTGTCTCACTTGCGGGCCACCATTAGTTAAAATTCCATTCCATTCAATAACTTTATTTCGGTCTCAAGGACCATAAAAGTGCATTGTCATAAAAACAGAAGAGATATGTACAGTAAAATACAAGATGATACATAGCCTTACAATTAGTTCATCTATCAATAACTGTACAAAACTGTACATTTAAAAACCTTTTGACCAAAATAAAGTGCATTACTTATTCTACTCGGACTGGATCCTGATCCGAAGGTGGGGTACAGTACATTCATCTGTACAAGAACATGATCCAAGATACATGCCAATATACAATAAAAATTGGAACGATAAAACCAAAGTAAGATGAATAAAAAATTAAGTTAAAACGATACAATAATAAATATTAGCTTAAAAAAGTTCACTGTACGTGCCACATTGAATTTAAAAAACGAGATACAGCAAAGACAATGGGGGCATGGGTGTCATACTTTAAAACTCTCAATGCCTCAGCGCAATGCACAAAACCTAAGTTCCTGCATAGTTGAGTAAGCCAGCGCTGCCGAGGTATTTTATAAGCAGGGCAGAAGAAGAGAGCATGTAGCTCTGTCTCTTCATTACAGTGGCAAGCAGGGCATCCACGTGAGCGGCTATTAGACCATTTATTTGAAAAGGCATGGAGCGGTAAGGTCCCTAATCTAAACTGCACATACAGTTTCCTAGCCAAATTTGGTTGGATGTCATCCAGGAAAGGTTCGAGGCTATACTCGTCTTTAATCTGCATAAAGTCGGCTGTCAAGCGGCCGCAAGACGAGCTTTCCTGGGTGACAGAAAGTTTATATGTTCTATAAGATCTTACCAATTCCACCCGTGAAATCAGGGGGCAAGATTCCTCAGGTGTGCTCCATAGATCGAATTTACCCAGTTTAGTACAAAGGTCCCTTATGTGCTTGAGCCAGGGTATTTTTGTAGTGCCTGGTTGGCTCAGAAGATCTCTGAGTTCCGATCGATAGGTGGTCAGTTCCGGGGTTGCCCACAACCGCCACCAAAAGGTTACGGGTCTGAGGGCGATCTCTTCACTAATTGGCCTCATGCCCAAATCCAAACGTAATGGGGTGAGGGGGGTGCTGGGAGGGAGGCCTAACAGCTGCCTCATAAAATTATTCTCTACCTTGCTCAAGCTGGTGGTCGAGCAGTGCCCCCACAATTCTGCCCCATACAATGTAGCACCCCTTGCTTGTATTTTGTAAATTTCCGCTATTGGCCCCGCTGGTTTGAATGTAGACATTCTATATAATTTCGGGAGCCCTCCCAATGCATGAGCTAACTTAAGGCTTGCCTTTGTAATCTGCGGGCCCCATTCCAGATGTTCTGACAAAGTGACGCCCAAGTAATCAAAGACCGTCACTCTTTCAAGCAGGATGCCATTCAGAGATGGGTTGGGGCGTGACTTGTTAGCAGGATTGAAGACCATATATTTGGTCTGCATTGTATTGATCTCCAACCCCCTATTCTTGCAGAAGCTTCAAAGCTATCAAGGATGCGTTGGATTCCCATTGGCGTCTTTGAAAGTAGAAGGGTATCATCAGCGAACATCATCGCGGGAACCTTACCAGGGGCAAGCTTAGGGGCATCATTATCCTTCACCTTTCTAAGTTGGTCAATGAGTCCATTTACGAATAGACAGAATAAAGTGGGTGCGAGAACGCAACCCTGTCGTACCCCTTTATTGACAGGAAAGCAGGGAGTTAATTCACCATATTTCCCATATCTCACTTGGGTGAAATGTTTTGCATGAAGCCTCTCTAGGATGCTAAGGAGATAAGATGGGATTCCCAGCTCTCTAAGTACCTCCCAGAGTTTGTCCCTCGGTACAAGATCAAAAGCCGACTTCAGATCTACAAATATTAAATTGAGACTGCCACCCTCTATTGTCACCGTTTTCCAGAAAAGAAGTTGCAGTCTAAATATCTGGTCAACGGTAGAAGTGTTTTTTCTGAAGTCGGCTTGATAGGGACTGAGGATCTCTTCTTTATCTATCCATTTTTGGAGGCGATCAAGAAGTACCCGAGCAAAAAGTTTCTGGCTGACATCGATTAAGCTAATCGGCCTGTAGTTCATAGGCAGAAGGGGACAGCCTTTTTTAAAGACTGGGACGATTTCTGCCCCAAGCCAAGTATCTGGGGGGGCCATGCCACTCAAAATGGCATTGAATAGGGCCCACAAATATGGTCCCCAGATTTTCGGCTCCTCCCGAAAAAGGTCCCCAGGTAGTTTATCTAGGCCAGGTGCTTTATTACAGGGGAGCTTGCTAATAGCATTTAACACCTCAGACAAGGTGATACCTGTGACCAATTCCTGAGGAAGCTCAGTAGATGTTGTTAAGGATTCGACATTTACAGTCGAAGCTTCCTTGTCTGAGTATAGAGACTGGAAATGGTTCTCCCAGGCTTCGGATGCTATATTTGCCTCAATGGCTGGCTTCCCTTCCTTGTCCCCTGAACCAACTATTGCCCAAAAGGTCTTCAGATCTTTATTGGCTAGTGCAAGTTTAAGGGTTTCCCATCTATCCAGTTCCCAATCTTTTTTTGCTTCTTGAATGGTCACCTTATACACCACCCGATTTTGTCTGATTTGTTGTTTGTCCTTGGTTTTAACAGCATCCAGTAGGGCCTGCTTCGCCTTCCGACATTTTGTATTGAACCAGGTACTTTTAGACCTGGCCTTTTCCCTGCAAACCATCACTGGGTAAAATAAATCTGTCAGTTTTGAAGTTAACTCAGAGTGTATATCTGCTACCTTCTCATCATCTGGGGGGAAATCCTCTACAAGTACAACCCCCTGCATTTTTATGAGTATTGGGATTACAGCCTGATAGACTGTAGCCAACTTGTGTGGTGACTGTTGGAATTGCCCCCACCTAATTTTCCTTCTGTTATTTGCAATCGTTAATCCACTATTCTGAGTTGTGGGAGTATATTTGGGATTAACAAGGCCCCAGTTCAGCAGCATCAGTTCAAGGATCAAGGCATTGTGGTCACTATCCTGCCTCATTGTCACAGAGAAGTCATGGACCCTTTGCCAAAGTCTAGTTTCCACTAAAATATAATCCAGCAGGGATTCCTGGCCTGGTCTATTGAATGTTAGATGTCCCGGAGTGTCTGATTTTGTTCGGCCATTGCACGCTCTTAATGAGTAAGCTAATGTGGTTGAGTTGATCTGGAGTGCCAGCGGGGTCCAAGTTTTGATAGGTTGGATTTGCGTGTCTGGGATTAGCCATTGAATGTCTTCTTCACTGGGAATGGTGTTACTTGGATCAATAAGGGGTTCAAATTGGCAATTAAAATCACCCCCTATAATCAACCATATGGCTGGGTCAATTGTGGGGATAAAAAGAGCCAATTGGTCTACGGTGGCAGATTCTTGGCTAATGGCAACAGGTCGAGAATAAACGTTGATAAGGGCGATTCTTATGTTTGAGGGGAAGGTGAGTACAACACATGCGATGTCGCTCATAGGGGTGGGCAGCTGCTCAGCTCTGCAGCCCAAATGTGTGGCTACCCAGATAGATAGGCCCCCTGATGGTCTACCCCTCCCACCTGAGCTAGCTGGGATGTTAAATGTGGCAAAGCCTACCCTCTGGTGGTCTTCCCTAGCCCAGGTTTCCTGGAACATACAAATGTCCTGTCTGTCCATAAAGAGCCCCCAGTCTGGGCATGAGAGTTTACTTTTGAGCCCAAAAAGATTCCAGGATAGGACCCTAAGTGGATGACCTTGCGCTCTATTCCCACCTGGGGCCTCGAGTGTGCTTGTGCTGGGAATTTGTATTTCCCTCGATTCCAAATTCCAATGATGTTGTGCCACCTACAATTCTGTGACCTCCACTTCATGGATGCACCCAAAAAGAACCTTTGAAAGCTCAGCAAAATCCAAAAAGAAGTAGTCAAATTTTACCTGAAGTTCAGGAAAATATATCACTCAGCCAAATGTTATGATTGCCTTTCTTATAGCCTCTTGAGGCAAAATACCACAGTACTTAAATATACTACATTTTCACACACCTAAACACTGACAAATCTTCAAATCTAGAATCACCAGAAACATCTTTTAGTTTAAATTCAGGTGGCTGAAAAAAAAATAAAGAGGCATCAATGTGCAAACCGTAATTGGAACTCTGGAAATCTTCGCTTGAGAGGCCTTCCTAGCCATCTGGTCTTTAAGAAGAGCCTTAAAGCGGTCCTCTTGAAGGATCTGTCCCTTCATAGCTCAATCTTATTGGAAACAGAACTAAAATCCTAACAAGCAGATAGACAAATACAAAAAAGTGGCTTTAAATCAATTAGTGGGTGAGGGGTATGCTTATCGAGTTTTAAGAGATTTTCTTTATTGGAACATATATTAATTTAAAAGCAATGTACACTTCGGCCAACAAGTGTTTAATGAATCAATCACTAGTTCAGGGCCATATTATGTTACGTGAATTACTAAAATACAATATAAAACAAAATACATTTAATATTGTTTTTTTGATAAACAATTTTATTAATTTTGCAGAGAGATAATGATGAAAACATAAGTACAAACAGTACAGCATGCAGCAGCACCATCTTGCAACAATATACGTTGCTATTCCTCCGTCTTCAGAGGGGCACATGGAGTTAGATCCAAGAAAACAAGGAAGTTAATCAATCTAGCATTCCCAACCATTTACCCCAGACCTTTCGGTGCTTGGCCGGACAGCCCCTGACCTCATATAGTGGTAACTCTTGTGCAGCGCACCAGTCCATTCCTCTGCGCCATTTAGTTATAGTGGGCGGGTGGGATTTTTCCATGCCACCGCGATGTCGCGTTTGGTCACTACAAGGGCGGTCCCTAAAAACATTTTATCCGCTCTTGATCAATCTAGCCCATCAGTGACACCCAGTAATATGTTCAGGGGTTTATGTGGGAACTCCCATCCCAGCACCTCTGTAGGTTCTGCCTCCAGAGCAGCCTAATAAGAGGTTATATGTGGGCAGGACAATACCATGTGGAAGAAATTTGCGGGTTCAGCATCACATCTTACGCATGTTGGGTGTGAAATTAGGCCTGCTCTGTGTAGGCGGGCAGGGGTAAGATAGGAGGCGTGCAGGTAATAAAGCTGGCCCAGTCAAAGTCTAGATGAAACAGTGATAGTCTTGGCAGCCATCAGAGCGTCCCTCCAATCCTCCTCCTCCAGAGGGCCCAACCATGCCTCCCACCTGGTCCTCAATTGGTCAAGGGAAGTAGGACCGTTATTAGTTAAGGAACGGTATACATGTGAAACTCCTCCCCTCCCGAGGTTACCCATCGTGATTTGAGCTTCAAGGGGGCTGTGTTATGGCAGTGATGTGCCGGGCTTTATATGCATGTCTAGGGCATGGCGGAGTTGTAAATATCTGTAGAACTGGGACGGGTGAAGCGAGTGTCTGGTTTGCAAGTCCGCAAAGGAAGGAATATGGTCGCTGACCCACACGTCTCCAAGTTGTGAGATGCCAATGAGGTCCCAGCTTTTAAAACCCTCTAAACCTCCCGCAACCATGCACCCTGCTAAAGGGGTGTTTGCTGAGTCAATTTGTCCTTCCAGTGAGTGTGTCGTAGAGAGGCGCGCCAGGCCAGAAGAACTGTTTGGGTCACTGTGGGGAGGTCCCCGGGAATGGGGGATCCGTACATCATAGCCTGAACCTGAGAGAGGCCTAAGTCTTTGAGTTCGGTCCTGTAAGCAGGGTCAGGCCACCCCCGTTAAACCAATCATGTATTACCAGGAGGCGGGTTGCAAGATAATATAAGTACAGGTTTCTTAGGCCCATGCCTCCATCAAAAGGTGGGATCTGGCAGCGCGTGAGCGCCATACGTGGCCTTAGGCCACTCCAGAGAAACCTTGTAATCAGGCTATCTATTCCCTTGACATGGAATGGAATGTTCTGAATGAAATAGAGGAACCGTGGGGAGAATCATCATTTTGAATAGCGTTATCCTCCCTAGCGGGTTAAGTGGTAGTTTTTGCCACTTCTGCAGGTCCCGCTTGGTGTTGGCGACCAGAGGAGTCACATTGAGTGCCCAGGCTAGGTCAGGCAGTAGGGCGACCCATATCCCCAAGTATTTGAAGGATTGCCGTCTGATAGGGATAGTGGATTGCCAATCATAACATTCCCTTGAGAGATGTAGGGGTACCATAGTTGATTTGTCCGAGTTCAGGCGCAGCCCAGAGACCCGCTCAAAGGACTGCAGTATGAGCAAGCATCTAGGACCGGATCGGGCCGGGTCTGTGAGAAAGAGCAGGACATCATCTGCATAGAAAGCAATTTTGTCTTTGTGTGATCCTACCCAGTTCCAGCCCTGAACCTGGTTATTCGAACGGATGAGAGTGGCCAGGGGCTCCATTGCCAAAGCGAAGAGGAGGGGCGAGAGGGGGAACCCTGTCTCGTCCGTCTTCTGATTGTAAAAATGTTCGAGAGCGCTCCATTGGCAAGCACCCGCGCAGTCGGTTTGGAGTATAGGATGTGAACTATACAACAGAATTTAGGGCCCATGCCCATAACCACTAAGACGTCCTCCAAATAGCCTCAGTCGACCGAGTCAAATGCTTTCTCGAAGTCGACTAGGAGGAGCGCCAAGTAGGGGTTCAGTGAGTGTCGGTTGGCCAAGGCCAGATGTAGACGCCTCAGGCAATGTCTGGTACTCCATGCCGGCATGAAGCCGCACTGGTCAGGGTGGACCAACTTGCTAAGGTGCGGCCTAAGAAGCTGAGCCAGAACTGTGGCGTATATTTTGACCTCCGTATTGATCAAGGAAATGGGGCGATAATCAGTAAATGCTGGTGAGGGGGGTTGCGTTTTGGGAATAAGAGCTATTGTGGCTGTGTCAGTCTCTGGAGGGAAAGAGCCTTTTTCTACGGCCTCTTCATAAAGGGCTGCCAGGTGAGGAGTAAGTATGTCGCGGTAAGTGGAGTAATATTCCTGTGGGTAGCTGTCTGGGCCAGAAGTCTTACCAGCCGCAACCAGCGAAAGGGCACCATGTATTTCTTCGCACGTAATCGGACTCTCCATTCCCTCCGACTCGTCTGTGCTTAGCTTAGGGAGGTGAAGGGCCTCTAAGGTGATCAGCTCTGTCAGCGAGAGCTCTGGTTTCCGGGCAGGGTATATGTCTGAGTAATAGTCTGCGAAAGTTTGGGCCATCGCTTTGGGAGAGCGATGAGTGTTTCCTACTGGGTCCCGGATTTCTGGAATTAGCCGGTTCGCTAAGGGGTAGGATACCAGTCTGTGTAGTATTATCCCGTTTTTATCACCCCACCCATATACTCGAGCAATCGAGGACCTCCATAAGATTTGTGCAGAGTCTAGAGAGAAACTTTTTAAAGAGTCTGTGAATCAGAAAGTGTGACAAAATAAAGTCCCTTTCTGAAATATTAGAATGAGACAGAGTTGGAAAATGCGACTGTTAGAATAAATATTTGCATGAGACCATAGTATCTTAAGTGAGTGTTCTCCTTGGTTTGGCTGCTGAGGCCCAAGATTTGTGTAGACTGTGAATGTAATCGATACTGCATAAACTGTTCTTAGGACCTGATTACGAGTTTGGCGCAACGGCTCCTGCTCAACGCCGGTGCCCCTGCACCAAACCCGTGCAAGGACCGCCGCCTATATCACGAGTTGAACTCATGTTACACGAGTTGAACTCGTGATACGGTCGGCGGTCCTTTGCCTTTTTTATGGCGGTGCTTCGAAAACAAACACCGCAATGGAAACGTCACAAAAGTCCCAGTACGGCATGGACGTGGACGTCCATGCCATGCTGGAACTCTGTGGGGATACAGACAGGAGGGCACATGTTGTGTCCCTCTGAATGTATCCCCATGGCGGGAGCCACATGGGGGCCCTGTAGGGCCTTCTTTGTTCCTGCTCCGCCAGCCTTTTCATGGCGAGGCTCCGCCATGAAATGGCTGGCGGAGCAGGAACTCAAAATATGCTGAGCAGGACTGCGCCAGCCCCTGCTCAGCATATTACATTGTGGAACTCCTGCACCACCTCCAGGGAATGACTGCAGGAGCAGCAGTGCATCGATTTGACCCAGACCCGTCATTAAATCAATAATGAAGTGGCTGGCCGCATTACAATCCTCATAGAATATTGAGGTTACTAAGAATAATGAGAATTATTGGATGAGTGATTGCCGTATTTATTGCTACCATCCTATATTTTGTGAAAGCCATCAAATGGATTACACTGCGTCACACAGTCCCCTGGTTTCTACATATAATCACCTGCTTAAGTCCTCCCAGGGTCATTCCACATATGAAAATATCGTCCTGAAGATGGTCTTACAGATGTCTTCACACCAAAGACCGAAACGTCCACAACTGCACCCATTTTCTTTGTAATTTTTTTCATTATAGGAATTGTTTTTTACAAAATTGGCAACAATTTCTTTACCCTTACAACATATGAAATGGATGATACAAAAGTGTCAATGAGATGAGAAATGCTGTAAAAAATTGTTAAATCTCGGGCACCTTTTGTTATTATGTGAATTGTTTCTTGTACCCTCCAATTTTTCACATAAATTTGTGCTTCAATAAGTATACACCCGTCTTGTATTGTTCTTTTTTTAAGTCAAAGTTTTGTTAAGATTGATTCACGTTAAAATAAGGAATTATTTTGAAAAATTATTTAAAATAAGCTACTGTGCAGAACTTATCAAAATTTATTTCAGAATTAATCAAAACCATTATCAGAATGAATCCCTTGTAGGCATTTTTACCCGACAATGTTCCCTGGCACAGCAGGTGGTCCAACGCTGATACGACTCACAAAGTCGTAATCGGCAAAATGGTGGAACGCCACTCCTGCGCCACCGCGAGTCTGATTGTCTCAAGACCACCAGACTCATATTCAGGCCTTTAGTTTACAGAATGTGCGGGACAAGCTAGATATATATAATAGTGTGTAAAGACAAGGGGGTTCTTGGCAACTCTGAGGTTGATGGTCACTTCTACCCATGCGGTGCTCATGGAAGGAAAGTGCTAGTTAGTACCCCTACTTTTAAAAATTGTTGGAATGGGAAAGTTGAGATGCATCATGAAAAACTGACATGGGATATGAGCGGAGAAGTGGCTAACTTTATGATCTCGCTCAATCTATTAAACATTTTATTTAAAGAACCATCCCTTCCAGTTATATCAAAATTCCAAAGACACTACATGTAAATGAGGCTACAAAACTTGCCCAACAGGCAGAGGTGGGTTTATCTGTTTGGTCACCATGTGCTTTGTGACATAACAGAATTATGAAAGGTGATATGGCAATGTGTTCCCCGCAGCTGCATCATATGGGCTTCTATCTATCTAACTCCCCCTCGCCCTTGTTATGGGACCTTAATACGTCCCATGCCGTTGGATGTCGAAATGAGAAAAGTAGGTTCTGCAGCTGCATAGAAAAACATTGATGGGCTATTTTCAAATTTACCATCTGTAGGAGAGAATAGTTAACAAAATGTTCTTGATGTAGGTCACTATTTGTGTACTCGAGAGACTACTTGTTACCACTTCGGAGCCGTGTAAGCAAACCACATTTTGGCAAAGAGTGGGGACTTTTTAAGCTGAAGTGAACATAATACAAGCAAGGGGGTGTCTGGTCAGCATATGATTGCCAGTGCAGTCGTGAGTGGGAATATCTCGGCGTATTCTGAGTGGGCCAGCAATTCATGCATTTGTTGCCAAACAAGGGCACCACGGAAGGACAAAAAAGGGGAAGAATATCAGCTTTTCACAGCTGTCCCTATCATCCTGTTGTCCAACTACAAGTAGTGGGACATTAGGCCTTGCAGAAACTAACCAAGTGTTATGTTTTAGTGAAGCAAAAGGCTTTTCAAAATATTGATCAAAAAAGAAGGCCGCTCACAGTGCCTTCCAGATGTGCCCCTTCAATTGTTCTCTGCATAGTAAGACACAGTTTACAGGGTTACGATGATATTGGGCCTTCACTGGCTAGCAAGTTAGGCCTTCTCAATTCAGAAGATAAGCTGAAAATATCCATCTATTACACAGGGGTGGCTCCCCCGTAATGAGGAGCATCCCCCACAGCCCACACCAGCAGATGATAAATAAAATGATAATGACACAATGTTATTATCATATTATTTATTCTGTCAGTCTGAGCCCCGCAATAATTATGGGGCGGGCTTGGCATGTCAGGGAGGACGAGTACTGTGCACTTATAAGTGCTTATGTGAGTTTGGCCGGACATCCTAGGCCAGCCAAACACACACGTGCACTTATGTTTCTCCAACCCAGCTATGTTACACTGCCAGGTTGGAGAAAAGCAACAGGCTCCAATTCACTGTCTGAGTGGCAAACAAGGCCACTCAGACCAATCCTGGTGCTGCTCTCATCCTATGAGAGCTTGGATTGGGTGTGAAGCCTGTGCCCTGAGGGCCCATCCCCTTCCGGCACCAACAAGAGGCGCAGCGAGGCGGCAGTCAGCGGGAGCGCAGCGGCAGGTAAATCTTAATTTTTTTTACTTAAACATTATTTCTCCCCTGACACAACAACCACCCGCCCTCCCCCGCGGCCGCCTGACCACTTTAGATAGGTGGCAGCCGCGACTGATATTACCCCCATACCAACTGTTGAGCTGGATAGAGATTGAATGATAAGGGTTCAAAAAAACGCTGATCGTTAAGGATATTGAGTTAACTAAAGGATTCACTTAATGTTCTTAAACGTAGATCATAGTCTATGGTGTACTAGAATGTTCATGGCCTGGAGCACTTGATGTATACCAGCTATGTTACAACGAGGTCACTTGGAAATAGGAAAAACACCCATTCTGAGAGTGTCAGCCATTATGGAGTCATGCTGCTACAATATAAAGATGTACATATCCCAAATGTGCTAAACACATCTTTTAAGGGTGAATGTTTGAGGTCTTTCACTAAACTTCAACTCACTTGCATTGGGATGGTGTGAAGAAAAAGACAAAAAGGTAAACAAATGCATTTCTGTATTGAAGGATACCTGGAATTTTATTTTCTTGTTTTGTTACCATGACACATAATAGCATTACATAGCATTAACACAGCATGGTTATCGGTGTAAATCACTGGGTCGAGAGTACATACAGAGAGATTGAGACTTACATGGCAAAGTGCTAAAAATTTGATTATAACCAGGGCCCAGATTTACTAAGGCCTTAAATTGTCTTTGCATCATGCAAGTCGACTCAAGACAGTGCAAGTCCTTAAGTTATATTTACTAAGCTACCCAAGGGATGATTAGTGCCGCCTTGCGTGACTTTGTATAGAAAAGTAACGCAGTGCAGTGGTTTGAGCTGCATTACATTTCATAGTGGTATGCATTCCACGGGTGGAGCAAGGGTGTCCCATGCATCCACCCATGAAATTTGATGCAATCCTGGATTTAGTAAAATCAGTAAGCCTGGGATTGTGCCAGAATGGTGCGCCTCCCGAGGATGGCGTAACGAGGAAAAATATTTTTCTTTCTCCTTCTCATTTTCTTTTTCTAAGGATTATGCATTCTGCATCCCACAGAGAAAGAGAAAACTGCCCCTTGGGATTGTTTTTGTGCAGGGAGGTATTACTTCCTGCACAAAAACAAACCTGACTGTAACGCAGACACCCTTGCACCATGGCACAAGGGTGCCGGTATTGGTGAAAAGCACCACACACTGCACCAGCCAAGGGGGAGCAGAAGTGCATCATATCTTCGTAGATATGCAATATTTCTGCTCTCTCTGTTTCAAGCAGTGCAGCACAGCACGTTGCCTTACTTAGGGCCTCATTACGATGTTGGTCAGAAAGGCTCTGGACGGCATTCGGTTTGTCCAATTCCGTTTTGGAACCTACGACTCCAACCGACTTGGAAACATATCCGACCAACCGATTACGATAGTCGGAAACCGTTCGGACTTTCCGACTCGTTTCCGACCGGTATTCGGAGAAACAAAGTCAGTCGAAGCAGACTCGTACAGATCTACGGACCGCATTTCCGACCGACGTATTACGATGTCGGATTCGGACAACTTTTCCGAATCGGTTTATCCTACTCGGATCGGCTGTCGGAAACTGACTTTGGGGGCCCATAGCAGGCCCCCATTCACCTGTAGGCCTCTGGTTGGGGCCCGGGGGGTACCCATGGGTCCCCTCTTTCCAACCATGCACAGTGTGGCAAGCACCTTGGGGTGTCCACCACAGGGTGCAAGATTTTCCGCAACCACCCCTTTCTTCAATGGAAGCCTGTGCTGTCAGTCCGAACACCGGCTCCCATTGAAGTCAATTGGAGTCATCGTAATCCATTGGTCAGACTCCCCAAATCCGATTCGGTTGGAATCCATTCCGACAAGGAGTCGGTCGGAATGCTTTCTGACTGACATCGTTATGAGGCCCTTAGCTGCGTTGCATAAAACATGAGTAAATCTGGCCCCAAGACTTTACTTCCCAAAATCAGCAGGGTGGCCACTAGGCTGAACCTTATTTTAAAGCCATGCAATATCACATCCTTGAAACTAGTGTTATAGGGTTAAAGGGGTTAGGTATCCAGGCCTCATGCCTCATGAAAGTGAACCTCTCCAATTATGACTCTAGATGCCTGTTGGAAATAGTCTACCAAGCATTCCACTGTGACTTTTGCAATTAGGAGAGAAAACACAACTTTGACACAGGTTGCTAAAAAGTCATCCTAGTTGGCACAAGAAACAATTATAGGCAGAGCCAGACTAGCCGTAGCAAGCACCGGGCGTTTTCCCAGTGGGCTGGAAGGATGGGGTCGGTTTTGGACCAGTAGGGGCCATTTTTGTTACTGGGGGCCGGTTTTGCAGCTGTGCTGGAATATCGGCCTCCTGCAACAAATGCGCAGCAGCATTGTTTCCTACCAGCACCTCTCAAGGGCCGGTCGGACTTAATTGCCAGGGCTGGTTTGTGTTCCCAGTCTGGCCCTGATTATAGGCCACAAAAAATGGAAGAGTGACTGCTACCATTATACGCTATGCAATTATGCTACCAAATACTCTCCTGTTTTTACAGATCTTTAACCGCTTTCCAAGTATTATACTACCATTGCCTGGTCCTCACAACAAGTTTCTAAAAAATGCTAAGGATACAAGAATATTTGTGAAAGAACATGTCAAAGAACATCAAACAACATTGGATCCAAGCAACCCTCGTGACTTCATTGACTGCTTCCTCATTAAAATGCAGCAGGTAAGTTCCCAAAGGTGACTACATACCTGTGGATTTTCAGCGCTTTTACATGCACAAATGTACTTTCTGCCTTTCTGAAAGGTTATAAAGTGGTCTGATTCAAAAAATGGCTGTAAAGCGGAACTAAAGCGGAACTACGCAGAAAAAATATAATTACCATCTGTCACTATCTAAATCAGGTATTCAAACTTTTTTGGTCTGAGCCCCCCTCCCCCCAAAGCAAAATATTTTGAAGTCAGGGCCCCCTCCAAAAATGTATACCAGTGAGTGACAGGGCTGAGCACAGGGGGTGGCGCTTATGAGATAATTTCAGGGAGACATTAGCTGTATCTTATGAAGCACAAGAAATGTGAGACTTAAACCAGTGTAAATGCATCAAACTATGACAGAAATTGACCATAAAATGCTGCCCCACATAATTGGGGTGTTGTGAGCCCCACACACTCCTGGGCTTCAGCATAATTACTCCTCGTGTACTTAATAGCTTCGGCCCTGAGTAGCAGGTTCACCTCTGTCTCTTTCACCCACTCCGCACCATGCATGATCATTGCTCCCATCTTGAATCAGGCTCAGTTTCCCCCGTTCCTTATCCATTGCTCCGCAGTCAAAAGCGGCACTGGCACTACAAGGTGAATATTTACACGGAACTGATGGAGCACGGAGCTGCTGCAAATTTTGCAGCACCACGCTCCGCCATTTCCAAAACACAGGGATGCGCTGTATTTACAACAATACAGTGCACCCCTGTGTTTTCCCTAGCGCTGTTGCTAAAAATAGCTGTCTAGTGCCAACACAGACACCCTTGCGTTGCAGGGAATGATTGGTTGTGTGCAGGAATGTGTCCCTTCCTGCACATAAACAATCAATAATAGTGATTTGTCACTTCTATGTGTAGTAAATCACCATTATTTAATGATTGTTTATAGGGACACCTTCCTACATATTAACAATCATTAATGGTATTTTGCTCTTTCTATGTGTGCTGAGAATGCAGCACACATAGAAAAAGCAAAAACGAGGAGAAATAAAAGTACTTTTCCTCGTTGCGCCCTTCTAATGGCTGCTATTGCATGGGGCTTGTATTTTGGCGCTGCCTCAGATTTACACATCCTTGTAAATCTGGAGCACCATCAAAAAGCAATGGGTGCTGCTGTGCAACGCCTACAGCAACACCCATTGCACTATACCATATTTACAATGCCACTTTCTAAATTTGGCGCAGGGCATTGCGCCACCAGAACGTCAAAAAAGTGTCGTTCCGGTGGTGCAATCCCCTTGCAAATATGCCCCTAAGTGTGCACTGAGCTCCAATTCAAGCAAAGAGGCATAGTAAAAGAGCCTTCATAGTTTTAGTTGACCCCTCATACTGCAGGGCCCTCATACCACTGCACCTGTAGCACCAATGATACCTATACCTCTGTGAACCAGGCTGTCTGCAGTGCCCGCTTTACTGGGCCATCATAAAACTCATCTCGCCACCCCCCGTTGTTAGGGCCCTGTTCTGTGCACAGCAAGCATGACCTGGGCCCTAATACTAGCAAATGGGCCCCTGCTGCCCTTTTTTGTAGTAGGACAGCCATAATTATGGTGCAGTGGCCAATATTACCCCAGACCCGCAGCACCTGCTACACTAAGGGTAATGATGTAAAAAGGATGATCATATCACCCCGTTCCCTAGAATCATCTCTCAGAGCAAGCTGTCTCTGTCTATTTATAAACAAAAAATGACCCCCTACATCTCTCTGGCAATATCCATGAATCTAGCTCCTCTTTCTCCTGGCCATTACTCCGAGGCCCCAGTGGTCTGGAGGATCAGGGCTCTGTATCTGAGTGCATCACTGCTGGCCTCCTCCCTACCACCCCCTGGACTCACCCTATTACAAAAACAAAAACAGCCATACCTTAAAGGTTAAGGCTGATCTTGTGATGCCTCTTCCTGAAAGTGAAAGGGGCGGAACTCCAGTGCTGTGCAGCCAGAAAGGTACAGAAAACTAAATAAGAAGCAAGCCTTCTCACCATGGTGCCTGTTACCTGAAAGAAATGTAAACGTGCGCAGTTGGTTAATCACCAAATATAAAGGCTGCTTGGGAGCTAGTATAGGTTTTAACTGATGGAGTCTCCGGGATCTCCATGGTGACAAATATTCATTCTTCTTGAGAGGTAATGTGAGGGTATTACCAGTTGAGTTCAGGAGTACGTTCTTTTAATTGACACATATAAAAATGTTTCCGGGGGCGACTGAAATTATGCAGCAGGGGAGGACCAAATTATGAGGCAGGGTTGACTAAATTATGTGTCAAGAAAAGGCAAATTATGCAGCAAAAGGCATCATTTTCTGTGGTAGTATTACTTCATTGGTTTGTCTTTTTTTTTTACTCATGGTAACACAGTCTGTGCGAAGATTTCATCTCATTAGTGCCAGTTTACCAACCAAATACAGCAATAAGCAACTGAAAGATGATCAGTCAACTTTTGTGAAGGGCATTCCAAAGCGCGGGACACATTGTAATGTTTTTAGTAGCTTTTGATCTGTTTGGGCCAAAAGCTTAATTGTTTTTAATAAAATGTGCAGACTATTCAGCAGATGATGCATTATTTGGCAAATGCAACAATTATGTGGAAAAAGACACATCTGCAGAATCGCATAATTCCTGTGGCCCTGCTTATTACTAAAATGTATAGCTATAAAAGATATTTTGCATATTCACAGTCCTTTCTGCCACAGGCTGGAAACCTTGTAGCACCATAAATACATAAGCCACTATTTCCCAGTGTGCCAAATAGGATTCAATGTTGTGATTCTCTGGTCACACACAAACACCTGCAGTGATAGCCTTAGCCAGCAGAGGTTTCACAACGTAAGAGAGTTCATTTCCTACTGCTTATTTTAATTTTTTTAACTCGCATATATTTTTAATATAGTTAAACAATATTTTACTCTTTTTAGCTACATCTTTGACCCTGCCATCCCTCTCAATGACCCCGAAACCATTGCACCCAGGATCACAGTTCACATACTTTTTCAGCACTTCAACTGTGCATGTAAATGAAAACAGCCTGGAAAAGTGCCAAACCAGCAAAGTCGCACTTCCAGGCACTCTTCATTTATAAGCTGTTGCAGAGGCATTTACGACGCCCTGTGGTCGAGCAGTCAAGGCTCATTTAGGGGGGGGGGATATAGGTGAGTGAACACGACTCATAACTCAAAATGCAAAAAGTGCAAACAATAAAGCAGTGTCCAGTCAAATGCTTGATTTTATAGGAAAAGGTTTTATTTCAGGTCGGGGCTCTAGTAGTTGTCAGGGGAATCCCTGTCCCACTCTCCTTCATGTAACATGTTCAGGGTTATTCCCCATTCACTGGTGGCTGCATCAAGGAGTGCAAACTATTAGGCCATACTCAGAGTTTTCCCTTTTGACCTTTTAGGAACTTAGTCAAAAGTTCCTATGGTGCACCAGCACCGTTAGTAGTGAGTACCCTGGGGCCCAACAAGCACAGTTTATGTTTTACCCGCTCTTGCAGCACTTAAGAATTCAATGATGCAGCAGGCGCCTTCAAATGCACACTCACAAGTCCTGCTCAGTTCGGAGAGGTCAGGCTGCTTGTGGCCCGTGCGGCAGCACTTGGCAGTGCCGGCCCTCTCTCCTGAACGGCACTGCCGGAGGTTTTCCAAATGTCGGAGCAGATCTCTGTGATTGCAGCCGCTGTAAGTCGATTTTGCTCAACAGGGAGGGGGGGGGGATGGTGTAATCCTTTCTTCAGCTCCCGATTGGAGTTAGCGAGGGTGTGACGCTGTCCACAGTGTCTCTGGCAGTCCTTGTGTCATACGGAGTTGCTGTGGCACGTGGTTATCCGGGTGCAGGCTCTTCCAGCCTCAGCATCCCGGCCCAGACGATAACAAGTCTTGGCCCTCCGTGAAATGATACTTTATCAGTGGTCTTCCTCTGGCATTGGGGGTCACCAGAGCGCTGCGCGAATGGGGTAGCAAGACCCGCAAGGTGTTCATCACATGGCTCAATCTACGGCAGCCCACTCCTGGCATACAGGGGTTGCTGAAAACAATCTTGCACATGGGTGATGACCTGCTCTGTGCTCAGCCAAATCCTCACACCTCGCACAGGGAGTCCTCACTGTAGAGCTTGCCACTGGACTTTGCTCCCTCCAAAGCTCTCCTCTTTCTCACAGGGCACACTGGTCTTGGCAAGCAGGCAGGTGCTGGTGCTTCAGGCTCCAGGGCACGTGGTCTTGGTTTCCCTCACCCAACAGGGATACTAGCAAGCCTTGACCCCAGTCCTGGTCACAGGCAGAAGTCTTGCAGAGCTTCCCCTTCTCACACAGACCATCTGGCTGCTTGGCTGATGACAAATTTTTGGGGGCACAACCTCCCCATCTTATAGTCCTTCTCCAGACAGCAAATGTGATTTAGGGTCTGGGTCTTTGACGTTTTATATTGGGGTTCTGCTGTTGATGTGAGCTTTAGCTTTGCAGCACAACTACCATGATGCGTTTGTCTGTGTTTTACCTGTGTGGCAGGTGATGAAGATAATTTGCCTCACGGCAATCAAGCATCATGCATTTCTTTGCTGTATTTGTACTGTTAGGTGCAGTCAGGGGGAGAAGTGGAGAGATGTATGTACTCACCCAGTAGCCATGCCCTTCTTGTATGCTGTGTTTCCAGGTGTATGGAATCCTGCTGTTCTGAATGTTCATGGAGTCACAGGTTGATTCTGTGAATTGTGTGCAGCAGGGAATGAACGCTAGAGTAGCATCACACACCATCTGTATATTTTTGATGTGCTGTTGTTTCTGACTTAACCATGGTGGTATAAGACTTATGTGGGAACAGTCATTTGCCCCAACACATTAGGGAACCCCTTAGTGACATAGACATTTGCCACAGTGGTATGATCGAGGATCAGTTTGGAAAATGGTGTGTTGGGGTACTAGTGTGAGAATGCACCCATCACCTACCTGAAGGTATTACAAAACATTGGCTGTGATATACTATGTAAGTGTCCTGATGGGTTCTGGTTGCCCTCTCTTGCATGGAAATTTAGCAAAGCCAGCAGTTTCATAAGAGGGGTATTGCTGTCCTGGTGACAATATTTGGTTTTAATGCCTCCCCAATGATACTAAGGAGGTGGTTGAAGGACACCATGACCAGCTGGTATACTTTTAAAGCATACGCTTCAGTCATGTTCAGGGGCTCTAGGCATATTTGGTAAGCCACTTTGGTTTGCCCTGCACATTTAATGCAGTGACCCCTCCTCTTCCTGCACCAAGATGAGGGCCTCCTAAGTAAGGATTAGGATCTCATCCAGGACAAAGAGTTCTGCTATACCCACTTGCGCTATGGACAAACTGCAAGAGAAAAGTGTGGCTATGTGTGTATCCTGCTTTTATAGAACCATTGGCTAGCTGGAATCATCTGTGTGTATTTGTTTGCTTGTTTTTGGCTGTGTACTGTTATTTTTATGTTTTTTACTATGGATGAAATTACACATTTTGCTAACTTTTTTCTTGTTCTTTTGTAATATGGATCAAATTTGATTTGCTGTGATTATGCATGTTAGAAATTAGGCTTCTGGTTGGCAGAAGTTTGCCCCCTGTCCAAGCAGGAATCACCACTCTAGTCAGTTACATACACACTTTAAATTAGCCTGTGCTCACCCTCTGGTAGCTTGGCACAGAGCAAGCAGGCTTAAATTAAGAGGCAATTTGTAAAGTATTTGTGCAACACACTCACACAGTAACACAATGAAAACACCACAAAAAGACTCCACATAGTTTAAGAAATATAGAGAATTATTTTCTTATGAGTAAATAAAGACAAAAACAACAAAAATCTAATAAGTAGAACCAGAATAATGAATTTTTAAAGAGGTCGCGCTAGACTGGGGTAAATTCAAAGTTCAGGTTCACTGCAATGGAAGGCAGACCAGCTACAGGACTCAGACAGGTTCCGCGGACAAACTACCTTGGATGGAGCAAAGCATCCACGTCGTGGACTCGAGGCAAGGCGTTGAGGAGGTGCTGCGTTGTCGCCAAATCCGTGGATAGAGGGGAGTATCGGCGTCGATCTACGCTGTCGATGGAAGCTTTGTCGACAAACCCCTGCATGATGCAGGCACTATGTCATCGTCGAGCGGCACTGTCCGTCGTTATCGAACCGTGCTGGCTGTAGAGTCGTGGTCATTGAGTAGTCGCTGTGTTGGCATTGATGGGGGGGATGCGTCGGTTCCGATCGGCGCAAATCCGCTGCTGCATTGATCTAGGAAAAGCTGCTAAAACCCACTTCTGAGGCCCAGGGCTGGAGGGGGCACCTCAGGCAAGGGTAGGACTCACAGATGGGAGAGTCCAGCAGCACCAGCAGAGTTGCAAGAAGTCTTTATGGGCCTAAGACTTCAGAAAACAGGAGAAAAGCCAGCAAGTCCTTGGACTCACTCTGGAGTCAAGTGAGATGGATCCAGTTCTTGTCCTCAGCAGGGCATAGATCAGCAGGCAGCAGGGCAGCTCAGCAAAGTAGTGAAGCAGTCCTTTAGAACAGTCAGTCAAGCTGAGAGGCAATCCCTGTAGCACAGCAGTCCATACTCCTGGCAGAGTTCTTCACAGGTCCAGTAGTGTACTGTCTTGGTCGGGTCATCGCCCCAATACTTATACTCAAATGTGCCTTTAAAGTGGAGGTGACTTCAAAGCAGCTCCTTGAAGTATACAGGTCCTCTTTCATCCCAGCCTTGTTTGCCAGGCTATCTGTGGGGAGGCAATTAGTCCTTTGTGTGGGGACAGGATACAGCCTATTCAGATGTAATTGTCAGCTCCCTCTCCCCCTTCCTGCCCGGGAAAGCTATCAGAATGCAGATGAGTTCTCTGTGACACCCATCTTTCCTGTGTTTGTAGCTGTCTAGAGGGAATGCACAAAGTGTAGTTGTCAACCAACCCATACTTATATTGGAGACAGGCTGCAGGCACACAGAGCTAAGTTAAGAGCAGAGAAATTTTTACTTTCTAAAAGTGGCATTTCTAAAATAGTAATGTCAAATCCAACTTGACCACTAAAAAGGATTTATCATTATCTTTCCAAACATATGTAACATGATTTAGCTACTCCTTTCTAATCAGAAATTACAGCTTAAAAGGGTTTTAAGGAATTCCCAGTGCTAGCCTATGAGAGGAGCAGGCCTCACAGTAGTGAAAAACAAATTTGGCAGTTTGTCTGTTTGTCACTACCAGAACATGTAAAACTTAAAAGTGCATGTCCTACCTTTTACTTACACAGTACCCTGCCCTTGGGGTGGTCTTCAGACGAAATTTTGAGTTTAAAATATCAATGTACAAGAATAACGGGTCTAAAATATCGTGACATGGAAAGAATATCGATTTGAAGGTAAGTAATATCGATTTATAAAATATCAAAGTTATTAATATCGTTTGCAAAAATTTAGGGGCCCATTAGGATGGCGGGCGGAAGCACCACCGCCATGCTGGCGGATGCAAAAAGCACCAGTTACCGTCCGCCCGCCACAGCACACACGCCCGCCCAATTAGGATGTGAAAAGTCAGCCAAACACCGCCCGTAAGCCAGCTACGCCGTCCGCCATCAAAGTGCGCCCGTTCACGGAGCGGCGCGGCCTAATGGAGACACACCGCCCGACGAAATCACGTACCGCCCGGCGTACAAATTACGATGCCAGAACCAAACAGTCCCCCCGGCTAAGAGACACCGCACGTGAAAGCAAGGCGGGAAACCGAACGCACAGTACGGATAGCAAAGAGGCGGACCCCCCGAGCATGAATCCAGCACTGCAGGCCCTCCCCATGCTCTACCTGATGCAGCACCCAGGAGTCAACGCACCGCGGCGACGCAGGTAGGCAGACACACAACAGGGGCACGCAAACAGCGCACACAGTGCAAGGGCGGGAAAACTGTATATGGCCCCCCCGACACCCCTGCGTGGACACGACACATCCACCACTGCACCCACACATGCGCACAACGCAGAGGCCAACGGCAGCGCAATGCATGCGCCGCACACAAACAACACAGGGTCACAACCAAACACCACACACACCAGCACCACCCAGAACGCACATGTCACGTGACAGCCCTGCCACAGTCATGTCCCCAACCGGCAATTCACTGTTGCCAACCTGACGTCACACAAGTGACCCGAACATGTCAGTGACGTCACGCCAAATTAGGACACACCCCTGTGTGCAAAACACGGCGAAGCACACAGCGGCGGCAACATCACCCAGCAGAATATGGACCCCGTCGGAAAAAGGTACGCCAGTACCACACAGAAACACCGATGCCACCCTGCACCCAATAACAAGACATGCAATACGTAACATCAAAGATACCGGGGACAGACAACAGGTGGTACCAATTATAACACAAGGCCCAACGTATAGCGGAAACGCAGCCTGCCGCCCACACACGGGAGAGGAGACAGCACTGAATGACCTTCCATTCCCACTCTGAAACCACATCCCGACTAAACAAGCCGGAGACAACAGTCATTGCACCAAAAAAGCCCAACACAGGCATGCAGAGGGAAGCGGCCACAGGGCAGATAGCGCATAACACCAAAGAACATTCAGAACGGAAAAAAGAAATGATAACACTCCCCCATGTGGTTCACATGCAAGTTATCTGGAAGGAGTCAGACACCACTGACCTTGACCATTCAGAGAAGCATGTGGGATGAGGGCCCGTGTCCTCCGCACAAGCTAACATAACACAAGTCCTGCCTCCCTACGACCATTACAGAATTCCCAGCAACGTCGGAGGTTGCACCCTGCAGACTGCACAGACAGCCGGAGCACGCCACCACAGCGCCCTGCAGCAAAATGGCACTTGCACCACACCTACCCAACTACGCCGGACAGATTAAGCTGTACAAACATAACCTGATACAGATATTGGGATGTGACAATCTGGCCTTGCTGAACGTAAGTTACCGACTAACTTACCGCATCGCATTGTTCAGCTGCGTCATCCCCGTCTTCTACTGTCGGAGGTGTCCCTTCTACTATCCTGTGGATTTATGTCTCTCCAACCCGGCATGTCCAAGGGCGGACCTGCTACAACTATTCAACCCCCTGGACGTCCACGACAGGGTCTGTTCAGCCTATGGGGGCATGGCGTATGTGGCTACTATCGGACCCACACTGCAATGGGACCACTGTGCCTCCACACGACGGATAATGGATCACAGTTACATCGAATGTCATCCAACATGTCCCATCATGCTCCTACAAGGGACAACTCACGACCAACACCTTGACAGCCACCATCCGCTACATTGGATGGCATCCATGTTCACCACCAATGCCATGGAAGCCCTGCTGGAAGGTATTGCATACCTGACAACCTGTCAATTCGTCGGGCCCCGCCGCCATACCCCCAATTGAACAATGATGTCCCACACCGTACCCATGCATGGCCTCCACACGGACTGGGCAGTTACCAGTACAACAACTATACCATACAACCTGCAACTGACACCACACCATCAACTACACTGCAATGACATCGGATATATTCGGGACATGCACTCTGTTCCTCATCACATCCAGTAACTCTGCATGAACAGGGGGAGGCAGAGGCATGGGATTTGTGTATGGCAACCACATGCACAGAACTGCACGTACAACCATGCCATAATATGCATCCTGCGCCCATGAACATATGCACCGGTCAGTGGACAGTAATCGTCCGGCTGTAGTATGTGAGAGCTGTCACCTCACCTCCCCCTGAACTTCCGTGCCAGGACCTTTGCATGGACAACAAGTGCATCCACCAACAACATGACCCCAGCGACTGTGACATGTCCAGTAGCCACCACATCGCAACAACAAGTGGGACGCCGTTGCATGCACGTAAGTCCATGCCCTGATGTCACCTCCACGCACGTGTGTATGAGTAACTATAGCAGCAAACCTGTAACATGGAACTGAGATGCACTGTGCCCATGATGACAAGCGGACTGGTAGGCTAAATGTATACTGTCTGTGTCAAAGTCAGCAGCACCTCAGTAAGTAGCAAATGTACATTAGCACAGCAACGGCTAAGCAGTCGTAACTCTGAAGCCCACATCCCACAGTCAACAACTAATCACATCTACCCCTACACCCTATGCCATGTGTAATCATGCTGAGTATATCCTGCACATGCATTTTGCTGCCAGTAGTGTCCACTATACTGCATCACAGAGGACATAAGTACCAATACATGTCTAGAAGCAAAAATGTGTCTGTGCTGATTCATTTCACAAGTACGAATGAGAGAGGATGAGAGTGTGAGAAGTACACGGCAGTTGTGAGATGACCATGTAGTCCACTGTAATTGGATGTCAACGCAAATGAGTAGCACAACTGTGGAAGACACACATGTGTCATGTGAAGCGGGAGTCACGCATGGCTCAGGTGGGTGGGTGTGACGGGTAGGTGCGCACATGCAATGTTGAAACACGCTGTGTTGGGAGGATACAGGAACAGTACATTGGCGCTCTCCTGGGAATTTGTAAAGACCACCTGTCTGGGGATGAATGTGAACTCGTGTGTGCACAACAGGCGGGCACACGATCAATGCTGCATCAAGTGTAGACGTCAGCCCACCCTCCGTGGACATGCTGGATACTGCTGTGCGTCCGCAAGGCTCTTGCCAAGGCACTCACATCCCCTGTCGACCAGGTGTATCCACAACATTGTCCACCTGCACAGGCAATCCAGGACACGGGATGGCAGTGGAGCATGGTGGGTGAGAGGTCATGGCGCGCTCCTCCTGGTCACATCACGCAGGCAACACATCCCCAATGTGTAGTATGGCACAAGTCATATGGAAGTAGTGGGGGGACGCACACATCACGAGCAGTAGTGACGTCACGGAAGGTGGCTCGCACCATCCCACCCATTGCCTAGATCTCCACACACGTTACATGCCATTGCAACAGAGAAGCCAGCGCGTGCACAAGCAGCTCCGAGCTCGCCCCAGAGAGGCCAAAGAGTGAATGTGTGGGTCCATGAGCTCCAGTTGGACGCGGCCTGGGCCGCTAGGGCAGCTACAGCCTCTGTGTGTTGCAGGTGGTGTATCCGGACTGCGGAGCCTGTCATGCATTGTCAATGTTGCCCGGGTCTCGAGTCGGGGCACCACGCAGGTGGACGGCGTCCCGCCACATATCATACCGTGAGACAGACCACTTGTTCAACTGGACCCACACATACACTCCTTGGCCTCTCTGGGGCGAGCTTGGAGCTGCTTGTGCATGCGCTAGCTTCTCATGTGCAAATGCATATTGGTGTGAGCGAGGGGAGGCCATGAGGACAGTGTAAAAGATAACTGTTTGACTTTCAGTTAGTTTAAGGAATGCCCCTGATGTGGTCAGAAAAAGACGTGTCTCGTGTGTATTGCAACTAGTAGATAAGCCGATGACCTTCCCATGTCTTGCATGTAGCCCCGCACCTAGCCCCGCACACTCGACACATCAAAATGAGTACCAGCACCACATTCTTCCCATTCGAAGCACTGACTGGGGGTGACAACCATTGGACAGTCTTGTGTAGTCCACCCACGCGTACATGTGGGCCCTCCATGATCCATGTCACCTGCGGCAAAGTGATGTCATGGACAATGACGGTAGTGAGCAGAGCTGTCTGCCCCACGCACAGATGGTGCATCAGCTCAACAGACCCAGCACTGAGGGCAGCAGGGGTCAGATGTGCAGGGGCAGCTGTGCCTGTTGTGAAGGCACATGCATATAGACAGCACATCGTCCAATGTGTAGTCTGCCCACATCTACAGTCCATTGTCAGGCGGACCTAGCAAAAGATCACAAGACAACACATCTGTGTGGGTGTACCCACTGTGACCAACACTGCGCAACAATCAACGTACCCGCCCTGTGCATGGCCCACCCCGCAACGGAGGTCACATTCAGTGCCACTATCTCACACACACATCCCTGTCACGAGGCATGGTGTGTCCAATAGACAGGACTGAGTGAGCGCCCATCCGGAGGGTCCTGAACAGGAGACACATGTAACCCACTAGGCAGTCTGTGTTGTCACCTACTGGCATTGTGCAGTCAATGTGCAGGCCAGGCCTGCTGGGACTGAGAAGGGCAGCATGGCCCCAGCCTGACATTCACACGACCAACAAGTGCACTGAGACCTGCATTGCCAATTGGCTGGGTCACTGGATGTCTGACATGAAGTTGCCATGTACCACCACTCGGGAGGGACAGACAGGTCAAAGCGCCCGAGAGCACACATACCCATGCCACCTGCAGTCAGCATGGTGAGCAGTGGATGTTTGAACACCACAGGCTCTGACTCATAGTGCTGCGGATCAACGACATGTGTGTCACCCACATGCACCCACACACACACTGCAGCTGTCTCCCACACACAAATTTCGCAAGGAATAGCCATGTGCAGTGTGCGTGGAGCTCGGAATCCAGGATCTCCAGCTCCTCGCTGGTGAGTGGACCTGGACATGTCCTCAGCGTCATCGACGTGTAGGTGGAGAGGTGGCAGCAGCATGTGTTCTCGAGGGGTGCCAGGCTGCAGTTCCAGGTAGATGTGGTAATGCCTGTCCCACTCACACACACATATAACCCCCTGGGTCAGTTACAGTGGGTCCAAGCTGCTGCAATCCGTGTACCATGTCTGGCAGCTTCAATTGCAGACGTTGGCCTGCTCCCAGCTGGCCCGGGACGCTTCCCTCCATAGTGGAACACGCAGGGTGCAACCGCGAGGGACATTGGAGTTGGCCGTAAGGGCCTGGACCATGGCGGGTACAGTCCGCTGATGCCATGTGCACCACACAGTATGATGTGCGCACTGCATCTGCAGGTGTGGCCATGATTTGTGTGTGGGTGCAGGTGCACAATGGACGGGGCCACAACATGCTGTGTGCATAGGCAGGGACGGCCAGTGGCCAGCCTCCACATGTCTGTTGGCACATCATCATGTACACATTGGCATGGGTGCATGGGATATGCATATGCACACACATGCCATCTTTCACTATGTACATCTGCCACTTGGCACGTGCAATGTTACGTGTCACTTGTGATGTGTATTTGCAAGCACACAGCCGTGTTGGCATGGGGCTGTCAATGTGTACACCTGTCAATGTTTCTGGAGGTGTGATCCGTACAGTGCTGTACATAGGGTGCAGTGGTGACACCAATGACTGTCTCATATCCCCTCGTGCCACAGGTCCCACTTGTTTTGGCCGCTCAGCCTGTGTCCATAGCGTTGTTGGTGTGTGCCATACTCACCCAGCCTCGGAAGCAGTGTGATGCACAGCAGCAAGTCATGTTGCCGCGGTGTTGCCGCTTGCCGAATATGCAGTCTGTTACCATCAGCATGCCTTACAAGTCATTGAGGCCTAGATCCCCATGTGCATGCTCATAGCAATGGTGTGTGTCACTGCCCATTGCTATTGGTAGGGGACCTGTGTAAGTGTATTGTGGCTGTGCTGTCCCTACTTGTCAGCTGTTCTGTGATTCAAGTGCTTGCTCAGTCATTTTTGTTTTGTGTATGTGAATATGCCATGTGGCGTCTTGCTTTGACATGTGTCCACTTCCATCCTTCCTAGGCGGAGACCAAACATTCATCGCCCCTACCAATTGCTGTCAGACATGGAGGATGTAGAGGTCATCCGTAAATATCGTCTGGACCGACCCACCCTGCATCGTCTATGTGCCATGTTGGAACCCCACCTCCGTCCTCGCAGGGTGTATCCAACAGCATTCACCCCCACGGCTAAGGTGATGGCTGCACTGCATTTCTTCGCCACTGGGTCATTCCAACACACAGTGGGCAGTGGAGGTGGGATGTCCCAGCCCATGTTCAGCATGGTGCTGAGGGATGTACTGTCAGCTATGATGCTGTACAGGAACAGATACGTCCGATTCCCCAGGGCTCGTGAATTGGCGGCAGTGAAGGGTGCTTTCTATGCCCTTGGACGGATCCCCCACGTCGTTGGTGCTATAGATTGCACCCATGTTGGCCTTGTTCCACCACAGGCCACTGAGCAGCTCTACCGCAACCGGAAGCACACGCACTCCCTGAATGTGCAAGTGGTGTGCCTTGCGGACATGGTGATTTCCCACGTGTGTGCCAAGTTCCCAGGATCGGCACATGACGCGCACATCATGCGCAACAGCATCCTACCACGACTGATGGCCAATCTGCAACCGGACCGTGGCTGGATTGTCGGTGAGTATGTGGAGTAGTGTAGCGTGCTGGCTGTGCGATGCTGTCTTGTGTCCAGTTGGAATTGCAACGGTTCTCTGTGTCCCTCACACCCAGGTGACTCTGCTTACCCGAATGGGCCCTGGCTGCTCAGCCCATTGCGACGTCCTGGGGGCCCAGCTGATGTCCGCTACAATGAGGCACATGGGAGGACCAGACGTGTGGTTGAGCGGACCTTTGGCCTCCTCAAGTCCAGGTTCAGATGCCTGGACCGCACCGAGGGTGCACTGGCGTACTCCCCACAGAAGGTGTGCCAGATAATAGTGGCTTGCTGCATGCTGCACAATCTGGCTATTCGCAAGCAGATCCCCCTAATTGTGGATGACGGAGATCAACCAGGGCCCCAGCCTGCAGACCAGGACAGCTCGAGTGAAGAGGACAGTGGAGAGGAGGAAGCTGTGAATGTGCGTCAGCAGCTCATCGCCCGCTACTTCACTTGACGGTGAGTGTCCATGTACGACGGCTGATGTAGCTGTAGTTGTGCAGGTGTATGTGTGCTCTGTCACGGGGGCCTTTTGTTCACTGAGTGCTGTGTGTCAATGGTCCATGTCCAGGTTGGTATGCCACTGGCAGCGGCTGTAGCAGTGTGCCCTGTTGCTCTGTGTGATGTGTGTACATTGCTTGTAGTTGGTGACAAGTACTGTGTGATGAGTGTGTGACACACTCATTGAATGTACTCTTGTTCTGTTTTTCACCCCTAGGTCCCTACAGCCTCTCCTGTCCCATCGACATACCACACAGCAGATGCATTTCTGCTCATGGTGGCGATTGCACATCGTTGAATAAACCCAGGACACATGAAGCAGATTGTGATCAAGGTGTATTTATTTACAGCGGTGACATGTGATTGTGTGCAAGGTGATGACAAACGTGGTGCATGCTGTGACAATTAGTTGACGGTCATGGCTGCGTGATGGTCAGGGTGTACCCATGAAGTTCCATGTCCACAGTCCAACAGACACATGCCATTCACATGGCAGTGTGGGGTAGGATCGTAGTACAAGTCAATGCAGTAGGTGGTCAAGGTGGCTGGCTGACTCACTGGCGTTTGGTGCGTGCAAAGTCCTCTCTGGACACCTGTTTCCTCTTCGGACGGCCCCTTCCACGTTTGGTGGGGGGGGTGTTGATGTGCCGCTGGTGGTGGCTGAGGAGTGCTCACTCGCTGTGGACGCAGGGGAACACGATGCTGCACGACCCTGCGCCACAGCAGGTGGTGGCGGAGGTGGTGTTGCTGGCCTTGCTTGTGCCCTCACCACCACCACCAGCTGGCCCATTAGGTCCACAAGTTGGTCCATACGGGTCACGAATTGTCCCATATGGGCGTCCATGGACCTCAACACCCCAAGGACCTCCCGCGTGTCGGTAGCCGACCTGGCCCATTGTCCTTGGGCCTCTTCATAGGCCCCAAGGACTCTGGCGATTTGCGGCAGGGCTTGGCTCCCAGGCTCAGATGGCGTTGGCCTGGCCCTGCTCCTCCTACCAGTACTGCTGCCACCGACCTGCCCACTAGCCACATTGCTCACCACGGTCCTCGCTCTGGCTCCCAGGGTGGAGCCCGACGGCCGTGCCACCGCTTGCGCAGGGGCTGTGGCCAGGGATGGCGTGGTGGTGGTGGTTGCGGCGGTGGTGGTGCTTGCGGCGGTGGTGGTGGTTGCGGCGGTGGTGGTGGCCGCAACGACCGTGGCAGCAGGGGTCTGTGACTGGTCAGCAGCCCTGGGTGATGGGTTGGTGGGCAGGAGGGGCCCTGGGGAGCGGTTGTGCCCTGCCACTCCAGATGGGCCTGCTGGGTGGTCCGTGTCCGGAGAGGTGTCCAGCTCCTCTACATCCGTGAGTCCGGGTCAGGGGCTTGCGGACTGGCTGTGCTGGCTGCTGTCACCCTCTCCAGCATCCAGCAGTTCGGCACCTGTGGGGAGAATGAGATGGGTCATTGTGTTGCACCTAGCAAAGTATGTATTGGTTGTCTGACATTCACAGTTCGTGCACTGTCGTGCACAGGTTTCCCAGTGGCGTGTGTGTGGATGTACGATGTGTGTATGCGTGGGCTAGGCAATGGAACTGTGTGATGTGGACATGTGGCATGGGACGGATTAGCAATGCCGATGGGTGTGTGTTGCTATGCTCCTACATTTTGTGGCTCAGGTGTATGCGTGCTCCAGGACCATCGACGATGTTGGGTTGAACGATGGTTTAGGGGGAAGGATGGAACGCTTAGGTACGCTGATGCCAAAAGGGGGTACAGCCCCCTAAACGCTCTTGGGTTGAAATATGCTTTTGGGGTACATACTGTGGGTAATGGGTGCAGAACGTGACATGTGTTCTGGCAACATGACAGTGCATAGACAAAGGTGTGTGTCTGTCTCACATGCCCGGAATATCTGCTGACTGTTATCATTCATGGACATCACATTGGTAGCATTGTTGTGAGTTCGTGCTTGTTGTGTGCCACACGACGTATTGCAGATGGGCCAAATCCTTTGTGTGCGTGCTGCCCTGGTACATGTGCATCAGTGCTGTGCTCTTGGGGTGTTGACTATATTATGTGTGTTGTTACTCGCAGTGTGACGTGCGCTTCAGTCACTGCAGGCACTTGATTTGTCATGGGCAGGTATCTTTGCATGACTACTGTATGAGGGCCAGCTGTTCGGATGACATACCTTTCATGACACTGTGGCTGAGAGATGAGATGGATGATATGTTGAATGTGCATTGTGTGCCTGTGTGTTTCATGGGTCCAGTTGTCTTTGTGTGCAATATTGTGGTTCCAAGCTGTTACTTCTAGTACGGTCTGTCTTACGTGGGCGTTGTTGTACGATGTGTGGGTGACAGGCAGTGAGGACTACATGGACAGGACTTCGATGGTGTTGCTGATGTGTGTGATGGGTGGCACAGTGCCTGCCGTGTGGGTCTGTGCTCCAGTGGGACTTGTGCATGCAGACGTGGCTCCTTAGGTGTTGCTGTATCTGTGATGGGTCATGTGGGGTTTGACTCTGTTGAACATGTCCGTGTGCACATTGGTCTCATGATTGTGACTGGGAGCAGTGCTGCGTGTTCCTCTGCTACGTGACATGTCCCATGTGTCAGTCGTAGTACAGTCCTCATGCCTACAGACGCCCCGCCCTGTACATTTTCCCACCTACAGGTTGTTTCTGAGTGCGCAATGCAATGGATGCCACATGGTACTGGGAGGGAGGGGTGCTCCACCTTGCTGGTCTGTGGGAGTGGGAGCCTGGTGGGTGTTTTACTTCAGCTGTCCCCCCTCCGACCCACTGTCTTTGTGTTCCGGCTACTTACCTGTTACTTGTCGGTCAGTGCAGCTATGGCGGACACATGGATGTGGGGTGTGCTCCACCTTGCTGGTCTGTGGTAGTGGGGGCCTGGTGGGTGTTTTACTTCAGCTGTCCCCCTCCGACCCACTGTCTTTGTGTTCCGGCTACTTACCTGTTACTTGTCGGTCAGTGCAGCTATGGCGGACACATGGATGTGGGGTGTGCTCCACCTTGCTGGTCTGTGGTAGTGGGGGCCTGGTGGGTGTTTTACTTCAGCTGTCCCCCCTCCGAACCACTGTCTTTGTGTTCCGGCTACTTACCTGTTACTTGTCGGTCAGTGCAGCTATGGCGGACACATGGATGTGGGGTGTGCTCCACCTTGCTGGTCTGTGGTAGTGGGGGCCTGGTGGGTGTTTTACTTCAGCTGTCCCCCCTCCGAACCACTGTCTTTGTGTTCCGGCTACTTACCTGTTACTTGTCGGTCAGTGCAGCTATGGCGGACACATGGATGTGGGTGTGGGGAGTGCTCATTCTGGCGCATCTGGAGTACAAGGGGACCTGGTGGAAGTTGCGGTGCTGGCTGACTGTACACATGCCCCCATGGTTTTGTTAGTTGGTAGCTTTGGGCTGAGTGTGTGTGAGTGTCTGTTGCATGTGTGGGTGATGTCTTGTGTATTGTGTACTGGACATGGGGGTGTTTGTCCCTAGGAGCTATGGCATGGTGGTAGTGCATGTGATTACATAGCGGTGTGCTGGTATACGTTTGTTTGTACTTACCAGCCTCCACTCCCCCTGGTAATCCGGTGAGGATCTCCGGATGTATGATGACTCGCACCTTCTCCTCCCACGCCTTGAAGGTCTTGAATAGCGCGGGATTCCCTCCGCCAGTCCTGGCAGCCAGCTCTCGATTTTTGCTCTCCTTCTTCTTGACCACGCTTTTGAGGTCGTTCCACCTTTTGTTAATTTCTCCTCTGTTGCGTGGAACGTTCCTGACTGCATTGACCTGGTCTACGATCCTGCTCCACAACCGGTTTCTGGTGGATAGTGGTGTCTGTTGGACCTGGTTGCCATAGATTTGTGGGTGCACCTTGACGATCTCGTCGACCATGACCGTCAGCTCGGTGGAAGTGAACTTGGGCATTCTGTGTGATGCCATGGTGTGTGTTTTGGTGTTTGTGGTGCTGGTGCGGTGTGTGGTGTGTGATGTGCAGGGGGTTTGTGGGTCAGGTGTTTGGTGGTGGTGGTGATGGGTGTGATAGGTGCGTGTCTGTGGTGTGCTGCTGTCCTTTCTGTCTCGCTGTGTTGTGTGCTTTCGTCCTCAGTTTGTAATGTTGCAGGGGGTTGTGGTCTGTGAAGGGGCTGGTTTTGTACTTACCTATGTGGGTGTGTCATGATGGTCTGTTGTTTTCAGGTGTGTTGTGGCTGGTGTTCTGGGATTTGTAGTTGATTTTTTTGTCCAGGGGGGGGTGTGTTTCCGGGATGTGTACTGTGTTTGGGTATTTGTGCGTGGGTTGCTGTGTGGACTTGTTGGCCATGTTGGGTGTGTTTGTTTTTGTCAGCGGATGATTTCTGTGCATGGACGTGGCCGCCAGGGCTTCCGCCGTGTCCATGTTCGTCACTGTTGTTTGTGCTGGCGGGCGGTGTATTTGTGGATTTTCCGCGCTCATGTCGGTACGATCCTAATTTCACGGGCGGTGTCTCGGTCGTCAGGGCGGGCGGTTTTGGGTTGTCGTGCGTCTTTCCGTCCGTGGCGGGCGGATGGACTTAGACTCGGACATGGGCGGGCGGTATTTTCTGTTTATTTTCCGCCTCCGGCGGTTTTCGGTTCGCGGCATCGTAATTGCTCGGTTGGTATTCAGACGGTGTAGGCGGGCGGATTTTTACCACTGTGGTTGATGGCGGATTTTTTACCGCCCGACATCGTAATGGACACCATAGTTGTTTAAAATATTTTGTTTTAAAAATTATTATGCATTTTGGTTTATATTTTAAATGTATATGATGTAATTTTTTGTATAATTATTGTTTATGTTCTTATAATATATTTGTTATGTTTTTAGTAGTTACTATACTTCATTTAACTACATTTTGTGTCGTTTAGTTCCGTAGCGGGTTGTGGGTTTTTATTGGGGTATATGGTGGGAAGTAACTTCATTATAATACATTTATGATTTTTTTTAAATTATTTTTTTAATTGATATTTAATTATGTTAGTTGTGTCATTATATATTTTTTTTAATATATTTTATGCGCGAGTTGTGGGGTTTATAGGGGTGAAGGGTGGGAAGTAATTTATTTTTAATTAATTATTAATTAATTGTTGATTAATATTATTTAAATAATTGAAAATTAAATATGTTAATTGCGTAATTATTATTTTTTTAGGTGCGGGTTGTGGGGATGTAGGGGTAATGGGTGGGAAGTAATTTATTTTTAATTAATTAATAATGTTTTGCAAATTATTATCAAGTAATTAATTAATATTAATTATGTTAATTGTTTGATTAATGTTTTCTGGTTGTGGGTTGAGGGGTTATAGGGGTAAAGGGTGGGAAGTAATTTATTTGTATTTATTTAATAATTATTTACTAATTACAATTAATTAATTAATTGATAATTATGTTTAATTACATTTTTTTTAGGTGTGGTCTGTGGGGTTTGCAGCGGTAAAGGATGGGAAGTTATTTAATTTTTATGAATTTATATTCAGTTTTTAATGAATATTTGTTTAATTGATAATTCATTATGTTAATTGTGTTATTAAATTATTTGTTTTACATTGTATATGTGGGTTTTGGGTTTTGAAGGGGTATGGAGTGGGAAGTAAATTAATTGTAAGTAATTAAATATTATTTTTTAGTTATTAATTAAAAATGTGATTATTATTTTAATTGTGGAAAACGTTTTTGATACATTTTATGAATGTGTTGTGTGTTTAGTGGGGGTATATTGTGGGAAGTACATTCATTATAATTAATTAATTCATTATATTTAATAAATGTTAATTGGTTTGTTGTTAAATATTTATATTAATAGTGTAAATATTTTTTTTATAAAAAGATAATTTTCTGGTGCAGGTTTAGAGTTTTGTGAGGTTATACAGTGGAAAGTAAGTAAATTAAATTTATGTAATAATCATTTTTTTGTTAAAAAATATTTTTTTAAATACAAAAGTTTATTTGTATGAAAATTAATTTTTACATTTATTTTAATAATATTTGTAGGTACTTGTGTTATGTATTTTTTTTAATTTTTAAAATTAAATACATTTGTATATTCTTCAATATATTCATATTTTCTTATTTTAACTTGTTTTTGAAGTAATTTAATTTTGTTTAGGGTTTTTTGCCATTTTTGTTGTTGTACTAATTGGAGTGGCAATAGTAAATTTTACTCCCCCGCAATCCAGCACTTTCACTACTGTTGTAAAGACTGGAGTGGGAATAGTACATTTTACCCCTCCGCTTTCCAACACTTTCCCTGCTGTTGTACTTATTGGAGTGGGAACAGTACATTTTATTCCTCCACAGTCCAATACTTTCCCTATTATTGTACTGAGTGGAGTGGAAATAGTACATTTTACCCCTCTGCTATCCAACACTTTCCCTACAGTTGTATTGACTGGAGTGGGAATAGTAAATGTTTCCCCTCTGCAATCTAACACTTTCCCTACTGGTGCACATATTGGACTGGAAATAGTAAATTTTGCCCCTCCGCTATCCAACACTTTCCCTACTGTCGTACTGACTGGAGTGGGACCAGTAAATTTAACCCCTCCACAATCCAACACTTTCTCTACTGTTTTACTTGCTGGAGTGGAAATCATAAATTTTACCCCTCCACTATCCAACACTTTCCCTACTGTTGTACTTATTGGAGTGGGAATAGTACATTTTATTCCTCCACAATTCAACACTTTCTCTACTGTTGTACTTGCTGGAGTGGGAATTGTAAATTTTACCCCTCCGCTATCCAACATTTTCCCTACTCTTGTACTTAGCCGAGTCGGAATAGTAAATTTTACTCCTCCGCAATCCAACACTTTCCCAACTGTTGTTTTGATTGGAGTGGGAGTAGTACATTTTACCCTTTTGTACTGGAACAGTTTTCCTTCTGTTGAGTGGCTCAAAGGGTTATAGTAAATAAAACCTATCTGTAATTAAATATTTTTACTAGTATTGTAATTATTGGAGGGAGATTTGTAAATTTTAGCAAGTTTTTTAATTTTTTGCGTTGCGTGAAGTGGGAATTGTAAGTTTCTTTAATATATTTATTATTATTGTTTGCGTAGTTTTAAATAAATCATAGTGGGAATAGTATATATATTGAAATGTATGTTTATTTAGGAAAAAGTTGGCGGAAGACCACACAGTAGATATATGTAAATATATATTAATTATTATATATGTGTGTTTATCTTTTTTTAAATTGAGTTAATTTGTTATAGTTGTTGAAATATATATATTAATAATATTTTAGTTTTTGAAATTCCTGTTATTATTTATATTATTTAATATTTATTAATTTATTTTATATATTTTTTTTAAACAATATTTAGCACAATATTAATGACATCAATATTTTATGTAAATATTTTTGTACTTACCAATATAAAGATATGATGACAATATTTTTGTCATCAATATTTTGATCGTAATATTTTGGGGGTCGATATTCTGTCAGTGAACCCCTTAGGGCCAACCTTAGGGGTGACCTAATTGTAGTAAAAGGAGAGTTTAAGTCTTGGCAAGTGGTTTTAAAGGCCAAGTCGAAGTGGCAGTAAACTGCACCCACAGACCCTGCAATGGCAGGCCTGAGACAGGTTTGAAAGGCTACTTGTGTGGGTGGCACAATCAGTGCTGCAGACCCATTAGTAGCGTTTAGATTATATGCCCTGGGTATATGGTATGTCACTTTACAAGGGACTTACAGGTATACTCAATGTGCCAATCAGGTATACACCAATGTCACCATGTTTAGCGGAGAAGCATATGCACTTTAGCATTGGTTAGCAGTGGTAAAGTGCTCAGAGTTCTTAGGCCAGCAAAAAGATACAGCAAAAAGTGGAGGTAAGCAGGAAAAAGTTGGAGGAAGACCACCCTAAGGGTTGCAGGTCTAGCAATGCATTTCACTTTTTTTTTACTAATCGAACTTGCATTGTACCTACTCTGGACTGGAGGTAAAATTTGACGCTAATTCCCAATGTGAAAATAGTTGCCATTCTTCTTGAATAATTTTTCTGCATGTGATTTTAATGATTGATATTTCAGCACGCAGAAAGACGTGTATTCAGATAGAGCGATATTAACGCCTAAAATCATGCAATAATTGTTTTCCGCATGACTTGTAATTGGGGGCTATATCTAGAAAGTAGCATGTTTCTGCGAACATAAACTTTAAACAACCTGGGGCATATTCTCAAGGACTCATCGCCGAATTAGCGGCACTTTTCCGCCACGAAAGTGGCGATAGATTCATCGCCCTATTCACAAGCCTGCGCTAACAGCCGACATCGTCAGTTTACCTGCGATAGCTGCCGCCAAAAACATTCGCCAAGGCTGACAGCGACAACTAACGCTAATCATATGCAGAGTAGGCGTTCCCGTGCAAAAACTCACGATTACACCACTTCGCGATATTCTCAACGACCAGCCAGATCGGCGATGCGGTCCAAAAACAGGCAATAAGGCACGTTAGCAGCAGGGACTTAAGACCTGCTTTTTTCTGGTCTTAAGTAGGACAAAAACCTGCAGTATAAAGGGAGCCCAGCCCAGAGCCACATCTGAAGACCAACAGATGCCATGGAGCTACTAATCATGCAGCTTGGAGACCCAAGAGGGCCACAACACCCACCGCCACCACCCCCAGGACCACCCCCCCTGGACTACCACCGAGGCAGCGCAGAACAAGACAGCGGACCTTCTGAAAACACACCAGCCTCAGAGACTTAATGCCAGAGGATGTAATTGCCCACTACAGGCTCAAAAGGACAACCATCCTCCGCATCCTGACCCACATTGCCCACAGGCTGACGGTACCAACACAGCGGACAACCAACATCCCTCCGCAGACAAAGCTGCTGGCTGTGCTGCACTTGTTGGCCTCTGGTACCTTCCAACCAACAACTGCCAGAGTCGGAGGAGTCTCACAGCCAGCCCTATCACAGTTCCTCACACCTGTCTTGGATGCCATCATCAGCTTGATACCCCAGCACCTTCACTTCCCCCACACTGCGCAGGAACAGCTGGAGACCAAGCAAGGCTTCTACGCCATAGCTGGCTTCCCGCACGTGTTGGGGGCAATTGACTGCACACATGTCCTACTTGTGCCCCCTGCCGACACTGCACACAATTATCGCAACAGAAAGCACATGCATTCCATCAATGTGCAGGCAATAGTGGACCACCGGGGAGGTATTTAAGTCTCAAAGGTGGGTGAAACAAATGGTATGCACTAAGCAAACTATTGTAACTAAAGGAGTAGCGATATTAGTAAAACAAGACCCAAATATTTCTATTATACAAAGTAACTCGGACACATGTGGCAGATGGGTCGTAGTTAAATTAAAAGTGAGGGGGCATGGTTTCATGTTAGCAGGGTATTACGGGCCGAATGTGGATGATATAGCACCACTGCAAGAGTTATTAGTGGAGTTATATTGCTCCTCAGACCCAATTATTTGGGCGGGTGATTTTAATGTGGCATTGGACAGTACTTTGGATAGATCAGTTGGTAGCAGAGCAAGTGCAAACCAAAAAATTAAGGGGCAGATAACATTTATGATGAAGCAACTGGGATTATATGATAGTTGGAGATGGAGGATGGGGGATAAAAGAGGATACACGTATGTTAACAAGAAATATCCTCATCAGTCGAGGATAGATTATATTTTGTTAGATTTAGGTTTACGAGAACAAGTCAGGAGTATTATACATATCGGGGTACACTTGTCAGATCACTCCGCAGTACTATTGGAGATTGGTCTCAAGGAAGATAGTGCTCCCCCACGATGGACGCTAGACCACACCCTGCTGTTAGATAAGGAAATTGTGAGAAGTTTAAAGGAGGATACAATTGAATTTTTTTAATTTAATTGGGGTTCGGCGTCAGCAGGGGTGGTGTGGGACTCTTACAAAGCATACTTGAGGGGGAAGCTAATAAGTTATGCGGTTGGGAAGAGGAGAGTCTTTTGAGAAGAGATAAGAGAAGTGGAAGAAAGGATAAGAGTACTAGAAGGAAATTTGGTTAACAACATTCAGAGAGAATCTAGACAGATGGAATTAACAGACTTGAAAATTAAACTTGCCGGTATTCTGGATAAGAGGGTGAGGGAGAGGTGGGAGATAAGCAAGCTAACGCAATTTGAGTATGGGGGCAATTGTGGAAAATTGCTAGCTTGGCAGATAAGAAAAGATCAGGTGAAAAACTTAATACAAGAAATTAAATGTCAGAATATGGTTAAGGTTTTAACCAACAGAAAAGAGGTTGAAGAGGCCTTCTATAATTATTTTGGTACTTTGTATGAAGAAGATTTGGTGTCATCCGAAGAAGAGAGAAGTAGGTGGCTTAGGGGGGGTGCGATAGTGGCATTGGAAGACGAAAAAACTGCTTTATTGAATACTCAAATCCAGGAGGGGGAGGTGGAGCAGGTACTAAAGAAGGGCAAGCGGGGGAAAGCACCTGGTCCAGACAGTTTGCCCTTAGAAGTATACAGCACACTAAAAGAGGTGTTGATCCCAATTCTGACTAGACTATTCAATGAGCTGTTTATGCAAGGGATATCCCAACCAGAATCCTGGTCAGAGGCTACAATTTCTCTAATCTTAAAACCAGGCAAGAGCAAAAACAGATGGGACTCTTATAGGCCAGTGTCGCTTTTAAAATTCTGGCAGATAGAGTTAAGGGCCTAATGGGGGAGTTGGTACACGAGGACCAGAAAGGCTTTATGCAAGGAAGGGCTTTACATGAGTTAACTTACTCCCTGATAGGGGCAATAGATCTGGCGGTAACGAATAATGCACCTTTAGCGGTCATAGCCTTGGATGCCACTAAGGCGTTGATCGTGTGAATTGGGCTTTTCTTGCATCCGTCATGGAAACTGCTAAGTTGGGTGACAGATTTTGCAGAATAATTGCGGGGTTTTACAAATCACCAAAGGCAAGAGTCTTAGTGAATGGAGTATTAACTTCAGCATTTACTATTAGGAGAGGGACAAAACAAGGGTGTCCGTTATCCCCATTATTATTCAATCTTTATATGGAACCACTGGCAAAAAGGTTGAGGGCAGAGCCGGGGATAATCCCTTTTCAGTGTAACGATTGGGTTAAGAAACTGGCATTATATGCTGATGACCTGTTGATATATACGGAGGACCTTGGAAGTACAATGAAGTATGTAGTAAAAATTACAGAAGATTTCGGGAGAGTATCAGGGTACGAGATAAACAGGGGTAAATCCGAGATTATGGCGTGGAACTTAGATGAAGGGGCAGCAAAAACTACAACTGAAATGAGGTATTTGGGAGTGAGAGTGACTCAAGATATTAATAAGCTAGCGGAAACCAACTTTAATAGGGTGAAAAAAGAAGTCTGTGATTTAATGACAAGTTGGATGCACTTACCCCTGACTATCTTTGGTAGAGTAAACCTAGTGAAAATGATTTTATTGCCAAAGTTGACCTTTCTCTTTAACGCAATACCTCTGCCTTTTAAGGAAGCAGGGCTTATGAAGTTGCAGGGCAAGATTGGCTCTTTTATCTGGGCAGCAAAAGGACCTCGAATATCGTGGAAAAAGCTGCAGAGGAGGAAAGAGAAGGGGGGCCTGACTCTTCCAGATTTGCAACTATATGCATGGGCTTTTCAGCTTAAGAACAATAGGATGCTCTTAGATAGGCCCTCAGATTCAGAAATTGGGAAGCTGTTTACGGGACTGCTAAAAGGTATAGAAGGAGGGGCTTCGGAATTTATGATGAAATATGCAGATCCTAGATATTTCAAAAAAGTTAGACTGAAGATTCTTAGAGGAGCGGCAGAAGCCTGGTATAGGATCAGAAGGAGATTGAAATGGATGTATTACAGCAATATGGCTCCTATTTGGGACTCACCCGGATCACCGGAATGGACGAAGGACAAATTGGCCGGGGCATTAAGGAAGGTTGGAGTGGAAAGGTGGGAGGATTTATTAGAAGGAAAACTGATGATTTCAAAATAAAACAAACTACCAAGTTTCAAGATTCAAGTATCTTCAGATTCAAAGTTGGGTGCAAGCATTAGAAAATAAGATAGGAGGCGCCAACGAACTTGAAGAAATGATGATTTTGGATGACCCCAAGAAGAAGGAAACATCAAATTGGTATTGGCGGATGATGGAAGAGCTGGAGGGGGAGTTTACTCAGCCACAAGAGCTATGGGGGACTGACTTGCCAGGAGCAACGCTGGAAAAATAATGGCAAGTATCCTTTTCTACACTACATAAACTGATTAAACCTGCCTATTTAAAGAGAAACCACCTTTTTTCTATCTATAGAGTGTACTGGACTCCACATAAGTTGTCGAAGGTGGGGAACAGAGGAGAGATGGCGTGTTCCAAATGCGGCCTGAAGTTGGCGAATGACATGCATATGTTCTGGGGGTGTCCAAAGATTCAGGTATTTTGGGGAGAGGTATGCAGTGCCTTGGCTGAAATTTTGAAGAAACAGATTCAGGTAAGCCCTCTCCTTGTGTTCTTTGGGGTGGACAGTGAGTTAGTTAGGGATGAACAAAAACTAATTTTCTATGCTATGTTGATGGCGTGAAGAGAGTTGTGTAAAAAATGGACTAGCCCAAATCCTCCTACTTATATAGAGTGGAAATCATCATTGACATATATTTTAAGTTTGGATGCAATCTCCCTAGATAGGAGAAGGTATGCCTTTTGGCGTCTGCTAGTAGAATGGTTGGAGAGGTAGGAAGGGTGGTCCAATGATTATGCCTAAAAAGCAGACCTCGGTAAAATTGCACAAGCCACTCCGAATATTTTTCGTATCTGTCCTGGAGGATCGGTACCTGAGCGATGGTTTTCGGTTGGGAGAGTCGAGGGTTAGGGAGAATGGCTATTGGAAGTGCGATTGGCAGGTCTTTGGATATCAGAACCTTTCTCTCCCGGCAAGGAAAAAGGGTGGTTTCGGATGGAGGTGCTGTGGAAGGTAATCTGAGGCTAATGAGGAAAAAAAAAAAAAAAATTGTGGACCACCGGGGACTGTTCACCAATGTCGTCACCAACTTCCCAGGCAGTGTGCATGATTCCTACATCTTCCGACAGTCCATCATCAACCAGCGCTTTCAGGATGGCACCTATGGAAATGCACTGCTCGTTGGTAAGTCCCAACGGAACACACCACACACCTCAACTCCACAATCATACAACTCACAACTGTGGGATTGCACACGTAACAAAATCACATACAACATGCCAACCAACATGCCCACCTACCAGACACGACAGCACAAGTAACTGTGGTAACAGGGGCCAGACATGTAGACAAACCATCCACAAAGGCATAGCCCCTCTGCCACACAATTGCAGAATGTGGGGAGAGGTGGGAACCAAGAATGTGCGAAGGAGGCAATGGACCCATGAATAAGAATGTACACAATGCCAAGTGTGGCGGTGATGTGCTGGACAGTCTTGAGTATGCAGAGCACAGACATGTCCATGTGGACATATACTGCTGGTGTTTGTACTGTTGTGGACAGTGGACGCAACCATGTTACCTCAGGCAGTGGGGAAGACCTTGGACATGTAGCTATGTCACCCCCCCTGTAAGCGTAAGCGTAGTGGCTGGGCCGTCGTATGCCACTCCAGCGTAGGAGTGTGAATAAATAGCCCGGGGCTCTGGGCGTGGTTCACTTCCGGGATGGCCACCAAAGTAACTACTGCGTGTGTCTCTGTGTCTGCCATATCCTGACCATAGGCCTACACACACGTGGCCGACCACCTTCAACTGCCAAATTTACACCGGCGACGAGGTGGCTACGTCACACGCCACCCGGCGCACATCTCGTCATCGCCTGCAGGGGCGTGTCTGCCAGGGCGGCACCCCTCACCCTGCCACGAGGCCGCCGCCGTGACCGGTGGTGCCTGCGTGATCCTGTGTGCCTGCTGCACCCTAGCCCGCTGGTCCACAGACCCGTCCGGCGCCCAGCGGTGATTGCCCGCCCCTACGCACCCAGGTCTCACTGCTCACCTGCCGCCTCCGGCGTGTCTGCAAGAGGGCCCACCATGTGCTGGTGCAATCTTCAAGCCCGAGGCCCGCGAGCTTGGCAGCCTCCTCAGCCGATCGCTGGCTTCCACGCAACAGGCTCCCAGCGCACCCTGCGGCACCGCACCGCGGAGTTCTGTGTGTGCTGACTGCTCCCTCCGGCCTACACTGCGGTCCAGCAGGTCTCACACAAAGCAAACCCAGTCCGGACCTCCAGGCCTACTGCATCATCGCAGGCTGCACACCCGCTCAGCTCTTCAGGTGGGTCTACCTCAGTGCACCGCAGGTCATCGCCACGTGGCGGTAGGCCCGTGCCGGACGCAGTGCCTCAGGTGCCACTACCTCTGCGCACCACAAGTCACCGTCCTGGCTCCAGGCCTACTGCATCATCACAGGCTGCACACCCGCTCAGCTCTTCAGGTGGGTCTACCTCAGTGCACCGCAAGTCATCGCCACGTGGCGGTAGGCCCGTGCCGGACGCAGTGCCTCAGGTGCCACTACCTCTGTGCACCACAAGTCATCGTCCCGTGGGGTTACCCCACAAGTCCGCCTCCAGCAACCAACAGCATGTCCTCGATAACGCCACTGGAGCACTTCACAGTCACAGGGCCACCCCCGTCCCAGGCAGGCCGCTGGAAAGCCTGGGTGGAACGTCTGGAGACGTACTCCGAAGCGCACGACATCCCAGCGCAGCGGCGGCGGCCAACGCGTAGGAATGTGAGGAGTGTGAAGAAATGGCCTGGGGCTCTGGGCGTGGTTCAGTTCTGGGCTCTGGGCGTGGTTCAGTTCCGGGCTGGCCACAAAAGTAACTATGGCGTGTGTCTCTGTTGTAGTGTCGGCGCCACCCGGCCCTTAATCGACAATCTTGCAATGTAGCATGCACCCGAAGGGCGGGCTTGCCCGAATGGATAAATAAAGGAGCACAAGACTGCTCGGGGTCTTGGCTCATACATGCCAACTGTTGTGTGTGTATCTTCATTGCCACAGCATAAGCCAAAGGCCTAGCCTCAATTGCAGCGCGAGTTCAGCCAGGCCTGAACTCCACATCTGTGTCCGCTCTATCCTTACCATAGGCCTACACACACGTTGCCGCCCACCTTCAACGGCCAACATTACAGTGTTGTTGTCAGGCTTGCGGACATGCGCAGACAGGCATGACAATGGTGTGCCGTAGGAGTGCAAGTGATGCAACCGCGCAGCGCACACAAGTAAATAGGCTCAGGGGGAGGGAGGAGCAGCTGCGAGGCTACGTAATACACATTGATCCCGCACATTTGCCAGAAGAAATACATGGGAAACATGAATCCCAAAGTCACACAAATCACACACCACAAAACTTGCAAGTCTGCCAACACAGCATGCAGAACCACCAATTTACACTAATCTCACTTACCTCTCACAGGTGATCAAGGATATGCACTCTGCCCGTGGATGATGACACCCCTCCGAGCCCCGTACACCCCGGCCCAGAGGCAGTACAATGTGGCCCACAAACGCACCAGGGGCATTGTTGAGCGCACATTTGGTGTGTTAAAGTCACGTTTCAGGTGCCTGGACATCACAGGTGGAAGACTCCAGTACAGCCCAGAAATAGTGTGCAAGATGATCATTGCATGTTGTGTATTGCACAACATATGTGTACGCACCAATGCCCCATGGATCCAAGTGCCAGATGCATCGGACGATGATGAGGAAGATGAGGCAGGTGGACCACACCCGACTGCAGCTGCAGCAGGAATAGCCCGAAGGAACACAATCATTAACAATTTCTTTGCATGAGCACGTCACATTGTGACTGTCCTTAGCAATCATGGAACAGTACAAAATGACTGTTAGACCTGGCACCCTTGGCGTGGGTCTCCCTTCCATTTTTTCGTAATGCCTCCACTGTTGCCGATATGTTTTTGCTGGACTAGATGCTCATGGGCACTTTGCCGCTGCTAATCAGTGCAAAGTGCAAGTGCTCCCTATCGTGAATTGATGTAAGTATTAGTGACTCCATGATTGGTTTACTTGTCAGTCCCTAGTACCGTGCACTGAGTGTGCCCAGGGCTTGTAAATAACCCTGGGCGTAGTTTGCGTAGTAGCACTTCACGTAGCTACGTGAAGTACATTTTGAACTACACGTAGCTATGCAAATTGCGTAGCTGTGTACTTGACTGCACTGTACAAAAATTGCCAAAGGCATCTTGCACAGTGCAAGTTAAGATAAAATAAGTATCTCTCTCTTTATATGCTAAAATGCATATAGCATTTCACAAAAGTGAAATCAATAAATTAACAAGCAGTGAGAGAGGTGATGATTTTGGTATCCTCCCTAACCTAGGGAGAGAACCAAGCAGATGCCTTGAAAACAAAAAGCACATCTTTTGAACGATTCAGTGGTGGTCCCATCCTCTTAGGACCACCCCAAGCACAGTTATTGGCAAAAATACAATCCCAACCAAAGGCCCTGCAAAGCATTATGGGACAAGATTAGCAGTGGGCAGTGAATATTATAGTATCCAATATCAAAATAATTCTACAAAGAGCTGCAGTTCCACTAGTCGTTACTAGATGTCCCTCACGAGTCAAATGCAAAAGCTTCATGAAAGGGTTTCAATGCTTTTGCATTTGACTCGTGAGGGACATCTAGTAACGACTCAGTGGAACTGCAGCTTGATGTATTAATAATTTCAATGCTTTTGCATTTGACTCGTGAGGGACATCTAGTAACGACTAGGTGAACTGCAGCTCTTTGTAGAATTATTTTGCTATTGGACACTATAATATTCACTGCCCACTGCTAATCTCGACCCATAATGCTTTGCAGGGCCTTTGGTTGGGATTGTATTTTTGCCCATAACTGTGCTTGGGGTGGTCCTAGGAGGAAGGGACCACCACTGAATCGTTCACATGATATGCTTTTTGTGTTCAAGGCATCTGCTTGGTCCTCCCCTAGGTTAGGGAGACCCAAAATCATCACTTCTCTCATTGCTTGATATTTTCATTGTCAAAGTTCACTTTTGTGAATTTGTTATATGCTTTTTAGTATAGAAAATTGCTTTAACAAAGCATTTGTATGTATTTAAAAATACTGCTGCTACGCTACGTTGATTAGCAGAGTTTTTTACTCTGCTACGTGCAATTTGCGTAGTAACACAAACTTTGCATGCTCCGTGAGCATAGCAAAGTATTATGCCCAGGGTTACTTGTAAATCCAATGCTGCTGGTGGGCTTGCAGTATGGGTTGTGCCACCCACAGAAGCAGCTTGTAAAGTGTGTCTCAGGTCTGCCATTGCAGAGCCTGTGTGCAGCCTAGGGCTGCCATGTCGACTGGGTGAGTACACCCACTTACCAGTCCCTAAACCTTCCCTTTACTGCATGTTGGTCACCCCTAAAGTAGGCCCTAGGGCAGGGTGCATTGTAAGTATAAGGTAGGACATGCCCTGGTGTGTGTGGCGTGTCCTAATAGTGAATTACAGCCATTTTCGTTTTTCACTATTGCAAGGCTACCTGCTCCCCATAGGCCAGAATGGGCAGGCTGACTATTACACCTTATAGTCAGAACTGACCCGGGAACATGGTAGAAAGACGAATTTAGTATGCCTGAACTCAGGATGATAAAATACATCTTTTAGTGAAGTTGGTTTTAACATTCTGTGTTTGAAAATACCACTTTTAGAAAGTGGGTATTTTCTTGCCTAACTATCCAAGCCTGCCTCTGCTAGGTTGTGTATTCCTTGTCTGGAGATTGAGTGACAGGGGCTGGGGGTGGCTACAGGAGACAGGGTGAGTCAGCGCAGGGCTGAATAGAAAGATCTGCATCCAGAGTGGAGGGAGGAGTTGCACCTGGGTCTGAATAGGGCTGTGCCTGCCTTCCACAATGCTGGCTCCACCTCCTGCCGGGCGGCTGAGCACTCTGCCCCACATTCTGAAAGGAAAGAAGGAGTCAGAAAAACAAAGTGCTCCAGGACTGACCAGAACTGGTTTTGGACTAGGCAGAGGCCTCTCTGCCTCCAGAGAACAAAGAGAATCAGGGTATAAGAGGGCACCCAGACCCCAGGAAAATTAGATCACTTTTGGGAACAAGAAGAAACCTTTGCTGAGGAGCGGAACCAAGAAGAAACTGAGGAGAGACTATCCCTAAGCCTGAAGTGCTGCTTGGGGTATTGGCCTGCAGTGGTTTGCCTGACTGCCAAAGAAAGGAGAAAGGAACTTTTGCTTTGCTGTGACTTTCATCAACTTGTGAAGGATCTCCAAGGGCTTGGAAGAGAGCTTGCCCCCTGACCGAAGTCCCAGGACCATTGGACTTCACCCCCTTTGTGAATTGCTGAAGGAAACTCTGTTTCAGTGGCTGCAGAGGTAGGGAGCTGTGACCGACTCTCACGACCGACTCGGTGTCCTGTAAGCACCGCATCGAAGCACCGTCTCGCCCTGCAACGCACGGCCCTGGTCTCACCGACTCCGTCAACGTATCACATGTGTACAAAAACATGACATGAATCAGGCTGTCATTGGTGTTCAAAAAAAGACAACAGGGTGTCATTTGGGGTCAAATATGACATTTCGGGTGTCATTTGGGGTCAAATATGAAATTTCGGGTGTCATTTGGGGTCAAATATGAAATTGCGGGTGTCATTTGGGGTCAAATATGAACCACCCTGATGCAGAGATGCACCCTGTGACTCAAGTCCCACAACATGAGCAACATGGACGTAAGGGGGATGGGGGCACAGTGAACACCTCAGCAACATGGGAGATGCACACCAGCCAAAAAGCCAGCAGGAATACCTTGCGTAGAACACACCAAGGTGTCCCCTGGACATATGTGCCATGTACAGATCACATGTGTACACGGACTTCATCCATCAATAGTAGTGAACAGTGTCAGCTAATAGGTGCAAGGTGAGAAGTCACGCGCCTCCTCACTGCTACCTGTACCCATCACTGTCAGACTGCAGCAAAACACCACTGCTACATCAGAGCATGCAAATTTGACCGTGAGGGCACGTACATGGCTGGTAAGGGTTCAACCATGCCGGAAGGCGAAGCAGTGACACCCCCCCCCCCAAAAAATCCACATCACATTTCCAGAATGCAAGCAGATGACAAACTAACATTAGGGATGAAAGCTCCTTTGTCTGGACTAGAAGGTGGTAGCACATCTGCACCTCCGACCTTGGAATTGCATGCGCCCGGCACCGCCTGAGAGATACCATAGCAGCTGATGACGACTTCCATGCTACGCACAGTGCTAACCAAAGACCAACGTATACACACCCCACACACAGAAGTCCTTGCTCACAGTTCTCTTGCATGGAATGACCTTCACACTTACGCACAGACCATCCCAGGAGTCCAACCACTGCACACTCAAACAAATCATTGCTCCGAGCTGTGGCATCCACATAACTTTGACTTTGACTTTTTTACACACAGCCCTATTTCCTACATTGACGTGGGGCTAAGTTGGGAAATTGTGAGATTGTTGTTCAGGAGCAATGAGGCCACAGCTAGTTCACACATTCCCAGTCATCTCACTGCCTAACTGGGTCACGGTCAAACATGCGCATTGATATCAGTTCCCAGGGAGTACCTTTTTTTGGAATCACTGCCCCTATATTCATCCATACTTTCATACTTGCTTGATCATAGACATGACACATCTGTGTGAATTAGAATGTTTTAATCACATTCGGTGGAGTGTTGAAGCTGGACCAGTACATGGCCATGCAAACCCCACTTTACATTGTTGCCCCGTGGAGGGCCAGCCAGAGTCCTTTAGGGATTGAGAAGTTCATCGGAAGAGAAAGAGTGCAGTCCGCAATCTGATTGCTGTGTCATTGGTACGCAACCAAATATGGCAGTCCATGTCGAGGGCCAAGGTGAGTGTCGCAGAGTGTCTCGGGGGACAGTGGAAGGTGTTATTCCAGGGCATGATGCAGAGGGCAGAACCAAGCTGAAACAGGCCATATGGCGGAGATGAATGCTACCGCTTCCTTCTTACCACAAAGGCAGAATCATCCACATCATCGTCCTCTGATGTGTGATGTGCCTCACATGTGGGTGGTGGTGTTTTGTCTCCAGCACTGTGTGGCACTGACACATCAGGGGCCGGAGGTGGAATGTCTGCCGCACTGTGTGGCACTGTGTGGCAGTGACACAGGGGCCGGAGGTGGATTGTCTGCCGCACTGTGAGGCACTGACACATCAGGGGGCGGAGATGTGGATGGAGTAGTAGCAACAGCATTCATCTGCACCAGGCCTTGTGGCAGCAATGCCATGATGAGGATCTGCAGGGCATGGAAGATGCCAGCTACATCTCGCCATGGCAGCCATTCTTTCCGCCTGCATCCGCTCCATGTTCTCCATGATCCTCTGCATGTGTCCCAACTCCCGGCTGTCATCGCTGGAGCCACTCTGACTATACAGTTGTTCTTGTCTCAGAGTCATGACTCCAGCGATTTCAGCCATGGCTTGTTGGAGAGCATGGAGCAGACTGTGGGTGTCCGTTAGGGGCTGTAAGTGGTCCCTGATGGGACTTAGACACCCACGTATGGCAACTAGTTTGGCTGCATGAGGTCGAACCCCACCCGCACCTGATCAGCAATCTCCTTCAGGCCCTCTAACACACGGCGTTGGAATGCCATGTGTTGGTCGTGTGGGTCCTGGGAGACAACCATGGTGGTGGATGCTTCCTGCTGTGTGGTCTGTGCAGGGGGTGGGGTCTCCTCGATGCAGCTGGGCTGCCCTGCTCCTGGGGGTGGGGTGCTGAGGGTGTCCATGAGCTGTTGCAGCCCATTCCTGTAAATAGGGGGTCAGGCAGGGATGTGTGCTTGCCCCCACCCTGTTCTGCATATACATCAATGGCCTGATTGATGCACTGAGAGTCTGCAAGGACACAGATGCTCCCAAAATCGCGCACAAGCACTTTCCCGCCATGATGTTTGCAGACGATACTCTCCTCCTTTCTAAGTCGCCAATGGGTATACAAAGAATCTTAGACGGATTTTGTGAGTTTTGTAGGACTAGGGGACTAGAGATCAATATAAACAAAACAAAATTTATGATCTTTAACCCTAGCAAATCCACACGCTCTAACCCGCACATGAACGGAATCCCTCTGGCGCAGGTCACTGTATTTGATTATTTGGGCCTAACTCTCAATGAAAACATGACCTGGGGGGCCCAGATAAACAAGTCTAACCTCAAATTGACACAAACCATAGGTGGCTTGGCTAAGTTTTTCAGAAAGACCTTCCACAAACCAGTGCGTCCGGCTATGGAGATTTATAAAAGCCAGGCAAGGAGCTCTGCCTTATATGGGGTTGAACTCTGGGGGCACTCTGACTATAGGTCTCTGGTTGTTACCGAGAACAACTTCCTTAGACAACTATTCGGATTACCGAGAAGCTCCCCTCTGGTCCCACTGCGTATAGACTTAGGGGTGAGATCCATCGCTGAGGAAATTGGGTGCAGGCCACTACTTTTCTGGTGGCGCCTGTGGATAACACCGGAACTGTCAGAGTATAGATCAGAGCTACAGGAAATTTTGAGACTACCCGGCTCAGGAAAGTTGCCATGGCTTTCATTTATCAGGGAGAGCTTAAAAGCAATAGGATTAAAAGAATTATGGGAAAACCCTGACACTGCCTGAATGAGAACATCAAGCACATTTTTAACTTCCAGCTATTGGGGAGACTAACCGCAAAACGTCATACAGAACCCGCCCATGGCACTCTTACCTCACTTTTCCTGGAAGTTAAAGACACCCCCAGGATGGAGGCATGTCTTGATGAAATCCGCCCGGCATCAGGCAGGAAATTATATGTGCAGTTTCGCCATGGCTGTCTCCCCCTGCGTGTTTTTACTTGTAAATGGTCAGATGGTAATCCAACTGGGCGTCCAGCCTGTAGCACGTGTGTTGAGTCTGAACTACATGTGTTCTTCTTTTGCCCGGGATATCATCTAATAAGACAAAAATGGCTGGTCCAGTTGTGTAAAAATCTAGGTACAACCCGTTGCATGGAAGCATTTAGAATTTTAAAATATAACACAGACTCCCCCATAGTTTTTGCAGTTTCACGTTTCTTGAATTCCATGTGGTGGGCCAGGAGTAACTTCCTTAAGAATTTAAACCAAGGTACTGACAGTTGACTGACTTTCTTATCCTTTTTTAAACCAAAAATGATTTATCTTAGATGAAATGCTTTATCTCTTTTAACTTTCTTTTAATCATTTTTACTGTATGTACATATTTCTGTGTGTTCTTTTATGGTGAATAACCGAAATAAAGAAATATTGGATTGGATTGGATTGGAGTGTCGTAGAGTGTATCGGGGGACAGTGGAAGGTGTTATTCCAGGGCATGATGCAGAGGGCAGAACCAAGTTGAAACAGGCCATATGGCGGAGATTAATGCTACCGCTTCCTTCTTACCACAAAGGCAGAATCATCCACATCATCGTCCTCTGATGTGTGATGTGCCTCACATGTGGGTGGTGGTGTTTTGTCTCCAGCACTGTGTGGCACTAACACATCAGGGGCTGGAGGTGGAATGTCTGCCGCACTGTGTGGCAGTGACACATCAGGGGCCGGAGGTGGATTGTCTGCCGCACTGTGAGGCACTGACACATCAGGGGGCGGAGATGTGGATGGAGTAGTAGCAGCAGCATTCATCTGCACCAGGCCTTGTGGCAGCAATGCCATGATGAGGATCTGCAGGGCATGGAAGATCCCAGCTACATCTCGCTGGTGTGCAGCCGTGGCAGCCATTCTTTCCGCCTGCATCCGCTCCATGTTCTCCATGATCCTCCGCATGTGTCCCAACTCCCGGCTGTCATCGCTGGAGCCACTCTGACTATACAGTTGTTCTTGTCTCAGAGTCATGACTCCAGCGATGTCAGCCATGGCTTGTTGGAGAGCATGGAGCGGACTGTGGGTATGCGTTAGGGACTGTAAGTGGTCCCTGATGGGACTTAGACACCCACGTATGGCAACTAGTTTGGCTGCATGAGGTCGAACCCCACCCGCACCTGATCAGCAATCTCCTTCAGGCCCTCTAACACATGGCGTTGGAATGCCATGTGTTGGTCGTGGGGGTCCTGGGAGACAGCCATGGTGGTGGATGCTTCCTGCTGTGTGGTCTGTGCAGGGGGTGGGGTCTCCTCGATGCAGCTGGGCTGCCCTGCTCCTTGGGGTGGGGTGCTGAGGGTGTCCATGAGCTGTTGGAGGGCGTCGGTGTTGATGGTGTGGAGGTCCTCTTCATCATCAGTGAAGAGATGTACGGTCTGCTCTGCAGGAGGTGTTGATTCTCGCTCTGCAATGTAAAGGGGAGATGCAGTTTAACAGTGTGTTCCATGTATGTTCACACATTGGACAAGTTTACAAACAGACTGCATGACAATGTATATTGTGACTGTTTGGGAGGAGATGCCTATTTGATGCGGGACAGTGGACATTTCTACACCATCAGGGATGTGGGGTTGTACTTGTACATTATCATCTCACAGTTTCCTGCTATGCCAAATGTGATTGGCCAGTTTCTACACACAAGCGGCAGCAGTTGTGTCCTCTGTTCTGTTGTGAAAGTGTTGCGGTTTGTACCACATTGTTGTCAATGTTGATGTGCTCTGATTCTTATGTGTGTGTGCTGCATTGTGGGAGAGTCGCCCTTGCAGCTCTGATTTTGCTGGCCCTTATCCCTTTCAGGCGGTGTGCCTTTCACTTCTGTGCTTATACAGTGCTGAGATGTTGCAGACTTGGGTAAATTGGGCTCTTGGTGGGAGTTGGGACTCTTGAGCATGGTTTGTCCGCAGATGTCTTGTTGATGTCAGGGGTTGTTTGTGCACGTGGATGTGTCAGAGTGTGACCTGCTCCTTTACGGATGTGGTCCACACTCAGCCACCTCAGTGTCGTGGCGTGCACCATGTCATGATAATTGGACTGCAGCCATGCTAATCGTCATGCAGTGTCACTTGCATTGTCAGTGTGGCTCACGGACCCGCCGCTTTGCTGGGTTCAGCACATGTGCATGGATTTGTTGTGAGATTAGTGATGTTTGTGGAGGGCCCCCTCTGGGCACATTGTCGACGGGGGCCTACTTGCTAATTCTATGTGTGCTGAAGTATGCCAAGGAGATCAGGGACATGATCCAGAGTCATTGTGGGTATGCACTGTGCTATACTTAATTGTGCATGTGTGCCATTGTGCCCATCTCCCCCCGTCCCCCCAGTCCCTGGTCGTTACTCACCCTGTTGCTGTTGGGTCAGGCCATGTTGAGCAGTGTCCGGTCCCCCAACTCCTGCCACCGTCTCCCCACTGATGACTGTGGACACCATTTCCTCCATCTCATCCAACTCCTGCTGTGGCGCTGGACTCCCACCTCCAGTCTGCATTGCGGCTTTCCAGTTGTTAGCGAGTTTCATGGTTTTGCGCTTCACATAATTCCAGCACTTCTTGCAGTCATCCACTTCCCTTCTCTTCACTCCGACTGTATTCACCTTGGCCAAGATGGACTGCCATATTGCATTTTTAGTTGCCAATGACACAGTGGAGGTGATGAACAGTTGTTGGTGGTGTTCTATCACCTCCGTAATAAGGATCTTGTTTTCCTGCAGACTGAATCGTGGGTTCCTCTTCTTCTTCTCCTTGCCCTTCTCCTTCCCCGAGGTCCCTGGCTGGTCTTCCGGGGGGTTTGTGGGGTGCTGGTTGGCCTCTGTAGTTGCTCCAGCTTCCTCCATGGTGCTTCTCAGTTGTTTGTATATTTTTTTTTTTGCAGCTTTTATGGTGATTTTTCCCGCCTGACATGGGAATAGCAAGCCTGGCGCTGCTTATCACTGATATTTGTATCGCTGTTGGGCCCATCGCCACTTTTTTCACGTTCGGGTTTCCTTTTTTATCGGCATCCCGGTAATTTTAACGCGGACATTTGACGCGTTATCGGGATACTATCGCCTGTTGCTGGCGTGTTGAGAATACGCGGTTAACACGCCGTTAGTTTCCCGGGATAGACGGCATTATGTAAAATTGCGTTACCCTAGGTTGGCGATAATTATCGCGCGTTCTTGAGAATATCCCCCCCTGTGTTCTCAGTGTGCCTAAGTAACCATTTGTATTTCTTTGCTCCTTGATTGGGTAAACACTTTTTCCTGGGTTTCCTACAGAGAAATAAACATACGCCCTCCGAGGCTATCTTATTAGTAAATGTGTCTGTCTGTATATGGCTAGGAATACACATCACAAAAGGCATCCATTAAAAACAAGAACATGTTTATCGGCAGCCATCAAAGAATCTTCATATTCTTGTGAACATTTTGCTTTTTTTTTTTTTAGGAAACACAGAACCCGGCCAGTGAATTTTCCATGAAGAACTTGGTGGGGACTACATTGAACGTTTTTGCTGCAGGAACTGAAACAGTCAGTACCACCCTCAGATATGGGCTCATGATATTCCTGAAGAATCCAGAAGTGGAAGGTAAAACAACCTAATTAGCAGGGCCGAGACAATCCAGTATGTTTGGATGAAGGACATGTTATTTAATAAAAACCTCATTTATAAAAAAGAAAGCACATTTCTCAGAGAGCTTGCCATTTAAGTTGCCAACTCACCATAAAGAAAAAAGGCACTTATGGCCAGTGAAAAACAAGTTCTCATTTGTTGTTCATTTGAAAACTTGGTTTGAGTTTTCAGTAAAGACGTTTCAAAACCGCACAATGTCCAATTTTAAATCAAAGATTGGTGTGATGTCATCAACCTGTGGTCTAACACACAATGAAAAAGCACCCTTGACCGTATCATAAAGACGTGCAGGCTTAGCTCAGAGCAGAGACCCTGCTTTTTAGGTCTCGCGCCTAGCGTTGCAGTGCGTAGCACTGCTCGCGCAGCGCGAGACCTCTAGAAAGGGCTTCTGAAAGCTGCCCACACGCTCGTGCGTGTGGTTTTGCTTTGGGAAGCCCACATTGGCTGGAGCGTGCGTTTTTTTTACAAAAACGGCACGCATTTGGGCAAAGGCGGGCGCATGTCCCACCTTTGCTCCTCCCATTCCCGTCGGTGGCCAGCACGCGCAGCAGCGCGCGTTCGTCTCGCTGCCGCTGCCGCGCTCCCTCCCCCGCTCCTCTGTGGTGCGCGCGCAACACTGGTTTCGCGTGCAGGAGTGCCACCACCACCTGGGTTTGACGGCCGCGACTCACGAGCAAACTGCTTAACTGATGTATGTCCCGAAGTCTCACATCTAGAAATGGTGTACAGCCAGCAGCCTAATAGGTAACTGTGTGGTGTGCTCAGACGTCACATCCAGCTGTGTTCTGCGTCACGGGCTGTAATACACTCCAGAGTCTCACATCAGCGGTGTGTGATGCCAAAGTTATCTCACAGCCAGCTGTGGTGAGTGTCGCCAGTGGCGTAACGAAAGTTGAGGGGTCTGCGGGGGCCTGTGTTACGCCCCTGAGTGTCGCGGGTGGGTGAGGGTGCTGACATTGGTCTCTTTGGTTCCATTTAGTCAGCTACTAGCCAACCCTCCCCCCCCTTGCAGACTGAGCACGAGAGTGCGACTCAACAAGTGCGTAGCTCGAGCCGATCACAAACCGACGTTCTTCCTCCTCCTCCGTGCTGCGCTGGCGTCCCCTGCACAGGAGCTGACGACGTGTCCGCCGAGACCATTAACAACTGCCAAGAGTTCATACGCTGACTGTACTTTTTCCAAACGACTCCTCCTCTCGGCCCGGCTTTCCCTTTTCTGCCTCTCTTATCTCTGACTCTTTAGCTCTCCTCAGCCAGAACTTCATTCATTCAACGTTTCTTTATTGCTCTCTTACGTGTTCTCTTTCTGGCTTGCTTTTATTCTTTCTTTTTTTCATTTGTTCATTCTATACCCTCCGTTTCTCATTTCGTCCTTTTCCCTCCTCCTTCTACTCTGCACATGTCGTTATTCGGGATACATTTCGGAAAGTGCCATGCTGGCCTCTTGGGAAAGAGGTCCGAGATAAAATTCAGCGCCTGTCTGTGTGGGCAGCACGGGCTGTGATTGGAGGTTTTGTCTTAAAACTACTAATGAACCATGAGATATCGGTATAAGACCTTTAAGCAAATATCTAATGGGAAATGTGATCAAAACACATGGGGTCTAGTGGCTCAGACTGGTTTGTGTGTCAGGAGGGCTTTCACTGTCAGTTATGGGGACGGCCAGATGTGGAGATATTTCACGAGGGGTCATGAAATATAAGAGCAGGGAAGGGGCGTAGGAAGAATATATAGATGTTTACTCTGGTAGGAGCCAGAGTGATGAAGAACCCTACAGCTAGGATGTTCACTTTGCAAACGTAAAAGAAGCTGAGCAGCCCCAGTGACTTATGTTGTGTGAGATTTTAATATGTTTAGACATGACTTAAGAGAGAACAGCAAGAATCTGTCAATAATACAACGGGTTCTCCCTCCTCTCCTCTGACAGGTCGGTGTATCGAAGGCAGACATCTGCCAGCGGAGACTCCGGCTCTGCCACCATAGAGCCGATATCCCATAGCCAGGGCCACACTTGTCGTCCCAGTCAGATATATACACAACCCCATATAAAGGAACACAAGAGCACACACTGAGACAACACTTTGTTGCTGGAGAAACATTGCTACAATTTGATTTAAACTTAGGCACAAGTAATGTGTTATCTTGCCAACGATCCAAGGGGAGCTAGCGATGGTAGGAACTAGCGATGATAGGAACTAGCGATGGTAGGAACTAAGCTGCCTGCCCACCGGATTATCCACTGAACAATAGACTTATCCTTCATCGGGTGCTTAGACCTTCTGAGTCAGTTCACTTCAAATCTGGACCGATTTGAAATCCTGCACACGGGTGAAGCATTGCCAGGCAAGCCCCCAGCTGCTCAGGCTTACAACTGCTCTTAGGACTAACAGGGTGCAGTCGCTTTCATCCAGGGGTCCTGCCATAAAGATCACCAGGGGATTGGCACGAAGCAGCCCCTTCCTCAAGTGATTACTTCTCTGCACCAACATCTTTGCATTGCCCCATAACTCTGTCTTAGTCTCATTGAGTGTGTCCTCTTTCCTATTTCTGTTGCCTGCACTTTGTGTTAAATGAGCCAGATGTTACCCGGAATGTCTATTTCCTCTTTCACTTGATCCAAAGTTTCCTGTCCAGCTATTTTATCTCGGTATGAGAAGTTTTCTGAAAGCTAGGTATCCACGTGTGGGCACTCTAATCAGTGTTTTTGCATCATTTTTGGTGTCATGTGAGATCGTCCAGTTCATCAATTCTCGTTCGTTGGACCCATTACAAATTTACCGGAGTGATATCTCCGAGGGGGATGCCGCTGAGGATTACTATGAGTAGTTAGGTGTTTCTGTACCTGAAATGTCTGGGTCTAGAAACACGGCAAGCGCGAGACCTCTAGAAAGGGCTTCTGAAAGCTGCCCACATGCTCGTGCGTGTGGTTTTGCTTTGGGAAGCCCACATTGGCTGGAGCGTGCGTTTTTTTTACAAAAACGGCACGCGATTGGGCAAAGGCGGGCGCATGTCCCGCCTTTGCTCCTCCCATTCCCGTCGGTGGCCAGCACGCGCAGCAGCGCGCGTTCGTCTTGCTGCCGCTGCCGCGCTCCCTCCCCCCGCTCCTCTGTGGTGCGCGCGCACCACGGGTTTCGCGGTTGGATCCTCTGTGGTGCGCGCGCACCACAGGTTTCTATTCCGTGCTTGTTACGTGTGCAGCCATGAAATCTGCTGGACAAAATGGGGCATTCTACCCTCATAGGTCTGGTTCTCTTAACTAGAGGGCAGGTGGGGCACTTTAAGAAGCTTGCACTCGAGTCAACAATGACTCTGCATCTCCCAAAGTGTCCATTCGACTGGCCGTTGGTAAACTAGATGGAAAGCAAATTCCGCAATGCTGAAAACGTCTTGTACCCGTTGTTGCAGCCGACAGCCACACAATCAGCAAACACTTGGAGTGTTGAGGGGCCGTTTCGGTGGGCGCAGCAGCAGGAAATACAATTTGCTGCCAGCCAGTGCTAATCAACAACTACAGGCCCTGAAAACAACAGAAGGCACCTCGTCCATGTGAGTCAGAGTTCGCTGCCTGCCTGTTGTGTTATTTTGTTTTTGTTGTGCTCCTATATCCCCGCCGGCCTGGTTTCAGCTTTGTTAATGAATGCCCGTGGACACAACCACCACTAGGAGTTGCCCACCCCGAGAGCTCATTATTGGATATAGCAGGCCAAGGCTTGGTGGCTACGTGCTCTTGTGAGCCCCAAGGGTCCATCCGGAAGTTTCATCGTAATCTTATGAGCTCACGTTTCAGCAGCCTGATGGAGATGGGCTCGTGTTCTGCCGGACACTGGTTCGAGTCCACAGCTTTCACAGAAGTAAACGCGGGCGGTCCAACGAGGAGAGGAGAGGATGTGGTCCGTCGGCTAGACTGCCCACTTTGGTGCTGGAAACCAGGGTTCGAGCCTCGGGGTCGCGTCCACATCCTGTGATTCTGGGCAAATCACTTTATCTTCCCGTGCCTGAATGTGTAATGTAAATACGGTGCTCATGTAAAGCGCTCCAATACCTTCGGGTCGAGTTCGCGCTATATAAATATGCAAAAAAAAAAAAACGAGTGCTTCACTTTACCAAGACTCATTACAGCGCCAACAAGGGATAGCGTGTAGAGTGCGATGCATATTACCACGTGCTCTCTGGTGCAAGCGCATCTCATCCAGGCCTAACCCTGAGATGAGCACGGGCCTCGGTACTGTGCCGCATCACTATGAGATTTGTCACTATCAGAGGTGTCACCTGGGCAGGGCGCAGTGTGAGGATGACACCTCGCACCACAGGCCTCTATCAGCCCGATAAGGACCTGAAAGGGATCAAAGGCAGACCCAGCTTATCACACACAGCTCCTTATCTGGCAGACAGAGGCCCTGCTATCTAGGCGCAGATGACCATTTTATTATGTGGAATGATTTGATAAAGCCCTTAGCTTAGGCATACAAACACTGTCTGGCCAGCTGGCATACTCCGGCGTTGTCGCTTTTACACAGTGGCCCTGGTATCAGCGGAGTTACCCAAATTCTGACAGGCTGGTGTTTCTGTAAGGCTGGGGTGGTTGGGAAAGAGTCAGTCACACGCCATCTGCTCATCAGGCGCCACCCTAACAGTCTCTTAGAAGCAATCCGACCTAGTCACAGCCCTGCCAGGCTTTTCAAGGTCGCGACCCTGATATGTGACTAACGAGGTCCCAGCCTCACTGGCATTTTAGTGGCCGCCGGCGATCATGGCATGTAAAGGTCTCTCGTCCAGCTGCTCTACTGTCTCTCCGAAGCAGTGGATCAGTGTTTAAAGCTCATCAATCGAATGAACACTAAGTAATGCATCCTCAGACCCCACTACGTTTTACAAACACTCAACCCACTGTGCTATCTTACCCCCTAAAACTGAACAGTAGCATGGAAAATTATGGCGCCTACCATTTCCCCTCACGTGTTTACCTTATTTCCAGTTTTTCTGTAGTGCTGCAACACCTACGTTTCTTACTACTATTAGCTCTGGTGAGTGTTGGCACCGGGTGTCTGTAGATTGCTTCGTGATGACAACTGTTAAATGCCAAGGTGTGCCATTAAATGACAACTATGATATAAGTTTTAAATTGCCATTTTTCATTTCGTTTTTTATTAACTGCCAAACACCCCTACTGTTCCTTAACTCAAGAGATCATTATAGGTCTGATGCTGACACAGGTCTCAAATCTCCCTGAAAGGGAGTGAATGAATCTAAACTGATACAAAATGTGTCTCCACAAATCCAGCCAAACGCGCTTAAATGGATGCTACCTAATTACACACCACATATTTAAACTCTACTCAATGCAACATAAATACACTCAACATACTACCACTTAGTACCACATAATTACACGTCACATAATTACACTCTATTCAATGCCACATAAATACACTCCATATACCACTGTGCCACATAATTACACGCCACATAATGACACTCTACTCAATGCAACATAAATACACTCCACAAAATACCACTCAGTGCGACATAGTTGCACACCACATAATTACACTCTACTCAATGCAACATACACTCCACATAATACCACTAAGTGCCATATAATTACACGCCACATAATAACACTCTACTCAATGCAACATAAATACACTCCATATAATACCACTCAGTGCCACATAATTATATGCTACATAATTACACTGCACTCAATGCAACATACACTCCAAATACCACTCAGTGCCACATAATTACACACCACATAATTACACTCTACTGAATGCAACATACACTCCACACAATACCACTCAGTGCCACATAATTACACGCCACATAATAACACTCTACTCAATGCAACATAAATACACTCCATATAATACCACTCAGTGCCACATAACTACATGCTAAATAATGCAACACCAATAGCTCAAACTTTAATAATGTGAGACCTATTGCATTGCAAATGCTTGTTGCTTTTGATATATCTAATGTTTATACATACGACCTGGAATTTCACCAAGTTAATACGAATTTCCTTTATGTTAACCCGTCCACCAAACTGTAAATCAAGCCTTAAGTTCTCAGGCAAGACATTATTATCGGACTAATAAGGTAAAATAATAACTGTTTCCTGGTACAATACAAGTATCCGAGCACTGTGTACTGTGACGTCTATATATGTTTAGAACTGCATAAAACGTTTTAAGAAAAACTAGTACAATAGTTAATACCTTTTAATCCGATGTTATCAGTAGAACTAGGCATTGTTAGGAAGAAATTAGGACTCTGTAATAGCAAAGTTCAATTTCAAAGATACAACTACCCGCATTCTTTACACATTTCTTGTGATGCCTCCCATAGATTGGTAGTTTTCCCTTTGGACCAAATCTAAATTGCAAGGATATTTCTATGTTATACTTGCAGAGATGAAACAAAGAATTGTTTATTCATAGGAGCTTGAAAGTCTGCCATAAGAGTCTTCTTTTAATCTTATCAAATAATAATTTATCTTCTAAACCAATGAACAATAAAAAAAAAGTCAAATAGAGTAAGTTTATTTTATTTCATAATTATTAAATATAAGCCTGCTTAATAGACGGTTAGTAATCTTTTTCTCTCAAAACCTCTACCTGGTCCATGGGCTACGTTGTTGGTTGAGGCACGTCACTAGGGATACGATGCAGCATGGGCAAAGCAGCTGCATTCCTTTGACGCATCCTCTGCCTCACAGTCTTCTCGTTCCGGCTCCTCGAGGAGAGAATGTATTCAGGTAATTCAAAATAATGCAGGGAGTGCGCGCTTATATTTTCAAAAGTCGCCACCACTGGTAAGTGCTTCCAAAATAACTGTCCTGCGCTTATCACCTGTTGTAAGTGTTGAAGGATTAACAGTTTCTCGCTCGTGCATACAGGGCATGGCAGCCTCGCGGGGGTTTCAAACATTGGCTTTTGATGCACAAATATTGAGGTGGATAATTGACCAAATACTCACGCTTTACCACACGTGGTGCCTTCAATTGTAATATGCAAAAGAAACAATTGATGGGCGGAATGCTGGACAATGCAAACATTCACCCCCAGTCACAAGGATCTGGGTTAAATCCATCATTCTTTTGCTCACCACACCACCCCAGTTTGGACCCAGCCATATGCAAATCAGTCTTGACCCTGTTCCTTGTGGAAACAGTCCAGCCCGAACTGCCAAGCCAGGTCCTCCCTGGGCGTGAAACAAGCATCCTGGGACTGGTTTCAGGGCATCACCCTTCATCAGCCAGGCTAGCTTGAATCCAGTGGTGTAGTGAGCATGGGACCCACGTCTGGGCATACCCTTCCCACTTAAGGCGACATAGGCAAAAGAAACAATTGATGGACGGAATGCTGGACAATGCAAACATTCACCCCCAGTCACAAGGATCTGGGTTAAATCCATCATTCTTTTGCTCACCACACCACCCCAGTTTGGACCCAGCCATATGCAAATCAGCCTTGACCCTGTTCCTTGTGGGAACAGTCCAGCCCGAACTGCCAAGCCAGGTCCTCCCTGGACCAGAAACAAGCATCCTGGGACCGGTTTCAGGGCATCACCCTTCATCAGCCAGGCTAGCTTGAATCCAGTGGTGTAGTGAGCACGGGACCCACGTCTGGGCATACCCTTCCCACTTAGGGCGACAAATGCAAAAGAAAGAATTGATGGACGGAATGCTGGACAATGCAAACATTCACCCCCAGTCACAAGGATCTGGGTTAAATCCATCATACTTTTGCTCACCACACCACCCCACCCCAGTTTGGACCCAGCCATATGCAAATCAGTCTTGACCCTGTTCCTTGTGGGAACAGTCCAGCCCGAACTGCCAAGCCAGGTCCTCCCTGGACCGGAAACAAGCATCCTGGGACCGGTTTCAGGGCATCATCCTTCATCAGCCAGGCTAGCTTGAATCCAGTGGTGTAGTGAGCACGGGACCCACGTCTGGGCATACCCTTCCCACTTAGGGCGACATTTGCAAAAGAAACAATTGATGGACGGAATGCTGGACAATGCAAACATTCACCCCCAGTCACAAGGATCTGGGTTAAATCCATCATTCTTTTGCTCACCACACCACCCCAGTTTGGACCCAGCCATATGCAAATCAGTCTTGACCCTGTTCCTTGTGGGAACAGTCCAGCCCGAACTGCCAAACGGGGTGGCGGAGTGAGCTAAAGAATGATAATGGATTAAACCCAGATCAGTTGACTGGGGGTGAGTGCTTGCAATGTTCAACACTCCGTCCATCATCCCCTTTGGTTTTGCTTTGTTCGCCCTAAGTTGGCAGGGTATGCCCAGACGTGGGTCCCTTGCTCACTTTGCCACTGGATTCAAGATAGCCTGGCTGATGAGGGCTGTGAGCCCGAAACTGGTCCCAGGATGCTTGTTTCCGGTCCAGGGAAGACATGGCTTCAAAAGAACATTATAAAACTAATTTCAGGAAATATAAACACGCCATAATGGAGGCAAAAAAACAATTCTTCTCCAATAAGGTGTTGAACTCAACTAATAAAACCAAAGATATTTTTAACACAGTAAGGGAATTATCTAACCCTGATCGTGTCACTCCACCAATTCCCGCTACTCAGAAACTTTGCAATGACCTAAGCAATTTCTTCATTGAAAAAATAGAGAAAATTCAGGAATCCATAGATACCAAACATCAGGAGATGGAAAATTGGGTTGTAAATACCAACACTGATATCCTGACTACTTTTCCGTGCATAGACCAAGATCTATTCTTGGAGTACCTAAACATAATAAAATCGGGTTCCCCAAATGATGTCTGTCCACCTGAAGTACAAAAATCCATTTTCAAAGCATTCCCTAAGATCACCCTCTCTCTTTTGAATCTATCCTTAACTCAAGGGACAGTCCCACAAGCTTTCAAAGAAGCAGTGATTATTCCACTTCAGAAAAAGCAGGAGTTGATCCCCAGAGGCTGGACAATTATAGGCCAATATCTCTCCTCCTTTTCGGCTAAGGTGTTGGAGAAACACACAGCAAAGACTCTCAGCTCCTTCATTGAAAAAACAAACTTCCTAGACCCACATCAGGCTGGTTTCCGCGCAGCCCACTTCCACGGAGTCCATTATTCTGTCTGTAATGGATGACCTAAAGGGAAGGCAGATGTCGACAGCACTCAAGCACTGATTCTCCTGGACCTGTCTGCAGCCTTTGACACCGTCAACCACAACATCTTGGTGGACCGTCTGGCTGCAGCAGGTCTCAGTGGCTACTGACCCTGAAATGGTTTCAATCATTTCTTGCAGATAGAAAACAGTCAGTTTGGCTCTCTCCGTACAAATTGGGCACAGTAAATCTGAAGTGTGGAGTGCCACAGGGCTCATCCCTATCCCCACATCTTTTCAATATATATATCTGTCCTCTTATCATTGCGTTACGACAGATGGGAGTGCAAATCTACAACTATGCTGATGATATGCAGCTAGTCTTCCCCATCAATGAATCTATAGAGTCTCAGGAATTTCTTCAAAAATCCATGCTGTTCATCATGAAATGGATGAACAAAAATCAATTAAAACTAAATGCCGAAAAAACAGAAATCATCATCCCCCACAATAAACTCCAGCATTGGACCCCCGCCCACTGGCCCTCCGAGTTAGGCCCGCCTCCGGCATTAAAAAACTCGATAAAAAGCCTAGGCATACACATTGACTCAGACCTAAGCATGAATACGCAGATTGGAGCAGTTACCTCCGCTTGCTTCCTCCAACTGCATAAACTGAGGAAAATCAGAAGATTCTTCAGTAGAGAGGCATGTATCCAAATTGTCATCTCTTTGATTATGTCAAGAATTGATTATGCTAACTCTATATACCTAGGTCTTCAGCGCAATCAGATACATCGTCTACAGCTAATACAAAATCAGGCAGCCAGAATTATATTCCAACAAGGCAGACGTTGTCACATCAAGCCGCTGCTAAAAGAGTTGCACTGGCTTCCAGTGGAGCAACGCTCCAAGTTTAAAGCCGGTTGTATTCTTTTTAAAGCCTTGCACGGGACCGGCCCTAAGTACATTTCATCAAAAATTCACAAGTACATCCCCACCGTACTTTAAGATCTATGCACATGAACTACTTAGAGGTCCCAGTTTGTAGACGCAAAAGAACAGGAGGCTCACGCTTCTCAATATTAGGACCCAAACTCTGGAACGCCCTTCCGCCCCCATTGAGACTTGAGTCAGACCTCTTTCATTTTAGGAAGATGTTGAAGACCTGGCTCTTCACCCAAGCTTACAGTTAGACCAGGACCATCCGTACCAGTAACTCCTTCAGGAAAGCAACTCCTTCAGCGCCAAGAAACCGTTGGTGAACGAGCGCTATAAAAGTTCCTATTAACATAACATAACATAACATAACATAACATAACATGGCTTGGCAGTTCGGGCTGGACTGTTCCCATGAGGCACAGGGTCAGACTGATTTGCATATGGCCATGTCTGAACTGGGGTGGCGGAGGGAGCTAAAGAATGATGATGGATTAAACCTAGATCAGTTGACTGGGGGTGAGTGCTTGCAATGTTCAACACTCCGTCCATCATCCCCTTTGGTTTTGCTTTGTTCGCCCTAAGTTGGCAGGGTATGCCCAGACGTGGGTCCCTTGCTCACTTTGCCACTGGATTCAAGATAGCCTGGCTGATGAGGGCTGTGAGCCCGAAACCGGTCCCAGGATGCTTGTTTCCGGTCCAGGGAAGACATGGCTTGGCAGTTCAGGCTGGACTGTTCCCATGAGGCACAGGGTCGGACTGATTTGCATATGGCCATCTCTGAACTGGGGTGGCGGAGTGAGCTAAAGAATGATGATGGAATAAACCCATATCAGTTGACTGGGGGTGAGTGCTTGCAATGTTCAACACTCCATCCATCATCCCCTTTGGTTTTGCTTTGTTCGCCCTAAGTTGGCAGGGTATGCCCAGACGTGGGTCCCTTGCTCACTTTGCCACTGGATTCAAGATAGCCTGGCTGATGAGGGCTGTGAGCCAGAAACCGGTCCCAGGATGCTTGTTTCCGGTCCAGGGAAGACATGGCTTGGCAGTTCAGGCTGGACTGTTCCCATGAGGCACAGGGTCAGACTGATTTGCATATGGCCATGTCTGAACTGGGGTGGCGGAGTGAGCTAAAGAATGATGATGGATTAAACCCAGATCAGTTGACTGGGGGTGAGTGCTGGCAATGTTCAACACTCCGTCCATCATCCCCTTTGGTTTTGCTTTGTTCACCCTAAGTTGGCAGGGTATGACCAGACGTGGGTCCCTTGCTCACTTTGCCACTGGATTCAAGATAGCCTGGCTGATGAGGGCTGTGAGCCCGAAACTGGTCCCAGGATGCTTGTTTCCGGTCCAGGGAAGACATGGCTTGGCAGTTCGGGCTGGACTGTTCCCATGAGGCACAGGGTCAGACTGATTTGCATATGGCCATGTCTGAACTGCGGTGGCGGAGTGAGCTAAAGAATGATAATGGATTATACCCAGATCAGTTGACTGGGGGTGAGTGCTTGCAATGTTCAACACTCCGTCCATCATCCCCTTTGGATTTGCTTTGTTCGCCCTAAGTTGGCAGGGTATGCCCAGACGTGGGTCCCTTGCTCACTTTGCCACTGGATTCAAGATAGCCTGGCTGATGAGGGCTGTGAGCCAGAAACCGGTCCCAGGATGCTTGTTTCCGGTCCAGGGAAGACATGGCTTGGCAGTTCGGGCTGGACTGTTCCCATGAGGCACAGGGTCAGACTGATTTGCATATGGCCATGTCTGAACTGGGGTGGCGGAGTGAGCTAAAGAATGATGATGGATTAAACCCAGATCAGTTGACTGGGGGTGAGTGCTTGCAATGTTCAACACTCCGTCCATCATCCCCTTTGGTTTTGCTTCAATTGTAATAGACATTCTTAAGACACTCGCGCTTTACTCCCCGCAGATCTTTCAAATTTAAACACCAGGGGGCATATTAGCAAGAACGGCGTTAAAATTATCGCTGCATTAGCATCAGGAAACTGCCGCTAAAGCGGCGATAATGGTCTTGATAATATGCCCTTGAGAATTCCAATAGAAGCCCAGGATCTCAGCAGAACATGGGCTTCTATTTGTATTCTCAAGGGCATATTATCAAGCCCATTATCGCCGCTTTAGTGGCAGTTTCCTGCCGCTAAAGCGGCGATAAATTTAACGCCGTTCTTGCTAATATGCCCCTAGGTCTAAAATGCGAAAAGTACTCACAGCATGAGCAGTAGAAACCCTTACTAAGTGAAATCCAGGAAAGTCAATGACAAGCTGCAGAACCGCTCACTTTCCATACCGGCCCTTGCACACTCACCACCGGTACAATGCAGTCGGAACACTCCAATTAAATGCTGGTGTTATCTTCAAATATGCTGCCAGTTCAATAAAGTGCTGCCAGTTATTCAGGCTCTGTTCTCTTAAATCGCTTGAAAGGTTTTCTGTATTACTTTCATCAGCAAAATTGTCAGTTTCATTTCTCCTGTATAGCACAATGATGAGGTTCTGCAGTAAACATTTTAAAGTTAAGCAGGATAAACGCTGTCAATGTTGCCAGACCTTTTACCGCATTCAGTTGCAGCAGGTCCAATAAGGCAGAAGGTTGAATGTCCTAGACTGCAGACTGTCAGGTGTAAAGAGACACCGGTGGGTCTTTCAGGGTGTTTCAATATCTAATGGAAAAGTTACTTACCCACGGTAACGCTATATCTGGTAGAGACATAGCCTAGCCGCAGATTCCTTAACTTAGAATTTCCCCCAGGTGCCAGTCTGGATCCAGAGATTTTTCAGCAGTACCTCTGCGCGCCGGGGGACGGCGTCGTACGGCTCCGTAGTGACGTCATCCATGGATAAAGATGTCAGTGGAGCCATATAAGTCCCCTACGGCAGGTGGACGTCAGTTTTCTACTGTGACACTTTTCCGCGCCAGAACGCGGAGCCACTACTAAAACTTGATGTGGAAACAGTGTGCCAAAAAAGATAAAAAATCTTTGAAACAACAATAAAATTAAATAACAAATGGTATGAAAGGAAAAGTTACTTACCTTCGGTAAGGCTATATCTGGTAGAGACATAGTCTAGCCGCAGATTTCTTAACTTAGAATTTCCCCCAGGCGCCAGTCTGGATCTGGAAATTTTTCAGCAGTACCTCTGCGCGCCGGGGGATGGCATCGTATGGCTCCGTAGTGACGTTGTCCATGGATATGACGTCAGTGAAGCCATATAAGTCCTCTCCGGCGCGCAGATGTCAGTTTTCCACTGTGACACTTTTCTGTGCCAGAACGCAGAGCCACTACTAAAACTTGATGTGGAAACAGTGTGCCAAAAAAGATCTTTGAAACAACAATAAAATTAAACAACAAATGGTATGAAAATAGCAGACATAGATTTCAATAATAAGAAATCAAAGTGTAACACAGGGCCATAGGAAACTTGCGCCCTAGTGAATAGCCCATTTAAGGGGAGACCACACCTTTTATGAACCAATTCTGAATGGTAATGAATGATACGGTAAAAGTTCAACAGAACCTACAACAACAGCACCAAACTGTTAGTGAATTCACACAAATACATGATCTATTAACAGTACCAGTGTCAAGATGTAATGCTACCAAGAAACTTTGCATAGAAAGAGGAATAATTAAAACTGCTCACTAGTGAAAGAACCCAGGCTGCAAAAGAAGTACAACATACATTGAGATAGTGATCACTGGCATATAAGGCCAGCATTTAGAGGGTATACCCCCTACCTCAAAAGACCTTCGCAGAGCGGGGAGGATGGGTTGGGCGTTAAGGAATCTGCGGCTAGACTATGTCTCTACCAGATATAGCGTTACCGAATGTAAGTAAATTTTCCATCTGATAGAGACATCTAGCTGCAGATTCCTTAACTTAGAATTAGATACCATAGCTATACCCCACTGGAGGAGGGTCTGCGAACTAATCCCACAAAAGTTCTCAAGGAGAACTACGCGGTCAACTAAAGACTGACCAAGAGCATGTGGTAATACTAAAATCAGAGCTTGGCTCTCAATAGAACCTATGACTTCCGTCATGGAGCATATAAATAAAAGCAATCGTACGGGCCCAAGAAAATCGGTCCTTGAAGAGAAAGATTTAAAAAGCTTAAGAAGTCTTCCGGCAGTAGACAGACATGACCCCTTTACCCTTAAAAAAGGGGGAAAAAGACAGGATGACCAAAAGGGTCAATGCATGATAGAAGACACAGAATCTCTGTTGTTTCTGACAATAAGAAACATAAAAGAAGAGAAATCCTACTGGAAATCTAACAGAACCTTTCAGAACCCATTTCCCGAAGGAAATATGAACAACACCCCTTTGTCATGATAATATATATATATATATATATATATACATATATGCTCCTTTGAAGAAAAACAATTTGCAACATCTTATCCCAGCCCTAAATGGCAGGAGTATGCAAGCATGAGTATCCAGAGCACATATGCCTTGAACATATACAGAAGTATATCATCAGATACTCTAGTTGGCCCATGCATTCACGGAATTCTACTGGCCAAGAAATACTGCAAAAATGCAGGGACATATAAAACTTGCCCACTACAGTGATCCAGCGCGATATTAGCAAACAGCAATCATACACAAAACACTCACTTGGGCCCATACATTCATACTACGCTAATACTTACGCTGGGGTGTCAGTTATACTCTTTATCAAAATATCCCTGCTACCAATTACCTTCTGATTGAAGAGTAATGACTTACCAATGAATCCTTTGCTAATTGGGAAGTTTAAAATGAGTGACATTCGTTATAGTACATAATCCTGAAATAACCACTGAGTCAGGAAGTTTTAAAATGTTTATCTAAAGATTTAGCAGAGTAAAATACAGAACCACACGGTACTTAATCGCATACCCAAGATGAAGCATAGAATAACTATTGCTAGTCAATGACGGTCCCTCAGAAAAGGAGAGGATAGAGACAGCAGCGCAACTAAAGGTTGCATTATATTTACCTAAGTGCGAGAACCAAACCCCTTGGCCAAGGAGTTGGAAAGAATAGGACCCAGAGAGGATGAAGAGCAAAGACCTCCTCCAGGTTCAGGACAGGACCGGTGACCTCTCTACAACGACGCCTGCGTCGTTCCCCTCTCTGATACTCGACTTCTCCTCGATTCGCCCGTGTCTTCCTTCTAATGGACTCCGCCGCCCCTCCTCAGGACCTCTCTGGACAGCGGTTCAGTCTGCAATCGATCAGCTTGGCAGTCTGGAGCTAAGAGCTAACTAATTAGCTAATTCTATATCTATTATACCCTTCTACGCCCATGTACCTCCCCTTAATGTTGCTAAAATATGGGACCACTACTTCTGATTGGACAGGGACAGGGGGTGGATTCTCACACCATATTGATTTGACTTGTATTTCTGAAGCCTATTGTTTTAAACTACCGCCCCTTCAATTTAATACATTTGCTTTATTTCCCATCCGTCTCATGACAAAATTTACAATTTATTCATATAAAATGTATCTTTTCGACGAGAACATCTTGGTATGTAGTGGTGTCGGCCAGCAGGTCATGGCCTTGGGTGATGTCCAAGTTGACTTCATCTTTTTCTTTCTGGTCTGCCACTGCAAGGCGCATGTGCAGAATCTTTGTCACACGAGCTTTCAGTTCACCAAACCCAGGCCCAAGTTTACGAACTAATAAAAGTACAAGAAGAAAACATTAAAATCACAAATAAAATGTTTCACTGTATGCCCACTCTTTCTACTCTATTCCCTTTTAATTATAAATTCTATCCCGCATTAGTAGCGTTAGAGAAACGACAGTTTAATAATGACATGAGAGCAAGCTGAAGCATGTGGAAACATCAAGCAGCCATTTTAATGCACACTGCGCAGAAGCAGAAATTTCCCACTAAGCAAAGAAAGACGTCACACTATGTGATATGGATGAGCCATGCGCAGTAAGGTTCCCGCGCTTTAGCGGCCATTTTGGATTACAGACAAGCGTTATTCATTAATAAAACACATAGGCAAGCATCTTTACTATTCGTGTAGTGTATGCAAGGATTAGTAGAGACAATACAAATTTAATAAATTAATACTATGAGGAGATTGCGTATGAGCAAGTCTCATTTATGAGTCCTTGCTCCATCAATCCCCTCTCTGATGGCGTTTCTGAGCCATCAAAATACTACCCACAATCAGATGCCAACTTCTAGAAAATAGTTTCATTCTCATTTTTACATTTTCTATTTTTACCATCCCCTTTCAATTTCTTGTATAATTCACTTCTCCATTCTTCAAGTTCTATTTCATCTAATTTTCTCTTCTTTCCTTTTCCTTTCACATTATATGTTCCATTCTTTCTACAACATTTGCACCATATTATTATTGTCAGTGCTATTATTGCTATTCCCGCTAAGGGTACTAATATTTGACCTATAAGTCCTTTTCCTACATTAGCAAACCAGGTACCAATTGACGCAATACTACTTGTCAATCTTTCCCATACACTATCAACTTCCAGTGGTTTTAGTTCCTTCTCAAGTTTAGTTATATTCTGTATATACGTTCCAATTTCCGCACTCTTATCAGGAATATAAGTGCAACATTGTTTCGTCTTCAATAATTTACAGACTCCGCCCTCTTTTGCCAATATAATATCAAGAGCAAGTCGATTTTGCATCACCATAGATCTAATCGCAACCATCTCCGCATTAATCATTAGAAAACCTCCAGCAGTATCCGTTGATAAACGATCAACCACTGTAGACAATTTACATATTTTCCTTGAGTTCAGAATTATTCCCACCGAAGGTATTAATGCACCAAATATATCACCTACAATTTCAGAAAAACTAGCTCTTTTACTACGTATTAATTCACTATTGTTTTCATTGCTCCCAGTGTTTCTTTTTACGTGGTATATCTTTGGAAATACTATTCCAAAATAACAACTTCCATACCACCGTGCAGGAAGCCTAAAGTAAGCCTTATTCCCACACACATAATAGATTCCAGGAAAAACTGAATCTGTTCCTCCTTTGATTCCCCAACCTAACAAGAATTAAGAAATTGTGTTCACATTCACTGGTACCGATGAAAACATTGTTATAATCAGTCTTTAACCTATGAAGACAAATTTTTCCTGTCTCTTACAAAATCCAGAGCCATAGCAGCTTGAGCCTTGCCAGGTGTGTAACTCCCTTCTTTTTCTGCCCAAGGTGGTAAATGAGCCTTATGCTCAGAAGGTTTCTTTTGAAAATCTTGTCTTCTATCTTCTACTAAATTCAAAAATATCTTTTCTTCTTCATGTAAAGAACATGTTAGATTGTGTCTATGTGCATGTGTTATGTCTATTGATTTCATTGTTAAGAAAAATTCTCCCATAAACTGTGCGTCTTGACTACTAAGCACTGGGTTCATACTCTTTCGAATCGGAACCTCAGAGAATATCACATCTAGGTTTGAATAATAATACTGAAGTCTCCCTGTTCTATAAAATAAACTAGACAAAACACTACATGATATGCCATATGTCAGTGGTAAGAGATGGTAGGTTAATCCTTCTGCTACTGATTCAGGTAACTTCATACAGACATAACAATTACTGACTTCCATTGTGTCTACATATTGAAACAATAACTTTGTGAAGACGTTTAAACTAGTGTCGTTATCAGCTATTTCATGATGAAATTCTGGTTCATTTTCTGCCATTAGTTCTACTCTATTGCCCTTCATATTTGCTGTCCTCTCCTTGGTTTCATTATTAATCTCTTTTATCCATTATCATAAGGTAAGGAACTGCTACAATCAGGACTAACCATACTATAAGCACCATTACTAGACTACATATGCATATTGCACAGCATCTTCTACAACATCTCTGTTTTGGTCTCCCAGCAACTCTATCGTCAGGCATTTTCGACAAGGAAGATCGCTCTTCTTATCTATTTTCGTCTTTTCTTTATATGACTCTTTTGCTTAGTCAAGGTGGTCTTATTTCTTTCTCGTACGTTAATTCTGCACTTGTTCCTTCGTCACCACTTTCACTTGACTCTGAACTCTCGTAATCTTCAAGAATGATGTAAGTCCAATCAGGACCCTTGAATTTGTTATTCACAAGTTTCAGTCTTTTACTTCTTCTTTTCTCAGTTTTATTCTGTTGTTCAGTTTGGCTTGTCACTTCATTTACTTGATCTGGATCTTCACTTCTGGTTGTTATGTGGTATTTTACTCTTTTAATAACACTCGGCCAATGATCTCCTTTTCTTGTTTTCTTTGTTTGCACTGTTTCTTTATCTTCGTCTTCAGAAATCTTTTTATTTTCACTGCTTAGTACTGTTTCGTTTTCTGCAATTACTGCTTTTCTTGTCTTGCTCTTTTTCAGGTCTGATTTGTTTTTCTTCAGCAGCTCCACTGTGAGTTTCCAATAGGTGACCTTGTTCTTGATTTATTTCTTCATGTTCATTTTTCTCGAGATCTTTTTCTTCTATGTGATTTTCTTGATCTAACTGGTTCTGATCAGGGCTTATTGCACTTTGTACTTCTGCAGCCTGACCGGATTCTTCTAAACCTGTCTGTCCCTGCTCAAAATTTCTTAGTTCTTCGTTAATTTGAGCCCAGTTTCCTTTCCCTATCTGACCTTGCTCAGGTTCTCTTATTGTCTCTTCTTCTTTTCCCTGAGCTGCTTTTTCTTCACCTATCTGATCTTCTTCAATTTCTTCCAATCTTGTTTGACTTCTTGTTCTGTGGTAAACTTCAGGAATTTCTACCACCGGTATCCAGTCCTGACTTGTGCTCGGTTGTTCTTCTTCAGCTTCTCTTGAATCTCGAGCCTGAGATTCTTCAGCTGGGCAACCTTCAGCTCCCTCAGTGATTGATGCTGTCTGAGGATTTTCTTCTTCAGGATCTGGTACTCTTTTGGTGTGGCTTACGTGAATCCAATTAGGAAATCCTGCACACTTCACTGCTGTATTTGTGGTCAGTATGACTTGACAAGGACTGCCCCATCTGGGTGATAGACACGTTTCTCTGGTGTGATTCTTCACTACCACCCAGTCACCAGGATTCAGATCATGTTCCTGTTCAGGCTGCCTGGAAACTGCGTCTTCTCCAACCTGGTGAGAGACAGAACGCACTAGGTCAGCCAGTCCTTTACAATAGTCCAGAACCATATCATCAGATATATTCAGCAGTTTGTTTGTGGGAACATGTGTTTGTCTCATTGCTCTTCCCATCATTATCTCGTGTGGGCTCAATCCTGTATTTCTGTCAGGTATGCTTCTGAGTCCCATTAAAACAAGTGGCAATGCATCTGGCCATTCTAATGATGTTGATGCACACATTTTTCCCAATCTTGACTTTATAGTGCCATTCAATTGTTCAACCACTCCAGAAGCCTCTGGACGATATGCACAGTGCAGTTTCTGTTTAATTTGGAATGCTTCACAGATTATTTGGATCACTTCACTGTTAAAATGTTTTCCTCTATCTGATTCCAAAGTTACTGGGAAACCAAACCTAGGAATGAGCTCTCTTAGCAACAGTTTTGCGACTGTAATGCTGTCACATCTCCTGGTAGGGTAAGCCTCCACCCACTTTGAAAACAGTCACACTATGACTAGTACATATTTCAACCCTCTACATGGTGGTAACTGTATAAAGTCGAACTGTAGTCTTATAAATGGTCCTTCTGCCTTTCCAATTTTTCCAAACCCAATTATTGTCTTCCTCCCTGGATTGTGCATCTGGCAAGTTAAACACCTTTGGCGAAGACTCTCTGCAACAGCCCTGAACTTAGGATTATACCAGTTTTGTCTGAAGAGCCTAATCATTGCATCTATCCCTATATGTGTGTCTCCATGATACATTCTGGCCATTTGTGAGAATAAACAGTCTGGCATGACTGGTCTGCCATCAGCACTGATCCATACTTCATCATATCCTCTTTGGGAACAACCTACTTTGATCCACAAATTCTTTTCATTTTCATCAACATCATCTTGTAATCTTTTTACATCATTCCACGTTTCCGGTGGCATATACAGCATAAGTTGGCAGCTGATTCCCATTCTTTCCACCCTCTTATTGACTGACAATCTATTTTTGGCACAATGTTGAGCCACCAGATCTGCATATCTGTTGCCGACTACCACCCAGTCATCTCCTGACTGATGTGCGGCACATTTCACCACAGCCAATTCTTTTGGTGATTGTATTGCTTCCAGCAATTCCTTTACAAACTGTCCATTTTTAATGGGGGATCCTGAAGAAGTCATGAAATCCCTCTGCATCCATAGTTGGCCAAAATCATGCACAACCCCGTAACCATATTGACTATCGGTAAATATAGTTACTTTTTGATTCCTCCCAATTTTGCAAGCTTTTATCAACGCAATCAATTCAGCTACTTGTGCAGATTTGACTCCTGGTAAATAGGATGCTTCGACTATTCCAGTTAATTCACATACCGCATAGGCAGCAGTTAATTTACCATCTTCATGTCTTTGACATGAACCATCAACAAATAGCTCCCTGTCTGGCTTTCTGAGGGGCTGTTCTTCGATATCAGGGCGAGGTTTCGTACATAACTCTGTAATCTGTAAACAATCATGTTCATTTTCTTCGTCATCTTTAATTCTCTCATGATATGGGTCTGGTAGTAAGGTTGCTGGATTTATTATAGTACACCTTACCATGGTCACATTTTCAGCACCCATTATTATTCTTTCATATTTAGTCAGCCGACTAGGAGTAAGATGCTGAGTTCGTGTTCTTGTCAACAGAATTACAACGGCATGTGGAACATATACTTTTACAGGATGTCCCATCACAATTGACTCACTTTGTTCAATGCTCAAACAAGTAGCCGCCACTGCTTTTAAGCATCCTGGCAACGCGGCTGCTACTGGGTCCAATGTAGCAGAAAAATATGCTATAGGACGTCTGTCTAATCTGTGTCTCTGAGTTAGGACAGAAAGTGCACAATTTTCTCTTTCATGACAGAATAATGCAAATTCTCTTTTATAATCAGGCATGCCTAAGGCAGGTGCTGAACAAAGTGCATTCCTCAATTTTACAAAAGCTCCTACACTTTCATCATCCCACTCAACAGGATCCTTTGCTTTCTTTTTCATCATGTTAATTAAGGATTTAGCTAGTAAAGAAAATCCTGGTATCCATTGCCGACAGTAACCTACTATTCCTAGGAACATTCTTACTTGTCTTTGGGTTACAGGCATTTGCATTTTCTTTATTAATTTTACTCTTTCAGAGGTTACTCTTCTTTTTCCCCTCTCAATTTGATGTCCCAGATATTTAACAGCTGTTGTACAAAACTGCAACTTTTCAGGTGAGACTTTATGCCCTTCTTCTGCCAAAAGATTTAATAGTGCTATGGAATCAACAACACAGTCCTCTCTGGTGTTCGATGCCACCAATAAGTCGTCGATATATTGCACTAGGACTGAGCTTCCTGGCATCACTAGTTTCTCAAGGCACTTTTTCAATATCTGATTGAAAATGGAAGGACTTTCCGTGTAGCCCTGAGGAACACGATTCCATACATAGACTTTGTTCTCAAATTTAAATGAGAAAAGATACTTGCTATCTGGATGCAATGGTATTGAAAAGAACGCTTGACATAAATCAATTACTGTGAACCATCCTGCAATCCAAGGAATTTGGTATAGAATTACTGCAGGATTTGGCACTATGGGACAACATGGTTCCACTATTTTATTTATTTTTCGCAGGTCCTGAACAATCCTATATTTTCCACTAGGTTTCTTTAGTCCCATGATTGGTGAATTACATGGGCTACTCATTACTTCTTTTAGTATGTTTTGTTCAACCATTCGATTCATTTCTTCAATGACTCCTGCTTTTACTTCTGCACTCATTTTGTACTGTCTGGTATTTGGGAAAATCGCACCTTCTTTTACAGTAATTTTAACTGGGTCTATTTTAGCCATAAGTTCTACTTCCTTTCCTGTGAAATCCCATACTATGGGGTTTACTGTACCTTTTAATTCTTCTGGCAACTCGTCTTTTGTTAATACTGAGAACATCTCATCTACTTCTGTACCCTGTTTTGCAATCATAATTTTATATACATGGTCTTCATCTGGTGTCTGAACTGCCACACCATCCGGTGTGCAAAAAATTGTGCAGTTCATTTTGCACAACAAATCCCTGCCTAATAAGTTTACTGGGCTAGAATCGCATACTACAAATTGATGCATTTCTCTGAAGTTTCCGATTTTAACTTCCATTGGTTCGGTAAGAGGTGTTCTAATCCTTTGATTAGCTACCCCCACTACTTGGATATCTTCACCAGAGAGAGGAAGGTCTGGAATGTCTGCTGTTCTTACAGTAGACCGGGTAGCACCAGTGTCCAAAAGAAAAGTAATATCATTACCTTTCACATTTCCTTCCACGTATGGACCTGACTGATCTACCAATAAGGATGCGCCAAGTACGCACTCCTTCTCCCCCTCTCCTAGGCACCGTCATGAACTGTATTGACAGAAATCGTCCTGTAAAAGAAACTGTGATGTTATATAATCATTCTTACCACTTCCTCCTTGATATCCGATGTCTGTACCGTGCTTTGCTCTGCTTACATTACCCTGAATAGGTGCAGGTGGCAACTGACTCTGAGGATTTACACCCTGCTGTGAGTCATTCTGCGTCTGTGGATTTAAATTTTGATTTGGGCCATTATTATTCCGGATCTTTTTACATTCATCCTTCCAATGCCCCAATTTTCCGCATCCATGACAAGGAAATTTCTTGTTAGCTTCTTCTCTACTCATTCGTCCTCTCACTTTTCCACCATTCCCAGTATCACCACTCGTTCCAGAATCCTTTCCCTGATTTTCACTCGGATCTTCCAAATGAATTCCCTGTTTCTCGGCCATTTTCACCTGTGCCCACATTACCTTCTCCTGTAATTTCTTATGCCTATCCTCAATATCATCTCCACAATATTTTGCATATTTCAAAATCTCGTCGAGAGGTTTCCCTTGCCAACACAGCATGTGTTGTTTAATCATCTGACAAATCTCTGGCTTCAAACCGTAAACAAATCGATACACAAACTGACTCATGTTCTTGTCTCCAATGTCCTCAAATCCACTATACTGTTTAAATACCTGCAATAAACGCTCATAGTAGGAATGTACTGATTAATTAGCTTCTTGGGTAGTTCGGTCTATTTTCACCCAATCTGTTTCTTTCGGTGGTATTTTCCCTTTCAGGTAAGTTATCACCTGCTGATACTTTTTCATCATTTGACGGGGCACCTGTCTTTGGGTCTCTAGGATACTCGTAACTTGGCCAATCAACTGTAATTTTACAATCTGTCCACAAATCGGCAGGTACCACTATGTCAAACAACCCATCCAAATCCTTCAACAATAGCTTTGACACTTTCACAAACCTTTCAACCTGCTTGTACCATTCAATTGTTTTTTCTCTCAACTTTGGAAAATCCTTCGTAAATGATAAAATATCCTGTCTGCTCCATGGGACATGTACATATCCTCCTCCCGCAATTTCTCGCATTGGGTACATTTGGTCTGCTTTCCCTGTCTCCTTCATCACATATTCTGATGCTGATCTACTTGATCGTGCTTCTTCCTTTTTCTTGGCCCACCTAGTTCTCCATTTATCTAGGTCTCCCCATTTTTGTAAAACTATCATTAATTCCCTTACTTGTAATTTTCTTCCAGAGGCATTCATGTTTTCTAAATCTTTTTCTGAAAAATCTGCTCTATAGGGTTTCTGCAACACCTTTGATCTCCCTATTTCTATTCCCATCTGTAGTGCTAGATTGGATAATTTTTCATGGAATAATCTTACATTTCTTGTGATACTTCTGCACATAAATAATAATTCTTCATCATCATAGGTATTCAAGCGATCTAGACCTACATTTCCTGCTATTATTTCTTCTAATTCGACTTTCAATTTATGAATGTCTATTATTTTTGGAGGTGTGCACTGTTTATCTGATTCTTGTGCCCACCTTTCTAAGTCTTCAGGGTGACTATTGTGGCACTTTTCGCTCCTGATGAAGTTACTAGACTTATATCTTTTGAACACCCAGGTGTAGTCCTCTTGGGAGTAATATTGACAGAATCTCGACTGGGTAAATCCATCAATGATATTGTAGATTCGCTGTCAATAAAGTGATCTTCAACCATTACTACTGCTTCAGGTTTTGTAGCGTTTACAGGAGTAGGTGCAAGTATCGGTGGAGGACAGTTTCCCTGAGTACCATATAATGGAACTACTGGACCAATTGTTACAGGTATGGTCAATGAATCAGGATGTACTTTTATCTGTGTTATTTTCTGTATTAATTCTGCTCTGGTCTTCTCTAGGGCTTCCCTTTCCTTGTCATGAAGTATTCTACTAGGGGTGAATTCATGCATTACCTGTGGTACTAATGGGGTTTTTAACGGTGGTGCACTTGGGGTGCATCCACTTGTTCCTTCCTGATATGGTGGGGGGTTCCTTAACATTTCTTCCATAAATTTGTCTTCAGAATCGTCACTTCTCATTAAATGTTTTGTCTTTTCTGTGCATTTACTTCCTAATTTCTCCTCTGCTGTTAACAATGGCTATAGTCCTTCTGTAACCATTGCCCTTCTCCATTGTTTCATCTGACTGTCCCTAGATTCATGTAGGTTCCTGGGAAAGAATCCTCGATAACCCCTGTTATTCCTGAATCGGTCACGCTCAAATGCTTCGGTTTCCCATTCCTCTAAAGCTTCATATTGAGTTAATCTAGGTCTGGGTTAGTAAGTAAGTAAGTCCGTTTTTATATAGCGCAGCTACTCACCCTTACGGGTCTCAAGGCGCTGGGGGCCGTCGTGGAAATTAAGTGAGCTATTGCCCAGAGTCACATGGTGCTGAGCTGAGCTGCCGCCGGAGCCGGGGATCGAACCGTGAACCCTGTGCTCCGAAGTCAGCTGCCCTGGCCGCTGCACCACACCTCTCCTCTAAGTCATTCATCCTTAATCTCAAGTTCTGCAGAATTCGCCCATTGAACGTGCCATTCTCGGGAAATGCTAGTATTCCATCATTTTTGGTATATTCTATCCAATTCTCCATCCATACACAAGTATGATAACCTCTCTCCATCATCATGAATGAAGCGGGTGTTTTAGCTGGTGGAATGATAATTCCCTCTCTAGTTTTGATTGGTTTGTCCTTTTTAAAATAATTCTTAATCTTTTGTAAAAATGACATTTTTCTCTTTTCTCCGTACATCTTAGGTAAGTATCGATGTATAAAATTATATTCTGAAAAACCTAAATATCTCCTATCCGGACGAGTTCCTATTAAAGTCGGATCGCGTTTTAACATGCAATCCCTTATCCACTAAGAATTTTGCTTCTATAATCTTGACCAATCAAATGTCTGCTATCTTTTATTTCCGAGCCAATCCTTGCGCGGCCTTTTGGTGACGTTTGTCTGTCAACCCCTCCTTTACAATCTGCGCTTTTTCTGTCCCTCGCTGATTTAACCAATCCCAGCGCGGCACCTATGACGTCAGTATTGCTCCTGATTACTGACCCCTCCTTTACAAGAGTCTCTCCACACCCGCTGATTCAACCAATCCCAGCGCGGCGTTTTGTGACGTCAGCTCCCTCTCCGGCAACTGACCCTCCCTTTACAAAAATTTACGCAAACTTATTTTCTCTACAATCCTTAATTAAGTTTCAGTAACAACATAAAACATTCGCTATCGTGCCAGTTTCTCTAAATTCGAAAAGATAGTTTCTCTCACACTTAGTAAACCCTTTCCGTTTACTAACATACACTACGAGTAAAACCCTTCCGTTTACTCTTCAAACAAGCTTCCGAAATACCTGTTACTTCTTCAATGTTATCCTTTCTAGGTGATATAACATAACATTTTCACTAGCGTACTCCTTTGCTATTACTCACACGCATAGAGTCCCTAACGAGTACTGATAGCCCTGCTTAACTTTTCAGTACTATTTCTGCCTGGCAGATAACCTCACTGCAGTATGGCTTCCACTTACCATCCGCTATTCTTTTTACCCCGGGGAATTCTAGACAACATAAAAACAAAACTTCGAATATACGGATGTTAGTTCATAAAAATAAAATTCTCATTACCCAATTAACAAAGAGTAACCATCCTCTGATTACCAGAAAACTGATCCAGCGCGATATTAACAAACAGCAATCATACACAAAACACTCACTTGGGCCCATACATTCATACTACGCTAATACTTACGCTGGGGTGTCAGTTATACTCTTTATCAAAATATCCCTGCTACCAATTACCTTCTGATTGAAGAGTAATGACTTACCAATGAATCCTTTGCTAATTGGGAAGTTTAAAATGAGTGACATTCGTTATAGTTCATAATCCTGAAATAACCACTGAGTCAGGAAGTTTTAAAATGTTTATCTAAAGATTTAGCAGAGTAAAATACAGAACCACACAGTACTTAATCGCATACCCAAGATGAAGCATAGAATAACTATTGCTAGTCAATGACGGTCCCTCAGAAAAGGAGAGGATAGAGACAGCAGCGCAACTAAAGGTTGCATTATATTTACCTAAGTGCGAGAACCAAACCCCTTGGCCAAGGAGTTGGAAAGAATAGGACCCAGGAAGGATGAAGAGCAAAGACCTCCTCCAGGTTCAGGACAGGACCGGTGACCTCTCTACAACGACGCCTGCGTCGTTCCCCTCTCTGATACTCGACTTCTCCTCGATTCGCCCGTGTCTTCCTTCAAATGGACTCCGCCGCCCCCTCCTCAGGACCTCTCTGGACAGCGGTTCAGTCTGCAATCGATCAGCTTGGCAGTCTGGAGCTAAGAGCTAACTAATTAGCTAATTCTATATCTATTAAACCCTTCTACGCCCATGTACCTCCCCTTAATGTTGCTAAAATATGGGACCACTACTTCTGATTGGACAGGGACAGGGGGTGGATTCTCACACCATATTGATTTGACTTGTATTTCTGAAGCCTATTGTTTTAAACTACCGCCCCTTCAATTTAATACATTTGCTTTATTTCCCACCCGTCTCATGACAAAATTTACAATTTATTCATATAAAATGTTTCTTTTCGACGAGAACATCTTGGTATGTAGTGGTGTCGGCCAGCAGGTCATGGCCTTGGGTGATGTCCAAGTTGACTTCATCTTTTTCTTTCTGGTCTGCCACTGCAAGGCGCATGTGCGGAATCTTTGTCACACAAGCTTTCAGTTCACCAAACCCAGGCCCAAGTTTACGAACTAATAAAAGTACAAGAAGAAAACATTAAAATCACAAATAAAATGTTTCACTGTATGCCCACTCTTTCTACTCTATTCCCTTTTAATTATAAATTCTATCCCGCATTAGTAGCGTTAGAGAAATGACAGTTTAATAATGACATGAGAGCAAGCTGAAGCATGTGGAAACATCAAGCAGCCATTTTAATGCACACTGCGCAGAAGCAGAAATTTCCCACCAAGCAAAGAAAGACGTCACACCATGTGATATGGATGAGACATGCGCAGTAAGGTTCCCGCGCTTTAGCGGCCATTTTGGATTACAGACAAGCGTTATTCATTAATAAAACACATAGGCAAGCATCTTTACTATTCGTGTAGTGTATGCAAGGATTAGTAGAGACAATACAAATTTAATAAATTAATACTATGAGGAGATTGCGTACGAGCAAGTCTCATTTATGAGTCCTTGCTCCATCAACAGTATCAAATTTCGAAAAATGGAACATAACTAGAATCCCAATAAGCTCCGAATACCAGGGCAAGCAAAAAAGAACCTTCTGTTCCTTTCTATCTTTCTTTTTTTTTTTTTAAACAAGATGACGGAGCAAAAAGAGATGCACATAAGTGCGATTCAACTAGATGGACAGCCCTGTCAACAACAGACACATACAACACCTGTGATACCTGACAATATGAGAAACACAGCAGCATGTAGTAATATGTATACTCCGTATATTATCATACATAAACACAGCAGCATGTAGTAATATCTATATTCCGTATATTATCATACGTAATATCCCTGAAAGGAGATATTTGGCAAAAATTGCACCGCCCCAAGAAAAAAGAGGGGGGCCACCACCGAAACAGTATAGGTGAGTTGTCAGAAGAAAATGCTGTCTGTCGATGGGCGAACAAGAAAAAAGTAGTCATGAAACCTTGCAAAGTGAGAAATGTTGGAGAAAAAGTACATGCCCTCCAGAAGATAGGGAATGTAGGTCAGACAGAACTACATATAGCAAGAACATTTACTAGATGGGTGAATGCACCAATTCATGATAACTTGGGACCCTGTTCTTTAGCCTAAGGAAGAACTTAAAAGCAAGTAGCAGCCAAAGAATGCAAAATGTAAATTGTGAACTAGAGCAATGACCCAACTTGCGTCACCTCTTTAAAGCTCTGATGCACTCAAGAAATACTGAGGACACTAAGGAAGCGAGATATAACCACAGAAGCCACTGGTTTTGAAACAAAAACAAACCCTAGATGCGTGAAAGTGCAACAGAACCTTGTGAAAGGCTATCACAAGAAGAAAATAGAGCTCTTAGCTCACTACAATTGTTCTCAGAAGAACATAACGCGAAGTCCTAGGAGGACACAGTGTTATAACAGAAAGAATGTACATTGAAGAAATACACTACCAAGGTAGTATTCCTGAAGAGCTATACAATAGCAAACCAGTACTCCACATACAGTAGTTCATATACCCATAAAAGGGGTATAGTCTCTTGAGCCTAGCTCTTTATCAGAGATAATGGAAAAGAATTCGAGCCAGCTACCCAGCTGCAAACACTGTCCGGGAATTAAGGACTCAAACCAAGAGAGTAATAGTCTACTATAAGTCAGAAGTAGTGCTTATACTTCAACACTACCAAGGTAATGAAAGTCATAACATAGAGACCACAGCCTTGAACATTATAGAACAAATTAAACAAGATCCGAAGAGGTCCAATCACAAGTTGCCAGCCATGAGGCGCTGGACTGCAGAATCAGCATGGCTATCCAATAAGTTGAGGCCATCAAAAGGTAAGTCCCTGAAACTCTCCCGAGCAATCTCAGGGAAACTAGAATCACACAGCCAAGCTGGCCTCTTTAGAGCTACTGATCTAGCCATAGCCCTACTTACAGAATCCGGAGTGTCCATCGCCAACCTGATAGTGAATTTAGCCAGTTCACGACCATCCTGTACCAGCTAAAAAAGTTCAGCTCTAACTTCTTCTGGAAAAGAAGGAAGTTGTCGGTTGACAGAATCCCATAGGGCAAAGGAAGCCCTTCCAAACACACAGGACGTTTCCAAAGACCTTAGGGCCAAACTAGCAGATACAAACAAATTTCGCCCACACGTCTCCAACCACCGAGACTCCCTGCTCTGTGGAAGCTAGGGAGGAGCTTCCAAATTCTGCGAAGCCAAAGTTGCCTGCACAACAAGCCCTCCAGCCTTAGGGTGCTGAGAAAGACAAACAGGGTCATCTGGAGCCGTCGATGGAGGTGTCCAATAGCATGCTCAACAGAGACACATGACGTCGGTTTGGCCCATGTCCCCAAAAGATTGTCGTATAGCGACTCTCCAAAAGGAAGCAATGGCTTGACCCCAGTGCTTCCTTGATGGAGCAGATCCAATAAGGGATCAGAGGACAGAGTCACCACAAGAAGCTGCTGCTTTAAAAGGTCTGCAGCCCGTTTGATGACCCCAGCAAAAGCGGCACTAGCCTCTATTGCTATTCTAGGAGGTGAAAGTAAATCGTAGGTAGGGGACGGTTGAAGGCTGATGTCCCCACCAAAAACCAAAGAACCTCCTGCATGCAGCTGGCCAAGAGCACCCAAACGTTCAATGCTACCAGTATCTGCAGGCTTGTCCATCCACACTGGGGAAATGGCAACCGAAGGAGTCTCATCCTTAATTTGTAGAGGAGATGGAGAAGAAGCACCAGTGGGAAGAAAAGGCGTCTCCGGCGCCGACCGACATCGAGACGGCGACGTACCGACGGCCACCACTTGGGGTGTCTCCGGCGCCGAACGGCATTGAGACAGCTTCGTATCAGTGTCCACCACTAAAGGTGTTGTCGGCGTCGCACAGCGACGAGGCGGTGACAGGTCACCCTCTGCAGACGCCACCGACGTCATAGCAGGAATCCGCACCAGGGTGTTTCCCGACGTCATTGCGTCTCCAGTCATGGAGCCAGGGTCCTCCATCGGCACCGAGGGTGAGCTCGCTGGCGAATTTCCAATCAGAGTCCCTCTCCACCTCTTTGGGACCCGAAGGTGCTCCAGGGAGAGGCGCTTAACCAAAAAAGGCTTGTAAAGCCTGAAAATACACTTTCATTTGGACCCTAGTCGCCCTCCCACCAGGATATGGTGGAAAACTCAGGGTCGACTCCTGTGCAACCGCCTCCGGTAGGGACCTGGAGGAACCGGCATCATCGTTACGACGTCACGAGGCCGAGAAACTCCGTGACTTCGCTCCCTTCGGGTGGGATTTACCTGATTTCGACAAGCAACGTCCACGGGAATGGCTTCTCGACAAACGGTGCCCACGGAAATGGCTTCTCGACCTGCCCCGAGCAGGATCCTTAGAACGGGAGGGAGATCGGCGCTGCTTGGATTCCGAACAGGACAGCCGGGCAGATAGCAACTTCATCCGACGTTCCTGTAATGACTTGGTCTTCAGCCTCCGACAGGCATCGCTCTCCTCGGAGTCGTGGTGCTCTCTCAACCACCACATACAAATGGTATGCGGATCTGTCACAGACATATGCCGCATACACGTCTTGCACGTTTTAAAGCCCGAAGGCATCGGCACACTGTTCCAGATGCGAAAGGCGTTGAGTAGACCAAAAAACAAAAAGAGGCCTGAGGACCGCTTCTCCAAGATCGGCGTTACAGTGCGGAAAAGAAGAAAACTGATGTCCGCGCGAAGGAGGGGACTTATATGGCTCCACAGACATCATATCCATGGATGACGTCACTACGGAGCCATATGACACCATCCCCCGGCACGCAGAGGTACTGCTGAAAAATCTCCGGATCCAGACTGGCGCCTGGGGGAAATTCTCTATCAAATATAAGTTCAGTTTTAGTGCTAAGTCTCTTGTATAGTTTCAAGTAATCTTCAGTTTTAATCTCCTCTCCTTTCCTGTTGTAGCCTTTTCTTCATGTGCAGTCCTTTTTTCCGCTCGACGCCATTGTGGTAAATGATAATGCAGGGTAGCCAGTAGTATAGGTGAAACAAGATAAGGTTTATTCTTACGATAGGAGTCTCAAGTTACAGGTAAAGATGGTAATTAGGAAGCCCCACCGGGAGCAGCAACCTTGCTGCACAGCCCACACACTCCAACTGACTTTCACCCAACCAGGCACACATCAGCATTCTAATTACATCACTATCACTCTGGCTGAGCAGCAGGGGACATAACACTAAGGGGAGAATGCATGTCATAGAAATGAAGATCATCAGGTAAAGGAGTGGGATGCACACCAAAAGTTCATAGGTCAGTGTAATCTTGGTTGTTCATTGAGTGCGTGCAAACTGGTATTGTGCCATGCCCAAAAGGCACTGTGATCATAAACTGCTACCAAACATGGGGTGTGACATTACCCCCCAACCAATTGCACAGCTAAATTACGCCGCTTTGGCAATAATGTTCCTTCTTAGTAATCCATATATTCCTCATATTTCCTCATGTTCATTCATCACTTTTTTCAACTTTTCTTCGACCACTTTCTGAGTCCACACGTGGAGTGTGAATTGCCATTTTCGTATTTTCTAATGTTCTCACTGTGTCCATCCGGACCTCTTGAAAGAACACGGCTGAAGCAAAAGTTCATCTGAGGCAGCATTTTATTCAATAAAAACACAATGCATTTCGGGCCAAACGCCCTTCGTCAGGGGTCACTATAAACAATAAAAACAATCACCAATTATTATATTAGCTGTAGTTGGACTTCTGAAGTACATATGACACTAACAAACATGTTGTCTTATTTTATGCCCCAAACATTTTACATGTAGTCCGCACCTTCTTTTTAAATGCAAAGCCACTATTACCCCACTGTGCGCATAACAAACCAATGTGTTAATCACACCATTCTCCTCTGCTTACCTAAATTTCATGCTGTTCTCCCCATCTCTACTCACTGCCAGTATACATGTCATTGCATTATGTTGTATGCTCATCTTACTTCCTTACCCTCCGTTTCACCCCCTTATCAAATATTGATCAGCTCACTGCTGTAGTTTTACAAATCCTATAACCTTCGTCTATTATCCTCATTTTCCATCATATTGATCAATTTTCCATTTTTCCTGTTATTTACGCGCATCGACTCCTGCCGCTTATCGGATGTTAATCTACTCACTATAAAGGAAATCTATGTTCTTTTAACCTTCATTTGTTATCCATTTTGCAACACATTGCTCTTCGATTCATTTCTCCATATATTTACGCGCATTAATTCTTACCACTTATCAAATGCTGATCCGCTCACTACAATAGTATTACATCTCTGTTTTTCCATTTGTTTGCCCGCATATTATTAATATCGTTTCCTCATAAATGTCTCATACATATTTCATACATTTAACTTTCCCCAACAGTGAACTGACTGCCAACTCTTTTCGTACCTGCCGTGAAACGTTAAAACGAAATATGCCTTCATCTGTAGATTTCAGCGAGCCATTAATCACTTCACTCTCCCTCCCACTTTTAAACTATCGCTCTAGTCTCCTGATTGGCTAACCAATTGAATTTTCCCGCCATCTCAGTACCGCGATTCATTACACCCACCGCTTTGCATTAAAGAACTCAATTTCCCATAATTCACTTCATTGGTACCAAACACAATCTTGTTTGTCTGAATATATAAAAAACTTTATGTCCATCTGTCAACCATTGATTGTTATCTGTTCATATCCTGAACATTATAGAGTTCATTTTCATATTGTTTTCACGCCGTCCTTTGATGAATCACGTTGTTATCCCAATCGTGTGGACTCAAACATTTATTCATTAATCTTACTTATTTATCCAATTTTTAACAAACGGGTGCAATCCCTGTACTGGGCATACATTGATACATCATCAGATAAAGGAGTGGGATGCACACCAAAAGTTCATAGGTCAGTGTAATCTTGGTTGTTCATTGAGTGCGTGCAAACTGGTATTGTGCCATGCCCAAAAGGCACTGTGATCATAAACTGCTACCAAACATGGGGTGTGACATTACACCCCAACCAATTGCACAGCTAAATTACGCCGCTTTGGCAATAATGTTCCTTCTTAGTAATCCATATATTCCTCATATTTCCTCATGTTCATTCATCACTTTTTTCAACTTTTCTTCGACCACTTTCTGAGTCCACACGTGGAGTGTGAATTGCCATTTTCGTATTTTCTAATGTTCTCACTGTGTCCATCCGGACCTCTTGAAAGAACACGGCTGAAGCAAAAGTTCATCTGAGGCAGCATTTTATTCAATAAAAACCCAATGCATTTCGGGCCAAACGCCCTTCGTCAGGGGTCACTATAAACAATAAAAACAATCACCAATTATTATATTAGCTGTGGTTGGACTTCTGAAGTACATATGACACTAACAAACATGTTGTCTTATTTTATGTCCCAAACATTTTACATGTAGTCCGCCCCTTCTTTTTAAATGCAAAGCCACTATTACCCCACTGTGCGCATAACAAATCAATGTGTTAATCACACCATTCTCTGCTTACCTAAATTTCATGCTGTTCTCCCCCATCTCTACTCACTGCCAGTATACATGTCATTGCATTATGTTGTATGCTCAACTTACTTCCTTACCCTCCGTTTCACCCCCCTTATCAAATATTGATCAGCTCACTGCTGTAGTTTTACAAACCCAATATAACCTTCGTCTATTATCCTAATTTTCCATCATATTGATCAATTTTCCATTTTTCCTGTTATTTACGTGCATCGACTCCTGCCACTTATCGGATGTTAATCTACTCACTATAAAGGAAATCTATGTTCTTTTAACCTTCATTTGTTATCCATTTTGCAACACATTGCTCTTCGATTCATTTCTCCATATATTTACGCGCATTAATTCTTACCACTTATCAAATGCTGATCCGCTCACTACAATAGTATTACATCTCTGTTTTTCCATTTGTTTGCCCGCATATTATTAATATCGTTTCCTCATAAATGTCTCATACATATCTCATACATTTAACTTTCCCCAACAGTGAACTGCCTGCCAACTCTTTTCGTACCTGCCGTGAAACGTTAAAACAATCTGCCTTCATCTGTAGATTTCAGCGAGCCATTAATCACTTCACTCTCCTTCCCACTTTTGAACTATCGCTCTAGTCTCCTGATTGGCTAACCAATTGAATTTTCCCGCCATCTCAGTACCGCGATTCATTACACCCACCGCTTTGCATTAAAGAACTCAATTTCCCATAATTCACTTCATTGGTACCAAACACAATCTTGTTTGTCTGAATATATAAAAAACTTTATGTCCATCTGTCAACCATTGATTGTTATCTGTTCATATCCTGAACGTTATAGAGTTCATTTTCATATTGTTTTCACGCTCGTCCTTTGATGAATCACGTTGTTATCCCAATCGTGTGGACTCAAACATTTATTCATTAATCTTACTTATTTATCCAATTTTTAACAAACGGGTGCAATCCCTGTACTGGGCATACATTGATACATCATCAGATAAAGGAGTGGGATGCACACCAAAAGTTCATAGGTCAGTGTAATCTTGGTTGTTCATTGAGTGCGTGCAAACTGGTATTGTGCCATGCCCAAAAGGCACTGTGATCATAAACTGCTACCAAACATGGGGTGTGACATTACACCCCAACCAATTGCACAGCTAAATTACGCCGCTTTGGCAATAATGTTCCTTTTTAGTAATCTATATATTCCTCATATTTCCTCATGTTCATTCATCACTTTTTTCAACTTTTCTTCGACCACTTTCTGAGTACACACGTGGAGTGTGAATTGCCATTTTCGTATTTTCTAATGTTCTCACTGTGTCCATCCGGACCTCTTGAAAGAACACGGCTGAAGCAAAAGTTCATCGATTCATTTCTCCATATATTTACGCGCATTAATTCTTACCACTTATCAAATGCTGATCCGCTCACTACAATAGTATTACATCTCTGTTTTTCCATTTGTTTGCAGGAAACAGGAAAAATGGAAAATTGATCAATATGATGGAAAATGAGGATAATAGACGAAGGTTATAGGATTTGTAAAACTACAGCAGTGAGCTGATCAATATTTGATAAGGGGGGTGAAACGGAGGGTAAGGAAGTAAGATGAGCATATAATGCAATGACATGTATACTGGCAGTGAGTAGAGATGGGGGAGAACAGCATGACATTTAGGTAAGCAGAGGAGAATGGTGTGATTAACACATTGGTTTGTTATGCGCACAGTGGGGTAATAGTGGCTTTGCATTTAAAAAGAAGGGGCGGACTACATGTAAAATGTTTGGGACATAAAATAAGACAACATGTTTGTTAGTGTCATATGTACTTCAGAAGTCCAACCACAGCTAATATAATAATTGGTGATTGTTTTTATTGTTTATAGTGACCCCTGACGAAGGGCGTTTGGCCCGAAATGCATTGGGTTTTTATTGAATAAAATGCTGCCTCAGATGAACTTTTGCTTCAGCCGTGTTCTTTCAAGAGGTCCGGATGGACACAGTGAGAACATTAGAAAATACGAAAATGGCAATTCACACTCCACGTGTGGACTCAGAAAGTGGTCGAAGAAAAGTTGAAAAAAGTGATGAATGAACATGAGGAAATATGAGGAATATATGGATTACTAAGAAGGAACATTATTGCCAAAGCGGCGTAATTTAGCTGTGCAATTGGTTGGGGTGTAATGTCACACCCCATGTTTGGTAGCAATAGAAATGAAGATACCACACATCCTCTAGGAAATCCATAGTGCCTGCTGTGCATTGCTGCTATTGCCACTATCAAAATTTGTGATGACATCTTTAAAGGACTTTGGGGCATATTCACAAGGACTTATCGCCGAGTTATCGCCACCTTAATGCATCAAAAGTGGAGATAGATTTAACGCCCCATTCACAAGCGTGTGCAAACTGCAGACATCGCCAGTATTCCTGCGATAACTGCCGCAAATTTTACCCCCACGGGTGACACCACCAACTAACCCTAATGAGATGCAGAGTAGGCGTTCCCGTGCAAAAACACACGAAAACACCACTACACCACTTTCACAACGAACTGCCAGATCTGCGATGTGTACCAAAAACAGGCGATAAGCCGTGGTAGCAGCAGGGATTTAACACCTGCCTTCTGCTGGTGTTAAGCAGGACGACTACCTGCAGTACAAAAGGGAGCCCAGCCCAGAGCCACATCGGAAGACCCACAGATGCCATGGAGCCAATGATCATGCAGCTCGGAGACCCAAGAGGGCCACAACACCCACTGCCACCACTCACAGGCCCCCCCCCCGGACATCCCCCTTCCCCAGACAAACACATACCGTGCACGACACAAGAGCCACAAAAAGCGCATGATGTCGCACAATGACAAAAAGAAACACACATGTGTGGTCAGAAGAACGAGAAACAGTCACTTATCATTGAAGTAACAACCAAAAACTTTATTGAAATACAACACAAAACACCAATGCGGAAGACTCCTGTCGGGTCCGTCCAGGACAATCTTGATGTCACAGCCTGGAAAATAAAGCACAAAATCAGAACTTGTGTCATGTGCACATCAAAGGAGCGAGACACAGAGAATGAAAGAAAGGCAGAGAGAGAAAGAAAGAAAGGGAGAGAGAGAGAGAGAGAGAAGGAAAGGAAGGGAAAGAGAGAGAGAGAGAGAAGGAAAGGAAGGGAGAGAGAGAGAGAAGGAAAGGAAGGGAGGAGAGAGAGAGAGAGAGAGAAGGAAAGGAAAGAAAAAGAGAGAGAGAGAAGGAAAGGAAGGGAGAGAGAGAGAGAAGGAAAGGAAGGGAGAGAGAGAGAGAGAGAGAGAGAGAGAAGGAAAGGTAGGGAGAGAGAGAGAAGGAAAGGAAGGGAGAGAGAGAGAAGGAAAGGAAGGGAGAGAGAGAGAAGGAAAGGAAGGGAGAGAGAGAGAGAGAGAGAGAGAAAAGGAAAGGAAGGGAGAGAGAGAGAGAGAGAAGGAAAGTAAGGGAGAGAGAGAGCGAGAGAAGGAAAAGAAGAGAGAGAGAGAGAGAGAGGGACACTGCCGCCCCCGCGCACCCAGGCACCACTGCTCACCTGCTGCCACCGGTGTGTCTCCACCCACGTGCCGGTATACACTGCAAGCCACCAGGTCTGCAATCTGTAATCGAGGTCAGAGTCAATCATGGCAGAGTCCATCTCACTACACACGGTAACAACTCCTGTCCGTCCCTGCGCACACATGCAGCCGCACCCTACCCCCTCCCGCCGGCCAGCGCTGGCTGTCCGCCCTTGCGCACCCAGGCCCCACTGCTCACCTGCCGTCAACGGTGTGTCCACCAGTGGGCACACCACGTGCCAGTGCAAGCTCCAGGCCCCGGTCCCGCCACCATGGCATGCTCCACATCATGCGGACCCGCACCGCGGCCCAGCAGGTCCCACACATGACGCTGAGTCCTGAGGCATCAATGGCAGAGACCACATCACTGCACACGTCATCATCGCAGGCTGCACACCCGCTCAGCAATTTCGGTGCCACTAACCCTGTGCAACCCCAGTCAGCGCCAAGTGGTGGTAGGCCCATGACGGCCGCAAGGACTCGGGTGCCACTAACCCTGTGCGCAACAACTCATGGACCCTTCATGATTGAGAATCGTGGAACGTCCGTCATCCAGTCACCTCTGGCGGTGGGGAATGTGACGTTGTCGGCCCCTTATATTGGCGGGGTCACATGGCCTATGACGCCTGTGCCGGATGGGTGTGGTGTGTGTGCAAACCTGCCCTCAGGGAGTGGCCGTTACATGCTGACAACTAGACCAGTGACCTGCAGACCACTAGCGTGTAAACCGGCGACATGTAGCTATGTGGCCCCCCCCTCGGAGCGTAAGCGGAGTGGTCTGGCCTGGTGTACGCCGGACCAGCGCAGGGCTTGCAACAATGACTCGGGGGCTCTGGGCGTGGTTCAGTCCATGTCCGGACAAGGAAGTGACTAATGCGTGTGTCCCTGTTGTAGTGTCTACGGCACCCGGAACGCAATCGGCAATGTAGCACACTGGGACTGGAATCCCACTAGATGAGCATCATTGACGTTACGGGGAATCACTGACCCTACATTCATCCAAACATTCATACTTGAATGATGAAAGACATGACACAGCAGTGCGTTTCTGAATGTTTAATGCACATCCAGTGGAGTTTTGCAGCTGGAGCAGTACAGGACCATGCCAACCCCACTTCACAATATGGGCCCGTGGCGGGCCAGCCAGAGTCCATCGGGGAATGACAAGTACAGCGGAAGAGGAAGAGTACAGTCCGCAGTCTGGTCGCCGTGTCATTGGTCACCAAACAGGATATGGCAGTCCATGTCGCGGTCCAAGGTGAGTGCAGCAGAGTGTATCGGGGGTCAGTGGAAGGTCGTGGGGCCATGTGCGGCACCAAGCAGCAACAGGCCAGGTGGCGGAAATGAATGCTAGTGCCTCCTTCTGATCTCAATCCCATTCACGTCCTCGTCCTCGGATGTGTGCTTTGCCTCACCTGTGGGTGTTGCAGTTCCGGCTGCAGCACTGTGTGCCACTGACACATCAGGGGCCGGAGGTGGATTGTCGGCCGCACTGTGTGGCAGTGACACATCAGGTGCCGGAGTGGAAATGTCTGCCGCACTGTGAGGCACTGACACACCAGGGGACGGAGATGTGGATGGTGTAGGAGCAGCAGCATTCATCTGCGCCACGCCTTGTGGCAGCAATGCCATGATGAGGATCTGCAGGGCATGGTAGATCCCAGCTACATTTTGCTGATGTGCAGCGGAGGCTGCCATCCTTTCCGCCTCCATCCGCACCATGTCCTCCATGAGCCTCTGCATGTGTGCCAGCTCACGGCTGAGATCGCTGGAGCCACTCTGAGCGGACAGGTGTTCTTGTCTCCGAGTCATGACTCCAGCTATGTCAGCCAGGGCTCGTTGGAGACCATGGAGCGGCCTGTGGGTGTCCGTTAGGGACTGGAGGTGGTCCCTGATGGGACTTAGACACCCATGGATGGCGTCAAGTTTGGTAGCCATGAGGTCGAACCCCACCCGCACCTGCTCAGCCATCTCCCTCTGGCCCTCCAACACACGGCATTGGAAGACCATGTGTTGTTTGTGGGGGTCCTGGGAGACAGCCGGGGTTGTGGGTGCCTCCTGCTGGGTGGTTTGTGGAGTGGGTGGGGTCTCCTCGATGCAGCTGGGCTGCCCTGATCCTGGAGGTGATTGGCGGATGAGTTCAATGATGTCTTGGAGGGCTTCAGTGTCGATGCTGGGGGTGTCCTCCTCGTCATCAGTGAAGAGTGGCTGGGACTGCTCTGCAGGAGGTGTTGACGGTGCCTCTGCAATGTGAAGGGGAGATGCTGTATTACAATGTGTCCACATGTATGTTGCTGCATGGTACATGTTCACATTCAGACAGCATGGCAATGTACATTGTGACAGTCTGTAGATCAGGGCCATGATCCAGAGTCATTGTGGGTGTGCACTGTGCTCTGCTTGATTGTGCATGTGTGCCATTGTGGCCATCTCCCCCGTCCCCCCAGTACCTGGTGGTTACTCACCCTGTTGCTGTTGTGTTGTGTCATGTCGAGCAGTGTCCGCTCCCCCGACTCCTGCCATGGTCTCCACACTGATGACTGTCGACACCAGCTCCTCCATGTCATCCAGCTCCAGCTGTGGCGCTGGGCTCCCACCTCCAGTCTGCATTGCTGCCTTCTGGTTGCCTGCGAGCTTCTCCTTGGTTTTGCACTTGATGTCAATCCATCGCCTCTTGACCTCATCCACTGACCTCTTGTGCTCTCCGACGGCATTCACCTTGTCCACGATGGACCGCCATATTCCATTTTTGGTGCCCAATGACACGTTGGAGGTGACGAACAGTTCTTGATGGTGTTCCATCACCTCCGTGACCAGGATCCTATACTCCTGCGGACCGAACCGCCTCTTCCTCTTCTTCTTGTCCTTGCCCTTCCCTGTCCCCGAGGTCCCAGGCTGGTCGTCAGGGGTGCTTGTGGGGTTCCGCTCGTCCTCTGCGCCTGCTCCGGATGCCTCCATGGTGCTTCGGTGTTGGTTATTTTGTGTTTGTGTGTTTTTTCTACTTTTGTAGTGATTTTCCCGCCTGCCGTGTGTGTATTGCAGGCCTGGGGCTGCTTATCGCTGATTTCCTCATCGCGGTTTGGCCCATCGCATGTTTTTTTGCGTTGGGGTTTGGGTTTTTATCACCGTTGCGGGTGCTGTATCGTGGACATTGTCCGCGTTTTCGGGAGACTATCGCATGGTACCGCCGTGTTGTGAATTCCACGTTAACACAGGGTTATTTTCCCGCGATAGACTGCGATGTGTGAAGTTGCGTTAACATTTTCTGGAGATGTTTAGCGCACGTTCTTGTGAATATACCCCTTTGTGTCTAAAAGCACATTTGAAAGACAGATATACTTGTATGTGATATATTGGGGACTTTAGTTTTACAATGGGAAATTAACCAAAATAAGTGACTTAAATAAACACAAGGAAAAAATCTAAAATCAATAAAGCAATACAACTCATCAATCCCAAAACCCTTCTTGGTGCAGAGGTTAATGTAGCTCCTGTATAGGAATATACAATAATTATATCCTACATTTCCCAGATTAAATCTTTAAAAGTGTTTTTGATAACGAGCTTGCATTCATTTACATGGTGAGGTATATAAGAAAATAATTTGCCCACAAACATTCTAACTAAATTCCAATATATTTCTTTTACAATACTCCAGCAAAAAAAAACATTTGATATCCTAGCCTTCTTTCTCACTTATCTACTCTGAGTAATTCTGTATAAATACACATGACCTCCTCTTCTTTCTTTCACATCCCAGGCAATATGTACAAGTATGTCCTGTCTGCCTGGCGGCTACTTCTATAGTAATTTTTTAAACACCCCCCAGAAGGCCCCACAAAGAGAGTGACTACCTATATTTGCTCCTTTTTTTGTTCTGGCTGCCTGTGGAGACATATGTAATTACCTTTGGGTGGGTCCATCTTTGATGTTACTTAAGGTGTGGATCTTGTTCCCATCATATTCATTCTTCCTCCTCATGGTTCATGGTGTCTGGCGTGGGAAGGGTTACATTGTTGGAGCCCATCTGGAGTACTCCCCATGTTCCAGCTGGGCCTGAGCACAGGGACAGTTATTGTTTTTCCCAGGGGCAGGTGACAGTGGGCGGAAAGACTACTAGTGAGGAGGGAGAGCAATGTCACCACACGGCTAATTCGCCAACATGTGGTGGCCATCTTGTTTTCGGGCCTGCAAGCTACAGCAACATTGGATACCTAGCATTCTAGAGGTTGAAGCACCAAGACAGATTTGAGAAGTACAACAATTTGCCCCAGGCAAGTTTCTGTTCTTTGGTCCATGATGTCCGTGATTTTCACTGTATTTGTTCATTCTTTGATATATCATGGTGGGAAAGGTTTTCTGCTAAGCACAGAACAGAGTTCTTTCCTATTGGTGAAACGTCTTCAAAGGAAAGTACCTCAGATGAAGCAGACTTCATTAGGGTCTTAATGGCTGAAACCTTTTCTGAATTATTGGCCAAGAAGAAGGCAGGGAGACATGAGTTGTTGGGATCATTATTTATTCTCCTTCATCTTGGATGCCTCTAAAATCTGAAGAGGAGTCAGATGCCTCAGCCCTCTCTGCTCCTAGATGGTGAAATGTTTTGGGCCGTTTAGAGAAATAAATGTGCTGAATTCAAAATAAACTTTCAAGTAAATCAGAAAAAACAAAAAATAAAATAGAAATACCACAATTATTTGACCATTCAACATGTATCAACTAACCAAATATTTTTCACATCAAAGCAGAAGTAAGAAATAATAAATGCTGGAAATGGCCTTCACAAAAAAAATCTTTATAGAATAACTTAATGGATTTTACCCATTTATAATTCTAGAAACGTCAATACTAGACCCCATTTAAATCTAAATGGTTGTAGCCTGTTATTTCTTATCACAATGGCTCTCTCAGAATAGAAGCTTGTGATAAACGCCAGACCGCATTTGGTAAATGAGGGATGATCCTGGTCTTTCCAAGCCCACACTATAACTGATTGAACAGCTGCAGTTTCGTTAATCACCAATGATTTATGATATGATACTTTGGGCCCCATGCATCAAACTAAAAACCGGTCAAAGTTACATGTTACACACACACATGCCCTTGGGGCATGTGTGTGCGCAACATGGGTGCACATTACAATTTCAGGGGTGCAACAGGGTGTCCTTTTGACACCCTTGCACCCTTGAAATAGATGCGCAATTTGCGAGTACCTAATGGGTACTCGCAAATTGCGCATGCAATTCCTATTCCCATTCATTCCTATTGGCCTGTAGGCCCATAGGAATGAATGGAAAGCCATTCCTTAATTGCGACTCGCAATTAAGGAATTTGTAGGAATCGCTATTTTTTTAGCGATTCCTACATGCATGGGCTTTTGCAATTCCTTATTAGCGAATCCTTATTTTTCGCTAATAAGGAATGGCAAATGGCATTGTTGATGCATGTGCCAGTTAGTCTATTGCTATATTAGCGAAACAGAATTTCAGCCAAGATTCATATTTGATGTACTACAATGATGAATAGAGAGCCAGCCATAGTTTTCCCCCTTTGGGCCTCAGATAACTTGTGCAATGCTTCTTACCTACAGCACTTTCAAGTCCAACATCATATATTGATACATCTCTGTTTTCCCCATAATCTCCCAGAGGTTACGATTAATCTATTGAATGCTGACTGTCAATTAGTGAATACTACAAACACATAATCCCCTCTTAATCTCAGACATTTGTCAATAAGAATGCTTAACCTGAATGCCAGGTCAATTATGTTGATTCTGTACTGGAAACCAAATCAAATTGGGCTTTAATAAATTTCAGCATTTTATAGGTCTATTGACTCCCTTCAGAGTAAATATGATAATATCATTTAGGGGCACATGCATCAAGCATTTTACAGGTCGCAAACGGGCCGATTCACAGAATCGGCCCGTTTGCGACTGGAAAAATGCCTTTTCCGATGCGTGTACCTTTTTGCTTTCGCAATATAGGTAATTGCAATTTTTTTTGATTACCTAATTTGCAAATGCATTTAGGGAATCGCAATTTGCGATTCCCTATTTGAGATGCATGTAGCATTTCCTGTGACTGAAGCATTTAGGAAATGCTAATTACCATCAACTTGAAGTTGATGGTAATTTGTGCATGCATTGAAAAATGCACAAAAAATGCATTCTTCAATGCGGTACATAGCGCACTCATGCCCTTAGGGCATGTGTGTGCTACACATGTGCATACTTACCTTTTTAGGGGGTGCCTCAGGGGGGCCTTTGGCCCCCAGGCACCCTTGTATTTGTATTCTCAAATTGCGATTACCAATTTGGTAATTGCGAATGCATTCCCATTCATTCCTATGGGCCTGTAGGCCCATAGGAATGAATGGGAATGCATTCCCTAATAGCGATTTGCAATTTGAGAATTGCTATTAGGGAATGTTAAGGATTCGCAAGATTATTTTTGAATCCTTCATGCATAGGCATTTGCAATTACCAAATAGCGAATCCTTAAAATTCGCTATTTGGTAATCGCAAATGATTACCTTGATGCATGTGCCCCCATATTCCTTAGGATACTGAGAAAGAGAAAATATATTTGAGCCAGACATTTGTTCTACCATAACCCAATGATGGGACAGAGAGGGCCAAAATGGAAAAACCAAATCTTGCTTGCAATATGGACCGCAGTGCTGAAGGGTTATACAAGTGGTCCGATCAGCAACTATACATCAGTATGCTTGGGCCTTTGGACAAGAAAAAGCATCTAAGAGCATGTCCCCATTTTTTATTTCCCAGTGTATTATCTTCTCATGTATAAGATTTCTAATAGGTTTTTCTGGTCAACATTTGTAATATAATTGACTTTATCTTTGATATATCTAGTCTGATTTTTCTCTGCAATATTGTTTGACAACCTATTGATTTAAATATTTGTTACTTTGTAGCCTATGTTTTTATATTATCAATAAGAAAAATGGATTTTATTTCAAGATTCATAGCAATTTTTGTGATAATATCATGAACAGGAACCAGACATTTGTAATTGGAGGATTCATTAATTTGAGTCTGAATGGTATTAATGAATCAAATCTCACCTGGGGGGGTCATCACTTGGGAACTTAGAAACTATGAACACTCTCTGTTACCTTTACAATATTCATGTCAATTATCATAAATCATTGTGAAACCTCAAGTAATATATCTGTATGATTTCTCTAAATATGATATATTGGCAGAGGCAGGTCGAACATTGATGTTCCATTACAGGCATTTAGGCCTTCTTGTAAATTCAGATCAATTAGATTTTTAGCCAAACGAGTGAGAGAAACAAATCACATGGCCTGACATTTGGAGGACACCATAACACTTAAGATAATATTGCCTACAAAAGACAGAGGTTCACATTGACAATTAAAATGTCCTGCTAGAATAGCCATTGGTGCACCTCTAGTGGTGTTTCAACAGCTTAACAAGGTGTCTAGAGTACATTATTTAAGGGACTATCTCTTGTTCAGAAGTCCATTACTATTAAAAGTAATTTGGATAATTGAATTTAAAATCTTGCAGAAAACATGAACATGAAACACCTTTGCCTTGCAGTTAAGATCTATGTTAATCCATAATATTTGCCCTATCTTATAAGTTATTGGAAAGACTCAATACTATAAATCATGGTGACAAATTTTTTAAATGTCTGAAACAGCCTAGGTTTGTTGAAACATGCAAATGTCTATGCTATCATAGAATTCAAGCCACTAAGACAAAACGTTTATTGGGAAAGGTGTCAGGCTTTTGTGAAAGAATCCGTAATTTGTTTGGACTGTTAATTGCAAGATGCATAAGCAGTTTATCCTTATTAACTTGAAGTATCAAAAGAGAAGGAAGCTACCTCGCTATTTGCACCATTTTTAAGGTGTTGTTTCTTATAGTTACATGATTAGTGGGCTTTACAGATGATTGAGAGTAATCAATGCACAGGGATAAAAAGTCATGAGGATGGCACATTTTCTTTGGATGTTAATATCATGAGGGGAATATATCGATAGTAAATAGATAACAAACTGTCTTGAATCTATTCATTGCCTCATTTTACATGGCACACAAATATAATAAATATGCAAAAAAGATACATCCAAATAGTGTAGTCTTCAGTGATTAGTGCCACGCTCAGAGTTACATGTTAAGTAAGATTAGTCAAAGCTAGTGAGTCAAAAAAACAAGCACTAGTGGTGAAGTGGTGAATAGTCAGTTATATAGATGATTTGTCAATAATTTGAGTGTCATTGAATGGTGTTAATTTGGTCTAAAGGCTCTACTTGGCCCATTTGTTGCTACTCAATGTTTCAATACCAATGTATAGAAAAATGGGTCATCACCAGCACACAGTTTCTACATAACACACAACAGCCTTGACTATAAAGGGAAGTTTGTTTTATGTCATATCCAGAGTAAGAATAACTGAGAAAAACACAAACGTTGACATTTACATATTAATATGTTTTCCAAACAGAAAAAGTGCACCAGGAGATTGACCGTGTAATTGGTCAAAGTCGCCTACCTTGTACGGAGGACCGAAGCAAGATGCCGTACACTGAAGCTGTAATCCATGAGATCCAGCGCTTTATTGATATTATCCCATTGAATGTACTACATTCTGTGACTCGAGACACAACGTTTAGGGGCTACACCATTCCAAAGGTACAAATGAAACAAAGAAGGAGTATCTAAGAATTGTGTTCTGAAAACTGATTGTCTGTCAAATTTGAACTTTTGATGTAAGCACAGAGAAAGCTCTGCCTCCATCTGATAAAGGTGAAACATTTGCTGGTCTCAATTGAATATCAATTGGCCTGCTATACTACTCTTTATTCATGATAGCTTGTTGTTAAATCCTTTGTTAGTGATCTATGAAGAGATTTGGGATTGCTTGAGAATGAGCATCAAACATGTCACTCATTTTCCTAATTTAGAAATTGTGGAAAGTTTTTAAAGAAAATGGCTCAAGGGCTCATGTAAAGGAGTGATGTATTGTGACAGCTACCAAAAAATATGCAAATACTTTGACTACCCACTTCTGCATTCACCCATATATCTTGTTAGCAGACATGATGCAGATGGAAATGGCATTCTAGTGGCACCCCAATTATTAAGCAGTCCATTACACTCCTATAATCACATTACTATGTTGAGAGACTGTACATCATTTATTCGCAATGTTGGGAAAATCCCAAAAGCCCTACTAAAAGTGATTTATGATATCTGCACAGAAACAGCACTAAAAGCATGATTATGAGTTGGGCACTGCAGGAGGGCCAGAATAGCCAGTTCTGACTTCTAATTACTAAGTTGCACCATCCAGTTATAATGTATTCCGGCTGGAGTTGGGAGTATCATGGAGACCCAGTTTTGCTGAGTACAAATCTACATCTGCACCCAATGCTGTGTAGAATAATGGACATTTTTACACGTAATGCCTACTGAAGGCATCAAGGGAAGGGAAAGTTAGTGTCATGCAGAGGGAAGTTTTCCAAGCTCCAGAGGACCAATAAGAGAGAGTTTGTCTGGAGCTAGGCTGCACTTGTGTCTGCAGCCCTTGCCCAATCCACACTCAATTTTACTGGCTACATTTTCCAGCTGGTAAAACCAACCCATCTTTTTAACATCTGTTAATCTGAATGTGAGAACATCAAACCTTTTCAGACAGAGCAGTGTCCCACCTAGGGTTACCACTCTGCTCTACATATAATGTAGCCCTAGTTATGTTAAGGGGTCTAGTGTTGGGATGTGGCAAACAGCAGTATAATTTCATGTGCTCTTCAACTTGTCTGCAACTTGGTGAACTATGGTGAGCACCATCTATGTTGGCTAACTCTGCAAGGGCCTGTGGTCAGAGACTTAGAGGAGAGAACTTATATTATCTTATATTAAATTATAATAAAAATGCAAAGCACACCATTGATTTCTTCATTCAGATTTGCGTGGGCTTGCCTCTTTATGCCCTACATGAAGGACAGATTATTTATTACTTGCTGCTGGCAAACACACTACATGTTGGGGTTTACAGTTTCACAGATTTTAGGAGTTAGAGGACCATTTGAACGCTGGCAGGTGGCTCCCCAGCCCGAGAAGTCAGTGTAGGCCGTGGCTTTCTCTTCCTGGTCGAGGACCGCCCATCATAACTGAGAGTCTCCCTGCTTGACAATTATCTCATTGCCTTCTGTACATCTGCTTGTTCAGAGGATGCAGATCAGGAACACCACTATACCAAGCAGGCATTATATTTTATCTTGGTATACATTTTGTTTTAGTCAAACAAATTCCTGAGGTGACAATTTGTTTCACTAATGCCAAAAAACAATGTCCCTGAAATACAGAGAATTTTCTACCAGCATATAGGAGGCATTCTAAATTTTCCCTATACTAGTCCATCATGCTTCTCCTCCTCTTTCAAGGTGTCAAATGAGTATCTACCACATTTGGAGTTATCATCAGAGAAGCAATGATCTCAATGAAAGAGATTTATCTGCAATTGAAAGAGCCTTACATAGTTTTAACAATTCACCTCTCAGTTTTCACTAAAATGAGGGGGCACCTAGAGATGTAATCGTTCTGCCATTTCCAATTTTCCAGACATGCTGAGAGGTATTTACCAGCATATTTATGAGACCACATTTAAATTGTCACAAACTTTCACCACTATTTCTGGAGCAAGTTTTCACCAAGATAAAAACCACCAGAAGTGACCGTAGATCAGTCACTCTTGATCTGGCAGTTTAAACACCAACAGTGGAAGTTCAGATGATGGAGTTAGTGCACTTACCAAAGCAGGATTCTCCTTGAAGCCTTTCACATTAGGTAAGGTAGATATGCTAAGAGAACTGTGGTTGGAAAATATACCTTGTTCTAAATTAGAAACAAAACACATAGAGCACCCTCAAATTCTTAGGATCGGGAAAGGGGGGAAATTGTTAACTTTCTCAACAGTAAACAGACTCAGTCAGGGAAATGTAAGTGTGGCAAACTTCTATGTGTCCTAGGGGCCAAGTGGTGGATGGGTCATGAGTTCAAGTGTTTCTGTTGGCAGAGCCAGTTGAGGCTTGCCTTCCAAAACAGTATGTTTCCCCTAATTCTAAATTAGACAGTCAAACAGTGAAATTAGTGGGGCAATACACAGCACCAGAAATGTATCGCATTCCACTTGCCCCGCCAAAATTTAAATGAGCTTCTAATATTTGTCTTTCATGAAAGATTTCTGTCATTATCCATCCTTGTTTCGGCATTCCTGAGACTTGTTTGCACAATGCACTTAGTAAATACTTTAATTCACGATTTATCTCACTTTACTTCTTCTCATTTGTCATACAGGATACAGATGTTATCCCTGTACTTACCTCTGTGCTTCATGACCAAAAGAAGTTTGGAAGTCCAGAATGTTTTGACCCCCAGCGTTTCCTCGATGACAATGGATTTTTTAAGAAAAATGATGCATTTATGGCATTTTCTGCAGGTATTTCACTTTATCTTTGACCAAAACACAAATTGATAAGTAGATAACTTCTAAAGTGTCACGGCCGATCAACTAAAGCTGTACAAGAAAACAGGGATCTTAGATTCAAAAGTCAACATTCTAAGCTGTGTTTAAATATAAGATTTAGAGTTTAGCTGCTGGAAATGCTGCCAACCATTGTGACAAATTGTCCTCCTCCATCAAGGTGTCAGAGGAAAATCTACCACATTTGGAGTTCTCATCAGAGAGGCAATGATCCCAACGAAAGAGATTTAACTGCAATTGAAAGAGCTTTACTGATTGTGAAAACATAGTTTTTCACAATTCACCTCTCACTTTCCGCCAAAACATGTGATTCTAAATTAGTAACAAAACACATAAGGCACCCCAAAATTCTTAGTTTTGGGAAAGGGGGAAATCGTTATCTCTCTCAACAGTAAACGTTCCCACTTAACTTGCATTTCTTGTCCATTGAGTTAACCATTCAAATAGTTACTTACCCCACTTTCTTTTTCATTGTATTTATTTAATTTCTCATTATTTTTTTCATTTTAACAAAGTATATTATAGCATTATATTCCTGTAGTAAAGATATTGTAAATCAAATTACTGTTCGTTCAACTATATGTCTTGGATCTAACACTAAAGGATTATAGGGATGTGATGCAAAATGTACATGGGCCTAAACAAAGAGGAAAAAAGTGTCAGGAAAATATACAGGAGGAACCTAATGTAGTGGCAAAAGAGCAAAACCCTCAGAAAAAAATGTGTCAGGTTTGACAGGGACTCAGGATTGTGTGAGGTGCAAAGGAGAAGCAAACCTTACATTTCTGGAATTGGTTTCCACACATCCCTTAAAATAAGGAGAGTTTAAGAAAAGAGGTTTTGAAGAAGGGAAGAGGGGGGTTAGTTCATTAGGCTGCGTTAGATCTAAAGGGCAACATTTTTGGGGTCTAGGGCAGGACTTTCAGGGCAAGAGCAGAAGCAGCAGTAAAACATTCTCCTGCCCTAACTCAAGTGTCTGGCAACATCCCACATTGTTTTGGCTACTTTACTGCCACTTAGGGTCTAATCACGAGTTTGGTGGTCCATAGGACCACCAAACTTGAGGTGGAGATGCAGTGGTGGTTGGGGACAGCTGCACCAGTGGTCTGACTGCCGTATTACAAGTACGGCGGTCGAACCTCCATGGGACCGCCGCAACCTACAGGGATCCCTGTCGTTAATGGGGGGGTCTGAGTGCCGCAATATGCTTGATGGTGCCATTGCGGCACCACCAAGCATATTACGAGTTTCGTCACCACCCGCAGTCTCATGGCAGTTCTCATGCCATGAAAATGCTGGCAGTGAGGAAACTTAGGGGGCACTACAGGGCCATCTATTCCCTCAGGACCTAGGGATGCCTGCAGGGGGCCCATGGTGTGCCCCCCTGTCTACATGCACCCACAGTTCCAGCACGGTATGGACTTTACAGTCCATGCTGTGCTGGAATGTGCTGTGGCAGACCCATGGTGTTGCATCTCCAAGGCTCTCCTATGAGCCTTTGAAAGGCAGCATTGAGGGCTCACTTACGCAGGACCGCCTGCCCAGATTACAACATGTAATCCAGGGAGGGATGGGGGGGCAGCTTTGGCGGTGTGGGAGCGGGCTGTGGCGTGGCGCCCTGCTCCCACACCACCAAAGTCATAATTAGGCCCTTAGTTTGTTTCTAGTCCAGCTTTTGTTCTTGCACTTACTTTGTGTTTGGCTATGCGATTTCTCTCCCCTCCCCATCCCAGCTCAGCGTGTCTTTTCTTTTCATTGATTTGCTTGCTGAACTTTGAACTTACCTTTCTTTGTGGTAAACAGAGTTAGTTTATTAGTGAATAAAATATAATTCACATCATATTTCTATCATGAGTATACTAATTATCTGTGTTGTGCTTTTGCTCAAAGCAAAGAGTACCAAGCACCGGTTCCTTTGAAGATCCTGAGCCGATAACCAATGCCACTTCAGTGTCTCCAGTGGTTTTACTTTCCCCATTTTCCCTAGATTCCTAATTACTATATTTGTGTCATGTTTGGCTTCTCAATTCCTCTCCCCATTCCTGCTAAACTTTCCTTGATTTTCCTTTTCTCTGACTTGCTCACTTAACTTCAAGCTTACCTTTCTTTGTGGATTTAATTAACTTTGGCTACCCTTTTTCAGTGCCGTGTGCCCCAGTCCGGGCTCCAGGACAGGCACAATTGTTTCAAAAGGGTAGATGAGTGGGATTTGTGGTGGGCCCCTATTGATTAACTTACTGCTCCTCCTAATTCCTGATAGTGGTACAAAACAAATTATCTACAAACTTCAACACAAAGATTAATCTTGGAAAATGGATGTAATACTTTACATACCCAGGAACAACTCTCCCCAAGGAGGATAAAGCTTGTGGGAGAACAAGTGGAAGGACTCAGATGTAGGTGCTTGAGGATATTGAAAGCAAATGAGTCGTAGCAGTAGAGAAAGCAATAAAGTAAGCAACAAATGAATCAGCATGTGAAGCCAAACTTGGAGCATGTATTGAGAGAATACATGGAAGTATTTAGTGTAGCGTTGGATCGCATAAGTCTCTCTTTTACTCATTAAAGTGACTTGGCTAGAATTTAATTTTGTGTTTGTGTAAAAAGATCATGAATTCCATTTTGGATAATTTTTGTTGCAGATAAATGTCAGGCATCCAGAGTGTTGTCTTTCAGAGGGTCTGCTGGAGAGTGTGAATATCATGCAAGAATTAGGTTTTGATGGATAGTTGTATATCACCTGCATGATGATGGATGAGAAACTGCCTCTTCAAGGAACAAGGTCAGGGGCTAAAGGTACAAGATGAACAGGGAGAGGCTAAATGTATCCCTAAGGATTGCCACACGACAATGAGGCTATATCTTAGATGTGGTCATTTAGTTCTACTAGTTGATGATGAGTTTTCAAGTATGATGTAAACAAATTCAGAAAGAACACAGACACAAACCCTATATGATAATCCAGGCTGTGGATTATTCTACCATGATCTAATATATAGTCTGCAGCGGAAATGTCTAAGAGGACAAGAACACAGGTATCATCGAAAATATGCTGTATGCAATCTAAAATCTTGAGGGTGGCATTTTCAGTTCTGAATCCATCGCAAAAGCCCAATTCATAGTTCTCCATGTGGTGTTGTCTGCTCATGTAGGTGATTAAATGGTTGGTGAAGCACTTTCCTATAGGTATACTTAGTTGTTGGACTTGGCCCTTTTTTGCGGGGTCATCCCCAAACTTTTTGCCTTCACCCGCCTGTTTTCTTAACGTGTTTTTGTGGCTGTTAGGACTCTGCACACTTTCCCATTGCTAACCAGTGCAAAAATGTCCTCTCTCATTAAAACATTGTAGAATTGACTTATGCCCAATTGGCATATTTAATTTACTTGTAAGTCCCTAGTAAAATGGCACTACCTGTGCCCAGGGCCTGTAAATTAAATGCTACTAGTTGGCCTGAAGCACTGATTGTGCCACCCACTTAGGTAGCACTTTAAGCAGGTCTCAGGCCTGCCATTGCAACCTGTGTGTGCGGTTTTAAATTGCCATTTCAACCTTGCAAAATAATCCTTTTGCCAGGCCCAACCCTTCTTTTTTAATACATGTAAGTCACCACTAGGGTATTCCTTGTTCAGCCTAGAGGGCAGAGTGCAGTGTATTTAAGTTTTACATGTCCTGGAAGTGAAAAACTCTTAAATTCATTGAAGTTGCCTTATTACATTTAATAAGCTGTAATTTCCAAACAGGAACAGGCAAATAGTCAGGTTTGGTATAGTTTGAATTGTAATGGAAATCCCTATCTTATGGTGAAGTCAGATTTTCAATTACAATTTTTTAAATGACACTTTTAGAAAGTTAGCATTTTCTTGCCTTAGCCATTTGGTGCGTGTAGCCTGTCTCTGAATTTGAATTTGAAATTTGAATTGACACTTGTAAAGTGCATGGCTACCCGGAAGCATCCCAGCTCTGAGGTCGTAACTTAGAGGACCAATCTCTTATGGAAAAAGCCAAGTCTTTAATTGTTTTCGGAACGTCAGATGGTTTGGTTCCCTCCGGAGGTGTAACGGGAGGGCATTCCAGAGTCTGGAGGCATTAAGTGAGAAAAGCCTTCCGCCACTTCTGGCCTTCTTGATCCTAGCGACCACCGCCAGATGGAGTTCGTTTGATCGGAGTTTTCTGTTCGCCCTGTAGGGGCGAATCATGGCATTATTGATTAGGGGTCTGCTCCCATCCAGCGACTTATGGGCTATACAAAGAGCCTCGAAGTCTATTCTTTCCTGTACCAGGAGCCAATGGAGAGAGCGTAGTGCAGGTCTTACTGAACAACGGTTGGGGGTCTCTGTAAGTAGCCTCGCCGCACAGTTCTGTATGACCTGCAATTTTGAGATCACCTCTTTTGGGGCACCTAAATAAAGGGCATTTCCATAATCTAATCTGGACAAAATGAGGGCCTGGATCACTAGTCTTTTTGCTTGCAGGGGTAGGAGAGGGAAAATTTTACGAATAATTCTCAGTAGGCCATAACATGAAGCAGCCGTCTTCCTCGCCTGTACTTTGAAAGTGAGGTTCTGATCGAGCCAAATTCCAAGACTTTTAATCTCTGTTTTGGGGGTCGGCACCGGGCCCATAGAGCTAGGCCTCAAGGTTTTTGGAAGGAAACTTAGTGAGTTGCCAAGGATCATGAGCTCGGTCTTATCACCGTTGAGTTTCAAGTGGGAGAGGCTCATCCACTTTGCGACTTCCTCCAGGCAGGAAAGGAGTATGTCACCATGTGGATCCCAAAGGGGGATACCACATCTGCCAGTGGGGCCATGTAAACATTAAAAAGGGTGGGACTCAGTGAGGAGCCCTGTGGGACTCTGCACTGTAAAGGCATGGGCAGTGAGTTGGTATTGCCCTCAAAGACCTGGAAGGATCTCCCTTCTAGGAAGGATTGCAGCCATAGTAAGGCTGTTCCCGTCACTCCTACACTCCTGAGGCGGTGAATCAAGACACAGTGGTTAACCGTGTCGAAAGCCGCACTCAGGTCGAGGAGGATTATTGCTGCTGCTCCTCCTGCGTCCAGAATTTTTCTCGTTTCTTCCACCACTGATAATATAGCGGTTTCCGTCCCTTGGCCGGGGCGGAAACCCGTTTGGGAGGGGTGGAGAACACAGTTGGTTTCAAGAAAGGTGGAGAGAGTGCGATGAGCATGTTTCTCCGCTATTTTGCTGATTCCAGGCAGGAGCGAGATAGGGCGGTAATTACCTAGATCAGCTGGATCCAGGTTAGCTTTCTTTAACAGTGCTCGTACCATTGCCCTTTTCCACTCAAGAGGTACCATGGCCATAGCAAATGAAGCATTGATCAAACAGGTGGCCATAGGGGCGATGGTTGATCCGACCAAAGTCAAGATGTTCGGAGGTGCGGGGTCTAATGGCGATCCGCTTTTTACTGATGATAGTATGGCTAGGAAAAGTTCCTGAGTTAACATGGGGAAGGTCTCCAATTTATGTTTTTTTGAATGCCCACCATCATTCATGTGCATAATTGAAGTGTTCCTGTCTTCTTGGGGGAGGTGCTTAAGAATATTCTGGACTTTGGTGGAGAAATATTTGGCCAATTGGGTGCAGCGGAGACCTGAGGTATCCGGTGGGGCCGCCGGGCCGGGGACTTTCAGTAGCTTTGTAGCAATGTGGAAGATTTCTCTGGGGGAATTAACAGCCGATACGATCTTTCCCTCATAATAAGAGGCTTGAGCAGTTTTTATTTCTGCTTTGTATTGTCGTATGGCAGTCCTATATTCCAATTTTTTCTCGGGGAGAAGTCTTTCCTCCACATTCTTTCTACTTTTTTGCACTGTTGTCGTAAAGTGCGTAATTTGGGGGTATACCATGGGGCCTTTGTGCGGACCAGTTTTCTTCTGGGTTAAAACAGTGTGTCTCTGGATCACATCACTGGGTGTTGTTGACAGTTGGGCTTTGTGTATTCCTCCTAGCCAGCCACACACAGAGTAGGGAGCTTATGGGTCCCTGATGGGCCATCACTGGCACAATGGGAGAAAGGAGCTGGGCTCAGCTCCACTTACACTTGAATAGGCTGTGTCCTTTCTCCATATAAAGGGCTGCATGCCCCATGTAGGTAGTCTGGATTCAGGGCACCTCTGCACTTCAAAGCCCTGCCTATAGAATCTTCTCCCCACTTCAAAGGCACAACTGGGTATAAATATTGGACCTCAGACACTAACTCTTCAGTTCATTTCTGGACATTTGGAAACTCTGCCAGGAAGAAGGACTGCTGAAACGACTAGCACTCTGCTGGACTGCTGCGCTGAAGGACTGCTGCCCTGCTGACCAGCTGCCTGCTGACATCTTGCCTGGGTGAGAAGGACTGCACCTGCTCACCAGGGAATCTACAAAAGCAACTTCCAGCTAACTTCTGGCCATGGCCTAAGAACTCAGATCTCGACATAGCACAATTGGTGCGAAATCTTGGAGTCCAAATTGACGATAGACTCTCAATGGAGACTGACATCAATTAAACGTAGCTGTATGCCATGGACTACTATGAAATTTTAAGAAAATTGTCCCTATGCTCCCATAGCCTTTTAGGAAATTAGTAGTACAGACCACTGTATTGAGCAGACTGGACTACTGTAATTCATTGCTTCTGGGTAGCCCAGATTATCTGCTCAAAGGATTCAGGTGATGGCTGCTAAGTTAGCGCTAAACAAAGTGAGATGGGACTCTGCAACTAAGACACTGCAGGAACTTCACTGGCTTCCAGTAAAGGAAAGGTGCATTTTTAAGGCTCTATACATACTGCATAAGGCATTAAATGGCAAGGGACCCAAGTCTCTACAACAAAAGGTTGAACTCTATAGGCCAACATGAACTCTGAGATCATCCTCTGCCCGCCTGGTGTCTCTACCATCCTTTAAAAAGACACGATTTGGAGGCAGAGCCTTCCAAGTCAGAGCTGCTCAATTATGGAACAATCTGCTGCTCTTTTTAAGAACCGATACCAATCTGTTCAGTTTCAGGAAAAACTTAAAAACCTGGCTTTTCCCCTGGCAATGGACTGCTGTAGCCAAGAAGCCAATGGGTGATAGTTGCGCTCTATACATGATTAATAATAATAATAATAATCTCTTGAAGCCAGTACCCCAGAGTGACTCCAAGGGCTAGTTGGTTGGCCTCCTGATCTGAAAGCCTCAGGGACACAACAGAATTCTAACAACCTTGCACCTGCACCTGGACTCTGTGAGTCTACCCTGCCAAGTGGTGCCACCCCAGTCCTACACTCTTGGAAGTGGGCTTAAGGTGCTCTGCCAGCCTCTGTGGATCCAGCATAACTGACACATCTCCTCAGCTCACAGCACAACCTTGAGCAGAACCAATGCATCGCCACTGCTACATGGCTTGAACCCAGAACCGCCGCTGTGCGATGCATCCTTGCACAGACCCTTGCATCCCTAGTCGACAACAGCCTTGATGACGACGCATCGCAACTCCTCAGAACCGATGCAACGCTACGACTGCGTGCTGCATCCTTGATGCTGGACTTCGCATCGCAAGCCCTCATTGACGGGATCCTCAACAATGATGCAGGACCTTGCATTGCAGCCTTGCCGCAACTCGGAGCCAACGCATCACTTCTGCTGCGCGACATACCTTTCATGCGGATTTTCGCAACACTCTACAAACCAGGATTTAAGGTACTCAGTTCAGTGGGCCTAACTGGGTCCCTGTAGCTGGCCTGTGCTCCATCGCGATTGGCCTGAACTTGTGACTTTGTCACGGTCCGGCATGACCAGATATCCACAGTGGGCACTTTGGGCTTCTTGGCGCTATTGTCACTAAAATCTTTAGAATTGCATATCGCCAGTTCTACTAATTGAATTGTTGTCATTTTGGTCTTGTTTTATTTTTTAAAATAAACCCTGTCTTCCTAACTTGGTGTGGGGTCCTTTGTTTTGGGGTGTTTTCATTTTAGTACTGTTTGAAATGTTGCACAACTACTTTGCACATTGCCTCTAAGTTAAGCCTATGTGCCTACCTACCAAAGGGTTGATCACAGGTTAATTTAGGGTTGGCTTGTGCCTCACCCGGACAAGGATTGTGGTTGCTGCTTGACCAGGGCTCACACCCCAGTCAACAAACAACCCGATTTCTTACACTAGCCAAGTCAAGTTTGGCATGGATTTGACATGTCACAGAATGTTGTTGTCAAGGTTTTGTTTGACAGAATGTTGGTGTCATGGTTTGGTTTCTATGGTTTTAATCCGGCCAAATTTTAGAATCTCTGTTAAGGTGCCTAGGACTATGAGACATTGATTAGGAAACATCAGGTTTCTGCCAAAACGGAGGAGAAATGGCCTGGGTGTTGTTTGTTTTAGATAACAGGGACAGGTCTCTTATGGAAGTTTCCTTGTCCTCTAAGCAGTGAAGAAGCTTGTTGAATTTCGAGACTGGTGGATTCTGGTGACAGGATTTAGGGTGGTGGTATTTTGGTACAGGAATTGTAAAATGGTTCAAGTCTGGTTGGCAAATTTGGAAATTAAGGCTGTTTGGTAGAATTAATGGTTAGTTTACATTCTGTTCTTTGCGCTGTTAATCTAATGAGAAGTACAGGGAAAAGTTGGATGTGTACATGGAAGATTCTACGTTGTAAATTTCCCATCTTGTTTGTACATGAAATCACTGAATCGCTGTGGCCTAGGCTGTTTCAGCTGGGTCTTCAGGTGTAGAAGGGCAAGAAAGTTAACAAGCAATCCCTATTATAATTAATGAAATCATTATTGATGTTTTTTGATAGGTCCAACTGTTTGAGTCTCGGGAGGACAGGGTCTTTGAGTGCTGATGGGAGATGTTTTTATAGGATGAGCCAAAGACAAGATAGTTTTTGTTACAGTGGGGCCTTGGGCGATAATTCTATAATGTGTATAAGTCGCAAAATATCTGTATTTCTATGGTGTTTATAATTTCTTACTGGACTATTGTTTTCTCCTCTGTTACTGTATATTGTCACTAGCCAAGTGATCATACTATCGCAGACACATTTTTGAAACGCAATAATTACATTTTAGATGTGTCTAAAATTAGAAAGTATTTGCCATACTCAACATTACAATTGGTTCAATGATGTTTATACCAAGGAGGTGGAATACATGCCAAACAGCCCATGGGTTTCCTGGTGCTATGGAATGTGCGAGAAGTCAAGATAAAAAGAAAACTATAATCAATAATTGCTAGCTTATACCTGAAGTCTGAGTAAATTCCCATTGCAGGAATACCACACAAGTGCATTCAGAATGCCCATAGCCTTTTTAATTTCCTTTTTTTCTATCTTCACCGACTCCTGTTCCACCACTTATCCATAAGAATTGAGCAACATTTTTTTCAACCGTTCTTGTCTTTTTTACCTTTTATACCACTTTCACATCAACATTTGTAAAATGTATTTACCCTGTACTCTTTACTGCTTTTTTTTGCTCCTTTTACATTATTGGTATTGAAATCAGATATTTTCACATCAGGACTAAAAGTTAACTGGTATGTGTTAATACAAATTTGATTCTGAATAAACAGGAACACAAATGTTCAGCTGACACTGGAGAAAGACTGTAGCCCTGCATCATTATGATTAATGAGACTAGTACTTCTCTCCAAAGGATGGCAGCCTCTAGTCATGATTCATTCTGCCACAACATGTAAACATTTATTATTTGCTATGCCTTTAAAGTTTGTAAAACAAAAATACAGAAAATTAACATTTCCTTGATGTTTAAACAATTCTTCTGATCTTACGGTGTCTCATTAGTGACAAAGAGCAATTTAAGCTGATTCGAATTGTGCATGAGAGTTTCCCTTCAACTTGTAAAACACATTGCCAAGTTAATCCGTGGAGAATGGAAAGAGCCTGTCCTAACAATGGCTACACAAAGTCCACAGGATGCTCCTTTCAGAGTGACAGCCTGCGCTTTATAAATGCAGCAATCAAATCAAATCAAATTGTGTAAAATCCAGAGTAATACTATGCAAATGACTTGTTCCTGTTTCCAGGCTTAGGGCCAGATGTACGACCCTTTTTAGCGGTTGCAAACGGAAAATCGGGCCATTCACGATCACTAAAAAGGGTTGTGGTATGTACAAACCCTATTTTGTGAGTCAGTAACCTATTACTGACTCGCAAAATAGGGTAAGTTGCAAGCTTCATGATAGAGGTGCTCCCGTGCCAGTAACTCATTTTGCAAGGAGGGTTTTTCCCACAGCTCTTTTTGAGTAGATCATTTGTGTGCTTTAAATTACGTAAAGGAGGAGAGTTGCTTTATTTAGAATACCTCCCTACTTATACAAGATTTAAAACACTCAGTATGGGGATTGGGTGTATTAGACCTCCTCACTCATCTATCCTACGGGACGTGTTTCTGTCCTAGTCTCTTTTGTTTTCAAATCACATGGATTTCTTGAGGACCTAAGTAATTAAAATACCCTTCTGTCTAACTAATCCCAGTTGCTCTACCTTACTTTAGTGGGTAAAATATTGAGAGTATAACTTGTCCTTCATTGATGCTCATGTTTCTTCAGAAGACACTATCCTAAACTATTAGTTTCTAGGCTTGCTTAGGCTGGTAGTGAGAGGCACACATTTCCCTGTCATGTCTAGACAGTGAGAAGTCTTAATGTTCCTGTACTCCTTGCACCTAATTCAATAGTGCTTTGTTTCTGTTCATGAATATTGTAATTGAATCTTGTCTTTTCTTCCAGGAAAGCGCATTTGCCTCGGGGAGGGACTTGCCCGCATGGAGCTCTTCCTGTTTTTTACCACCATACTTCAGCACTTCACTTTAAAAGCGGCTGGAAATCCAGATAATATCAACCTCACCCCAGAGATGAGTGGATTCACAAATCTCCCTCGCATGTATCAACTCCACCTCATTCCTCGCTTGGGATGAACCACTGGCCTATGTTTAATTTAAACGTCTCATTTAATATAAGAACAATCTGTGTAATTTTTTTAAAGGAGGACACATAATTTAGAATTCCAAGCGTGTGTAAACTGAGTGGTTTAAAACTGAAAGTATGGGATATACTAAGGGCCTGATTTAGATCTCGGCGGATGGGTTATTCCGTCACAACAGTGACAGATATCCTGTCTGCTGAACTATAAATCCCATTGGATGCAAAGGGATTTACATTTCAGTGGACGAATTATCTGTCACCGTTGTGACAGAGTAACCCGTCCACAGGGATCTAAATCAGGCCCTATGTGTACACTAAAGAGTAAATCCTGCACATGCTAAAATATTACTCCTGATATTTGCGAGCAGTCTCATGAGTTCCTAATCAATTAACGCAAGAGCTGGACAAATGCAAATGGATTGAGAAGTTAATCATTTATGGAGGAAGTCACATGTATTGAGTCACCTAAATGCTATGTGAAATCAAAGTGACATTAACCCCCTTTGAGCCCTGATCATAATCCAGGGTTGGCCCATAATTTCATTTGTGACCCACTGCAAAGAGTGGACACTACAGAAAGTAAGGTTGGCTGTATGAGCACTGTTTACTTTCTCCTTCTGTTGCCTGCATGATTCCTGAGACCAGAGATAGTACCAACAGGCAAGCCGGGGAGATCAAAAGTCATTCCAGGCAACGGCTAATTGACCCTAATTAATTGAGTCTTGCATACACTGAGAAAAGTTGGTTTACTCATTTTACCCATTATACCTGTTATCTGTCTTACTAGTGCATAGTTTTGCTCCAGGATCGCTTCTAAGATAAGGCCAAGAAAAGTAGGTGTAAGAGAAATTAACAGCAAGCGGGGGAAGGAGATGGCCACTGCAAGCAGCTTATTGGGCCCATTGTCAGAAGAGGTGTGTGGAAAAGATGTCACTATGCATATGGTAGTAAAACCCTATGCACCAGTCTAGGATGTGCCTTCTCCCTTAGCTTTCCTTTCACCCAGGAAGATTAATAAACCACAATGTAGGAGGTCAGGTGTAGTTATCCAGGCTGCAGGCCTGCGTCTGGAAAGTGTTTAGGTCAATCAGGATAAAGACAAAGTGCTTAAAGAATCATAAAGTTGAATTGTTGATTGAGATTTGGGACAAATTGTAGACACTTGCTTATACTACACTACCTAGGCACCTGGACACCCATACTGTTGGTACCTTGGAAAACACTTGCTGCAAACCAGTGCCAACTTAATCTTATTCCAAAGAGCAAAATTCACATCACTTGAACTTTAGCAAAAATAGAGCTTCTCTGATTCTGGAGAAAACTGCGACTGGTGTATGTAAAACATGTATTTATTGTAATCAAAATTAACCAGAATATCTTTATCTTAAATTTAAATTTAGGGTTTGGGGACTTTATTTCAAAATTCTGTGATGTAACAAGTACTGATGAGATTAGATGAGTTACTCAATGACTGCCATTTTTGCCTAATAATTCATGTCCCTCAAATAATGTTGTGAGCTTCCACAAAAAGAATAAAACTGCTCTTTTGGGTCCTAATGCAGGTAGAAAAGAGTACTACTAAATGTTAAATTATAATTTCTTAATAAAGAGACACTCAATTAAAAAAAAACTGCATTTTTATAATCTTTAGATTGTTTGTTTTCTAAGAAGTTCAAAACTTTTAAAATGTTGACTTCTATGTAAATAGACAGAATGTTCAAAACATGGAGACCCATTTCACAAATAGAATACTAGACATGAGTTTCTTAAGTCTGGAACATCTGAAAAATGATCTTATGATAATGCGTATAAAATGCATGTTTCTATCTGTAACTCCACTGGAAATACAATAAAAACAACACAAAACAATAATTACCATGTACACAGGACAAAGCACAGAGTGTATCAATACCACACATGAAATGTGGCTTGTCCAATAGGCAATTTTCAGTCAGTGACACCATTTGGCGCCACACTCAAGCACACTGAACAACCCACCTCGCCAGTCTAAGAATACATGCTAATCAAATCTAATGATACCTATGCACCAACACACAGAAAAGCAGTCATGCATACACATCTACCCCAAAACAACAAAGATCACATTCTCTAGAAAGCAAGCCAAAGCAATTCACTACCTAAGAAACACATACATGCGTATGTCACACCATGATACATCTGACACATATACCTAAAACAAAAGGATGCATATTTTTTGCATGTGTATATAAAATATGCATGGGTGAGTATAATATGCACTAAATGTATGCAAATGTATTCTACACATGCGTAAGATACACAGCTTAATTTTATTGCTCTATGTCATCAAGTCCAAATGAAGCATAACAATGGCAGTGGAAAGTCACATTGAAACTCTTCAAAAGTACACCCACTATGCATCAGAGGTGCTTGGTGGGATTATGGTTATTCTATAGGAGGCGCTAGTTAGTATTATTTGGACATTGGTAGACCCCTCCCGCCCCACCCCAACACATATCTAGTAACCTTAGCAAGTCATAAGTAAAAAGTTTAATTTAGTAGCATATGTGACTATGATCAAGTGCAATGGAAATGCAGTCAATCTCATTTGCACTTCACGGGTGTGGAATAGGTGTGTTACGGAAAAGTATTTAGAGGTCTGAGAAAAACGTTTACTTTTGTTATCCTTTTCAATTTCATGATATATATTTTCTTAGTATTGGCATAATTCATGCATGATATAAGTTTCACCACTTTTTATCCACTGTTATTGACATAAGAAAAGCACCTTATCTGGGGCACAATACTAGACTGGAGCACTGCGTAGCAGACTCATCATCACTACTCACAATCTAATGGGAGCATATCACTGCAAGATAGAAGAGACAGTGCAAACACTTCAACATCTCTTTCTGGATCTTTACTGGCATACAATTGACATATTGTAATAAAGGCACCAAGTGATTAGTATACAGACACTATTCTGTACTGCTTAGCAGAATTGGTTAGCAGTGACATCGCTCTTGTCTTGTAAGGAGTTGTGGGAGCAAGCTTTTGGTCATAATAAAGTATCTTTATGCTCAATGTGAAAAAATGGCATTTAGTTTTGTTTTATTGACCATTTGCCCAACAAGCATACTGCAATTTTTTTGTCAGAGAAAACAAATCTTTACCATGTTATTGATTCAACTGTCTTGGTACTGTGCTATGCATCACCAATCCATGTCGGCCTTTGTCATCTGATAGCTGTTCTACCCAGGGCATACTCTTCAGGAAAATGTTACTTTATTCTTAAAATTGTAGGACACTCTGCACAAAGTTAAGCTGGCATGTGTAGATCTCCTTACGTATAGATTTACACATACACCTAGATATAAATATCCTCATGGATGGAAATCTCCATTTCCATGTGTAAATTTAAACCTAGATTTAGATTTAGGATTCTTTACCCCCTCAAAGGAGAGGTGGAGACTCCCATGACTGAATGTACCACCGAAACGTTACTGTTTGCAGCTTTCACATGTTTGTGGACTTCTCTGCCAGTGGGAAAGAGATGTCCCAATGGAAATTAACAGGATATTTAGGAGAATTAATTTTAAATTAAAACTATAAAGATTTATTTTTAATCAAAAAATATTAAAACCCATTTCTCTAACCTCTATTAATATAGGACTACCACAGGAACACGAGACAACACACCTGCTCTAAAACTTAACATATTACATTTTAATTTAATAATTTAATTTTTTTATTTTATTTATATTTCATTTTCTTAAAGTAAGTTAACACAAATTAAATAAATTAAATTTTAATCCCCCGACCCCTTACAGTAGCATTTGTGTTGAAAGTTTCACAATCTTGGTAGCAAATAATGTATTCTTTATTGGTAATTTTAATTAAACAAGTTATCATTTACTATGTATTTTATTAAAATGTTATTATTCACATTGAACATTAACATTTAAAAACATTTATTTTAAGACATATTTAGTAATAAAGTTGAAAATAATGTAAATAAAGTTTTATTTAAAATGTTATTTAATTTATTATATTTCATATATTTCCTTATATGTTAACATCTGATAGAGACATCTAGCCGCAGATTCCTTACCTTTGAACTTCCAGGCGTCAGGTTGGATCAGGGAGATTTTTGATAGCAGTACCCCTGTGTGCCGGGGGGTGGTGGCGGTTGACTCCGCGTGAAGTCGTAGGCGTCAGGTTCGTCGTGATGTCTGTGTCGTCTATATAGGCGTCACCCCAGTGTGCTGACATCAGTTCTTTTCTTTCCGCGCCAGACAGCGCAGATCCGTCGAAGAGAGCTTTCCCCTGTCTTTTTTTGACACACTTTTTTTTACTTTTTGTCAGCTCCTTTCGTTGTGTAGGGATGTCTAGTCAAAAGACCTTGGGGTTCAAGCCGTTTGGCACCTGTCACTGCGCCATGTTGGTCACAGACCCCCATTTGGTGAGTCTCCGGTGCCTGGAGTGCCATCACAACACGAAGTTGTGCTCGAATTCCCGGCCATGGTGCCGAAGGCTTTGAGGGAGCAGTCCCTAAAACTGATTACGGCCCGGCATCCGGCGCCACAGAGGTCGACTTGCTATCTTGTTCCTGCTCCCGGTCTCGGTCGAGAGGAAAGTCCGAGCACCGCTCCTAGGGTTCCAAGTCTTCTTCATCAAAGTCATCGCAGTCAGGTAAGAAGCACCATATACAGCACAAGAAGTCAAAATGTACTTCGACTTCGCCCTGTCCGTCGCGCAACGAGACGGAGGAGCCTCAGCATTTGAGGCCTCGCTCCGATGAGCGGGTGCCTGGGCCAGGTCCATGTTTCAAAGAAGCATGAAAACAAAGGATTGTCACATGAATACAAGGTGCGCTTTTCACCAGCCCAAAACTTGGTGCTGTATAATTTCAACAACTTATAACATGACTCATAAAGTTACCACATGATAAAATATTCACATCAAAATACAGATTCTCAAAACCTAGTTGCAAAATTTTTCCTGCGCAAAAAAAAGTAACAATGATCTATGACATCATATTTATTAAATGATAAATCAAAAAATGTAGATTCATCCTTCGAGTTTCAAACTCCAAGCAGTGTTTACATATCCCAATGCATTTCGGGAAGACCCTTCATCAGGGGAACACTAAAAGTAAAAAATTATTTCCTTACTCAAAAAGACAATACATGACATATCGCATTATTTCACTCTGCAGGCTTGACAGAGATAGACCCGTGTCCCACAAGTAAATAAAGTATTTACATTTTTGATAAATGTATTTGGATATATTCAAGCTTAACACGTGTAAAATTCAATAAGGAATCGTAAATAATATGTGACACACAATATAGGACTGCACAGTGCCCCAAAGTCCCTGTGTCAAACTGACATGTGGTATATAGAAATAAAACTACACCTTATAACCCAATGTCTTCGACACATATCAAAAGTCACTTAATTCCTCACATATCCAGGTATGAAAAACGATAAATGTTCACAAGTGCTGAAAATGAAATCAAAAACACATGAAAATCTGCCACTACCATAGATTGAATGCCACCCCACCTGCATCACAATCCAATGCTGCTGAATACTTGTTAAAAGTGTTACTCACATTAAAGAGTGCCTGCAATTGCCAAGTTTCCTAATTATATTCCCGCACATTGAAAAACATGAGGTAGATGATGCAAGTCTAACTCCTACATCCGATGCCCCAGCTCTATGAAAAAAACTGTTGGAATGTTTTTTTTACCCGAATTGTTTGTTGTACTCTCCATATGTCTAATAGAAAAAACAAACAAGTACCTGTTCAGTTACTGCCTGATCTGTCAATCTCAGCCGGAGTACCTCCTCAATGCTCAAGCCTCACTGTAAAAACCCGAGAGACAAACCAGTTACGACCAAAACTGTTCCCGAGCCCCAGTGCGCCCGCTCCCGAAACCACTTCTACTTACTAATTTTAGTGTTGTTCCTGTGTATGTGCTCCTCTCGCTTCCTTCCTCTTTGCCGGCTACATTCTGTTTGTTTCTAACGCGGTGCTTTTAAACCCGGAAATGGCACGTCAACTGAAAGCGCCTTAGTGATAAATATGGTAGACAGACTTACTAAGTCAAATTATCTTCCGCGAACGCAGTAATTCAACAGTACTTAAAAAAACTATTCTCTGAAGAATATTAAGTCAACACGGATTATGATGAAAAATTATATGAAATGAAAATGTTTATACAAGTAAAAATAGTATAAAAATTGTGGATAGGAAACTCGAACCCTATGTGCAGTAAAAATGTGTATACCTGCATCTAACATCGTGAGCTACCAGCGTTTGTACGTAATTGTGCTGATCTGGTATGTATGACATCAAAGTGACCCATGTGAATTTATGCAATCTGATGTGTGACCTCGTCATAATTCAAATGTAATGGGTGATGTATATGGGTAAAAACTAGACTCTACTCAATGTTCATAATGATGTATAAGTGTATGAATAAAACCACGTGTGAAACTTGAAAGTTTCCAAAGTACACAGTTATTTACAAGACGAATAAACAAAACAGTTAAAGTGCCAGAAACATTGACGTCATCAATATGGTATTACAAAAAGCAAGCCATTTCCAACTTGTCATTTAAACCATTCGGTATGAGAGTATTAAGAGTACGCATCCAGTATGTTTCTCTTTGCGCCAAATGCTTATGAGTGTCAACATGAGGTGCCAGTGTAATTTTCTCAAGTATGGTGTAACGCAACTGCGGTATCGTGTGCCTTTTTTCCACCCAGTGTGCCGCTAAACTCGATTTGGTGTTTGCTGTCCTAATGGTACTTTTATGCTCCGTGAGCCTAACCTTCATTTTGCGTGAGGTACGGCCTACATTTACTGAGGTTCACTATCAACGTGCCGAAGTCACACCTGACTCCCTCTCAGACGCTAGTTTTCATCAGAGGAGTTCTGGACACGGTGCAGTTTTGGCTTATCCTCCGGAGCGGCAAAACCAGGCTACTCAGGCTGTGATTCTGATTTTCAGCCTCTATCCTGGATTTCGGTGAGAATGGCTCTGAGGCTGTTGGGCCACATGGCCTCCTGCATCCTGCTAGTGGACCATGCCAGATGGCACATGCAGGCTCTGCAGTGGGACCTGAAGTTCCAATGGGCGCAGCATTGGGGAAATCTCACCGACCTAGTTCAGATATCGGAGGGAACCGCAAACGACCTGTGGTGGTGACTGACAAACCGGGATTGGATCAGAGGCAGACCCCGCTCTCTTCCCCACCCAGCTCTCATGGTAGTGACGGATGCGACCCTTTTGGGAGTGGGCGGCAATCTGGCAGAAGTGGAGATCAGAGGACTCTAGTCTCAGGTGGAAGCCAGGCTCCATATCAACCTGTTGGAGCTTCGGGCGATCCGGTTGGCACTGAAAACCTTTTTACCATCCCTAAAAGGAAGGCTAGTTCAGGTGTTCATGGACAACACTACCGCCATGTGGTACTGCAACAAGCCGGGCGGAGTGGGGTCGTGGAACCTCTGTCAAGAGGCCCTGCATCTCTGGACTTGGCTGGAACAACAGGGCATTTCCCTGGTGGTTCAACACCTGGCTGGTTCTCTGAACACCAGAGCGGACAAACTCAGCCGCTGGTGCCTTGTGGATCACGAGTAGCGTCTCCATACAGAAGTTGTACAAGGTCTCTTTCAGCAGTAAGGAGAGCCTTGGTTAGATCTATTCACCTCCGAAGAGAATGCGCAATGTCAGCAGTATTGAGCGTTGGAGTTTCCATGAAGGATATTTCTCGGCAACGCTTTTCGTCACAAGTGGAGCACTGGCCTCCTGTAAGCCTTTCCGCCCATACCACTCTTGCCCAGAGTGCTCAAGAAGATCAGCAGTGACCGGGCCCAAGTCGTCCTTGTGGCTCCGGCCTGGGCACGGAGAGTCTGGTATCCAAAGCTTCTGCAAATGAGCATCGATCCTCTGGTCAGACTACCTCTTCGGGAGGATCTTCTGTCGCAGCAGCAGGGGGGTTCCTCCACCCAAACCTGTTCACTCTCCACCTCCTTGCATGGAGAGTGAGCGGCGGCAGTTGATAGCTTTTGACCTTCCTGCCAAAGTCTGTGAGGTTATTCTGGCAGCCAGGCGTCCCTCCATAAAGTTGGTATATGCCTGCCGATGGCAAATATTTTGTAAATATTGTACAGAGCGATCTGTTGACCCTTTGTCTGCCTCTCTATCAGATGTTCTTCTTTTCATTCTTTCCTTGGCCCATCAGGGCTCTGCTTTGGGCACTCTGAATGGCTACCTTTTGGCCCTGTCTGCTTTCCTTCGGCTACCAGATCAGCCGCCTCTGTTGAAATCTACTCCTGTACAGAGATTTTTGAAGGGGCTTACTCATCTGTTCCCTCCTTCTCCTTTTATTGTGCCACAATGAGACCTTAATTTGGTCTTTACCTTTTTGATGTGTGCACCATTTGAACCTATGCACAATTGCCCCCTTCGCCTGCTCACTATCAAAACAGCCTTTTTAGGAGCCATATCTTCTGCCAGAATGGTAATGGATGATGTCAGAGCTTTTGCGGGTTGATGTGGACTCCTCCCTTTAATTGGTTTACCACTGTTTAATACCGGTTGAGCTGGTTGTTTCTTGTGACCCCTGCCATTTTTGAGTCTTGATGGGAGACTGCCATTGATCCTTGTCCGGCACTGTCATTCCGTGATAGCATTCATCAGAAATTGAAAACTGTGGGTGTGCCGCAGAGAGCAGCTGTGCTTGGAGGTGCTGAATAACAGTTACGGAGGCATGAAAGCTGCATTACCAGTCGCACCAACAAGTTCTCTGACTCTCTAAAGCATTTACTCATCATTAGGGGTAAGGTGGGTTTGAATTAAAGGGAGGGAGAGAAAGGGTCAATCAGAGCATAACATTATTAGGCTCGGTAGAGGCTGTTTTGCCAACTCACAGTTGCTCTACCAAGATTGAGGCACTTGAAATGCATAAAGGTGTACAGCAGTGCAAGGGAGGAGAAGTTGGTTTGGAGTTGTTGCTACAGTCTTTGTTTCAAGTTCTTTCCAGTACTGTTCAAAAAATGTTGTTAGAATAAATTGCACCAATCCTGATACATCTGAAGTAAAACAAGTCACACATTTTGTACTTAAAACATGTCACACAGTTAAAAACTTGCCATATAGATCATCACTGTTGTACAGTTAATTTGAAATCATTGACAGCAACGTAATAATCTGTGAGAGCTTGCTCTGCCAGCACAAAAAAAACTTTGAAGTAAAGGCAAGGGAGGAGAAAGCAAAAAAAACACCCGGAGAGGCCAAAGAGATACTGAGGGGAGGCAAACAGGAGAGAGATACACACCCTGCTGTAATGGGACTCTCTTGTGATGTGCCAGCCTGGCTTTTGTGGGTAATGATGTTTCTTTTCTCCTGTTGGTTTGCTCATTTAAACAGGTTACAGGGAGGCAACAACTGCTGCAGAGGTGATTGTCACAGCCATTTACTTTTCCTGTAATACCTCATGGCTTTTACAAAGACTATGCTCCTTATTTCCAAGCAGTAGATAAACATGCAGTGAGGAGTAAGTCGAACAAATTAACAGATCCATCGGGAGCGTTGTAAATGCCTTCAAACTGCTAGTGCTGATGAGATTAATTTTTCTCCTTATGTCTGCGCAGTGAACTCATTACCCCCGTGTGAGGACTTTGTATGCACAACGTGGCATCTAATAATCTACAATACCTCCGAAAGACAGGGACAAGGTGAAGGAAAGGCAGAGTACACCAAGAGGGCCTGGAAAAGGTATTGCAAAAAGGCAAAAATGATTTGTGAACACTGGTAAAACACTGCCACAGCCAAACGTTTGTGTCTCCAAAATGTAAAAGCACTGATAAATTATTTTCATAATTTGGGAAAACACTGAAAAATACCCACTAGAATGCTAAAGAAAACCTACTGAAAACAGAAATTCATACTTATAATGTCTCCTATGTGCTACTCGTGCTAACTGTGGCATCTCAATGTGAACCTTTTACCTGGTGTGGAACACCTAGACCACACTATGAAAATTGAAGAGGTCCTCCTGTGCTGTTGAACAGTGAGAGAGTTGACCAAGGTACTTTGGATTATACACCACTTCACTACCTTAGCCTTTAGAAATCTTGCCTCCTGTGTGTGATCTAGTGGGTGTGTTTTCTACCTTTTTAATGCCTGTTCAAAATTGAGCTATGATCCTTATTTGCAATTGTGCTTTTTCAGCGCTAGTACAGTGTGATAGTTTTGCCACTACTACCAGTGCTACAAATTACCATGATTTTTAAAATAGTGGTAACCTAGATATTTCCTAAATAAAACTTAGGTATTTGCCACCAGTTCAAAATAATGACAGTCACTCTAGAAGTAAGGGAAACATTCCACCCATAATAATTTACCATTTACATCAGCTGTCTCATATTTTTCTCTAAAGACGTTTACAAACCATACACACCGTTTTCCGCTTTAAATTCCTTAGCAGTGGCATTCTTTGCCACCACTATATTTCCCTCAGCACAGATTTGCCATTTCATATGTCTTTGATCAACACAGGTAATAGGTGCACAAAGTTCTTTGCTTTCATTAATGAAAGTGGGGGTGATGAATGAATGAATGTGACCATAGTAGACATCCAGAGCCTTCACATTGTATTGCAAATAATTGGGCTAGATCCATGCTAATTTATATTTAGGAAGTTGGAAGGCACTTATCATACCACATTACACAGAAAAAGCCAACAATTCACCTGTCAGGGAAATACATGAAATGCCACACTAATCTAACTGCCTAACAAGCAGGTGTCTCAGGTTCACCAGTTTACAATCTCACAGCTACATCAGAGCTTTCCTTGGGGTATTTGGTGTCAAATGATATAAGTGGTATGGTTGTAGTAGGGGTTTTGCTGTATGGGTGAGTCTGACTGAGCAGTCCATCTCTACAAATAAATTGGATCTTGAAACTATGCTGGTGAGGTGCATGCATCGGAGAGGAAAGGCCAGGACACAAACAGACAAAGGGAGATTATTTGAGATCTGTTAGACAAAATTGATGAGATCTAGTCTAGAGAAGCCACTTGAATGTAGAGTTTGGTTTGTCTTTGTAGTAAGGTAGGGTGGTGGTGTGCTGTAGTTAAGCAAGATCCAGTATTGGGAGGTAGAAACTCCATTCCGAACAGGTTGGTTTACTTGTAGTCTATCACAATGGTAATTGTGGATGATTTAGTGCAGCAACTAAAGGAGATTTCAGTTTGACAGTTAGAAAGTAAGTAATTTCCCTAGAAGAAGGCAAGGGCTATTGAAGTGCTGATCATTGAATGTCTTTACTGAAGAATGGTACACTGGAGGGATCACTGACAGAACATCGAGGACAAAAATATCATGTGGACAGAGTATTGTGTCAAAAATATTGAGTATGAACATATCGAGAAGGTACATGCAAAAAGGTAAGTATAGATTTACTTTTTCCTAAGACCACATCTATGTACCTTGAAGATATATATATAGGAAATTGTGAAGGTAAGTTTCTATGGGAATCCAAAGTTTTACTATACTTAACTCCACATATACATACCATGACGATATATATATATATATATATATATATATATATATATCTATCGTCAAGGTATGTATATGTGGAGTTAAGTATAGTAAAACTTTGGATTCTCATAGAAACTTACCTTCACATATATATATATCGTCAAGGTATGTATATGTGGAGTTAAGTATAGTAAAACTTTGGATTCCCATAGAAAGTTACCTTCACAATTTCCTTGTCACGATATTTTGTCCACACAATATTTTGGAATCAATACTTTGCCCAAACACGACACCTGAGATTTGTCTGAAGCTAGAGGTCTGTGTGGAAAAGTGCCAGAAAATGTGATTTCCTTTTACCAGCTGCAGCAACGTCTGAAATTGTTCAGACTATTAGAAGGGTGTTATGCTTGTTTGTTTGAATGTGCCCCAGTGACCAGTATCAATATTTCTACATTTTTTAAGTGAAACATGTTTACGTTGTGCACTTTTTTTATTGCTCCTTCCGGGGAGTTGCACTGTAGTTGTCTGGACTCTAACTGGTCAAGGACGATCACATAGAAAAAACATGCTGTGGAGTACTAAAACCAACATTTGAATGAACTGCATGTCTGCATTCTAGCAAAACAAAATAAGAGGATTTGTGACCATTCTCAGTCTGGCCAGTCTCCTCCCCCTTTTAATTTTGCACTCCGAAAATGTCAAGCAATCAGGGAAACAAGTGCAGGAAAACAAACTAACGTCAATCTTCAATGTATACATTACATTGGTTGAAGAAGAAAATCATTGACATTGTGTTTTTTAATTATGTGGTAAAATGAATAGAATCTACATTTCAACAAAAGATCAACCATTGCAAGAGGCCTCAATGCCCGTGCCACTAAGAAGAAAACCTGAAAAATATTTTTAAAAGGGCCTGCCTGAATCGTACACAGCATGACAAGTCAGGGGACAGGGGCTTAGTGGTGCATTCCCCTGCCCCACATGCACTCCTCCTCTTTTTCTGTCCTACCCCCTGTGTCCCTTTCCTGGGTGGGGGAGCTTGGGCCAGCACGCCGCCAAACATCATTTAAGGTGTGTGGTGGGCATTTTGATGGCTTTTATATATCTAAGCCCCCCTGGCTTCCATCTATTTGAGCTTTTGGTGGTCTCCACAGCTGTTGGAGTGGGTTTTGGGATATCAGTGCTAAGCTCTTGTCATGTTTTCACAGTGCAACAGAAAACTTAGGGGGATATTCTCAAGAACGTGTGATAATCATCCCCAAAATAGGTTAACGCAAGTTTTCATATCGCCGTCTAGCGCAGGAAAATAACCCCGTGTTAACGTGGCATTCACAACACGGCGGTAACATGCGATAGTACCCCGATAACGCGGCAAATGTCAGCGATAACACTACCGGGACGGCGATAAAAATCTCAACCCGAATGTGAAAAAAGTTGCGATGGGCCCAACCGCAATAGAAAAATTGGCGACAAGCAGCGGCAGGCTTGCAATTCCCACGTCAGGCGGGTAAAATCACCATAAAAGCGGCAAAAAAACCAGAAAGAAATAAAAAAGACATAACAACTGCGAAGCACAATGGAGGGAGCTGGAGCAAGTACAGAGGACAACCCGAACCCCACAAGCCCCACGGAGGACCAGCTTGGGACCTCGGGGCCAGGGAAGGGCAAGGAGAAGAAGAAGAGGAAGATGCGGTTCAGTCCGCAGGAAAACAGGATCCCGATAACGGAGGTGACACTCCCACCATCCAATTGCCATTGGTGTAATTGACAGCACTAAATGGTGCACATACACTTGTCCGAGCGATGTGCCAATGCAGAGGAGTGACATGCACACAGGGAATGTGCCTAGGAATGAATTTATTTGCACATGCTGTGCCTGTGGTCATTTTTACCTGTCCCATGATTGCTAAGGACAGTCCCAATGTGACGTGCCTATGTGAAGAAATTGTGAATGATAGTGCTATTCCAGCTGCTGCCGCACCGGGGTGTGGTCCACCTGCCTCATCTTCATCATCATCGTCCGGTGCATCAGGCACTTGGATCTATGGGGCATTGGTGCGTACACATATGTTGTGCAACACACAACATGCAATGATCAACTTGCACACTATTTGGGGGCTGTACAGGAGTCTTCCACCTGTGATGTCCAGGCACCTGAAACGTGACTTCAGCATGCCAAATGAGCGCTCCACAATGCCCCTGCTGTGTATATGGGCCGCATTGTACTGCCTCTGGGCCTGGGTGTTCGGGGCTCGGAGGGGTATCATCATCCACGGGCAGAGTGCATATCCTTGATCACATGTGACAGGGGAGAGAGATGTGTCAATCGGTGGTTCGGCATTCTGTGTTGGCAGGCTCATTAGTATATTGGTGTGTGATGTGTGGGACTTTGGGATACATGTCTGACATGTTTTGCATGTGGCAAATGAGCGGCATCCATGTGTAGTACGTTGCCTCACAGCTGCTCCTCACTTCCCCCGAGCCTATTTACTTGTGTGCGCTGTGCGGTTGCAACACTTGCACTCCTAGGACACATCATTGTCATGACTGTCTGCGCATGTCTACAAGCCTGACAACGACACTGTGATATTGGCCGTTGAAGGTGGTCGGCCACGTGTGTGTAGGCCTATGGTCAGGATATGGCGGGAACAGAGACACACGCAGTAGTTGTCTTGGTGGCCATCCCGGAAGTGAACCACGCCCTGAGCCACGGGCTATTGATTTCCACTCCTACGCTGGCCCAGCCCACTCCGCTTACGCTTACAGGGGGGGACGACATGGCTACATGTCCAGGGTCTACCCCACTGCCTGAGGTAACATGGTAGTGCCCACTGTCTACGACACTACAAACACCAGCAGTATATGTCCACATGGACATGTCTGTGCTCTGCATACTTAAGTCTGTCCAGCACATCCCCTCCACACTTGGCATTGTGTACATTCTGATTCATGGGTCACTTGCTCCCTCGCACATACTTGGTTCCCGCCTCTCACCACATCCTGCTATTGTGTGGCAGAGGTGCCATTACGTGGATGGCTTGTCTGCATGTCTGGCCCCTGTTACAACATTTCCATGTGTTGTCGTGTCTGGTAGGCATGTTGTTTGGCATGTTGTATGTGATGTTGTAATGTGTGCATTCCCACAGTTGTGAGTTGTATGATTGTGGAGTTGAGGTGTGTGGTGTGTTCCGTTGGTACTTACCGACGAGCAGTGCATTTCCGTAGGTGCCATCCTCGAAGCGCTGGTTGATGATGTACTGTCGGAAGATGTAGGAATCATGCACACTGCCTGGGTAGTTGGCGAAGACGTTAGTGAAGAGTCCCCGGTGGTCCACTATTGCCTGCACATTGATGGAATGCGTGTGCTTTCTGTTGCGGTAATTGTGTGCAGTGTCAGCAGGGGGCACAAGTAGGACATGTGTGCAGTCAATTGCCCCCAACATGTGCAGGAAGCCAGCTATGGCGTAGAAGCCTTGCTTGGTCTCCAGCTGTTCCTGCGCAGTGTGGGGAAGTGAAGGTACTGGGGTACCAAGCTGATGATGGCATCCAAGACAGGTGTGAGGAAATTTGATAGGGCTGGCTGTGAGACTCCTCCGATTCTGGCAGTTGTTGGTTGGAAGGTACCAGAGGCCAACAGGTGCAGCACAGCCAGCAGCTTTGTCTGCGGAGGGATGCTGGTTCTCCGCTGTGTTGGTACCGTCAGCCTGTGGGCAATGTGGGTCAGGATGCAGAGGATGGTCGTCCTTTTGAGCCTGTAGTGGGCAGTGACTTCCTCTGGCGTTAAGTCTCCGAGGCTGGTGCGTTTTCGGAAGGACTGCTGTCTCATTCTGCGCTGCCTCGGTGGTAGTCCGGGGGGGGAGGGTCCTGGGGGGGTGGCCACTGGCGTAACGAAACTTGAGGGGGCCTCCCTGCAAGATATGTGGAGGGGCCCCCTCCGGGCTCAATCAGGAGCTCTCCGGCCAGAGTGCTGTGCTGAGGGGGCCCCCTGGAGCTTGGGGGCTGCGGGCGCTTGTGTTACGCCCCTGGGGGTGGCGGTGGGTGTTGTGGGCCTCTTGGGGCTCCGAGCTGCATGATCAGTAGCTCCATTACATGTGTTGGTCTGCCGATGTGGCTTTGGGCTGGGCTCCCTTTATACTGCAGGTTGTCGTCCTGCTTACCACCAGTAGAAGGCAGGTGTTAAATCCCTGCTGCTAACGCACCTTATCGCCTGTTTTTGGGTCACATCGCATTTCTGGCTGGTCGTTGAGAATATCGCGAAGTGGTGTTTTCATGTGTTTTTGCACGGGAACGCCTACTCTGCATATCATTAGCGTTAGCTGTCTCTGTCATCCGTGGCGATGTTTTTTGCGGCAGCTATCGCTGGTATACTGGCGATGTGGGGAGTTTGCACCAGCTTGTGAATGGGGCGACAATTCTTTCGCCACTTTTGCTGCGCTAAAGTGCCGTTAACTCGGCGATGAGTCCTTGAGAATATGCCCCCCAGAGTGATCTCCTATCAACTCTAATTTCCTAGAGAATGTTAAATGAGCCCAACAGATCATGCATTCTAGCAATTTCCAACCGATGCAGCATGAATCCAATAAGTGCTAAGGAAAGGTATATCCCCAGAATTGATGACAATTCTGATGCAGGTGATTTCACGTTCGACTTCATGCAATTCCATTTCTAAACCCTTTCTACGGAATTGTATTTGTGTTCACTTCTCTCTGTGGGATGGAATCATGTTCGTGTAGAATGTGCTAAGTCCTACTTTCATGATGAATCAGGATTGAAACACCATAGGGCCAGGGCTACAGCAGTCTGTGCGACAGGGAGGCACATAAAACCAGGGCATTTGTCCTACAGCATGGGAAGAATTGAAATGCCGGAGGGCACAGGACTTCGGCTCCAACAGTCTGTATGGCAGGCAGGGAGGCCGCTTACTCCCAGCATCACCACGCCATGCAGGCGCATAAAACCAGCGCATTTGCCCCACAGCACAGGAAGAATTGAAATGCCGAGGGCCCAGGACTTCGGGCTCCAGCAGTCTGTGCGGCTGGGAGGCTGCTTACTACCAGCATCACCACGCCATCCAGGCGCATAAAACCTGTGCATTTGTCCTGCAGCGCTGGAAGAATTGAAATGCTGGAGGGCCCAGTACTTCGGGCTCCAGAAGTCTGTGCAGCAGGGAGGCAACTTACTCTAAGCATCACGGCGCCAAGCAGGCACATAAAACCAGAGCATTTGTCCTGCAGCGTGGTAAGGGTTAAAAGGGCAGGGGGCCCAGGACTTCGGGCTCCAGCAGCAGTGCTGGTTCTAGGATTTTTGGGGCCCTGGGCTGAAAGTGAATGTGCGAGGCCCCTCTAAATTGCATAGACGTGACACATTCAGGGCTGCTTGCATCTGAAGCTGCAGCCCCTCCCTCTCCGCCACCTACAAGCACCTTTTAACAGCTCATCAAGGGCTGAAGGTGTGAGGGTGTCTTATCTCCCCGCTTGCCTCTGTGTGGGTGGAGGGTGGAGGCCTAAGGACAAACCTGAGGAATGTGTCTTCTTGCAACTAGGAATGGGGGCCCCCCTCCCCTCTGGTTCCCCTTGCTACACCATAGCAGTGAGGCCAGGGGAGGGGGCCTCCTAAGGTGGCTCACTTGCAAGGTGTCACCTTTCATGCGGTGGTCTGACTCTGCCTCATTGTTGCGGGCCCCAAGTTGGAGGGCTGACTACGGGGCCCTGGGCAGCTGACTACACTGCCCATGCCTAGTGCTGGCCCTGTCCAGCAGTCTGTGTGGCAGGGAGGCTGCTTACTCCCAGCATCACCATGCCAGGCAAGCACATAAAACCAGCGCATTTGTCCCCCAACATGAGACGTGCGCGGGGCGTGCCCGGATGAGTACAAGGGAGAAGATTACGGCAAGAGCTGGCCCGTCTGTGCCCGTCAGAGCCCAGATGAGGCTGGGCTGAGCCCCGTCTCTTGGCCCCATCTTCTGTGCTTAATAATGCCATCAACAAATCGGCTTGCCTAGGGAACTTAAGGCACAAAAGTGTTTTTTTCTTTTCTTTTTTTACCTGACTGTACTGATATAAAAATGGGCAAATGTAAGGGCAGCCAAGTGACTGACTGTGCAGAGAAAGGGTATCATACCATCGCAGAATAGCTCTTATAGATCTTCTAAACAAAGTGTTTGAGTAAAGAGACCAGCCAGTAAAGTGGAAAAGAGGCTGACTCAGGACCCCACCGTTGGGGAAATTGATCTCAAAGATTTTAGTGGTAAATGTCCAGATAGATTATACCACCTAGATAGCCAAACAGAGAGATTAGTAATTTCTGTTCCCTGGTTTTTGATGAAACTGAACGACTTAGATGAGAAGCTAATTTACTTTCGGTCAGTTAATGGAAAAGGTGACCAAGGGAACAGGATTTAATGCCCATTAATCCGCAAAGTGCCCCACCCCAAAACTTGCAACCCCAGCAGTTAATCCATCCACGAAGTATCCAACTGAAAGCACAGAGGGATCACAAGTCACTCTATGACACTCTGTGACAATCCTATGGCACGAAGATCATATTCCCCCAGGAGGGCTATGGGTCCTGAGAAAGGTGGGAGATAGAAAGAGGAAGTTTGTAGCAATCAGAATCTCTTAAACAAGCACCGTAAAAATGCAAGCGAGGGCTCTGACATCCACCCCAAATACCTCCAGAGTGCACCCCCTATATTGTAATTCTGGAAAGCGTGTCCAAGCTTGATCCTTCGTGCACAGACATCCATGTGTCCCTTTTAAATAGAGTGAGTCATTGCCTGAGGAAACGCTCAGGATGCACTTGTGATCGGTCTAAGGAGCTTCTCACAGTAAGGAGAATCTCATGGGTTGGGCCCTTTGCAAAATCCTCATCTGGGGATTGTTTTATAATCAATTTCAGAAGGCCAGATCTAACACAGTCCATGTTACATTGTATATACCTGTTAATTTCTCAGCAGGGGAACATCAAAGCACATCCTTTAGGATTCTTTTACGGCCCAAAGATAAATCACTCAAAATCTATCTCTGGTGTGGCACAACACATTATCCCCATAGGACATAATGATGCAAACTTGTCCCTTCAAGATAATGTGCAAGTCTCCAACAGGTTTGAGGTTCTTTCATTCTAGAACAGCTGGACTGACCACTACACACCTCTGGGACCCCCGGCCCAAAACATGAGTCTAATCCTTATTCTATGACTGATTTATCAACGAACAACTCCAACTCAGTGCAATCACGGATCCTGGACTTCAATTCTTGGAATGTGGTGGACCTGTGGGCTAAATAATACAACCCTGACTGGTTACAGTTATTGGAGCAGTATTGTCTCATTCCCTGCATATTAACAGCTATTCAACATTCAGTGCCCCAGCCTTTTCATCAAGCTGAGGAAGGGCTAAAGGTGGTTTGACAATTTTTGTATCAGTCACTCTTGCTGGCATAACTGTTCGAGAAATGCACTGTACAATGTATTATCAAATGTTATCATTTAAACTTCAGAAACCATTTGATTTGCTTTTGAGTAAACTCTACCATAATGTTTTTGACCCATCTATTACTAAGGATGTGGATGATCATTTGTGTAAGGTTGAAAATTATCATAGTAAATTTGGGTAGGAGATCTCAATATATGTACATGTGATCCTAAAATTATGATGACCTGTGGTCTTTGAGACGTGTCAGACTCACCAGTAACACATTTTAGACATCGTTTGTGGGAGCAGGCTCGTGTTCTATAATTGAATATATGATACTTTCTACGGATTTAGTATCAGTTCTCCATAATTATGAGGAAATCATAAGCTGTTTAAGTGACCACAACCCACTCTCCTCAGGACTAAAAATGCACCTTGATAATAAAGGCACTAATGTTATACAAAACAAACTTGAATATACAAAGAATAAGTGGCTGTGTATCCAGTGGAATAAGATTGATAAAGAACGATTTATGAGGGACTTAGTAATAAATAATCAGACACCAATCGCTACTATTTTACAATGTGAAGGACACCCTAGTGATGTCATCCAGACATTTACTTTCCTGAGCTCTTACATTGCAGCAAAATTAACTAAAAACATCTCCATGGATGGAACTAGTCCAAGTTGGTTCAATCATGTTTACTTCAAAGCCCACAAAACCCTTAAATTGACTTGCAAGAAACAACTCCAGGACAAGTAGGAGTGGTAAAGGCTATGAAAGCTTATAAACAAGCATTTGTAGCTAGGAAAGCTGAAATCCGGAACACAGCATGGGAAGACCTCAAGGCTGCAAGGTTGAAGGACCCCCATGCCTTTTGGAAAGTTATGAATTGCCCTTTCTATTCAAGCTATGACAGCCCAAAGGTAGCTGTAGTTATCTCTGCGAAAGCCTGGGCAGCACATTTCTCCAAGATGTTTGAGCCCAGCATCTCAACCCATTTAATGGCGATGGGGGAAGAAATTTATATTGATCTTGAGGCTGCTATTGCTTTGAGTAATACAATCAAAGTATGTGATGTTATATCAGCTATTGAAAGCTGCCCTAAAGATAAAGCGATTGACCCGGATAAAATGTGGTGGGGGTCCGCCAAGGCTGTGTATCGGTCCCATTACTTTTCTTACTATATATTAATGGCCGTGAGGATTACTTGTGTTCTAGAGGTAAAGATATCCCCAGGATTGGCTCCTGCTTGGTCCCAGTACTATTGTACGCAGATGATGCAGTGCTAATAGCAACAACAACTAATAAGTTACAGACACTCCAAGATGCCTTTAATATGTTTATGGCCAATCTGGGGTTAAAGGCAAATCTACCTAACTCTTTTATAATGAAATGTTGCCCCAGGCTTTCAGAAAGTGGGAAATTTACAGTCGCTGGGTCAGAGGTCGTCAAAGTCCCAAATTTTACCTCCCGGGGCATCCCATTTGCTTTCATTTTTAATTGGAAGTTTTTATTAAATGTTATAACCCTACCATTTCAAAAGTCTATTGAGGCCATTTTTCGATTTGCCAAAACACTTGGTCATAAACCAGTAAAAGAGCTAGTACAAATTTGTAAAAGCAAATGTCTATTTATTGGCACCTTTAGTGCAGGAGTGTGGGGGTATAATAAAGTGATTGCCTGCTGAAAGTGGCAAACAAATTTATAAGAAGGCTCTGGCTGTTCCACAATCAGCTCCCTCTAAGTTTTGTCAATCAGAAGTGGGACTTGGCTTTATAGAAGACCATATCAAACTCCAGCCTCTTTAACTATGGCTTAGAATATGGAGGAACCTGAAGTGCACTTTTGTAGAGCCGTTTTGGCCGCCTGCCTCATTTTAGACAACGCACTAGATATTCCATGACTCTTTTATGGGAAACAAAGTTTTAATGGCCTAGGCCTACCAGAGCTTTTTTTTAATCCTACTCACCCTTCTGATTTGACCTCTTTTGTAGTTAAATAATTATTTAATAGACATAGTCAATTCACGTGCTTGGTCAATTCGGAGAAAAGGCCGGGGGTGTTTTTAAATGGGAGTCTGTCACCAGAATTGCATCTACAAGTAATTATCAATGAGCAACATAAGTTTTTATTAACTAGATTTGGGCTTAACTCACTTCACTTTTTGCTGGCTTTTCCTACCCACGGAACATGATCTCCATCTCTTTCTCCGTGCCCTTGTGACAGTAATACAGCACAAAGCACATTGCACTTTAGATTATTCTGCTCGTTGTATACTACACAAAGGAGATGCTTTTTGCTCCCACTTTTGAGAGAATCGAAAATTCGATCTCATAAGCTGGCACTTGCACGCTTACAAGGGAGCATAGAGCTGTGTTGTGCTGTGTTGAATTTTATAATAAGTGCTTTGCGAACTCGAAATAAGTATTGAGGAACTGTACAATTTTTTGCCGTAATAATTGGTGTAATTTTAATTATTGCTGTATTTCATATTAATATTTTCCCCTAACTGTGATATGTATTTGATATTGATGTATTGATATTGTCATTTTTTCTTCTTCTATGAATTATGGTGGCTCCCCGCAGCCGAATAAAGTATTTTTAACTGATTCATGATTTTGAGAACTAGATTATCTTACCTGCTAGAATTGATGATTGTGGAGCTAGTGGAGTTAGTTGTATTTTTAATGTATGTGTTTCTCCCATTATCTCTATGTTTTTGTGCACTTGGAAATTCCCTGGTGTCCTGTGCTCTTGTACAGTTCTTTTTTACCATGCATCTCTGTGTAACACTAAACAGACTGAGCATAATAACTTAATAAAGCAACAGTGAAAACCGTGCAGCTAATAACACAATGGTCTTCCCCCATCCTGCGATCTTTTCCACACCACACCACACCACTCCATCTCCTGATCCTGCACTCTTCTTTTTTCATTGAATGAAAATGGGGTAAGTAGATCTAGTTTGATGCTTAGATGTATGGTGCTTGCTATGTTTAGAAGACAATCCCACACCTGTTTTCTTAGCCATTCATTTACATTGCTCTCTCTGTATATAAGTTTCTTTCATTCCCAACCCACCCTCTTTAAACTTTTCCTTCTCTGTCCAAGTTCTACCTGCGCCCACCCATTATGTGCACTGTGATAGCTTCTCAGGCACTATCCTGCTCTACCTCAAAATAATGGTTAAGCTGAACTTGTAGTTTGCCGTTGAGCTCCACCGTTACTCATATTTGGTGATTGGGACTTTTCCTGGCGCCCTCCAGTATACATCAGTCACACTGGTCCACCACCAGGCCATAAAATAAAGGAAGCCTCTAGTGTGCCCTTCAATCTACTAAAGCCTGCTATGGCACTGACTTGCGCTTGCTGGCCTACCACCTCTAATGCAGGCCCATGCATTTGTTTGTACCGCTCAGGCAACAATGACTAATCGTGAAGACTTCACCTCATAGATGGAAAGTCACCCATGCCTCGCTTCTACTGGTTCATGCTAAGCAGTACATTATAACTGTGTAGGTTGCTTGAGCCCTGTTCCACTTTTTGAATCCAGGGCTGCCAGAGTGGATCCAATGGTTACTTGGCTGGCCTCCTGATCAGAGCCTCAGGGACTTAAAATGCTTCAGCCATCTTGAACCAGCACCTCGACCGAGCTTGCATGAATCATACTCCCCAAGTGGCGCCTCTCCAATCTAGGACCCTTGATTGTGGTGTTAAAGGTGTCCAAAGAGCCAAAATCCAAAGTTTGGAACTTAGAAAATCTCTGGTTAAAAATTGCTCTGAGAACCAGGAGGAGATCGGGAGCAATCTGCTCATTTATCCGGCCAAGGTGCATCAGCGGTCAGCCTGACTTCGCTGCAGCTCCGGCTACGCTCTTCTCCGCAGCTGCAAATCCTGTTCAGCAGTCTTTCACCCAAGGGGTATCCGGCCTCATAAAACTCTCACTGAACACAGCCTCCAGCCCTGTCCCACTGGAGAGTTTCGACTTCCAAAAAAGTGACTGATGGGCAGATGTATGACTATTTCATTTTGCAAGTCTCTCATTTCGATTTTTTGTGACTCGCAGTTAGGGACTCACAAAACAAAATGTACTAATGTGTCTCAGACACATTTAGAGATTCCCAATGGGGTCACAATTGACCTGCCTCATCAATAATAATGAGGTAGGTCACAATTTGCGACCCATTGTGAATGACCTGTAATTACAGGGATGGTGGCCTGCATGGTAAGCAGACCACCATGTCTGTGATTGCTTTTTAAATAAAGCAATTTCTTTTATTGAAATGCATCCTGTTTTCCTTGAAGGAAAATGGGATGCATTTAAAAAATAACAATTAAAAGCTACTTTTTCAATTTTGAAGAGCAGGCAGTGGTCTTTTGGATGATTGCCTGCTCTTAAAATACGTTGGCGCCCACATTCACAAAGGGGATGGGGTCCCTTGGGGACCCCTTCCCGTTTGTGAATGGGTTACCACCTCCTTCACGGAGTCGGTAAAATATGAATATTTTGTGACTGCATTCCGGTCACAAAACCTTCATACATGCCCCTGTGACTCGCTATTAGGAAGAGACGCCCTTGACATGCCCCTTCCTAATACCGCCCGCCTCGCATACCCTATTTTGCAAGATGGTAATAGGTTACCGACTTGCAAAATAAGGTTAGTACATGCTAAAAGATCTTTTAGCGGTCGCAAACAGCCCGATTCTCCATTTGCGACCACTAAAAACGGTTGTACATCTGGCCCTAAGTCAGAACGAAGTAATGATCATTGCAACTTCATCTAGCGGCTCCCTGACGACAACGATCCCTCCTTGGACAATGCCTGCAACTTTGGTCCGCTGAACTTTACCTTCTCATAAAAAGTTTTGGGAGATTCCCTTTAAATTCAGAGGTAAGCACAGACTGGGCCCAATCCACTCCTTGTATCAGACTTGTGCTCCATCACGGTCGGCCCATATTTTTTTTACTTTGACCAGGTCTTGCTCAACTAGATGTCAGCGGTTGGCGCTTTGATCTTTTAGATGCTAGTTTTTATCTTAAATTAAAAAAATTCATAACTCTGGTTCTACTGACTTAATTTTTGTCATTTTGGAGTCAAATAATTGATTACAATTTAATCTATTCTAAATTGGTGTATGAATTTTATTGTGTTGTGTTTTCATTTTATTACTTTTTGTGTGCTGCATCAATACTCTACACATTGCATCTAAGTTGAGCCTGACTGGTTTCTGCCAAGCTACCAGAAAGTCAAACACACATTTATTTAGTGAGTTTTGTGGTTCACCCTGATAGGGATTGTGGCTGTTACTTGAGCAGGGTTAACATCCCACTCACCCAACAACCCAATTTCTCACAAATACTATTTCTGTTAACTCAGATTTGGGATAAGCTACAGAAATGATTCAACCAATATTTTTAATATTTTATCAAAATCCAATTCACTGGTGAAGTCGAATTTTGATAAATATTGAGAAAAGTAACTTTTAAAAAGTTAGACTTTGTCTGCCTGAACCTCCAGTAGTCTAATAAGCATTAGCTTGCTAGCAGCTGGGACCTGTCAATGCTTTCTCTTAATAAGGTGTGAAAACTGCTCTCAGAGTAGAAACAATAGCTAGAGCCTTTTGGCAGGAAGGCCTGGGTATGAGGTGTGTGACTATTTCCAGCTCAGAAATGCCAGCTGGAGAGAATTCAGAAACATTGTTATTTTGAAAGGGACCAGGGTGAGGTCTGCCCATTCACATTTAAGTGGAAATGGAGATCTGAGAAGAGAAGCCTTTGTTCCATGGACCAACAGTATGCAGCTTGGCACCAACCCAGTGGGAGGTGGAACTGGTATCAATGGTTGATGGGGTTGTGTAGGATGGGACTGTTCATTTCCCTAAACACACCTGTGGCTGGGACATCAGAAACCTTCAAGTGGAGAAGGATACTACTGCCAAGTTAAATTTTACTCAGAGTAGTGCACTGTAGGATAGTTTGCAGTATGGCAAATATGATGTGCTGTAAATTTGGAATGGATTGACCCTGGGAACCTTTATTTCATTTGGTAAGGGAGTGTCCAGGAGTAACCTCCATCCACTGGTTGTTGAATCCTTCAAAAGTGGCACCTCACCTCTAGCTCATCAGAAAACATCTCTTCCTGAGGAAAAACAGAAGAGGACTGGACTTCCTGCTTGTGACTTGTTCCCACATGTACCCTGGACTGAGAAGTGGACAACAAGGGTCAGTTAGCTGACCCTCTGTTAGGGACACAAACATCTGCAAGATGCCTTTTTCTTGGAGTGCCAGCTGACCAGTAGAAATTGGACCTAGATTGAACCTTGCTGGTGGCTTCTGCTGGAGTGAGTTCTAGCCCCTAATTGTTGTCCGTGAGGTCATGGTAGCTTTAGCAGAGACCAAGAGTAGGTGCTCCTGAAAGTCCAATAAACTTGGGACTAAGAACGTTTTTGGACTTCCTAGACCTCTGGAGCATCAGTGAGACTACATGGAAATGGTTCTGGACTTTGAGAGCACTTTGTCGGATAGAGCTCCCAGGCTTGCCCTGATGGAGGATTTAGAGTTCCAATAAGAGAATAGGACCCTGACTTAGAGTCTGACGGGCACGGTACTCCATTGCAAATTTAATAGAGTACTCTGTCCTCGGAAATGGGGCCCTCACACACCCTTGCAGGTGTCACACTTCATCATCGGGCTTGCTCCTCGTTGGGCCGGCGCTGGGCCCATTGAGAGTGATGTCATCACCTACTCGAGAGAAACACTGAGATAAATGCTAAAACATTTTGCTTGGTCATCCATTGGAGAACTTCACCAACGACCTACCCCTTCTCATGTGCCTCGGGAGGGCCCTTAACTTTCACTTCACATCACAGCTTTGGAAAAAGATCTCCAATAAAGAGCCCCCTTGAGGGTGCCCATCAGGCATTGCAGCACTGGCCCGACGAGGAGCAAGCCCGATGATGAAGCATGACACCCGCAAGGGTGCGTGACGGCCCCATTTCTAAAAAGGAACTACTCCCCTTGCAGTGGCTCCTTTTCTCTGACCTACTCCCCTTTGTCCTTTGTCCCCTTTAGGAACAACATACCTTTTTCTTTTTAGCATGAAAATTAACAGCCATGATGGCAGTTCCTTTCAATGTACAGAGCTGGCCACTGGGCTGGTGATTATTTCTAATTTTGGTAGATGGTTGCTTGTCAGAGTTGTGGAGGTAATATCCTCCGCCACCCTGATGGATGGAGTACCATTTGTCAAACCTTAAATCAGGCCCTAAGCCGGACGGTAAAAATGTTGATAGGGCAAAGACATGAAAAGTATTCACTCGACAAAAGGGTCTTTGGCGTCCACCAAATTTGTATTTTCCCATTATGAACTTTTCTCACCAATGCTACTGGCTTGAGTGGGACCTCATCCAATAGGTATCCGACTTTGAGTGAACACCTCTGGATACAACCTGCAACCTTGTCCTCATGGAGGATTTTGACTTCTATTTCAGAGACTAAGCCATAAGATAAAATCTTTACCTGAAATGACCTGCTTAGGTAATCAAACCACAGCTCCATCTCGGTCGGCCTAAAATCATGCTTATGTCCCAGTCAGCTGTGACCAGCGGCTGATTGGCAGTTTACCTTTGCATGTCGCTTTTTGTCCTAAAACTTTTTAAAAAATCATATTTTCTGTTTACCATATTGAATATAGTCATTTTGGTGTAATTTTTCTTATTATGTTTTTCTCTATTTTTAGAAATTGGGTGTGGGATTTTTATTGTTTCACTTTGACGTCTTAATTGTTTTGGAACACCTAAATACTTTACAGACCTTTCATTAAGTTAGGAATGTTTTTTTTTTTACCATGGCTACCAGTGTTGGAGCCCAGGTTAATTTATTGACCTATAGTTTGGATTTAACCAGATTTTGGACTTATTGCAGGTGTTAGCTAATTTAGGTGAAAATTGGTATGGTAAAATGCATTATTTTACCATATTATTTTCAAACTTTTCTCAAGGTAGAACATTCCTTTGAGAAAGATGGGCTTACTCGCCGCACTTCAACTTTGAGGATTGCTCATGCAGACCTCAGGTGGAGCCAGTGATAGAAGTTGAACCTGCAGGGTAAGTGGAGGGTGTCAATGGGGAAGAGACAGTGGCATACCAAAGACATTTTAGTTACCTGCACTTTTTTTTTTTTTTTTTTACAATTTAAGCACCCCCTACTTAACATTCTTTCTCATTAATGTCCCTACTGCTTCAACCTGATATTTCACTAATTTCCTCTTCTGTTTCTTAGTGCCACACTAGTTGCTCTCCTCACACTTCTCAGCGACCTTACCAATGTCTTCATCTTTACCTTGCTCCACCTTTCTCAGTGTTTTGCACAGCCACTGTAGTCCTTCTCTCCAGCCCTGACTCTTTTTTCTTCTGCACCGTTCATGTCTTTCCTTTGCATCTTTCCTGACATAATGCTGTGGCTTCTCGAAAGACCCTCCATTCCTTACAAACTAGTCTTCCTGCCAGATGCTATTATTTGACTCTATAATATACCCATATAGGATATGTTATGGTGGGTGATGGAAGCAGTCAGGCCATCAATTAGACAGGCAAATGTGGATCGTATTTTAACTTTAAAAGAAAATCAATGGATTTGCCGTACAGACAGTATTACTAAGGGACTTAATTCAGCGACTGAATGGCACTCTCTTGCTTGTATCTGTTGAAAGCAATGCATTATGTACTGTCACCCGCATTGATACCTCTGTAAACAGTGGACATTGTCTATCATCGTTTCACTGTCTCTGGATCCTGCGGTTGTCTGAATCCAACAACTATTGCACATGCCAGTTGTATAAAATGTATAATGCACTTTGAAAGATCATACATTTTCTGAGAATGTATTCCTTAACCACTAAGTTAGTATTGTTGCAACCATTTGAGCAATACATCGTGGTTTATTTGAATGTGGTCAATGCCCTCTTGTGTATCTGTAATACTGATCTCATGAAAATGTCACCATTATGTGGTATTGTAAAAATGAGGAAACCACTATGATTTTGTTGTATACCTATATATATATATATATATTGGATTTGAACACTCGATCTGTATTTTTCCCCTTTTTCACACTTTGGGTGTCTTTTACAATTTGGAAAAAATGTTCACATTATTTCAAGGCTCAACTCTAAATTTTATTCTAAGTTGCAGCCACATACGTTCAATCTGCGAAATTCAACTCGTGATTTAACTTTTGAAATGTCGATCTAAGCCGTAGCCGCACACTTGAAGATGGCAGCCGTGTGTCTTCTGTTTTTGTGAACAATGCGGAACGTAGACACTCCAAGTCGGCTGTTACGTGTTATTAAACAAATACGTGATTAAGATAGTTCGCTGGTTCAAGTTTCTACATGAATTTAGCCATACATGTTGAATCCGCGTAACTCAATCCGTGATTTAGAAGTTGAACTTCTACAACACCAATCTAATTGTGGCCGTGCATTTCAAGATGGCAGCCCGGTTTTGTGTTAATAATGTGGAATGTAGACACTTTAAGATGGCCGCCTCGCTTTATTGAATAATGTGGAATGAAGATAGTCCGCTGTCTATACCATCGGGTTTAAGCTGTCCCGATAAAACCGCGCCGTTTTAAAGCTCAGTTTGCCGTCTGGTTTCTGAAAGCGGGACACATGTGAGACTACGACTCATCGATCACCGACTTGGTAAGCTATGTAATGATTCGTGCAATGGGTGTTGATATTGCACATTTTGATGCAGCTAGGGTCAAGGCTTACCTTTTGTTTTTAATAGATTCTACAGAGCGGTGCCTTCTAACTAAATTACTCGGATAGAGACTACTGCTCTTCTGGTATAGGTAAGCATTTAAATATCTCTGACGATGTATAGCTGGTTTGCAAAATAGATGCATTAAGGTTTAAAGCATGTTCCTCTTTGCTTGTTTTCCAACAGTCAACAGTGTGCACTGATTGGCACCTTCTTTAACATTTAAACTGGATAGTGGTCACTGCTTTTCCGTTATAGGTAAGACAGGCTCCCTTGCGGCGCAAAATGAAGTACAACAATGTCTTCTAAATATGGTCTCTTCATAGGGAATATGAGGCCGTGCTAAATATACATGCCAAATATACACCACTGAGTGGTTTCTTCGATACACATTCATGTGATTTGTCTTAGTGAAGCAGCTACAAGATATGACTGGAGGGGTTCAATGCAGTCTTTTCATCGCATATACTATAGGTTATGTAGCCTCATGATACAGTCAGCAAACATCGATGTGAATGCGTCGCTGTATATTAACGCATATGATCCTGCATTGTCATATTGTGTCTTAAAACGAGGCCTTGCACCTATTAACATGAGATGTTGTAAAACTACTTATTTTTGACAGTCTTATCAGTCATTTCCTTTGAGACGTAAGGGGCGTCCCCGTTTAAGTTAAACTGTTCTCTTCCCTTTCAAACAATTGTTTCAAAAAGGTTAGGGATCATGTCATCAAATTGATATGTCTTGCGTATCACAGTTACGTATCTGTGCTTGATCAAATAGCATTGATCCTTTGAATTCTGCTGAATTTATCATATTTGCATGATTTATAAACAGACATTTTTTCTATTTACAGTTCATATACCTAGAGGAGCCCATTCGTAAGGCCCTTATGGTGTTTTTAAATTTTGACTCATCTGGCTCTAATTGAATACTGAACTAGATTGAAGTAAGTTAGACATTTTTGTAAAGACTCATTTTGAACTGTTTCTGGTGATAGCTTGAGTATCACTCACTCTCTTTCGTGAAAGTATGTGATCTACTTCTATCTTGACTCCATTTCTGGGTTAAGGTTTGAGTTGCACACATTTGGCTATTTTACAACGTGGCCATATTTTTCTTTTTTATACGGGTTTGTCTTTTCTTTCTTTAAAATATCTTGTCATGGTAGACTTTTGATGTAATTTTATACGTTATGTTCATACAGGGGACTTTTTAACAATTGACTCCACGTCCTGAAGATGGTCTGACAGACAAATCAGCCACAACAGACCGAAACGTCGACTGACACATCTACTTCCCAAGCATTTGTTGCTTTTTAGGAACTGTTTTCAGTTGTTTCAGATTCATTTCCTTTCTCATTCTCATTTGGAATAGATGTTTACACCTATGATTTGCAGGTTGTTTCATATATCCTCTATCATGGTGTTTTGTTGTATTTGAATGTACCCTTCTTAATTCTGTTTACATTAAAAATTGTGTACCTTTGAAAAAAAGATATACCCGTGTTTGTAAATTTTCTGCTATTGAATATTTATGTTTTGAATAACCTCATTGATGTATTGATTGTTCAATGGTTAGCTACCAATTGTGACTTAACGCACAAGTTATTATTTTTGTATAAAATTTGACTAAGAGTAGCTAATGAAATCCCTTGAAGGCACCTTTACTGTTAGAAATGGGATCTCTGGTTGGCTAAGGCTTGCGCCAAAGCCAGGCAGAGAGCACCACTCTAGTCAGGGCAAGGGAGTTACACACCCAAGATAACCCCTGCTCACCCCCTTGGTAGCTTGGCACGAGCAGTCAGGCTTATCCCGGAGGCAATGTGTAAAGCGTTTGCGCAACACACACACACAGCAGCAACACACTAGGTACACCACAAAAGGGAACTCCACACAAGGTTATATATAAAAATAGCCTTTGTATTACCATAAACACATTAGATCATAATCACACATATACACTGGGCCAACTGGCACTGGGCAGTATCTACAGGGGATTATATACACCTGACAGGGCCAATTGGGCCACTGTCAGAACAATCACAAAGGGAAATTAGCAAATGTAGAACATATACTAACTGTAGCACAAAATAATAAATGTAGTCAATCAGTAATAACAACCAGTCGCTACTGGTAGAAGAAATGAACTTGGCATCATCAACTTAGCATAAATCCCATTATTATAAACATCTTACGCAATGGGCCTCACCAGCATAAATACATTACGCAAGTAGGTACTCCCCCTAAACATCATAACATGACATCGGGCATGAACACCTTAGGAAATAATTGGCATAAATACAGTGTGCCCCAATCGGGGGCACAACGCACTAAACTGGCCCCAGGCCAACTGGCCTTTCACCAGGCTCAAATACCCAACGTCCAGAATGTCAGGCCGGGCTGCAACAGCAGCAAAGCAAAGTGCGCCGGTGCACAACCTAAACGTGGCAGCTGCCCACTACTTGTTGGGCAGCTGTAAAAATGAGCACGGGCACCAGCGTGCCCCCTGAGCCCCTCTCTGGGACTCGCAATAAAACTGACTCCAACGTTGCAGCTGCCCGCTCTCTCGCGGTGCAGCTGTGGCGAACAAAATGAGCACTGGCACCTATGGTGCCTCTGGAGCCCCACTCAGGGACTTCTATCACCAAATTGCCCCCAAAAAGGAATCAGCACCGGCACCACCGTGCCGCTTCAGGGAGCGTCCACACTGCTCCACTTGGCCCCTCTCGCCGGGGCTCCTCTGGCCTTCAAGGTCCCCCCTTCACCGGGGCACCTCTGGGGCAGCTCACGCACAGGAAGCCAAAAGTTCCCACACAGCCCCACTCACCGGGGCTGCTTCTCTTCGCTTCTCCGGCCCTTCCTCTCGGGGCTCCTCCCCTTCTTCCGGCACCACTCACCTGGGACAGCACAGGACTCTAGCCGGGAGCCCTCGAAGCTCCGGTCCTCTCCCTCAGGATCTGGTGAGCCTGCGAAGCTCCGTTCACCGGTGCAGGCATGCGGGGCTCTCCTCCTCTGCCTGGGGAGCCCCGCCCATCGTCAGTCAAAAGGCTTGCCTGGCTTCCGCTTTGCGGTATGGCCGTTCTCGGCCACCGTCAAATCCGGCCACACGCGGGGCTCTCACGGCGGACCAGGCCACGAAGGCGGAGTGGGCTCCCGCCGGCCTCAGGCCCCCACGGAGTGAAGTCTCCGTTTCTTCTCTGGTCACGTCCCAGCGCGGGGTAGGCTCCCGCCTGGGTCTTCACTTATGGCCACGGAGGCGGGGTAGGCTCCCGCCCTCCTTTAGGCCCCGCCTACAATCAGGCAGTCTGCCTGTTTTCCGGGTCGCGCTCTGAGCGGCGGCTCCTAGCACACGGAATAAATGCGGGGTGGGCTCCCGCTGTACAGAGGAAGGTACCAGCATGCGGGGTAGGCTCCCGCCTCTCAAGGAGCGCACCATGCAGGGTAGGCTCCAGCTTTTAGATGCATAAGCGCGGGGTGGGCTCCCGCTTCCTTCCAGCACCTCGGGGAATCCCTACGCCGGGATTCCTCTAAATCATCAGGCAGCACAGCGCTGCAGGCCGCCCACGCTCCCCCCGTCCTGGGAGAAGATATAGCGCTCACGAGGCGCTCAATCCACAGTTTCAGGGGCACGAGGCTGGGCCCAGGCAGGCCAGCTCACAGGGTCTAACCACAAAAAGCTGCTCCTAACTGAATTGCCACTACGAGGTTTGGGATGTATTTGTAAGTGAAGGCATCTCACAAAAAGTAACGGACTGGTCTCACACACCACCTGGTGTCATGCTTCATCATTGACCAGTCCTCGCCCTCTAAAACCTTGGTTTGATAGAGGGCGGGCATACACCTGACGACAGGGATGCACTTCTAAACTAAGTGGGGGCCCATAAACAAAAAGTGTGGTTAAAAAACATTATAGTTATCTTAATCGTGTTTTTAATGTTAAAGGTAACTATATGATATTAAAATCAAGTGACGGTATGTGGGGGAATTAATGTCCCCTATCCGTTATGTGAGAGGTCAACATGTTTCTGCCTTAATGGCCCGCTTGGGTCCAGGGCATTCGTCAGGACCTAAAAAGAACATAGAGGGCTCCGTTCTTACCAGCTAGTGGTAAGAGTAAACCACTGTGTGGGCGTGAGCACTGCCACACTCCACAACTTGATGGCCTCTAATTTCAAGCCTGTAAAAGAGAAATTGATTGAGAGAAATATATACACTGCCAAACCTTCTAAGTAGTTGAGAACTGAACGCAAAACATGCATTGTTTCAGAAAAACATAAGTGACTACTTATGTGACATGTGACACTCTATTTGTGTACATGAAATCAAATAAAAAAGTGAGAATATAAATCTCACTGTTCTTACCCTAGATACCAAAGCTACTTGCCCCATGGGAGGAGGGGAGGGGAAACCCCTGTAGTCAAACCCTGTTGAGAAACCATGGTACACATTTAAAATAATTCTCAATAAGAAAAATAATTCTCAATAAGAAGAAAAAGGGAAAAAGGTAGATGAAAGAACAGTTTTTTGATCTGTGGCAAAATAAACCTACACATGCAACACCATCTGCCTATCAGGTAATTGAACAACCATACATTCAAACAATTCTCATTCACACCCTTACTGCATCAAGGGAAATTTCCCATGTGGATCCTAGGCGACTGCTCCCGGTCCTCCCTGATGAAGAAATGAGGTAAAGGAGGTCGCGCTATATATAGTGCACTCTATCACACTAATTATCACCAAATGGTTCACAGGTGCTGATAATAATCATGTGATTTTTGGTTTCCTGTGTCACAAGAAAAGGCAGCCTGACCTACCCATGGCGATTGTATGCACATGCTCAGAGTGAACTACAGCTAATCAGTAGGAAAAAGGTTCGTGACTTCCTGTGTCTATTGAAACGAATGCCTGATTCTAAAATGGCCGTGCATGCTTGCAAACAAGGAAACTTTCCTTTTCAAGTTTCTACAAATGCTCAAAGTGGCTAAATGTACGCGCATGTACAATGCTGTAAATACGTGTATGTTCTATACTGTTTTAAATAGCGCGCGATAGAAAATTGCGCGCGATAAAAATTGTGTTCATCCTCAAAGTGGAGAACAATGAATCTGCCAACCACGGTCAGAAAAGGGGGGTGGGGTTGGTTTGCAGGAATTAACACCTCACCCTTGGGAAAAATAAATAAAAATTTTTATTATATAGGGGGTATAGTACTCAAATATGCACAATGAGGGTCTCAATCAGTTAAATGTAGCCTCACAGATTGTCAGTGCTTTATAGAGTGAATCCTAAGGTACACTAGGCGTGCCCAAAACATGTAGATAATGTGTAGAAATTAAATTAAAGATGGATTTTAGGGATTCCTATTGTCCCATCTGGAGCCATGGTATTTCATCGTTGAGGCCTTGTTGCCAAGAGCGGAGACGAAACACCCATCGTTGTTCCCTCACATGTAGAGCTTTTGTAAGATCAAACTTGCGTTTCTTCATCACTTCTAGGATTGACCATCTTAGGTCTGTGTCATTATGGTTTTTTTCTGTGAAATGACGCGTCAGTTTAGTGTTGTTCTTTTTACATCGGATGGTACTCCGATGTTCACTGGATTCGTACCTTGATTTTCCTAGTAGTCATCCCTACATATCTGAGGCCGCAGGGACAGGTTAGGAGGTACACAACATTCTCTGTGTTACAGTTACTGAATCCTCGTAACTTCCAAGGTTTTCCAGTCCCTATGTCTACCTCCTTGGTGTTAGCGGTGAGACTGCAAGAAGTGCAGTTCCCACAAGAGAAATGACCCACAGGTCGTGGGTGGGTCCACAAGGTCTGCTGTTCTCCATCCTCTCTTGTTGGTGTTTTTGCGTGTACCAATTCATCACGCAGACTCCTGTTCCTTCGGAAGGCAAATAGAGGTGGTTGCCACTGATTGCCTGCACTATTAAGAATGTGCCAGTTTTTCTCACTATTTTTTGTACTGTGTTTGAGGCCGGGGTGAATGTAGTAACGCACACCAGTCTTTTGGTGTCTTCTTTAATTACATCCTCTAATAGAGCTTCTCTTGAATTGTTCCTTGCACGTTTTTTTGCTCTTCTCACTATTTTCTTTGGATAATGGCGTTCCAAAAGTTTGTTCTCCAGCTCTCCCGCCTGATCCACATAAGTTGTCATATCGGAACAGTTTCGTCGTATTCGGAGGAATTGGCCTACCGGGAGATTTTGTCTCAAAGCCCTGGGGTGGTAGCTTTCAAAAAGAAGTAAACTATTTTTATCTGTGGTCTTGCTATGGACCTTAGTTACAAACCCTTCATGAGTTATGGTAATGTCCAAATCAAGGAAGATTGCGTGGTTCTTATCAATAGTGTGTGTAAATCTGAGATGGTTGTCTATTGAATTAACCCATTGAACAAATTCCATTGCTCTCTCTTCTGTTCCGTGCCATACAATCAGCACGTCATCAATGTAACGCTTCCAAACCTTCAGATGTTCCAGAAATCGGTTATTTGGATTAAGGATGTAGTCTTCCTCAAATTGCTGGACATAAAGACATGCCATACTTGGGGCAAAGGTACTGCCCATTGAAGTTCCGGTGATCTGGTGATAGATGGAATCCTCAAACTCAAAGAAGTTCTCTGTAAGCGCTAATTCAGCACATTCCATCACAAAATGTTGGGGGTCATGAAATTCCACTCCATATTCAAAAGGATATTTTCCACCACTTCCAAAGTTCTTCTCTGTGGGATGCTTGTATATAGGGCTTCTATGTCCATTGTAATTAATATATCTCCAGATGGGTCTATTTCCAGATCTCGGAGAAGGCAAAGGACATCTTTAGTGTCTCGAAGGTAAGAATGTGATTGCTTCACTAATCGGTCTGAGGAACCAATCGCAAAACTGCGAAAGGGGTTCCAGGACTGATCCAATCCCGGATACGATGGGTCTACCAGGAGGAGGGGTCCGGTTTTTATGGATCTTAGGAAGCGTATAGAATCTGGGCATCCTAGGATTCTCATTGATGAGGAAGCTGGCTTCTTGTCTGGTAATCCAGTCGTTGGTAAAGGCTTCCTCCACCATGTTCTTAATCCTTGTCATCAGGGGGCCTGTTGGATCATTTCTATGTATGGCATAGCTGGCTGTGTCTGAGAGAAGTCTTTTACATTCCTCTTGATACATCTCCTGATCCATAATCACAATAGCACCCCCTTTGTCTGCTGGTTTTATCACAAGCTCGTGGTTGTTCTTCAAACCCTGTAGTGCCGTACGTTCATTTCTTGTAAGATTTTGAAACCCCTTGGTGCTCTCGAAGTTGATGATATCAATCTCCTTGAGAACTGCTTCCTCAAAGGCTAAAACTTGACAAGAGATATTCTGGGCAGGTGGTTGAAAAGTTGACTTCTTCCTGAGTCCCGTTGTCAATTGTTCCTCAGATCTATCCTCATCTGTACCAAAATAGTCGCGCAACTTGATTTTTCTAAAGAACTGCGCAAGTTCTGTATGAAGTACAAAGGGATCATTCTTGGGTGTCGGGACAAAGCCCAATCCTTTGAAGAGGACACTCTCTTCTTCAGTTGTCAATGTGTGCTTACTAAGATTAACGATATTCGTTAGTCCCTGCTTGTCGAGGGCATATTCGCTTTCCCTTTGCTCCTGGTGACCACCGGGGTGGGTTGTTGGTCCTCCCACTGGACCCTTGTATTCCTTCTTTTTTGTTTGCCTCTGCCTCTGCCCCCGCCCCGGTATAAAAAAGAAGGCTGGGGGCCTTGTGGAAAACCAAACCCTGGCGGGAAGAAGGGTTGTTGCCAGTACCCAAAAGAGGGGGATATTGTTGGGTCATAGGTTGGCGATAGCCTTGTTGTCTGCTCTGCTGTTGTCCTGAGCTCTCGTCACTACTACTGTCACTCCTTTCGTCCCCGAGCTGAAAGTCCAGTTCAGTGGGGTGGGTCTGAACCGTTGCCTCCTACCTGCTTGTTGTTGTACAGGTTTATCATAATGTTCATCAGTAATGTATGGGTACACTGTTTCCCTACTAAACTTCTGCACATCTTTCCTAAGTTTAGTTATTTTGGACTGTGTGAGATACTCTTTGTACTCAGTATGGTCATTATTGATTTCTTCAAGTTTTTCTTAAAGACTGATAACTGCACTGTTGTCTTCAATCTACATTCACTTTGTTGAATTTCAACAAGCAGGGCATCCGCCAGCTGTCTGGCGGTGTTGATAATCAAAATAAGCCAGTCTTTCGTACACTTCCAGGCAATGCACGACCAATTTATGCGAAACTCCTTGTTGTTAAGAAATAACCTTGGTTACACAGGAGACCTCGGTGTCTGAGCTGAAGCAAGAGTATACAATTTACCAATGACACTTTTAGGAGAAGAATTAAATAACTAAAACTCAGAAACAATAATCCCCACACACGTGATTATCTAAATGTAGAGTTTGTAGTGCAACCAGTTGTCGCTGTGGTACTGCGCAAACGTCAAGTCCTATCCTCACCGCTGACAACCAATGTTAGAAATGGGATCTCTGGTTGGCTAAGGCTTGCGCCAAAGCCAGGCAGAGAGCACCACTCTAGTCAGGGCAAGGGAGTTACACACCCAAGATAACCCCTGCTCACCCCCTTGGTAGCTTGGCACGAGCAGTCAGGCTTATCCCGGAGGCAATGTGTAAAGCGTTTGCGCAACACACACACACAGCAGCAACACACTAGGTACACCACAAAAGGGAACTCCACACAAGGTTATATATAAAAATAGCCTTTGTATTACCATAAACACATTAGATCATAATCACACATATACACTGGGCCAACTGGCACTGGGCAGTATCTACAGGGGATTATATACACCTGACAGGGCCAATTGGGCCACTGTCAGAACAATCACAAAGGGAAATTAGCAAATGTAGAACATATACTAACTGTAGCACAAAATAATAAATGTAGTCAATCAGTAATAACAACCAGTCGCTACTGGTAGAAGAAAGGAACTTGGCATCATCAACTTAGCATAAATCCCATTATTATAAACATCTTACGCAATGGGCCTCACCAGCATAAATACATTACGCAAGTAGGTACTCCCCCTAAACATCATAACATGACATCGGGCATGAACACCTTAGGAAATAATTGGCATAAATACAGTGTGCCCCAATCGGGGGCACAACGCACTAAACTGGCCCCAGGCCAACTGGCCTCTCACAGGGCTCAAATACCCAACGTCCAGAATGTCAGGCCGGGCTGCAACAGCAGCAAAGCAAAGTGCGCCGGTGCACAACCTAAACCGTGGCAGCTGCCCACTACTTGCTGGGCAGCTGTAAAAATGAGCACGGGCACCAGCGTGCCCCCTGAGCCCCTCTCTGGGACTCGCAATAAAACTGACCCCAACGTTGCAGCTGCCCGCTCTCTCGCGGTGCAGCTGTGGCGAACAAAATGAGCACTGGCACCTATGGTGCCTCTGGATCCCCACTCAGGGACTTCTATCACCAAATTGCCCCCAAAAAGGAATCAGCACCAGCACCACCGTGCCGCTTCAGGGAGCGTCCACACTGCTCCACTCGGCCCCTCTCGCTGGGGCTCCTCTGGCCTTCAAAGTGCCCCCTTCACCGGGGCACCTCTGGGGCAGCTCACGCACAGGAAGCCAAAAGTTCCCACACAGCCCCACTCACCGGGGCTGCTTCTCTTCGCTTCTCCGGCCCTTCCTCTCGGGGCTCCTCCCCTTCTTCCGGCACCACTCACCTGGGACAGCACAGGACTCCAGCCGGGAGCCCTCGAAGCTCCGGTCCTCTCCCTCAGGATCTGGTGAGCTTGCGAAGCTCCGTTCACCGGTGCAGGCATGCGGGGCTCTCCTCCTCTGCCTGGGGAGCCCCGCCCATCGTCAGTCAGAAGGCTTGCCTGGCTTCCGCTTTTGCGGTATGGCCGTTCTCGGCCACCGTCAAATCCGGCCACACGCGGGGCTCTCACGGCGGACCAGGCCACGAAGGCGGAGTGGGCTCCCGCCGGCCTCAGGCCCCCACGGAGTGAAGTCTCCGTTTCTTCTCTGGTCACGTCCCAGCGCGGGGTAGGCTCCCGCCTGGGTCTTCACTTATGGCCACGGAGGCGGGGTAGGCTCCCGCCCTCCTTTAGGCCCCGCCTACAATCAGGCAGTCTGCCTGTTTTCTGGGTCGCGCTCTGAGCGGCGGCTCCTAGCACACGGAAAAAATGCGGGGTGGGCTCCGCTGTACCGAGGAAGGTACCAGCATGCGGGTAGGCTCCGCCTCTCAAGGAGCGCACCATGCAGGGTAGGCTCCAGCTTTTAGATGCATAAGCGCGGGGTGGGCTCCCGCTTTCCTTCCAGCACCTCGGGGGAATCCCTACGCCGGGATTCCCTCTAAATCATCAGGCAGCACAGCGCTGCAGGCCGCCCACGCTCCCCCGTCCTGGGAGAAGATATAGCGCTCACAAGGCGCTCAATCCACAGTTTCAGGGGCACGAGGCTGGGCCCAGGCAGGCCAGCTCACAGGGCCCTCCAGCAGGGAGGCAGTCCCTCGTGGCGGTTCCTCCTGGGGCCCAGCAGCAGCAAGCCCCCCGAGTAGCACAAAAAGCACAACAGAACTGAACATTTTCATGGGGTCACAGCCCTTCTTTTTATACACCTTTTCCTTTGTCTAAAGGTGCAGGGTTTAGGGAAAACCAGATGCAACTGGTTTGGGGGAGCTTTGGAGCACTTTGTTTTGCTCAGCTCCTCTCTCCTTTCACAGGACAGGCTAGGGACATCAGACGCACCACAGGGGTGGAGCCAGCATTGTGGAGGGAAGGCCCAGCCCTATTCAGGTCCCAGGTGCAACTCCTCCCTCCCATCTAGATGCAGATCTCTCTATTCACCACTGCGCTGACTCACCCTGCCCCTCCTGGAGCCACACACACCTCCCAGCCCCTGTCACTCACAAAGCCAGACATGCAATTCACATCAGGCAGGCAGACACAGAGCACACATAAATGCCAACTTCTAAAAGTGGCACTCCTCCACTAGTCACAATAAATCTGCGCACACCATTGCGCAGCATTTATTCTCACGAGTTCGCACATACTAAACTCGCCCCTGCCCTCCTCTCACACCAGGAATTACCATGGACACACACATCCCCCATGCATTCCTATGGGAGGGCAGGCCAATCTCACCACATGCACTCAGAGTGCGCCCGCACTTTACACTGGGACACAGTGCTAAAGTGCGCAGAGGCCTAAAACCATCAACACTACACAGGGAAAAGGCTAGGAGACAGGCAAAAAGTTTAGGGGTGAACCTGCCAAAAAGGGCCAAGTCCAACATTTACCTATTATTATTTGACTCTGGAACATCTGACAGTGCTCTTATATTAAGTGGGAACTGACCGAGCACTGCCTGCATCCTGAGTGAAAACATGTTTATTTTGTCACTGTTATTTACAGTGGTAGTAGTACACACATTGCTTTTGACTGAGTCCTCTGTGCCAGCTGCAGGTGAAATTGTTCCTGATGCTGTATCAGTGCATATGGCTTGGGGTCCTGTTATAACTAAAGACATTGAGCAGGGCTGTCATACTATCTCATGATTTTTGGTGTGTTTCACTTCACTGGCTCCTATGTTGCTGGTAATAGGATTGTTAAGCATTCACTTCATGCACTGAACAATTATTTTTCATGTATCTCATGTTCCAGGATGTACTTGTTACTTATTTTATTTTGCATCACTGGGAGGTGGACTCATTTGTGTGTGTTTGTTTGATATATAGGCAAGGAACCCAATAAAGCCAGTTTTATGCACAACTCGCTTGACCCATCTCCACATTTTTTAGCATTGACATAATGGGGCACATTTACTAATATTTCATGCAATGCACTGCAGCAACCAAAGTTGTTATGCTGTGTTGCATGAGAGGGAGAGTGCAGGGTAGTGCCATATCTTATAAGATATGGTGCTGCTCCTCACTTCCCAACGATGAAGAATATGCCAAGATATTGAAAGACATTTGCCTTGGTATTTTAACAAATGAAGCAAAGAATATGCTAAGGACATGAAATACAAGAAAATTATTCACACAAGATGCTTCTATTCTGACCTGTACCCTCCAATGAAATCCCACTGAATCATTCTCAAGAGTTAACCTGGCACCCAGTATTGATATCCCACTACTGAAGCATTCAGAGGACTCTTTGGTTTCACCTCTGTCCTGACCGGTACAATACATTGGTATCCCCTCATTGAGATAAAGAGATAAACAGGTAAGTGTAAATGAGAGATATTGAAAAGAAGTATATAACATCAGCAGCAGGTTGTGTGTGTGTACGTGCATGAATGTGTGTGCACATTTGCCATGTTCCCATCAACATAAGATAGTTTGCTTTCAGTTTTGTAATGTGCATACTACAAAGTTAGCTTTAAAATGCATGTGACATGCTCAAATCTCTCTAAAATAGCCCACGGTGTGTGTCAGATGCATATATCTACCTGTGATCTCTAATGCACAAGTTCCAGTTCCAGTAAAATAGCTCTGTGATTTATTTTGCATCAGTCTTTCTACACCTCAGGGCGTATGTTTGAATCCTTCCAAGATCAAATGAGCATTTCACCATTTCATGCTTGGCAAAGTGAGTACATGCAGATATGGTAACATAACAGTTGTTGCTTAGTATAGGATTCAAGACCTTTAAGTATCTGATCTGCTCCACCTCTTATACAAGTTTAAAATTGCATTACCATAAGAGCTGTACAGAAGAAAAATAATGCATAGATGTGAAAAAGAGAAAGGTAGAAACAATGGAACAGAGGGAGTACGGAAAAATAAAGAATCAAATAAACAAATGAAGAAAGGAAGTAGGACAGATGGAACTGTAGAAAAGAAGGGAAATATAATGAAAAAAGGAATTAAGAAAGAAAGGGAAGATGAAATGGAGAGATACAAGGAGGGGAGAAGGGAGTGATGAAGAAATAGGGCAGAAAAGACGAGGGAGTACACCAAGTCAGAGAGAGACACTCAACAATCATTGAGTCATTGAGTACAAATAAGCATAAACTCTTCACAGGGCTTGATTACAAGCTTCATTTGCATTCCAGAGGGGTCAGTGACAAGAGTTACTGTTTCCCTCAGATTTATGAGAAAACTGCCGAAAGCAAGCACAGGCTTCAGGTGAAATCCCAAGGCAAATCAGAACCAAAATGATTGATTCCCTTAGTAATTCTTCATTTCTTAGGGGACCCGCAGGCTCCTAGTTGTCATCTCCCAGTAAGTTCACTGTCAGCTACAAACCTACCCCTAGAATCATTAACTCTAGCGGGGAAGTTACCAGGCGGGATACCAGGTCACCCACAATGAGTATCTCATTGATTTTACCTAATATCATTTTTATTTAAAAAAAAATATACACAAGTCTTCGAAGTAAAAAGTGAACACCTTATATGACTTTAAAACAGATACATCACTGTTTTAAAACCAGTCTGTCAAAATATCTTTATTTGGCTTCAACAATTGCCATAAAAGCACAAGCAATTTACTCAAAATCGCAAATCGACAAAAAAGAATACAATTGAAACTATAACTAATTTATAAACAATGCCACACTGTATCAGCAATACAAGCACTATGTCACAGCACCTAGAATAAAATTATGCACAGTGTATCAGCTATACAAGCACTATTTAACAGCACCTAGGATAAAATTATGCACAGTGTATCAGCTATACAAGCACTATGTCACAGCACCTAGGATAAAATTATGCACAGTGTATCAGCTATACAAGCACTATGTCACAGCACCTAGGATAAAATTATGTACTAATCGATTGTGCTAAACGAATCTTGGCTAACTAATAATTAGTATCCAAAACACGTGCAATAATACCTGTAATTACTTTTTCCAAACATGGTGTATGTTTCGCTAATAAAGTGCAAAGTGATGAGGACTGAGATATCATGAACAATTGATTCCAATTTTCAAAGCATTTTTTTATTTTTTTTATTCTAAAAATCCACTTTACAAAACAGTTGAATATAAACTTAGAACACATGTTCAAAGTACTGATTTTTTTCTTGGCTAGTTGTTGCAAAACCAGTAATGGCCGTCTCGCCATGGAAAGCCTAAATCACGCCATATTGGAAAGAGGTATCGTTTTCTAGGCAAGATGTAAAGTTAAAGGAAAACAATAAAGTGTAAAGTGCTCTGAATATTGCATTTGTCACAAGGGCATTCGGTGAGCCTCTCAAACCAGGTGCCACAATTAAGGAAGACAACCCAAAAAATGAAGGGGTATATTCACAAGAACGTGTGATAACTACCGCAAGAGTAGCGTAACGCAACTTTCAATAACGCAGCCTATCACGGGAAAATAACCCCGTGTCAACGTGGAATTCACAACAAGGCGGTAGCATGCGATAGCCTGCCGAAACCGCGGACAAAGTCTGCGATACAACCACCACGATGGAGATAAAAACACAAACCACAACACCAAAAAACACGCGATGGGCCAAATCGCGATAAGAAAACAGTGACAACCAGCGCGAGGGCAGCAATACGCACGCGCAATGCGGGAAAAAGCACAAGAACAGTATACGGAAAATGCCACAGAACAAAATACATCAACAGCGGAGTACCACGGATGCACCCTGGCCAACTGTAGAGGACAACATGCACACCACAACATCCACGCACCGTGGAAGAACAGAACCCACAGGCACACCGCTTGAAAGAGACCAGTGGCAGACAAATCAGAGCAGCAGGAGCGACACACCCACCGTGCAGCATACGCACATAAGCAGAAGTGCACCCGGACAGTGACAACATCCCGGTACAAATAGCAACACCTCCACAACTGAACACAGGACACAACTGGATCGGAAAATGCGCACAACCTGGCAAATCACACCTGAAACCCCAGGGACATGTAACATGACAATGTACAATTCCAACCTGTGACCTGCAAACATGTTTTATTCACACATGCAGTGCAATTGGACATCCACTACTGTCCCATGAATGCCACGGAGGGTCACAATGTGACGTCTTCATGAGAAGTAAGTGTCAATGATGGAGTCCCTACGTGCCATTCCTGCCGCAGCTGCAGTGGGATGTGGGCCACCTGCCCCATCACCACCATCATCGTCCGGTACCTCTGGAACAGGGATCCATGGGGCCCTGGTGCGAACACAGATGTTGTGCAACACACAACATGCAACGATCATCTTGCACACGACGTCCGGGCTGTACAGGAGCTTCCCACCAGTGCCGTCCAGGCACCTGAAACGTGACTTCAACACGCCAAATGTGCGTTCAACGATGCCCCTGGTGCGTATGTGGGCTGCATTGTACTGCCTCTGGGCGGGTGTGTTCGGGTCTCGGAGGGGTGTCATCATCCAAGGGCAGAGTGCATATCCTTGATCACCTGGGACAGTGCAGGGAGAAAAGAGTCAATACTTGGTTCGGCAGGACGTGATGGCAGGCCCACCAATCCAGTGACGCCTGTGCTGGCTGTGTGGGGGGTGAGTGTAAGCCAGCCCTCAGGGAGTAGCATGTGCTGGCAACTACACCAACAGTCATCAGGCACACAGACATGCAATGTCTGAACTACAAGGGGGGATGACTCGAGTCGCACAGGGCTAGTCGCCCCGGATGCACAGCGGCCGACACGGGCCCACCACCACGGGATGCTGACCTGCGGGAGACCGGGGTAGGGTCATGGGGGCAGAGCAGTGCCTCACATGTGTCATGACCGCATTCCGCATCTCCACACGTTCAGCTGTTGTGTGGTTGTGGTGCCATGTGGAGTCTGTATTGGGTGCAGGGGTAGCCCAGGATGACCATGGAGTGGTGTAGTCGTGTCTGGTAGGGGGTCGTGTAGTTTAACATGTCGGATGTGGTTAGGTCACGTGTGCATCCCCACAGTTGTGCCTTGTGCGTTGGTGGCTGTGGGATGTGTGGTGTGTTGAGTTGGTACTTACCAACGAGCAGTCCCGTTCCATATGTGCCATCCTGGAAGCGCTGGTTGATGATGGACTGTCGGAAGATGAAGGAATCATGCACACTGCCTGGGTAGTTGGCGACGACATTGGTGAACATTCCCCGGTGGTCCACTATTGCCTGCACATTGATGGAATGCGTGTGCTTCCTGTTGCGGTAGTGGAGTGCAGTATCCGCAGGGGGAACAAGTGGGACATGTGTGCAGTCGATTGCCCCCAACACGGCCGGGAATCCGGCTATGGCGTAAAAGCCTTGCTTAGTCTCCAGCTGTTCCTGCGCAGTGTTGGTGAAGTGAAGGTACTGGGGTATGAAGCTGAGGATGGCATCCAGGACGGGTGTGATGAACTTTGATAGGGCTGGCTGTGAGACCCCTCCATCTCTGGCAGTTGTTTGTTGGAAGGTCCCAGAGGCCAACAGGTGCAGCACTGCCAGCAGCTTTGTCTGCGGAGGGATGTTTGTTCTCCGCTGTGTTGGGACCGTCAGCCTGTGGGCAATGTGGGTCAGGATGCGGAGGATGGTTGTCCTTTTGAGCCTGTAGTGGGCAATGACTTCCGCGGGCGTTAGGTCTGTGAGAGTGGTGCGTTTACGGTAGCTCCGCTGTCTTGCTCTACGCTGCCTCTGTGGTGGTCCGGGGGGGGGAGCGGGTCCGGGTCCTGGGGGGGTGGCAGTCCAGGGGGTGGTGGCGGGGGGTGTTGTGGCCCTGTTGGGGCTCCGAGCTGCATGTAGAGTAGCTCCATGGCGTCGTTTGTTCTTCGGGTATGGCTGTGTGCGGGACTCCGTTGCCTACTGCAGGTGGACGTCCTTCTTTACACCTGCTTGAGGCAGGTGTTAAATACCTGCGGCTACCGCACCTCATCGCCTGTTTTGTGTTCTTATCGCCGATGTGGCTGGTCGTTGTGAATGTTGAGGTGTGATGTTGTCTCTGCTTTTTACACGGGAACGCCTACTCTGCATCTCATTAGCGATATTTGCGAGGGTCCTCTGTGGTGATGTTTTTTGCGGCTGCTATCGCGGGTAAACTGGTGCTGTGGGCTGCTAACACCGGCTGGTGAATGGGGGGGTAAATTTATCATGACTTTGGCTGCGATGAAGTGCTGTTAATTCGGCAATGGCTCCTTGTGAATATGCCCCGAAGTGTTTAATATGAAGTGTGTTCCCTCCCTGTAAGTAAGTATATATGGTACTGAACTAAATATTTGCTTAGCTCTTTTGTTAATCTAAATTCTTCAAGATTAACAGAGTACAATTGCTTCACCATATCTTTGCTCGTTAGTGCAGCTGTTTCTGGGTTATTAAAAAGGTCCTAGCCCAAGCCCTAGTGACTGAAAAGTGTTTTTGTAAGGACTAAGCAGGAAATGTTTAATACCTTATCCAAATTTTGACAGTCTCTTGTAATTCCTTGGATGAGACTCAGCTCTTGGCTCCACCACACAGAAACCCACAATCGGGGAGGGTGGATGTTTATATAATGTGTAACATAAGATAAGCCTATATCACAATGACATAAAAAGAAAGAACAACCCTGAGGGTCTGACAACATCCTCTGTAAAAACAAGTTCTCAACTTTCCACAAATCGTTTGACACTTCATACCCCCACAGGCCAATTCCATATAGAGTAAAAGACAAACACTTGCTCTCATATAATATGAGCGGTTTAATTTACAATAGGTATATGTCCAGGTTTTTGTGCAAATCTATGAACTGCCTCTGAAGAGCTAGACAATTACTGAGATCCTATATTAATTAAATAAGCCCAAGCGAGTGAGGAATGAAAGGAACTATCTAATGATGTAAAGGTCTTGACCCGACCCACGCTAGAGTCCTCTTTTATGTGTACATGCCTTTTTGTATTCCTTGGCCCGCAGATCATAGTAAATGTCTTAGATAAATTAGTGTTATGATCCAAGTGGTTCATAAAAACTGTGAAATTATTTAAAAGCTCCTGAAGACCATTTATTGTTCTGGCCAGGAGAACAGCATTGTCTGCATAAAGCAGCACAGGTATTGGACGATTGCCCACAAGAGGTTGGTCCTTGCAATGCTTGACTGAGTGGTCTGCAAACTCAGTGATATATAGTGTGAATAAAAAAGGTGTCCGGATGCAACCTTGACGAACCCCTCTCACAGACTTAATAGGGTTAGTGAATTTCCCTCTAGGGCCAAAACATAACCTCAAAATTTTTTGTGGAGACTATTCAGAGGCTTCTCCACCACCATCCCATACATGATGGATGAAAGCTTCAAGCAGGGGACCTATTGAAAGTGCTGGTCAAGTTCATGAATGCCAGATGGAAGACGGCACCCTTAGCTTTAGTATATTTTGCAGTGATTAAATACAAATTTAGGGATTGTTTAACAGTCCCTAAACCATGTCGAAAGCATACTGGAGATAAGAGAGGATTGCATTCTGTTCAGCCAATATTTCCAGTCTCACCAGCAGGAATCTACCTAAGATCTTAATTGTGTATATATATTCTTTATTGTCCAATTAATAAAAATCATTACAATAAAAACGACAGATTTCATAAAACAGTGCTGCTACTTACAGTCAAGAATTGGGGTAGTAATAACATACCTTAGTAGCCATTGAGATTGCATAAAATATCATAAAACAGTATTTCATTCATAACCTGATAAGAACATTGCATTTCAGATCTTAATTGTGGAGTGCAGCAAAGATATTGGCCAGTGACGGTGAGGGCTGCGCCAATCACCCTTTTTTAATATTGGCACAATTGTGGCCTCCAACCATTTAGCCGGGAGCCATTTAGCCAGGAATGGGTGCATGATAGCAGCCCTAAATACACCAGTTAATGATGGTCCCAATAAGGCCACATTATTTTTAAGCAGTTCCATAGGGATTCTATCTGGGCCTTGCCACTCCTTATTGCTTGTCCAACTCTGCAATCTTGAAAAGGGGCTAAAGTGCTTATATTTCCTATCCTGCAACCCAAACTCCAATGCCAGTCCCTTAGTGTTGGTCTGACTATGGGAGTAAGCTGAATGAAATTGTCAAACTCCACCTTTGGAGTATGAGGCTCATTAAAAAACTGGAGATTAATAATTTTCCAAAAAGCACGGCTGTCCTTTAATTCCCCTGCAGCAGTAAGCTCATCCCAAGCATTTTTTCTGATTTCACGCTTCCTGTGGGCCTTCACAACTTCCTCCTACATTCCCTAACTTCCTTACGGATTTGCAGTTTCTTTTTAAAAGCTACTAATTCGTTTCTGTGGTCCAACGAACAGGCCCTGTCGAACCACCTATCAGGCTTTATCCCTCTTACGCTTCAATCCCTGTTCAACAGGGCTTTTAACGATTCACAAACTGCAGAATAATAAGTGATGGTTACTGATAGTTCTGCCATAAAAGCCAAACAAGCCTCACATGACCTTTGACCACATCAGCCCTTTTAGTAACCGCATAGGATCTAATTTACTCCATTTAATCACTACACCTTCATTCTTTACATAAAATAAATCTGCTCGGTTCGGTAAGTATAAATCCAACCTCAGGTTAAGTTCAATGGTAAATGGGTTATGGCTACTACAGCAGTTAGGTGTACAATTGAAATTAAGCATCCACGGATGTATCTCATGGGAAAATAATACATAATCCGTGGTTCTGCTAGCACCCCCTCCTGTGAAGGGGGGCAACAGTTTAAGCCTACTTGGGCTGGTTTCCGAAGCAAATAAGAGGTTGTACTTCATCAGCAGATGGTTCAGGGCTTCACAATAGCGATGATGAGGGAAATAGGTTGGGCCCTTATTTCTGTCTGTCCCATCACAGATTTCAACTGAATAGGATTTGCACAAGGAAGGGTTAAAATCTCCCACCAAGATAACATTAGCCACATTCTTTCTATCGGAGGTGAGCCTATCTAATTCATATTCTAACTCGTTCCTTATTTGTGTGTTAGCTCTAAAATGAAAATTATTATAATTCAAATTATTCAAAATAATCTTTCTTGGATCGTATGTTCATCGTCTAGTAGCAAGGTGTGGAAGCAAAGATTCGCAACTTACTGACCGGGCTCACAGCAGATGTTAAAATGCATAAACCCCCCTTGTCTCTCCCTGAGTGAAGTCCCTCTGCTGAACTACTAAATGAACGATATCCATCTAAAAAAATATAATCAACTTCCCATGTTTCCTGACAACAAATAATATCCTACTGACCAATAAAATCAGTCCAATCCAGATTATCTAATTTCGTGGCAATATCTGCAATATTGCAGGACATGATATTAATGCTATTGCCTTCATTAATATTTGCTCGGCCCGACTGGATCCCACAACAAGTGGTTGAGCGATTAGTCACAGAGGTAGAATACAGATGCACAGGGATCTGTTCACCTTCTCTAGAGGAAAGAATCAGTCTGCCACAATGTGGGCATCAGTCGATTTCTTCCACCGCTTCAAGAGGGGAGAACGAGTTCCTAGTTTTTATGTTACACTTCATCAGTACCTGACCCTTACTGTCCATCCCCCCCTCTAGTATCCCCCTCCTGTGTGTTATACAGTCAGGGGCCTGTAAAAGCCTAATGGCAGGGGTCTGGTGGTACTGACTTGCTCATGGGCCTGATTGAGTGTTTGGAGAATGTTCTTAACAATTGCAGGGTTCTTAAAATTTACTACCACACAATCTCTTCATATTCAAGCCCACGCAGGCCACTCTCCTAACCATTACAATCTTCTTAATCAAATCTTGCCTAATACCTAGATATCTCGACAGCCAATGCACTACTTAAATTAAATCTCTCCAGTCTTCTCTTTGGGTTTCACCAAGGTGTGGAACATTCTCAAAAATAATGACATATGGTGTGGATGCTGGTGGTAATCGTAAATAATCTTTGCAAGGAGCTGTATTGGGAAAAGATCTTGGAGTCGTATTGGGGATGGGAAGTGCTGCAGTATCTAGCCCCTTAGAGTTAAGTCGAGGAACATTCGCCCCAGGATCCCCAAATTCCCAGCTGGAGATTTCCCTACCCGCAACACCATTCGCCTTTCTCAATTTAGTCGAGTTAGTACAACAGCTCGGAATTCCCATATAAGTTTTGTCTAAAGGCTTCTCGCTGACAGTGTGTGGGCCAAAAGCCACCTACCCTTGTTTAGCATAATTGATAAGTAATCTTTGTTCCAAACAACTCATTCTGTCCAGCACCATATAACAAACATTTTTAATTTTCTGTTCCAACATGGATAAACCACTGTCTAAGTGATCACATAAAGCCTGATGCAGGTCTTTCACATTGAGAGTTTTAGATGGACTTAACACAAAATGGGCTTCTGCCTCTTTAGCCACCTCCACCTGTGTTGCATGCCTCTTAATTACCAGATTTTCAGTCCTATTGCGGGTGGAGTGGATTTCAACCCTTTTCAATTTTTGCCTGGGGGGGAGGGGGGGGGGTTTATCAGGCTGAGATGCACCCTCCGAGACAATAGATAAATAGCTGTCAAAACAGCAAGGGTAATTTACTGGAGCTGAGGAGATCTTGTTTCCCGGCAATAACATTGGCAAATTAACATGTTGCGGGAAGCCAAATGAAAACAAGCATTGGAAATGCAATGGGTCTCGCATTTGCTTGAGTTAGAGCTATTGGCGTTGTAAATGACAACGTCTTTTACCCATGTGTTATGGAGTGTATGCATGTGGTGTGTAGTGGAATTATGTGGGTTAGATTGTAATTGTTAGTTGTGTAATTGTGTGGCATAGAATTGTGTGGTGTGGAGTGGATTTGTGTAGTGGAATTATGTGGCATGGCATGCAGTGGCAATATGTGGATAGTAATTACGTGGTATTGAGTGTACTGGAATTATGTGGCGTGGGATTGTGTGTTATGGAGTGTAATTATGTGAAATGGTATTTTATGTTGTGGAATTGCATTAGTGGAATGGAATTATGTGGTGTGGTGTTGAATTTTGTGGCATGATCTTGAATTTTGTTATCTTATTTTATGGTGTACGAGTTTACTGGGCCTTGTAATCATTCAATTTGATCAAGGTTACAGACAGTAGCAGCTGCTACCGGTCTGGGTGGAGGAGGAGGGGGTAGGGGAGGATTCTTGAGCAAAAAAAAGAAGAAAAAAAAACTTACCTGTGTGGCCGGTCAGTCGCCACCTCTCCTCCATCCTCTTACTTCTTCTGGTCTCCTGTACCGGCTGCTAGCAGAAAGCACCCGAGCTCCCAGGCTTCCCTGAGCCAATCACAATGCTGCAATGCAGCGTTGTGATTGGTCTGAGCGTCGTGGTTCGGCGCTCAGACAGGGACTGGGAGGCTTTGCATGTTCCTCATCAGGCTGTGTATGGACAGCCTGGTGGGAAAGATGCAAAGTGCGCATGACTGTTTGGCCGGCCCAAGAGGGCCGGCCAAACAGCCATGTGCACTTAGGGAGTGAAAACCACTCCTCCCCCTGCTCTTGCCAGCCCCGCCCGCTACTGACTCCAATAGGAAAAATAAAATGATAATAACGATACATTATTATCATTTTAGTTTTCCTTTTAAGCAGTGGGACGACGCTCCTCCGTCTTAGCTGAGGAGCCGCCACTGGTTACAGAACACATTTAATGCCAATTGTTCTACGTGCAATCCGAATGAAATGACAGCTCTGGGGGCAAAACGAAACAAACGTGTATTTCACCACCTTGGGTGGAAGAATGCAGCGTTGAGAACCTCTAAAGCCAGAGGGTAAACATTGCTGCATTGCAACCTTAAAGTTAGGGCAGCACATTAAAGGATGAGTCATGTCATGCATGTCCTGGTGGAAATTGATTCATTTCCCGTTCTTTCTCCAATAGGTATCTTAGTAGGTGTTTTATAGACAGGCAAACCAGCCTTAATAACAGGTGCGGGTTGGTAACTGCACATATGAAAATTATTCGATTCCATTCTAAACATATGAAACGGAGTCCAGTAAAGGACGTCTACATTTAGAAATTTCAATTGAGGGGTAACTATAATCTGAAATTGTTTCCAAAACAAATAATCTTGAAAGCAGTTCTTCAAACATTACCTATACAAACGCTGGGGCGATTTGAGATACTAAGGGGCAAAAGTGATGATACCAAATCAAATATAAAATAATATTTGTAGGAGTGTAACTAAACAAAAATCTTGGTGGCGGGCATGCATATATACCCATCTTGGGATAAAGATGTTATTTTAAAAAATGGCAAATCTATCATCGGGAGGAGGCAGCACGGGATAACTAATAACTAAAACGGTTGTGTAACCTATGGACCTGGGTCTACCTTATTCTTAAGATCACCAAGTTATTTTGAGGAGCTGCATTTTTGGGATAATTCTGGAAGGAGAACAGCTGTTTGAAAAGTGTTTGAAAAGGTGTGACAAATTGTGATCTCTTGTAGGTTTTATTCAATTGGGTAGTCAAAAATGGGAAACGGCTGCAGATGTTCAGCTGAGGAAACAAGAAAGCGGCTCGGATTTTCTTTCCATTATACAAAACTATTTTTTTTGCTGCATCTTTAAAAAACAAGACATTTTCATAACATGGGCAGTCATCACTCTCACTGAACTACTGCCGCCCCATGGCAGAGGCATCCCATAACCATTTTCTGTGAAGGAAAAAGACAAGGTGCCTACCAAGTGTTAAATGGAGAGTTAACAAAAAAAAACAACAAAAAAAACACTTGATTTACATGTTTTGCTATGCTTAGAAGAAATCTGGGAATGAAAAATGCCTGAGCGGTTTACAGTACACACTTTCAAATTATATTAAAATAAATATGAATTTTGAAATTAACATGCCAACAAGTTTGAGCTTTGACTCAGTGATATTTTGATATTAGGCTTGTCAGAGGCTGGCTCAGTATATGGTGTACACCTATTGGTGATACACCCTGCACTGAGCCCAGGCAACCCTTTGTTATAGTGTAAGAGGTCCCTGATAAATAAAGCTCTTAAGGGGTAGCTGAGGAGAACAGCTAAGGCTTATCCAGGAGGGTGTAAAGCAGGTGCATTTGCCACACAAGTCAGTTAGTGAGAGTCACACAGAAAAGAACCACACCAGTGTTAGAAAAATAGATACTATTTATTACAGCACCAGTCACTAAACTACTTTGGTATATCTCCTACCCAGAGAGATATGCATACACAACAAATACATCAGCTAAACAGGTAAGTAAACACATACAAACATATGGGCCCCTATGGGGGGGCCAAACCATATACTAAGTAAGTGAGATTAGATTAGATTAAAAGCTTATAAAGCACTTGGTTACTCCAACCGGAGTGTCCCCGGGCTAAGACATCCCAGTCTATAAAGAGGGGCCCTATCCAATTAAACAGCACAAATTAACACCAATCCCCCGAAGGCGACTGAAAGAACTACGGGGCATATTATCAAGGGCATTATCGCCGCTTTAGTGGCACTTTTTGCTGCTAAAGCAGCGAAAATCCCATCACCCTATTAACAATGCGGCGCTAACATGCATTAGCACATGTTAGCAGCCATTTCAGTGACGCTACGCATCTTAGCGATATACATCGCTAATGAGATGCAAAGTAGGCGTTCCGTCTGGAAACATCACGGAAAAGGTCGCTAACTGAACATCGCGATATTAACAATGCGGCCCCGCAACCTCTTAACGATGTAAAAAGTCACGCTAAGCGCTTTTCGCCGGATTCTAACACCTCCTACAATCCTGACTTAGCCATCCCCTTAATGGGAGGTGGATCGTCAGGCTAAGTCCACCATGGCGTATCTACAAGGATTTCCCTATCTCTGTAGTTATATCGCTGGATTTCCAGCGATATCCCCCCAAAATGCCGCTATCGCTGGATTTTTTATCACCCTGGTGATAAGCGTTGTTAATAACGCGCTAACCGGGCGATAAAATCCAGCGATAGCCGGCGATAAATAAAACCGCGCTAAGCACGGTTAGAGATATTTATCGCAAGTTGTTGTAGATATGCCCCCATGTTTTAAGTTTTCTACGGAACAGCACTTCTGAGGGCAGCATCCTCAGCTCCAACTGCAGGTGATTTCAGGCTTTAGCTGCTAGAAAGCTAAAGGATCTGCCTGCTAAACGTGCCATTTTGATTTTAGGCACTATCCTCTTAGCAGTGCCCGCAGACCTAAGATTCCAGGTAGGTCTGTGAGGGGTGAGTAAGGGCGAAAGATAACTAGGTCTTTTCTCATTCAGAATCCTATGGCAGAAACACAGAGCTTTAAAAATAACCCTATACAGCACCGGTAGCCAGTGTAGTTCCCTCAGGGCTGCTCCCACCGGGGTTCGCCCTGGGATGTTCAATAGCATCTGGGCAGCAGCATTCTGGACTTTCTGCAGCATTCTCATATTGCTCTTTGTGACCCCTAGGTAGAGAATGTTGCAGTAATCCAATCGAGATGTGATCAAAACCTGCATATTGATCTTTTAGCGTCTAGAGGTAGAAGATCTAAGATTTTCCGTAGCATCCTTAAGAGGACAAAGCACGTACTGGCCACGGCTGATAACTGTTCTGTAAAAGATAGGGTATTATCAAACCAGACTCCCAAATTTTTAATCTTCGGTTTGGGAATCGGGGTTGGCCCTAATTCTTTCGGCCACCAGCTATGCAACCAGAGGGATGGCTGTTTACCAATTACCATGATATCAGTCTTGCCTGCATTTAATTGGAGGCAGCTGAACTTCATCCAGTTAGCCAAATCAATTAAGCAGGCTTTGAATTTAGGTGCAGCCTCTACATCCTTCTGCTCCAACGTGATAATCAGCCGAATGTCATCAACATATGACACCAGCTTCACCCCATGTTTCAGTACTATGTCAGCTAGTGGGCGCATATACACATTAAATAGCGTTGGGCTAAGGGCAGAACCCTGTGGCACCCTTTGTAGCAGCGGACAGATCTCCGACTTAAAGGGGCATTGCAGAACTTGAAAGGATCTGTCTTGTAGGAAGTGTTTGATCCATTCCCATGTGCTGCCTCTGATACCGGCATCCCACAGCCGTTCCAAAAGAAGGCCGTGGGATACCGTATCAAAAGCTCTACTCAGATCCAACAGAATCAGTGCTGCCATCCTACCTTCATCTGCTGCTATTTTTAGCGCCTCAGAGGCCAGGAGTAAAGCAGATTCAGTGCTGTATAAACCCCTGAAACCAGATTGAGTTTCATGAAGTACCTGGTTTTCTTCCATAAACTTAGTCAGTTGGGAGTTGAGAAATTTCTCTGAAATTTTAGCAAAGAAAGGTAGCAGTGATACTGGTCTCAGATTTTCTGGAAGCGCAGGATCTAAGGACGGTTTCTTCAATAACGGAACCACCATCGCGTGTTTCCAATTGATAGGAACCTGCCCCGAGCTGAAAGATGAGTTTAGTAGGTTTGTAAGCACAGGTGCAATGGCTTCCTTCCCTCGTAATAACATATTTGGAGGGATGATATCCATGGGAGAACCCAAGTTTACTACTGACATAAGTTGAAGTACATCTCTTTCGACTGGTGGTCGGAAAGTAAAAGCTTCCCTCATACAATGTTTCACTCTTTGGTGGAGCAAAAGTATAATTTCTACTGGTTCCTGGGAAAGTAGCATATATCTTCTCTATTTTTTCCAAAAAGAAGCTAGCTACTTTATTACAGTACTCCGTAGATGCTGGCAACACTGCTGTAACTCGCTCCAAGGAAGTAAGTTCTTTAACAATACGAAATATATTTTTAGGGGCATTCTTGGCCAATTCGATTTTATGGGTATAGAAATCCCTTCGTGTTCTCCTGATTTGTTTGTTTTAATGATTTAGCGCTTCTAGATATTTCAACTTGTTCTCTGGCCGATAATTTACCCTCCAACAACGTTCAAGACATTTACATTCTTTTTTAAGCATTGCTAATTCCTCAGAAAACCATTCCGCTGAGGGATTTGAGCGGAAACTATTACAGGGTTTCAGATGTATTAAGGAGTCAACTGCCCCCTTAATCCAAGAAGAAACTTGTTTGTCAGTTATCTGGATGGCGGCCTCTTGTTCCGGCATGCTCAAAGACAGTTTGGCCATAAAAGAGTCAGGGGTTGGTAGGGACCATTTCCGGGTCAATTTAGACTCTGAAAGCTGTTTCAGTTGGCCAGAGACTTTTCTATGATTCTTGATCTTAAAAGAAAGAATCGAATGATCAGACCATACTATAGGCATCGGTGGCAGAGCTTCCACCTGAGCACTATTAGCGAAAATATTATCTAGTGTATGGCCCCTAATATGCTTAGGGGTGTGGACTAACTGTTCCAAACCCAAGGCCTGTAATCCAGTTGTAAATTCACAAATTTCTTGATTCTCCTTGTTATCAAAATGTAGATTCAAGGGGGTGTGGCCAAGCGGTCCAACATGGAGGACACGCTGTAAGAGAGTTCCCGTAGCCTTTTAATAATCCACCTGATAATCCTGCTGTGTCGGCCTTTAATACGACACCCCTTCCTAGGTGGATGCTTCTCGTGCCAGGCGGCTGCATATGAGCCGTGTCAGACCCGTCCATCCAGCCGCTGAAGCGACCCGGCACTGATGCGTGATTGAGGCCTGGTGATCCTCGACACTGCGTGAGGGGCGGCGCCGAGGAGCTGCGGCGTGTCCCTGGTGCGCCGAGGGGTCTGCTGTGCTGCATTGCTGCTCACGAGAGGTGAGGCGCCGGCGGCTGTGTGACAGTGCTTGCTGCGAAGGGCCCATCTGAGACTCAGCGGCCATATCAGGCTGCGGCGTGCCTGCTCCCGGTCCGTGTGGCCCAGCGTGGTGTATGAGCGAGCCTCTCCGCTGCCCGGCGGACCCTGCCGCTTCACCTGGCTGCCGGCGGCCACTGCGGGGACGCGCCTGTGGCCATGGGCGGCTCTGATCCTTGCGGCGGTCCCCGCTGTGGCCCTGGACCTGGGGGGCCCCATCCTTCAGTGGCCTCCCGGCTGTGCGCCCTACTCCTGGGCAGTCATCGGCGTGCCTGGTGGCCCCAGGGTGGTGATGCTCACGAGGGCCTGGCCGAGATAGAGGGCTTGAGATACCGGCAAGTGCCTTCCCCCTGTGGGACTGATCTGGCGATTTTGTTGCCGCAGGCGGGCAGAGCTCCCCTCCCTGCTCCCATATGTGGCTTGAGCTCTGAATCTGGGGTCGCCCAATTTTCCTAAGTGGAGGCTGGCAGAACGGGAGCGACTGGCCTGGTGTTGCGGCGCTGCTTTTGTGACCCACATATATCCTACGTAGACTGTATGTCCAATGCCCAGAGTCGGTGACTCGCCAGCGTGATCGCTGCCTGCGGTCAGCTTAGACCTCCCGCCTCCTTTCAGTACGGTGATCCCCGGGTGAGCCCTCCAATATTTTCAGTGACCTTATCGCCATCTTGAACTGGTTCTACCATATCCATTGACCTCCATACCCGGCGTACCCACTGTGATCGTCTCTACGCTGTATTCCTGCACCATGACCAAAGACAAACGTCCCGGTGCAACGGCACGACTGCGCACAATTGATAAATATGCTGGTGCTGCTGCCTCAGCCCTAACTACAGGCAGCCCACCCCTACCCATGCCAGACAATGCCGCCATATTAGCCACCATAACACAATCCAGAGACACACTGGAGGCAAAAATGTGTGCAGTTGGATCCAACGCCATGCTCCTCAGGCAGGATCTTCGTAGCGCAGTACAACGCATAACTGAGGCCGAATCCAGGATATCGACGGTGGAAGATACAGTGACGATGCTCCAGAAGAAGGTTTCCACCCTGGAGTCCGTTGCAAAGGGCCTGGCAACACGAGCTGAGGATGCGGAGGGGCGTGTCCGCAGAAATAACCTCCGCTTTGTATGGTTACCGGAGGGCTGCGAGGGCGGTGACACAGCGGGCTTTCTTGTTAAATGGCTGGCGGACTGGCAACCCTCTGGTCTGTTATCCCCTTGCTTTGTCGTCGAGCGTGCACATTGAGCCCTGCTACAGAAGCTGCCACCCGGCGCTCGTCCCAGGCCTCTTATTGCTAGATTCTTAAACTTTAAGGACAGAGATGTCATCCTACAACAGGCTAGACTTAAGGATTCCCTCCACTATTCCTCACATACGATCATGATATTCCCTGACTATACAAGGCTAGTCCAACAGCGCTGACAATACTTTACGGAGGCTAAAGCTAGATTGCGGAACCTCAAAATTCAGTATTCTCTGCTGTTCCCAGCCAGGCTGCGAGTCTCCTACAAATCGCAGACACACTTATTTGATTCCCCTGAGGAGGTGTTCACCTGGACAGACAAGAATGTCAGGCTCAGGCCACATACTCTGCCTAGAATCGATTCTGACTCTTCATCTGAGGGCCCGGGCCGCGGGTCGCCTCGGGTTTCGGGAGGGCAGCGCCGTAGATCGCCATCCAAGAAACACTCCAAATCTCGCAGCAAATCCCACATCCGATCCACAGAAGACACCATATGAAAGACATTCAACCTAGTTAATTCTCGCTATGAACAATTTGTATACACTGTCGACGGCATAATGTTATGGACTACTTTTTTTAACGCTGTACCTTAACTTTGGAGACATCTTTCTGTCTAAGGGAAGCCACATAGGGACCCATTGGCTGAGGTTTGCTCCGGACCCCCGTTGGGATTGGGACTGTCCTCATGCCGCGACAGATGCTTCAACATTTATGAGGTATTGGGGTGGGAGGGAGGGGGTTGGTGTTGGGGAAAGTTATTGTTTCTTGTTTTTAAGTGTCATATATATATAAACTTGGATGCCATGTCAATGTCTGTGATCATCGCATACTGTCCCTCGCCCGCACGCATCACTGCCAGTCCCGTCCCTAGATATGTCCAGATTATATGAAAGATGCCTCCGTGTTGTTAGTTGGAATGTCCGGGGTTTGCTAGATAAGATTAAAAAGGGGGCTGTCTTACGCCAGGCTAAACGCTATGGAGCGGATATCCTACTGCTACAAAAAAACACATTTACTGGGGAATAGGATCCCATGTCTAACGCGATTTGGGTATGTACAAGCCTTTCACTCCGGATTCACTAGAGGCTCGCAGGGGGTAGCGATACTGATCCACCGCAGAATCCCCTTCCTTCACGATAAAACTTGGACTGATCCCCAGGGCAGATATGTCATTGTCACGGGCTCACTGTATGGCCAGTTGCTCTTTCTGGGTAGTGTGTATGCCCCTCAGCCTCTTACATGGAGCCTAACGGAATGCCTGATGAGGCTCTGGGTGGAAATTCCCCCGGGATTGACCTTTGTTGTGGGCGATTGGAACGACACTTTATATCCCTGTTTGGATAGATGGTGCAGCACAGGCAGACCTGCGGAGACGAGTGAGTCGAGGCTGAAATACCTGGTACAGGGGCTGGATTGTGTTGATACTTGGAGACGATTACACCCCACTGATGTAGGCTACACTTATTTTTCTAGCACACACGGGTCATTCTCCCGCATAGATTATATTTTCATGTCAGCTGCACATATACATAGACTCGGCTCGGCAGATATATTATCCAGGGGCCTCTCTGATCATTCCCCTCTGCAGCTGGATCTGCGACTTGACTCTAAACGCCCCCCTTTCCGCTGGCACCACGGCACTTACACGACGAACAATACAGGACACATATGCATAACGCCATCACAGAATACTTCTCCCACAACACTGGATCAGTTGAGTCTCCTACAACCTTGTGGGAGGCCATGAAGCCAATACTTCGGGATGTGGACATCGCATATTGCACGGCGCAGCGTAGACAGCACCGGGAAAAGCTGATACAGCTGGAAGCCCGGCTTCTGAATGCGGAGCGCGGGTGTAGGGAGGAAGATGGACATGCCGCACATAGACAACTGCTCCACACTCAGCAGATCTATGCCTGTGAGCTTATGGAGGAGGCTCGGGTGGCATGGTTAGCTACCCGTAGCAGGATATACCAATGGGGCGATAAATCTAGTGCATTATTGCATCGTCTCTGTCAGAGGTCCCGCTTCTACACTGCTCCAACTCCCTGCTGGTCTGGAGACCGGGGAGAGTCACGGCCACTGCCACTGCCTACCTGCCTGCCTTCATCGCGGCGCGTAGCCGCAGACGTCATTACTCTGCGCCAGGAGGCGCTATTAAACGGGCCGCAGGCTCCCGCAGCACAGGACGCGTGCGGGCGTGCCAGGCCAAGCCCAGGCCAAGGGCGGGCCCGTCTGCGCCCGTCAGAGCCCGGATGAGGCTGGGCTGGGCCCACCCTCTTGGCTTTTCATTTTTTTGTTGTTTCCTTTTTCCCTTGGAATCGGACTGCCTGGAATAGTGTCTTTCCCTAAAGAAGAACTCTGCAAGTAAGTCCGCTGGACACCCTGTACTGTTTTTTGCCCTATTCAGTGTGACTCTATTCAGCCCGGCCTATGGCGAAAGTAAAGCGAACGGGGGAGTGGGAGAGTACCCCTAAACCCCTTCAGAATTCCACCCTTGACTGTTTTTGAACACGGGCTGCGAAAGCCATAGATAAAGAAATATTAGTAGTACAACGTCGGCTATCTATAGAGGGGGGCTCAACCATAGGTATGAACCCGGATACTCCTCCAAATGCTCAAACAAAGAATAGGGAATTAGAAAGTCCTACTGTAGATGAATCTGTATTCGAACTTACTCCCCCTGTGAAGTCTCCGCCCCGACCTCAAGCATCTCCAATGCCTTGCCCCCCAACCAAAAGGAAGAGGAAACAAAAACATCTGGAGCCCCTACTAGCAGCCAACACTAGATCCAAGAGAAAAGCCAAGGAGGCCCCAATAATAGATCGTAATAGCTCTAATTTAGTATTACCAGTAGTATCGCACTCCCACTCTGGGCCACCTGTCCCTGCAGTTCTATCTCGGCAAGATATTAAACTTTTAATGGACGAATTTGAAAAACTAATGCTAAATAGTTTGTCACCCATTATGATTAGGCTTGACAACCTAGAAGCTAATGTGGAAAATATAAAAAAGTCCCTATCCATCTTAGCAATTGAGACAGGGAACTATGACCCCTTATGCTCAGAAACTGCAGGACGACCGGGGGGTGAAAGTCACAGGAAGTCCAACACAATGGTGGAAAATCACCACTGTAATTCAATACAACCCTTGGGTGTGACTACTACTCACGAAAATGGCCACGACACATGGGAAGCCTCTTTTGAGCGCAAACCTATGGTGCATAACTGCCATCCAATTGAGGAGGGGTACCTTGGTAACCACTCTGGACCCTTCACCATCAGTCCCCCACTAAATGGGAAAGAAAGTGAACCCTCCAGACAGTCTAACTTACAAGGCAATCCTTCCACAGGGGCAGATACCTGCAATGATGTGATTCTACACCTCCCCCCAGAATGCTGCCCATATGTGGTGATCTTAACTAATGCTCCGTCGCTCACAGGTAATCAAAAGGAATCTACCACTCAATTGAAGAACAAAGTATGTCATTGGCTATCATAGAACACTGATTTTTCCAATTCTCGCTTCCATGATATTTTGTTTGTCCGAAGAGTGAGCTGGGTTGGTCCCTTACGAAAGGTTGCGCAAGGAGACTGCATAGTGATCAATTGCAGATCTCCAGATCTTGCAGGGCAGCTGCTCCAAAGTAGGAGGAAGCCATCTGGGAGGGTCCCAGGACATGGGATTGAGCTAGTGCCACTCGTTTTTTTTTATAAGCATCTTAAGCCAGCAGGGTTATCTCTCCCATCGAATGCCCGCCCTGCTCAGAATCCATCAAACAGAAAGGTCCATTTCCCCATGGAAATCAGTAATAGATATGAAGCTCTTACTGATTTGGATAGCCCAGACTGACTAAATCAAGGGAATGTAAAAATAATGCCGGCCTACGATGTAGTTAAAACCACCCCAGTAGAGGGAACAATAAACACTGGTAATACCATCCATAATGAGATAGTGAATAATACTCCACCCACCCAACCAATTACTTCTGCTCCTGCCCAAGATCCAACGTCTGTAAATTTTATAACTAGCTGCCCGCAACAGGGAAGCATGGGTGCAGAACAGTCACTTCAGATTGTTTCTTGGAATATTTGCGGAATAAAATCTAAGCTTAGTGATCCTGAGTGGGGCAGAATGGTGGACAGTAGTCATGTATGCCTGTTCCAGGAAACCTGGGCGACTGAGCGGGTGTACAGGGTGGGGTTCACTACATTTAGTATTGAGGCTAGGCAGTCAACAGCGGGCCGCCCGGCTGGAGGGCTGTTAATATGGGTTAGGATCACATTGGATTGCAAAATCAAATTACTAGAGTTAGAATCCCAGGAGATTCTTGGTATTGATATGATATGGCCCAAAGGGAATATCCATCTTAGACTATTCAATATATATAATAGGTTCAGTAGCCATTATAAGCACTCCAAAACCATAACAACGCTAGCCAATTTTCTCAAAACCTGTAGTGGAGAGTCTTATCTTATCTTAGCTGGCGATTTTAACACGACCTACGAGCCAGTAGATTTTGTACAAGAATTAGTGCAGGAAGAAGAGCAAGCTAGGGGTGTAAATAAGCTACAGATTCCCCCCCATTAAAAGATGCACCAAGGTTGGGCAGCAGGTACTGTCTCTCACTCTAGCCCATGGGTTGTGTGCCTGTAATGGGCAGACACCTTCAGACGAGGAAGCTAAGTTCATGTTTAAGAGGGGGAATATTAAAAGTAGGATAGACTATATCATGGTGGACCTTGATTTGTGGCCGTTTGTTAAGGATATGATCGTCCAAAACCTTGAGGACAGCGATCACAATGCCCTCTTTCTGGAGTTAATTGCCCTCCCTATCTCATATTACCAAACTCATCAAATAACAGCCCCAATCGTAACCACGAACAATAACAGAAGAATTAAATGGCCCCAGGTTAAGGCAGATGGGAAAATACTCCCTAAAATTTATAAAGAAGTGGCACAGACCCTCATGACACCTGGGGCCATATGTATCAAGGCTTTTTCCCGTTTGCAAACGGGCAGATTCTAAGAATCTGCCCGTTTGCGAATGGGAAAAAGCCTTTTGGGATGTATCATCCCAAAAGGCCATCGCAAAATGGAGAATCGCAAAATTTGCGATTCTCTATTTTGCGAATGCAATTAAGGAATTGCAAATTGCGATTCCTTAAATGCAATTCTGGAAGCACCAGAAATTTTCTATTTGGCCTTAAGGAATTACAAATTACCACCAACTTCAAGTTGGTGGTAATTTGCGATTTTCTTTAAAAAAGCACTTTTTGATTTTTAAAAGTGCCATATGTTGCACATACATGCCCTTAGGGCATGTATGTGCGCAAAATGTGCACACATGCATATTTCAGGGTGCAACAGGGTGTCCTTTTGGCACCCTTGCAACCTTGAAATTGCATTCTCAATTTGCGATTCTCTAATTGGTAATCGCAAGTTGAGAATGTCTTCCCATTCATTCCTATGGGCCTCCTAGCCCATAGGAATGAATGGGAAGGTATTCCTTATTTGCGAATCTCAATTTGCGATTCGCAAATAAGGAATATGTAGGATTCGAAAAAAAAATAGCAAATCCTACATACATTGCATTTTGCGATTCTCTAATTGTGATTCGCTAAAAATCGCAATTTGAGAATCGCAAAACTCTTTTTTGATACATATGGCCCTTAGTGACCTAGACCAAAAAGATGTCGATCTCACTGTGGCCACTTTCCAAAAACTAACTAACAGTATTAAACCATATTTTAGTAAACTGTCTAATTTTAACACGTCCAATCGAATCATTGCCCCGCTGAAACCGCCCGCCGCACAAGCTCCCATTGAGAAATGGGAGGATTGTAGATTAGCCAAGGGCAACTTAACGGTGGCAGTAAAGCATGGGACACGAGACGACATTAAAAACAGCAGGAGGACGTACAAGAGGGCCCAGGACAGGGCTAAAAGAAGTTGGAAGACTGATAATTGGCGTACACTAGCTGAGGCTTCCAAACAGAAGGATAGCCAGCTTTTCTGGCACATCCTTTCAAAGGGCTCAACAAAGCAGGTTAGTGAAGATGATTATTATATACAACCACATGTCTGGGAAGAATATTTAAAAAGCTTTATATTGGTGTGGCCCTTGATTGAGAGAAAGGAATAGTAGCAGTAGCAGGGGAAGGCATCTTAATGTCACCAAAGGAATATGCTGAAGGGTTTTCCCTAAAGGAAATCATAACAGCAATTAACCTACTCCAGACTGGGAAAGCTCCAGGCTTAGACAGACTCCCAGGAGACCTGTACAAAGCAGAGCCTAATATCTGGGGCCCATTGCTCCAAAAAGTCTTTAATGCCATCCAGCGTGGTGGGGATATCCCCCTAACTTGGAAAGGAGCTGAAATAATTCCCATTTTCAAAAAAGAAGATAAAGGGGACCCTTCAAATTACAGACCAATAAGTCTTATAGATGTCTCCCAAAACGTTTTCTGCAAAGTACTCCTGCAACGTCTCCAAAATTGGATAGAGGAGAACAACACTATTTCACACCTGCAGGCAGGCTTTAGGTCATCCACGAGTACCCTAGATCAAGTGTTTAGATTCTTGTTGCTTATTTAGAAGGAAGTGAAGATTCAGAATGGTCACTTATACGTCGACCTTAAAACGGCATTTGATTCCATTAACCGCAACAAGCTTTGGGCCACACTTAGAAAACTAGGACTCCCAGGCGATTTACTCCACCTATTGGTCCATTTACATCATGACAACTATGCCAAAGTTAGGTGGAAGTCTGATGGTAGCCTCTCTAATAGTATTGTAATCTCCAAAGGGGTGCGCCAGGGTTGTGTGCCAGCCCCAACACTTTTTACTCTGTACATAAATGGGCTAATAGAAGAGCTATATGATTGTGGAGGTGACCCACCAAGACAAGCAGGTACCCTTATACCCTCCTTGCTATTCGCAGACGACACATTGCTCATCTCTAAGACCCCGATGGGCATTCAGAACGTCCTAAATAAGTTTGCCGAAGCTTGCAAAGATCGGGGTCTTGAGATCAACTGCTCCAAAACAAAATACATGGTTTTTAACCCTTATAAATCCGCCAAGGGGAAACTGATGTTGGGCTCCCAACTCCTAGAACAGGTCAAAGCTTTTGACTACCTGGGAGTTAGAATCAGTGATAATCTAGCATGGTCAGCCCAAATCCAGAAGAGTGAGTTGGCACTCCAACATGCGGACTGAGCAATAGCAAAGAGGGTAAAACGCTCAAGCTACTGCCCTATCTCTCCCATACTTGAAATTCATAGGGCCAAAGGCCTAGGTGCGGCCCTTTATGGGGCTGAATTGTGGGGGTTGGAGAACGTGAAACAGCTAGAGGTAGCGGAAAACAAATTCCTAAGGGTAATCCTAAACCCCCCGATCAATACACCTATACTGCCACTGCGTCTTGACCTAGGGCTCAAGTCCATTACACATTTTGCTGTACTTAAAGCTTCAACGTTTTGGGTCAGACTTTGGACTAACAATACCCAGATTCCTGTAAAGGAAGCAGTGGTGGAATTATTAACCCTTCATAGACAGACAGGCCAACTGGCCTGGTTTAACAGGGTCAAGGAGTGGCTCTTTCGACTGGGCCTGGATGTGATGTGGGCGGCCCCACAGTCTATTACAAAAAAAATGGCCCACCTGTTAAAAAAGAGATATTGGGATTTTGTTGATTCGTTTGGTATCGATACTGTAGCACGAGGCACTTTAACTCTCCAATTTTTAAATGTTGAAAGTTGTTTTAAGTTTGACATGTATATGCATGATATTGAACCCGCCAGGCACGAGCACTTTACATACAGTTTAGGACAGGAATTCTCCCACTAAATGCATGGAAAACCAAATGGGTAAATGTTACTATATCTCCCCTGTGCCCGTCCTGTCATTCTACTGCAGAGACCATAGAACATTTCATTTTCTTCTGTCCTGCGTATGCAAGCTCAAGGAAATCGTGGATTATTCCAGCTTGCCGACTGCTCTCTTTCTCACGCCCCTCTGAAGCTTTACGCATATTCAGGTCAGATACAACAAAGTGGCTTGTTTTTACAATAACCAGATACCTATTATATGCTTGGTGACAGAGATCGAAAGTTATATTATAACAAGTGTCGGGGTTAGACTGGCTCTAAAAAAACATGTCCTCAAACTGATACTCTTTTTTTTAAATTTGTAAAATTGTAATTTGTCGTAAGGGCACATGGCAGCTGAGCTAAACTATGTTTTAAACCATTGTTTTAACTATGTTTTATGAACTTGTTCTTAATGGTCTTATGTAATACCATGTATTTGAGATTTTTATCCTGTGTATGATCATGCTATTGGTCGATCAATAAATAAATAAAAATACAGGACACATATGCATAACGCCATCACAGAATACTTCTCCCACAACACTGGATCAGTTGAGTTGCCTACAACCTTGTGGGAGGCCATGAAGCGAACACTTCGGGATGTGGACATTGCATATTGCACGGCGCAGCCTAGACAACGCCGGGAAAAGCTGATACAGCTGGAAGCCCGGCTTCTGAATGCGGAGTGCGGGTGTAGGGAGGAAGATGGACATGCCGCACGTAGACAACTGCTCCACACTCAGCAGATCTATGCCAGTGAGCTTATGGATGAGGCTCGGGTGGCATGGTTAGCTACCCGTAGCAGGATATACCAATGGGGCAATAAATCTAGTGCATTATTGCATCGTCTCTGTCAGAGGGCTCTCTGCCCCCTCACCATTCCGAGTATTCGTGATCCCGTTGGGGAGGTTCTCACAGATCCCCTACAAGTCGCAGCAAGCTTTGCAGACTGTTATAAAGATCTATATGCTCCCCTGGAGAATATCTCACCACATCTTGTCCACAAGTTTATAGACGACATGCCTCCGCGTGCCCTCACAGACTCTGCAAGGGAAGAATTAGATGCCCCAATAACAGCGGAGGAACTTCAAGTGGCATTGTCAGAGATGCGCCCGGGTAAGACGCCCGTCGCAAACGGCTTTCCGTGTGAATTCCATAAGAAATATCAATCCATGCTCACCACCCCATACTTAGCTGCACTTCATGCCGCTCTAGATGAACGGTATCTCCCAATGGACTGGCGCCATGCAGAGATAGTGGTGTTCCTAAAACCGGGCCGACCTCCCGAGCACCATGCCTCATATCGCCCGATATCACTCCTTAACGTCGAGGCTAAGCTCCTCGCCAAGATAATAGCCAATCGCATAGTGCCATATATTTCAGACCTTGTCCATCCAGACCAAGCTGGCTTCATGCCTGGCCGCGCCACACGACACAACATCCGTTGTGTACACAACGCCATTGCATCGGTGGGCCGTCTGGGGGAACCGGCTGCACTCTTGCTCGCGTATATAGATAGGGCGTTTGATTCGCTCAGCTGGACATACCTCTTTGCGCTCCTGAGTCGTCTAAACTTTGGCCCCGTCTCCTCAAATACATTCAACTTCTCTATACAGATATTACTGTCTCCGTCCGCGTCGCAGACACTATTTCACAAACCTTTCCTACAGGGCGGGGTACCTGTCAGGGCTGTCCCCTCTCTCCATATCTCTTCGTGCTCGCTATGGAACCTCTCACAGCCTGGGTGCGGGTGGACATGCAGATCCGTGGGTTTGAGTGGTCTGGGGAGACCTCTGACCGCATAGCTCTTTATGCAGACGATGTCTTATTCTTCCTTACGCGACCAGACCGGTCGGGACCCAGACTGCTTAGGATCATGCAGGTTTTTGGTGAAACATCTGGGCTTTATATGAACCCCCGTAAGTCTTACCTGTGGCCCATGCGTGGCGCAGGCCCTCTGGGCCCGTGGTCAGACGAGGTGACAGTGGCGCGAGGTGGATTTAAATATTTGGTTTTTTTTTGGCCACATCATCACAATCTCTGTCCTGGGAAAAAAACCTGGCCCCATTATGGATGCAAATTAAGGCACAGACCCGTTCTTGGTCACACATACCGCTTTCTTTATTTGGTAGATCCGCCAGCTTTAAGATGGTCTCCCTGCCCCGCCTACTATATAAACTCCAGAATCACCCATATTTGATATCACCCATTTTGGTTTAAGCAACTAAACACTACTCTTCGACATTTTCTCTGTGAAAGGGGGGCTCAGCCCGAGTGGCATTGAAAACATGCTTCCAAACAACCTATTCCGGTGGCTTAGCAACGCCAGACGTCCAGGCATACTACGCGGCCTCGCACCTCCTTATACTAAACGCTTGGTGTGGTATGGGGATAGGTCCGATCCTGCATATGCAGTCGAAAGTTGGCTGATGAGCAACACACCCCTACATACGATCCTATATGCAGGCCCGACCCTAAAAGCGCTACCGCCGGCGACCGCCACGATCTTCAAGCTCTGGAGACGAACACTGCGTCAGCTGGGATGGTGGGGCAGATTAACAAAAGAGGCACCCCTCTGGCCCAATGGTCTCCTACCTCAGCTAGCCGGACTGCCAGGCTTCTCTGGGTGGGAGGCTATAGGGATTTCCACCGTTAGGGATGTCCTCCACAGCCAGACCCTGAAGTCCTTTCAGGAACTACAACAACACTACGCAATGCCTCGATCGCAATTTTATAAATACCTCCAGTTCCGTCACGCTCTCTCCCCATATCTCACTCCCCAGGAGACCATACCAGACTTTAGCCCTATTGAAGCCAAAGTATTTATGGGCGAACTTGGGGAACATAAGATTACCAAAATATATCGTACACTAATTACGAATAGCCCTACTACGCTATATAAAACACGTGAGGCCTGGCAGGTAGAACTGGGCCCCATGGATGAAGAGGACTGGACTGAGGCGCTGAAGTCCCCACTTGGTGCCGCCATTGCGACTCGATTACGGTACATACAATTCAAGTACCTCCACAGGGCCTACTATACTAGATATAAGCTTTGTCATGCAGGGCTCATTGCGTCTCCACTCTGACTATGATGCCGTGCTACTGATGGAACCCTCATACATACCGTATGGCAATGCACATAACTCTCAGGGTTCTGGCACGGGGTCATTGCATGTCTGTCGCAGGTTTTGGGGTGGGACATCCCTTATTCACCACGACTAACCCTCCTTCATATTACTGATGGCATCGGGGGCAATATATACAAACGCCACCTACTGTTATTGGGCCTTACACTGGCGAAGCGTGACATTGCGAAGGCTTGGAAAGATGCCTCCCCGTCTTCCCTTGGGGTATGGAAGAAGGGCCTCGATTTCTGTATGGGGTTGGAAATACCTATATTTGCGGCAAGGGGATGTCCCCAGAAACATCCCAAGATATGGAAGAGGTGGGCGGACTATCGGGGGATATATTTGGAACCTATCCCAGCTGTTTCGATAGATTAGCAATGGACACAACAGACACGATGAGGGGTGAATATGGGTTTAGTGGCTTTGCCCTACAATTGGGGGACAATTTGGCACGTACTGTATTGTATATTGGATTTATGACACTTCAGTTTATTGTTAGTATGGCATGTTTACTTGCATTTTATCCTCCTTTGTCTAATTGGCAACAAAATGTCGACATCATTATGGCTATCTTGTATATTGTACTGCTTTGGCACCTGGCCTCGCCAGGCCTACTTCAGCTGTTGACAATAACATTTTGTTGTGGAAAAAACAAAAATGTAGATTCAAGTCCCCTAGGATTACAAATGTTGAATAGCGGATAGCATAGGGAGGCACTATTTTGGCCAAATCAATAATAAATGCTCTTGCCGGGCCCGGAGGTCTATAAATAAGGAGTCCTGCAACTGACCAATTGCTGTTAAGAAACATGGTGAAGAACGCTGCTTCACACACCAACAATGGCAATTTAGTAATTTTCACCTGGTAATCTTTTTTAAAAATCACCGCTAACCCCCCGCCTCTCTGCTCCGGTCTGTCTAATCTCATTATGACATATCCCTCTGGTAGTGCTTCCAAAATGTCCGGCGCTGATTGCCCATGCAGCCAGGTTTCAACTAAAAACAGCCCTACTGGCTTCTGATCCGCTAGTAGCTCACAAATTTCGTGGCTATGTTTGCTTAAAGACCTAGGGGCAGATTTACAAGCCCCTTGCGCCACTTTTGCGTCACTTTTCCCATGTTAAAAGTGACGCAAAAGTGGCGCAAGGGGCTTGTAAATATACCCCCTACAGTTTAATGACAAGCAGAGTAAGGAATCATTTACGGGCTCTAGGACCCCAGCACTCTTCCCTCCCTTTGTTACAGCAGTAAAAGAGAAATTACAGTGGAATGCGAAAGGGGTACCTAACCAAGACTACCACGCAAGGATCTGTAGGCCAGAGGAAGCACGGAACCCCCAAAGGTAAGTAACTAGGAGTCCCTAGGCGTCCAGGTGCAGAGGTGATACCCTCGGTCAGTGTCCATAGAATAACATAGGGAAGTATTCAGGACCATTCAGCACCATTCCCAGAGGGCCCAGAGAAAACTCTTTCGAATCAGGGAGGTTGGAGGGTACCCCACCCATGGGTACCCAGAGAAGCAGGATTCCTTCACCAGGGAGCCCGGGTGCATAGGTGTGAAGTGGTGTTGGAACCGTCCGTGAAAGTCAATGGGGATCTTCAGATGTCCAGCTGCTACTGTGACCCGGAGACCAGGTCGGTGGAACCCAGGAATGGATTCCAGACGAGGAGCACCTGAGGAGAGAGGAGATAGAGTCCAAGTCACCCGGAGTCATCCAGGAGGTGCAGGAGCACAATGCTCACCCTTCTCGGGGGTAATTTACTGTATCATGAAGGTCTTGGAGTTGCAGCTGTGGAGACCAGGTGATGATGGAAGATCACATGAGCCATCCACGAGCTGTCCCATGACGGTTGATGATTTGCAGTAGGGTCATTGGCCTGCAGGACCACCAACAAGCCTTGACAAATGCATCAGACGTATAGCAGGATGAGTTGCAGAAAGGAGCACCGGCAAGGTCCTGGGAACTCACCCACCACAGGTAAGTTAGGGCCAGCCCTCAGCATGCAGATGAGCTAGCAGTAATCGATGAAGACACTGGAGGGACTTTCTGGAAGCAGGCACAGGGAGTCAAAGGAAGACCTCAGCAGCACAGCGAAGATGAAGGCCCACATCGCTGGAGATGCAGTGAGGATGTCGCTTTCGCAGCAGGGTGATGCTCGAGACTGGGGCTGCTTGGAGACCTTTGGACTGTAGAGCCAACAATCCTTGGTAACGGCAAACAGACGGGGTGCACAGGGGTTTGGTTCCAGCAGCTCCAAGAGGGATTGCAGTCTTCCAAATCGTACAGAAGTCAGGTCAAGCCTCGGGAGACTCACCAAACCACCTGTGTTGTAGAGCCTTGAAGAGTCCATGGGACAGCAGGATTCACAAGCCAGTCGTCGTTGTCGAGGTGACTGTGGCTGCAGGGGAGTGACTCCTTTACTCCAAGGGTGATTCTTTCTAGCTGTCCTTGATGCACGCAGAGTCCCTGTGATCCTGGAGGATGCGCGGCCATGGAGGTTGCAGAGTCTTTGCAGAACACGGGGACAAAGTTGCATTAGGAGCCTTCCTACTAGCAGCAGTCTTGTCTTGGTTCCAGGCGAAGTCCAGCAGCAGAATCCAGTGTCCAGCAGCAGATGAGTCTTTGGAAAAGTCTTGCAGATGTATCTTGCAGAGGAATCTTGGTCCAGATGAATCTAGAGTACCACCCTCAGGGGAGCCCTTAAGTAACCCAGGAAAGGGGTTCGACAGCTTCTGCAGTGACCCACCTATCGGGGCGGGGGGTCAGGGATGCTACTCTGGTGGACTGACCTGTCAGATGCTCCCAGGGGCCTCTGCTTATCTTGCTTTCAAGATGGCAGAATCAAGTGGCCACCTTGCAGAGCTCTGGGCACCTCCGTGCGGAGGAGCCAGACAGGGGTGTGGTCACTTCCCTACCTTTGTGTGGTTTCGCGCCAGAGCCAAGGGCTCCTGGACTGGGGAAAACCGTTGTATGCAAGGAGGGCACCAAATGTGCCCTTCAAAGCAATATTGAGGCGCTCAGAGCACCCCCACCCTAGCCCGGAAACACCTATTCCTAACAGAGAGGTGGCTACACCTCTCCTCTACAGGAAATTATTTGTTCTTCCTTCTCCTGCCCAAGTTAAGCTCATCAGCAGGGGGGCACAACAGTGTCTGGGGTTGGCAGCAGCACTGGCTTGCATGCAGACCCTGCAAGGCTACACAGGTAGATATAGGGGCTCCTCTAAGGAGCCCCCAGTACATGTTATCAGGCAACTAACAATGGAATCGGTGTAGTTGCATAATTCCACCATGTCTGATACCAAACATGACTTGGTTCGGGGAAGCCATTATGTAGTTGGACATCTCGTGTTGATCAGTGCCCACTACATACCTTAAGATGGCTTCCCTGCACTTACAAAGCCCAGAGAATGGAATATGGGGTTTGTAGGGGTGCCTCTGCTCATGCGGGGCACCATCACACTTAGAAGCATGCACCCTGCCCTTAGGCTGAAGGGCATTTCTTAGGGTTGACTTATAGGGCTTAAGTTCAGCGACCGGGATCTAAGGTAAAGCTTATATCTATGGTGAAAGGTGCATGCACCATTTCATGCAGGCTGCAATGGCTGGCCTGTAGACATAGTTTGCATAGGCTCCCATGAGAGACATAATACATGCTGCAGCCCATGGAAGGCACCTGGTGTACCAATGCCCTGGGTACCTTAGTACCATATACTAGGGACTTACAAGGATATAACAGTATGCCAATTGTGGGGTGTAGAAAGTACTCACCAAACCAATTTAGGGGAGAGAGCACCAACACTGGGGTCCTGGTTAGCAGGATCCCAGTGTAGTTGCATCACCCCGCCTCAAACTCACCTCCACACCCAAAACTGACTGAATTGACTGAACTTTGTTTCCAATAGAGCCTGGAAAGTTGCACAAAGAAAATCTACTCAACAAAGAAGAATTAACTGACGAATGTCTGCTTCCATGAAGGGTTGATTTCTTAAAGGAAGAATTCACAAGCGTTTACAAAGTGAAGAGAAATCTCCTTCGAATCGATTCTCCCTGAAAGATGCAGCCCACCACTGATAAGTTGGCTGTACACTACTACATTTAAAAATTATTGGGACATTCACACAGAAGGAAGATTGGGAGGACCATACTATCGGTTCTGCAGTACAATTAAGTATCCAGTCGTTCTGCGTTCTGAGGAAAACCCCCAAATTAGGACAGTGTTGCTCACCAGAGAGCGTTTCAAAGACATTATTGGTGTACAGGGAACATGATTAGGTTGAAATGATGTAAAGAATAGATCCCTGGCACCATTCATTGAATTCAAGTTATTTTTGTCACGCTTCTGGTTTTGCCCAACTGATAAGAGCTAGATGAATGATTAAATTACTGTGACTCTCAGTGGGCTATTTAATTTAGAACCTGGATACAAGGTTATTTAGGTGTACACACAGATGTGAATAGGTTGTTGATGTTTTTCACATATGTAAGTTATGATTTGTGTTAAATGTGTTGTAGGTTATTAATGTGATTGAAAAAAGAATGTGCTGGTATTGTTTTTCATGTATGTTGGTCAACTGTCTATGAGTTTTTGATTCAAAAATGATTTATGAATATTTCAGACTATGAAAAAATAAATGGTGGTCGTAGTAATTAATTTGCGTGCCCACGAAACAAGTTAATGTAGTAAAGGATAGTCAGCATTGGCAATTCAATTGCTGTTCTATTGTTAGTGGCCTAGCTTGCTGACATGGTATTGGCCCAAGCCATGTTTCTCTTTGATAACTAATTTTATCAGCACAACTACCCCATATCTAGAGTCCTGCTGAGACAAACCCCTAGTTGAAATATCCTCCAACATATGAATCCTCTGTATAAAAATGTCTATCTCTGGACCAATGTCTATGCAGGGTGCAACACTGCATCTCACAGTTTTAGCCATCCACAGCCAGCGTTTCAAAACTATCTCTGTCTTTCTCTCACTTTCTTTCTGCTTTTCTTCTCTCTCTCTCTCTCTCTCTCTCTCTCTCTCTCTCTATATATATATATATATATATATATATGGTGTGTCTTATACATCTGGCTCTTCATATCTTGCATGTCGCTGTCTCTCGCTCTCTATCGAGACACTTTACAACCTGCACTCTCTCACGCTCTCTCCTCCAGTACTTACCCTCTTTCTCTCTCTGTTCATTTTTCCCTTCACATCCTCAATTACAGAGAGAGAGACACACACAGGGCCTCAACATAGTGAAATCAGAATTAGAAAATATAACTTTGTTTCTTTCTGCACACCCCCTGGCACATTGAAAAGAGCTGGCTGTGGCCAGGCAGCAGCAGTTATTAGGTCTCGCCTTGGCAGCGCATGCGCTGCATGCGCTGCATGCGCTGTCTCAGCGAGACTTAAAGTAATCTGTATATTGGCTTCAACTCTGTGTAATTTCTCCTGCCCCTTGCGATTGGTTTAAGTCTGGCATTGCTGTTGTTTTCTTGCTTTCTGTTGGCTGTTGATCCTATGGTAACTTCCTTGTAGTCCCGAGGCAGCGGCGCCTAACTACAGTTTTCCTCCGCTTCGCTGGCACTTAATTGCCTGCAGTGTGCCATCTGTTTTTTCAAGGCAGCAAACTCCTGCCCCCCTTTCTCCTCCATTCCCGGTCAGCTGAGCTGCAAAATAGACGGGCACCTCAATCCGCGGTCCTCTCACATTTCACAACAGTGCTGCACAGGGGCACCTCCTGCCTCTGATCCCAGCCCTGGGCGCTTTGTGCCGCAGGAGCCGCTCAGACGTCGCCTGCTTGAATTCCGTTTGTTGCCAAGATGTGCTCGGCTTGGAGCCGTCCGGAGACCGTCCCCTGCCCGTGATTTCCTCATGTCTGGCTCGTGGTGATTCACGGAGATGCAACATATCCTTTCCTCGTAAAACTTCACTGAGGGCTACCTGGGCCCTGGAGAGCAGGGGGACCCCAGCAATGCTGGTGGGGCCACGGTCCCCGCCCAGGAGTGAGACTCACTCCAGCGTAACGTGGTGCCAACTGCAGGACATCATTAAAGACAAGGGTTGGGACACCGCTAAAGTTCATGGGGCGCTGAGGCTATCTGGGGCGAGCGAGCACTCTAATATGTGGGAGGGTCTGTGGGTGATGCCGGCTTTATGGGAGCTGGGGGGCAGAGGCCGTTCACACCGTATTCTGCCTGCCCTTTGTCTCCCTGCCTTTAGAGATGCCACCGCGAGCGTGCAGGCAATCACCCCCTGTAAACCCGGACACCAACGGGCAGCTGCCCCTCCCCCCCCTCTTTTATCCCATGCAAATCCGATCGCAGGTAGAGATTCACTTTTATTTTATTCAGTAACGCTTTGGGGTTTAAGGGGGAACGATGGCAACACTAGCCCCAGTGAAAACAACATTATTTTTAAACAAAGGAGCAATAACCAGATCTCCCTGGAGATGCGAAGAAAGAGACAGGATGTATTGAAGAATCTTTGATCTGGTGCAAATAGCAAAACAGGACAAGTCCGTTTTTCGCTATGTTTAATGATTGCGCACTTGAAAATTAGTACTAGAAAGGTAACGCCCGACCATTTGAAAGGCACATTCTTACACGCATGAACGAAATGGAGCGGGAGCCATTGCTTACACTTATGTTATATTAATGGTTGAATGTGTCCTTGTGTAATGTAACTGGTGCTCATGGAAAGCGCTTCAATACCTTCCGGTCGAGTTCGCGCTATATAAATCTGCAACAAAAAAAATGGATTATAAATCAATGTGCAATTACAATTCAAAAGTTACAAAACCATTTGTAGTTCATAAAGGGTCATTTTAATTTTTATCATCGTTGATACTTATAAAGGGACAAAATATGTTGCCTCGTGCTTAGTCTCGGCTTTCACGTCTGAAAAGCTGTATACACCTGGTCAGTTTATTATTATTTAAACCAAGCGAAATAGCTTCATAGTGATTTTTTTCTTCTTATTTCTCTTATTTATTTATTTTGGCATGGTTGAGCAAATACCATTTCTGCGTTTCCTATCTTACAAGGCAAAAGAATGGAGCAAATAAATTTGCACGCTTCTGCCCCAGTGCAAAGTTATCCACAAACGACACTGAAAAAAAGCAGCGCAGTTTGCACTATTTTTGCTACTTATGTAATAAAAATAAAGTGCATAAATATTTTGGTTGAAACGAAGTATCGCATTTTCCATTCGAAAAGTGGAATACGTTTTCTACGTCATTATTTACATCTTCCCTCCAAAATTGTGTGAAATCCGTTACCTCTGCTTTTGACCAGGCTGGGTAAATACCATGTTCTATATTATCTATTCCACACGCAGTCTGAATGAATGGCGTCAATTAAATGCTCCTATTTTTTGGTGCCAGTTGAAAGTTTCGGGTGAAAGCCAGCCTCTTGGTTTCATCGGACTCCAAGACACCATTTCTCTGTGAGCGGGGGTAAATGTGAATTTAGGGTAGCCTGCATTGTTTATCTATTTCTTATTTACACACAACAAAAATTTGGCATTAGTTTGATATCTGTGTTGTCCTTGTTTGTACAAAATTCTGTCTTCTCTGTTCCATGATACTCACGCACCAAACGGGCAATGAAATGAATTTGCTCCGTTTTAAGTACAAACGAATTCGGGGCTTATTCACAAGCCCCTTGTGCCGTCTGTGCACCACTTTTAATATGGGGAAAAAGTGACGTACCGGCATCGCAATGGGCTTGTAAATAAGCCCCGAATTGTTTCGGTTTGTTAGCTCCTGTGCGAGTGAGGTACATACATACACCCTGTTCCCATCCAATCAGATTGCCCGTATGCGGTAACTTATGGATTTTGGGATGTGCTACTCAACATACAAGATGCGTGAAAGTGGAATTTGTGCATTTAACCAAAAGCAAAATGGTGTACAAGCCCACACATTTTCAAAAGCTCAGTGAAGCATCCTAAAAAGTACTGACAGTTATTATTGGGGAAAGAGTCCTAGGACAAAATTCACCACTCGATTGTCACCTTGAAGTGGACGGGTGGTTTAAGTTCCAGTAGTATATTTTTTTAAGGTTTATTAAATAGCCAAATGCCCCACTAACTGACTCTGCTAAAAAAATACTCATACAGTGACACCGTGTCCATGTCGGTGTCTACAAATAAGTGCCGGAGCCGAGCACCGGCACAAATGAAACACTTCACGACTTATTTTTAAATAACAGCAAAAATAATACTCCACCACAGTGCTAAAAGATGTAGTGTGGGGTTACAGATATTAGAGTACTTTGTAGTAGCATACCCCGCCCCCATACAAGGCATTTTGGTTGCTGTGGCAGTGTAGCACAATTAAGTCACACAGGGCCAGGTCTCAGTTGCCATGGCACAAACTTTAAAACTCCTGATTTAGCATGATGGTGCATTGCATTCTGGGAGCATGTGGAGGACCTGTGTGGAATATGGTCTGGGTCTTGAACCCAATGGCGGGGATAATATCCCTGAGGTTAAGATTCAGACATAGCTACACGTGAGATGCCTGCCTGCCTGTCTTAAGATGGCTCCGCTTCATCAGTTTAAGCTATTGGCATTGTAAATGACAATGCCTTTTATTGATGCTTTAAAACAAACATTTAGATAAAAGGCATAGTCGGTTGGTTGGTTGGTTGGTTAATAACTTTATTCGACCTTAATTGATAAGATCATAAAAGTATACAAATCATACATCACAGGCAGTATAGTTAAAAATGACATAAATGTACAGACAATTAAAACCAGATAGGAACCATTTAAAATTATAATACCATCCATTATGTTTTTCAAACTGAATCATCAGTAAAGTGCATAGTGCTTAAAGTGCTCACAGTGCCTCTTATGAACAATACCATTTAGTTAATAAAATACATTACAATAACAAATATCTAAAATCTAAAAATATTTTAAATTCTTATCTGAATAAACTCCACCCAAACAATTATTTTAAAGTGCTAATTAGTGCAGTTTTAAAATTACGGCCAGTCTAATACCTCACTAACCTCCTTTTTGATAAAGCCGAACATAAGTACGATGCTACACAATAATTAACATATGGATTGGGGAGCATTTGAAGGAAAAACAGGGCAGGTCGACATTGAATAAAATGATATTTTAACAACAGCGGGCGAATATACTTTTTCCGAATACATGAATAAAATTTGCAGAAAAATAACAGATGTAATGTAGATTGTATAGATATTTTATCACAGGGACAAACTGGAAGTTCATTTACTGAATAAGTCCCTGATGGATAACCTAGCATACAGGGAATACAATTTAATCTAAATCTTAACAGTATAAATCTATGTCGAGAATTTGTTACAGTTGTCAAATATGAATTCATTTCTCCTAAAATACACGGTAGGGTTAGATATAGTGCTACTGTAGGTTTGGCCCCATTTAGATTATATCTTTCTTTTTCTCTAAGTTCTTTAGCTCGTACTTTGATTATGCTTTTTGGTGTACCCCTACAGGCAGATGGATTTAAATACAGGGCCTCTAAACCCAACTTCGTCAGTGTGTTTTTAACATAACACAGCCAAGGGACTAGATTTGCTTTATCAAGCTGCATACAATCATGGATAATGCCTTGTGTAAGCCCCACTGAATCTCTCTTCCAAATCGAATACCAAAGTAAAACTGGGGCTAAAAACGTCAAGTCGGAAATGAAAGGGACTTGTAATTCTTGGTGCACAATATAGTTAGAACACCCTTTGGGGATAGCAAATAACTTTTTAAAGAACAAATCTTCCTTTTTTGTAATAAGTCAGTATTAGCTACACCCCAAATGCCTGCGCCATATGTGGCAGAAGCAACAGCTCTGGCGCCATAAATTTTTGATGGGTTCTACAGGCTTAGTGCCCAATTTCCTTGTAAAAGAACAAATAGCCATAGTATTTTTTCCAAGGCATTACGTCTATTCAAAACCATGTCCTTCCAGGTCCCTTCACTTTTAAAAAGTACCCCCAGATATGAAAAGGTTTTAGTTATTTCAATTTTCCGTGAGGCAATATAAAAAATTGGTAATTTCTTTGGCTGTTTCCCTACTACTAAAACAAATGTTTTAGTTTTGTTTACTTGTAAATCTAAGCCCGACATATAAGATACATAATTATTTATTAATTTTTGTAAGGCTATGCCAGTTCTTGCCACCAGAACGGCATCATCTGCGTAAAGTAGTATGGGTAGCTGTTTTTTATTTACTCTAGGTACATCGATAACATTTGCATTTACTACTAACTCTACCCCATTTGTGTACATAGAAAATAAAAGGGGGGCTAAGACACAGCCTTGCCTAACCCCCCGGTGAATTGGAAAAGCCCTTGTGCATTCTCCCTGGGATCCATATCTTACACAAGCTGTGGACTGGGAATATAACTGTCTAATAAAGGAGATAATGTTTGCCTCCACACCCATTTCTTTTAAAATAAACCATAATTTCCCATGTGAAACTGAATCAAAAGCGGCGGAGAGATCCATAAACTTATAAAAGGACAAAATATGTTGCCTCGTGCTTAGTCTCGGCTTTCACGTCTGAAAAGCTGTATACACCTGGTCAGTTTATTATTATTTAAACCAAGCGAAATAGCTTCATAGTGATTTTTTTCTTCTTATTTCTATAATTTATTTATTTTGGCATGGTTGAGCAAATACCATTTCTGCGTTTCCTATCTTACAAGGCAAAAGAATGGAGCAAATAAATTTGCACGCTTCTGCCCCAGTGCAAAGTTATCCACAAACGACACTGAAAAAAAAGCAGCGCAGTTTACACTATTTTTGCTACTTATGTAATAAAAATAAAGTGCATAAATATTTTGGTTGAAACGAAGTATCGCATTTTCCATTCGAAAAGTGGAATACGTTTTCTACGTCATTATTTACATCTTCCCTCCAAAATTGTGTGAAATCCGTTACCTCTGCTTTTGACCAGGCTGGGTAAATACCATGTTCTATATTATCTATTCCACACGCAGTCTGAATGAATGGCGTCAATTAAATGCTCCTATTTTTTGGTGCCAGTTGAAAGTTTCGAGTGAAAGCCAGCCTCTTGGTTTCATCGGACTCCAAGACACCATTTCTCTGTGAGCGGGGGTAAATGTGAATTTAGGGTAGCCTGCATTGTTTATCTATTTCTTATTTACACACACCAAAAATTTGGCATTAGTTTTATATCTGTGTTGGCCTTGTTTGTACAAAATTCTGTCTTCTCTGTTCCATGATACTCACGCACCAAACGGGCAATGAAATGAATTTGCTCCGTTTTAAGTACTAAGCGAATTCGGGGCTTATTCACAAGCCCCTTGTGCCGTCTGTGCGCCACTTTTAATATGGGGAAAAAGTGACGTAGCGGCATCGCAATGGGCTTGTAAATAAGCCCCGAATTGTTTCGGTTTGTTAGCTCCTGTGCGAGTGAGGTACATACATACACCCTGTTCCGATCCAATCAGATTGCCCGTATGCGGTAACTTATGGATTTTGGGATGTGCTACTCAACATACAAGATGCGTGAAAGTGGAATTTGTGCATTTAACCAAAAGCAAAATGGTGTACAAGCCCACACATTTTCAAAAGCTCAGTGAAGCATCCTAAAAGTACTGACAGTTATTATTGGGGAAAGAGTCCTAGGACAAAATTCACCACTCGATTGTCACCTTGAAGTGGACGGGTGGTTTAAGTTCCAGTAGTATATTTTTTTAAGGTTTATTAAATAGCCAAATGCCCCACTAACTGACTCTGCTAAAAAATACTCATACAGTGACACCGTGTCCATGTCGGTGTCTACAAATAAGTGCCGGAGCCGAGCACCGGCACAAATGAAACACTTCACGACTTATTTTTAAATAACAGCAAAAATAATACTCCACCACAGTGCTAAAAGATGTAGTGTGGGGTTACAGATATTAGAGTACTTTGTAGTAGCATACCCCGCCCCCTACAAGGCATTTTGGTTGCTGTGGCAGTGTAGCACAATTAAGTCACACAGGGCCAGGTCTCAGTTGCCATGGCACAAACTTTAAAACTCCTGATTTAGCATGATGGTGCATTGCATTCTGGGAGCATGTGGAGGACCTGTGTGGAATATGGTCTGGGTCTTGAACCCAATGGCGGGGATAATATCCCTGAGGTTAAGATTCAGACATAGCTACACGTGAGATGCCTGCCTGCCTGTCTTAAGATGGCTCCGCTTCATCAGTTTAAGCTATTGGCATTGTAAATGACAATGCCTTTTATTGATGCTTTAAAACAAACATTTAGATAAAAGGCATAGTCATTTACAATGCCAATAGCTGAAACTCTCGCAAATGCTAGACCTATTGCATTGCAAATGCTTGTTTTTAATTACTACTTACACCGTGATTCGGTAGACTCCGAGCGGTACAGACATCTCTGCTTTGTGCTCTGCAAATCCAGATCTGGAGAATTTCTACTGAAGTCTCTGCGATGCTGACACCTTCCTGCTCTCCCGGATTAAACCAGGTTTCCAATGTTTTCCACCTTCGGTCAGGATTAGTTTAGCCGATTTTAGAGTCATTCATGTATAGACGAGAGGCTCGAACTCTGTATTCTCACCATCAGGTCTTGTTTTTGCCCCTTCGCTTTGCTGCTACTGAACTCCTTGTATGACTTCACCTTCGAAGACTGAATATCATTTGGCGCTTTGGCATGCCTTTGGTGATCTTGTATTTTTATAATGTTTCTGAGATTCATATATATCTGTTTGGCTTCAAATTTGTAATAAAACTCCTTTAACTTTATTTTCTTGCCAAAGTAATTGACCTTTGCATAGCATCAGAAGTTTGATGGTTGATAAATTCATATCTTATCAATAGAGCGCAACTTCCCCAATGCAAATTAAACGTAAACATAAACATGCATGGTTGTAGAGTAAGAGGTGGGATCTGGAGATGAGGAATAAAAGGGCAGACATATTGCATGTTTCTTGTCTTTTGTGACAGGTGCAGCAAGATATTCCTCACACTCGCTCCTAAAGAAGAGAAACAAGTTACCAGTTATAAAGTGTTGTGGAACGAAGCAGCGCACCCTCCAGTGGCAGTCTCTCTTGTCTTCCCAATCCCCTTTCCCGTCCTCTGGTGCATGGTGACAAGTCTTATTGGCTTGTTACTTGTACTAGTGGCAGGGAATTGGGAACAATCTTCTGGTCCTGTGGAAGTCTTGGCACACGTACGTTATCTGACAGATCGTATTCTGACAGATTGAAGTGCCATATAGTTATAATTCCACCTGAGCAGAATGGCTGAAAGAATAGATATCAAGGCATTAGCAACAGTTTTAGATGGGATACAAAAACAATTGAATAATGCTATGGCGGAAAATAAGGCCCTTAGAGAAGAGTTCAAGAAATCTAGTCAGGAGGCTAGGTATATTCGTTTAAGAATGGATGAGTTGACATCAGGGACTACTCCATTATCCGAAGAACCTAGGTCACAACATTTTTCTTCCACCACTTCAGCTTCACAGCTATCTTTAGGTAATCCATGCTATATCACCCATAATTGCTTTAGCAGCTCCTGAGTGGTTTAACGGGGGACCCTCATAAGGCACAAATGTTCCTCACATAGGGGCTCATTATGATGGCGGGCGGACATCAGTCCGCCCGCCATCCTAGCGGTGCTGGGACCGCCCGCCAGACGTGCGGTGGTCCCACCAGCCCAATTAGGATGCGCCTGCCAGTATGGTGGGTGCATCCTGGCTTCTAACATTGCGGACGGTGCTGCTGGCATTGGCATAGCCAATAGGTCTCGCCTTTGGGACCTTGTAAGTGTTTAGCCATGCAACAGTTAATGTTGTTGCACCAAGGATATTGTGCTGCCTAACTGAATACTTATAAGGTCCCAAAAGCGAGACCTATTGGCTATGCCAATGCTTGTTTTTCTTTATGTTGCCACTGACAGTGCATGGGTGACTGCAGTGTTTAATTTGTAAACAAACATGCGCAGGTGCCCAAAGTTGCACTTCTTACTGCAGCTGGAGTGGTTGTGGGATACATGGCATCTCCCTCTGTTCCAATGCCGCTTGAAGGTGAGAGGAGGTATCCTAACGGCTAGGGCGGGCGACCTCAAATCTGGGGAACCTGGTTCGAGTCTCGGCAATGACACACAACATCCTGTGATTCGGGGCAAATCACTTAATCTCCCGTGCCTAACAAAAACAAAAAAAATTAATGTGTCCTCATTTAACGCAACTGGTGCTCATGTAAAGCGCTCTGATACCCGATACCCTCAGGTCAAGTTCGTGCTATATAAAAATCCAGGAGGAAAAAAAAAGGTCATGGGGCTGGCTTATGGTCAGGTGGGTGATGGGAGGCAGAGAAGTACCACCATTAGATTACTGTGCAAAGCTGGCGGTGAACTGCACAACCAAAGGGTCATGGTTTTGTCCTGCCCGGCTGAGCCATGGGTGTCAGGATGCCTCGGTCTGGCAGCCAGGTGTTGAGAGCCAGGAGGCCACTAGACATAAATGTATGTTTTCTCTGTGTCAGATCAGGACACTGCGGGAGAAAGTGAAAATAGTCCCACTCCTCCCACAAAAAAAAGTGTCAGTGGTGTCCATCGTCAAATAAAGTATTGTGAAATGTGATCAATGGCCAGGGTCCATCCGTGAAACCCAAAGGTCAGCTTTGGATCAAAGAGGGCGGCGTGACACCGAGTTTCCAAACCTGAGTCAAATATGCACATTTCTTACTTTTCCTAAATGAGCAGATTTGAGGTGCTTGTTCCCGGCTAGTGTTACAGAATGGGGCCAAAGCCCCTGAGCAATATAAGCAATGCTTTTACCCATATACAAAAGTAAAACTTGAAGCTATAAAAACTGTGGTAGTATTAAGAGAGCCATGAAAAAAGAGCAATACAATGTACTGCATGCAGTGAAACGGTGATTATATATGTTTGCAGGGTTATTAATCTATAATATCCTATTGCCTCCAGAGACCAGGATCAGCCGTTTCTAAGCTTATCAGACCCCTGCCTGCTCCATGTAATTTGTACTTTGAATGCAGACTGATAATGTCAGGGATGATAGTACCAGGGCTTTAAGTGGACCGGGTCCTGCCCGTGCTCAGCACCGGCAGTTCTAAAAAGCAGGCGCTGAGACGGGTCTCTATCAGGCTCTCCATTTTTGTCCTCACCCTCAGGATGAAAAACATAAATCTGAACTCTGCAGCAGTTCCACCCTTCACTGCCTTTGATGTAACTTCAAAGAGACTCGTTATAGTTCTTTCACAGTCTTGTCATTACAGAACTAACGTGTTTTCAATATGCTCTACAACGAAGCCATAGTTGCTGCTTATTTATCTTATGGAACTAACAACCACTGACAAAGCCAATAGTCCTGGCTTGTTACTTGTATTATATATCTGGATGCGATTACAGAAGCAGAAAAATACCAGTCAGAGGGCACACTGTGCTAAACACGGATTTTCAGCTTAGGTGTTTCTAAGCCACGTCCATAATTACATTGGCCACGCCCCTTTGAGGGACCCCCCCCAGTTTTTTCATCCCACTTAAACATCTGATGGTAACAGATACATCTTGATGCACTTACCATCTCACATTCCTCCCTGTTGAACATTTCATGCAACTCTCAATGGGTTTGAGAAACCACACCAGATCTACAACTGCTCGGGCCTACACATTGTATTCTGCCTACATTTTAAGAATGTTACTAGAAAATGAGCACTTGGTGACCAGTTATTTTAAGTTCTGAATGTAAAGACTTGAGCGCTTGACCTTATTCCCCTCTTCCGTCTTACCTTTCCTGTCCCTTACAATGCACAGAGCTTAGAAACACCAGAAAAGCGCCATGAAGCGCTGTATGGAAATAAGTGTCAAATCCCTAAATGCAGCCTACTTTGCAAAGAGGTTTTTCTCTTTGATAGCACTGCAAATATCACGTGTCAGGACTATGGGCACATGCAAGAATATTTAGAGTCACATTAGTCTAAGATTTTTAGATCTTGGTAGTCACAATATTAGGAAAGAGTGGGGAGCTACTATTCGCAGCGCATATGTAACAGTAAACAATTAAAAAGAGGTGGGCGAGCCAATAAATGCATGAGTCTGACGCCTGGCTCTGTCCCAGCTTGAGGTGCTCTCCTTCCTTCGAGGCAAAAGGAGTCGAAGTTTCATGTGGCTTGTGCCTGCCGCCCACGCTCTAACCTCGTGCGCCAAGAATAATAGACAAATATTAACTTTTGATGTGAAACAGGAGAGAGAAAGAGATACACATCTAGTGGCTGAATTGCAAAATGTGAAGCCAGACAACCTGGGATCAATCCAGCCTTCCCCTCTTGACCAAACTGTGTGATCCTAGGCAAATAATTGATTTCATTCTGCCTCCTTTTTCTTCATTTTTGCCTAAGAGAGTCTCTTGAAATCGGTCAGTTCAGGATGTGTGTTCAATAAAATATCTCGGGGCTTATTTACAAGCCCCTTGCGCCACCCGTACGTCACTTTTCCCATGTTAAAAATGACGCAAAAATGGCGCAAGGGGCTTGTAGATAAGCCCCCTCGTGTTTGATTTAATAGACTAGAATGTTGCTCCATGCATAATAAGACTATATATAGGGTAGAGAACGACAGTTGCCAATTGACTTGCCTCTTTGTTCACAAATGGCATTGTCATCAGGTGAGGGGCGGGGGGGGGGTATTTTCCTAAATTCATGTTGGGAAACCATCATTCTCAGTAAATGACGCTCAATGCACTGATATAATCCCATGCACGGAGGTGAAATGCTTCCAAATGTTAAAGAAATACATTCCTTTTAATTTTGGTGGAGACTTTAATATGTTTTTTCATGTTTGTTGCGAAATTTACAATGCAAACTTTTTTCACAGCTCAAGGCTCCAGCGGAAGCCAAATCGTTGTGTTTGGCACTGCTTGTTAATTTGTTGGCTCACCCATCTAGAAAGATTACACCAGAGAAGTGTATATCTTTGTCATAATTTACCTTCAGCAAGTCCAGTGTTCGACCAACCATGGGGCTCCTGGGCACTAAGAGCGAGGGGGTTGCCGGGACTCCAAAAGCAGGCAGCTAGATTGCAGGTGACTTTTTTTCCACTATGATTTCCACCATTGAGGCTCTGCTCATGAAGACTAATGACAGGTTCCCTCGATGACGTGCTTGCACACGTGCAGCATGACTAACAGCATGGGTTTAGGGGCTGATTGATGTCATTCACCAATCACCATGTGGCTTACTGGAAATGGTACAGTGACTGGCATAGTGGTTTGAAGACCGTTACTGTCAGTAAAACTGAAGTGTAAAAATACGAATATTTATACCTCTGGCAGAGATGGAGGAGCTGTGGGCTAACGCCCATAGCGGCCAACTTTGGAACTGGGCAACAAGATTTGAGTCCCGGCTGTAATGTAGTGGGGCCCTAGGCCCCCATGCATTAATAATAAGGACACAGACACATGTAGTTGGTGTGTAGAACTGGCCCAGGGCACGGGTGCCCGGCCCCTTTTATTGACAGGGTCACATGTCCTGTGACGCCTGTGCTGGATGGGTGTGGGTTGGGGTGTAAGCCAGCCCTCTGGGAGTGACTGGTACATCAGAACACTAGACCAGTTACCAGCAGGTCACTACATCCCTCCCAAACTTTATTCAAACTGGAAACAACAAAGTCCAACCTATGGGAGGGAATAAAACAATAATAGAAACTTCCACTGAGTCACTTCAGCTGCTTGCAGAACACGACAATGGTACAACTGCAGCTAGGACCACCAGTTCTATTTGGCATAGTTCAGTGGTGCTCTACGGGTTCGGTCCTCGTTGGACTCCATGCGTGGAAGTGGATACTCAAGTCTCTATATATGCAGTTCTTTTGGACGGTGCAGGTGGATTGATAGTAAAACTGGTAGATGTTACCCCTTCACAGTTTAGTCTTGGTATTGTTTCTTTGCTGCGAATGGAGGAGTAGTTGCAAACATCCCGCTCTCACCAGGATGCCCCTCTCGCAGGTTTTCCCCTCTCACGGGATATCCCAGAGGCCCTCCTTGCTAGGCTTCCATGGGACCGGGTGTCCCTTGCCGTGTCACTCCATCGTCACCCTCTAGGTTCGTGGAGGTAGTGCTACGAGTCCCACCTTCAAGTCCGTCGCTCCACCTGGAGGGTAGTTGTAGCTGGACTGGATACTCCTTCCTCCTCGACTTTGGTGCACCTGCTCTCACCGGATGGTCTTGGAAAGCGAGATCTTCGACTTCCTGAAAACCTGCAGAAGAGCGGCTGTAGACTCATCTCTCGTGGCGGGAACCGCTCTCACCGGCGTCCCTGAGACCTTTGCCCCTTGGATCTCCATGGTCTGGTGTGGAGTGGTCAGATCCTCTTCTTCAGGACGTCCAAGCACTCTCGCCATCCAGTCTCCCGCTCGACCCCAAAGGTGGGTGTCACAAATGGTCCAGCTTGCTCACCTCTGTAGTTACCAGGTTTGCTTGGCGTCGTGAAGACTCCTGCACCGCTGTCTTCTCCTGGTGTCACCAATGTTACCAATGTGCTATGCTTCCTTCTGGCTGTTCTTGCACTCACTCGTCCTCAATCTTGCGGTGGGCTTGTTGTCTGATCACACACTCCTCTCTTCTTTTCCTCTTTTCCTGGAATTTCTTCTGCAGTGGCCTCATGCCACGGGATTTACTCTTTCTGGTTCTTTCACTTTACAACGCGGTCTAGTCCCATCTTCTTGTTCGTCTTCACTGACCAGGCCTCTCCATGTGACGTGCACTTCACACGGGTCTCCCTGGTCCTGTCCTACCCCTAGGACAATGCATTCTCTCCCTTCGGTGACCAGACCTGTCCCTTGCGACCTTCTTCCTTTCAATACTCATACTCATACTCTGTCTTCATTCTTCTTTAATTGCAGGTCTTTCTTCTCTGACCTCGTCTTTGGTCCTCTCCATGGACCTCTCCTCGGTCATCTCCTCTGACCTCTTCTTTGGTCACTGTCACTCTGACCTCTTCTCAGGTCACTGCTTCACCGACCTCTTCTCAGGTCACCGCTTCATCGACCTCTTCTCAGGTCACTGCTCTCTGACCTCTTCTCACGTCACTCGTTTTCGGGATCTAGCCCGTGCCGTCCAGGTCTAAGGTACGATCTTCGGCACAACTTCTCTCCCTGTGCTCTCCACTTGCAGTGGCGTCCTTTCGCCACTGGGCGCTCATGCAGCGCACCTTCTTCCGTTCTCTAGGGACTTGCTGCTTTGGGCTGTTGTCATGTACCACCCCTGTTCTCCTGGTTGCGCTCCTTCCTGTGTTCTTGCTGCTGCAGTGACCACCTGTGGCCACTTGGCATCACCGCACTCTCCGTCTCAGACCCTGGCAGCCTTTCCGTCTAAGTATCTACAGTGCTCACTTGCTGACCGAGGCAGTAGTCCTTTCTTCACCCCTCACACGACAGTCTTGGGGAGGGGTCTGCCACTTCTCTTCACGGAGTTGCACATTTCTCTCAACCACATTGAGCTGTAGCAGCTGTTCCTGTGCTGCTGTGCATTTCTTTGGCACTATGTTTTCTCCTTTTCTACTTCTTAAAAACACAAAACATGGAGCTGCCTCCCCTTCTGCAGTATCTGTATGTCCTGGCAGTCTTTACTGTGGTGTCATTGTGTTGCACAGTCTTTTCTTTCAGCGGGTGTGGGACCGCTAAATGGCCACTAGATAGCAGTGTTTTCATCTGTCCAAAGCCAAGGCAGCTTCCTTGTTGCTGCAGGCCATTTCTCCTCCTCTCTACCAGTGTTTTACTTGCGGTGAGGGGAAGCTATCCTCGTGGCAGCTGTGAGCCAAAAGGTGCTTGTGGGTACACCGCCGGCTGTTCCTGCCCCTCCCCCGGGCAGAGGAACTGCTATGCGCTTCTTCTCGGCTGGCTGCGTCGCTCTCATCGGCCGAGTGCCGGTGTTCCGTTGTTTTCCGCTCCCCGTCTGAATGTGCTCCCCCTTCGCTTTTGCGCATGCATGTCATCGTACGCATGCCTACTATGGATTTTGTCGTAGACTATGTATTTTTAAGCTCCCCTTGTGTTCTGCCTTTTTAGTGCACATGCATGTTATTATACGCATGCGTACTATGCAATTTTTCATTAATTTTGAAGCTCTCCACGGCAGCAGTACTTGCAGTACTTTTTTGTCCTGGGAGAGCGTTAGTCAGGCGATGGAGTCCTAGGAGTGTGCCACCAGAGGTCTCATAAGGGCAAGACCTACTGTCTGCATGGGTGGGTACACGCGCCACGCTGCATGGACTAGAAGCCAGAGGATGGGAGAGGCTGGTGCTGGTACCGCCTGCGTGCATGAGTTTGTAAGACACCCTGTATCTGCCTTCACTAGCAGTGGCATAGCTGCCAAGGTTTCAGATTGCTGTGTGTGACATTTTTGATATTTGCAGTGTAATTATGAGCGACCTGGAAGTGGCCACATTACGGACAAATGACATGCCTTTGAAAAATCAACAACGGAGGCAACTATAAGGCGGAATTTATAGAGGCTCCATGTAAGTAGTGGGCGAGTGGGGTCTCCTTATTTTTGCATACATCCTGTGCCCAGTAGTAACCACTTTTTGTCCCCTGCTTAGAGAGTCACAGCCAACACACCATTGGAACGTTCACTATCCTCATCTGCTGACAAAGTAGTCGCCAGTGTTGACTGGAGAAGCAGTCTCTGCCTGCCCCAATAGTTATCATCAACTTACCCAGCACCCGCCACCACCTACTGCAATAAACACGATTCCCTTCTGCAACAGTTGCTCCTAGTCCTTGCTGCAGCAACTGCTGCCACTCCTTGCTCAAGCAGTCACAGTACCACAGGCCTCCATTAGTCAACGTCATCCCCTAACGCGGTCACTCTGTGCAGTAGCCCTCATCACCGCCTGCCAAGCACCATCACCTTGCCGACTAGCCACCACCTCTGAAACGTGCTCCAGCAGCAGCTACCGCCCCTCTGCTCCAGCAGCTGTCGTGCCCACCATCCATCATAAGTTATTGATACCAGCCCATTAGCCCCCTTAATAGTGTCAAAGCTCTTTCTAAATGTGCAATTTTGGGTGACAAATTATTTTGAATAATAATGAATTTTATGATAAATATAGTCGCAACTGATGAATTATTGTTATTCCACTTGAAACAATATTGATTAGAAATTTCTAAGTGTGCTTAATGAAGTTTAGGTCTGCCACAATTTAGCAGATACATTATTTTATTAATATGGATGCTGTTTTGGTGTTCTGTTCATCTTGCTCCTGCTCGTTACCCCTCCCAAACAATGCCCCCTCATGTCTTCTCTCCACACAAGACCTCTGACCTCCTGGTCAGAGACCTGCTCTCTCCCCCAGCAGCTCGGCTTTAGTGCCGCTGCCGCTGACCCCATTCACCTCTGAGCTGGTAGGTGTTTGAGGCCCTCCTCCACCCGCAGTCTCCTGCCGGCGCCTCATCCCTGGTGGTCCAGTGGGAGAGCCTTGCTCCTCTGCTGGTTGCGCTGCTGTCTGTATTGTGTTGTGCCCGTTTTTCTGTCTTCTGTTATTGTGCCCGTTTTTCTGTCTTGCTGTTGTTGTGACTCTTTATTTTTACTTCTGATCTGTTATTTGTTGTTTTGTCATTCTCTGTTGTGTTTTATTTTCTGCTCGTTTCCCTTCCCGCCGCTGTTGCCCCCCTCCCCTGCTGGTTTCCCGCTCCCGCCTCCCAGCTGCGCTTCCCTCCCATCTTCTCTATTTAATGGCGGCCGCGCAGGTGCGCGTCAAAGGTAAGCCCGTCTGCGCCCGCCCATGACCTGACCAGCACCAGGGACCCTGGATCTCCGACCACCCACCGCTACGACCCAGCTACCCTCCTCACACTTCACCCCAGAAGAAACAACAGCTGCCAGCTGTCCACGCCGAATACCACCCACGGACAGTTCTCCTGCCGTCACTGCAGCCAACCTTCACCACCACGGCCGCCGCCCCCATTCTGGACACCAACACCACCGAAGCCCTGAGGTGCATCCTCCTCAACGTGTGCTCCCTGCACAGGCACGCTGTAGAGATCTGGGACCTCCTCAACACCCTCTAGCCAGACATCACCTTCTTCACAGAAACTTGGACCAACTCCACCTCCGACCCTGACATCGCCACCGCCATCCCCGACGGATACAAGATCCAGAGGAAGGACCACCCCAACCGCCCAGGAGGAGGACTCACCATCGCACACAAAAGCTCCCTCCGACTCACGACCTCCAGCTCGAGCGACAGCCCGCCCGCCACTGAACACCTCCATTTCCAGATCCGAGCCAGCCCCAGAACGAACCCAAGAGGCACCCTCGCCTACAGACTTCCTGGACCTCGAACTGCGTTCACCATCGCCGACCTCACTGTGCCCCACGCCATAGCCTCCATGGACTACATGCTCATCGGAGACCTCAACTTCCATATCGACAACCTCGGGGACCCCAACTCCGCCACCCTCCTGGACAACCTCGCCAACCTCAGACTGAAACAACTCGTCACCAGCCCCACCCACAAGGCAGGACAACCCTCGACCCCATCTTCGCAGGAGGCAACAACACCCACTTCAGCCACACCACGCAACCCCCCTGGATGGACCACCACTGCGTACATTTCCCCGTCGACAAACCCACCGTGCCCAAACCTGCACCCCGCCCTATAAGAAGGAACTGGAGCAAGTCACCGAGGAGCAGCTCAACTCCACCCTCAACCGCGCTGCCTCCTCCACCTCGACTGATGCCATCCTCGCAGCCAAAGAACTCCACAGATGGATCACCAACTGCACAGACGAGCTCGCACCCCTACGTAACCCCAACAGACAGCGCCCCAGAAAGGCCAACTGGTTCACCGCCGACCTCCAAGAATCCAGACGCACCTGCAGACGTCTCAAGAAGAACTGGAGAAACACAAATCCTCAGAAGACCGCACCACCTACAAGAACGCCATGATAGAATACCACCAACGCATCAGATCCACCAAAAGGACCTTTATCCAGAAGAAGATCCTCGCCAACTCCAGCAACTCTAAGGAACTCTTCAGCATCATCCAGGAATTCACCAAACCCCCCAGCGAAACCACAGACATCACCCCTTCCCAGGACCTCTGCAACAAGCTCAGCTCTTACTTCCATCTGAAAATCAAGGGCCTCTACGACAACTTCAACGACCAGACACCTGACTCCGAAACCACTCCCTCCTCCAGCAATGCCAGCCAGCCCACCATCTCCTCCTGGACCCCAGTCAACACTGAAGACATCACATCGACCATGAAAGGCATCCACTCAGGAGCCCCCATGGACCCCTGCCCCCCGCACATCTTCCACAAAGCCTGCCGCCATTGCACCAGAACTACGACACACGATCAACACCACCTTCAAAACCGGCATCTTTCCCAATGACTGGAAATGCGCAGAAGTCAGACCACTACTCAAGAAGCCCTCAGCAGATCTCACGAACCTCAAGAACTACCGACCCATCTCCCTCTTCCCCTTCGCGGCCACAGTCACCGAGTAGACCTTCAATGTCCAACTAATGAAATTCATCCCAGAAAACTCCATCCTCAACCCCTCTCAAACCGGATTCTGCAGCAACCACAGCACTGAGACCGCTCTACTCGCCGCCACAGACGACATCTGCACCCTTCTCGACCAAGGACACACCACAGCCCTAATCCATGTCGACCTCTCTGCAGCCTTCGAAGCCGTCTCCGACCGCACACTCACCGCCAGACTCCATGACGCTGGCATACAGGGAACCACCCTCGACTGGCTCTGCTCCTTCCTCACCGGCAGAACCCAAAGAATCAGACTTCCACCCTTCCTCTCCCAACCCACAGAGATCAACTGCGGAGTACCCCAAGGATCATCGCTCAGCCCCACGCTCTTCAACATCTACATGGCCCCCTAGCCGCCATCGTCAGACAGCATGGACTCAGCATAGTATCCTACGCTGACGACACCCAGCTCATCCTCTCCCTCACCAAGGACCCCCTCACCACCAGACTCAATTTCCATGAAGGAATGAAGGACGTCGCATCCTGGATGAGCAGCAGCTGCCTGAAGCTCAACTCGGACCACACCCGAAACTTCGCCATCGTACTCGACTCCTCCCTCTCCATGACCCGACAGGTCAACGCCGTCGCCTCCACCTGCTTCAACAACCTTTGGATCGTCCGAAAGACCTTCAAATGGATACCCCCCGAATCAAGACAGACCGTTACCCACGCACTCATAACCAGCAGATTGGATTACGGAAACGCCCTCTACGCCAGGATCAACAAGTCTCTGCTCTGCAAACTCCAGACCATACAGAACACCGCAGCCAGACTTGTCCTCGGCATCCCTCGACACGAACACATCTCCCAACACCTGCGTAACCTCCACTGGCTCCCCGTCAAGAAGAGGGTAACTTTCAAGATACTCACCCACGCCTACAAATGCCTCCACAACACCAGACCCCAATATCTCAACGATACAATCTCCTTCCACGTACCCAAGAGGAACCACCGATCTGCCAACCTCGCCCTCGCCGAACCCCACTCATCCGCAGAGCAAGAACGGGTGGAAGAATCCTCTCCTACATCACGGCCAAGACCTGGAACGAGCTCCCGATCGACATCAGGCACGCCCCCACCCTGCACATCTTCAGGAGGACCCTCAAGACCTGGCTCTTCGACTGACCGGAGCTGCCACCCCTAGTTGAGATCCTCATGGGTGAGTAGTGCGCTTAAAACTCCCTGATTGATTGATTGATTATGAGTGACACTATCTCCATCACCACCGACTAAAGTCACGTCACCTGACCGCCACCAACGCGGCCCAAGATACTTCTGACGCAGATAGATAAAAAGTGTGCATATGGACGTGGCATTTCTTGAGACCACTTTTGAGTAGCCCTGTAGCTTGTCCTATTTCTCCTCAGTGACTTGTTTGCTCTATGTTTCCTCCCATGTTCTTAATTTGAATTACCTAGTATAATTCGGTCACAGCCGTACATACAGTAACCAACCTACTGGTGGTCTTTTAATTGTATGTTTGTGACACGTAAAATAAAGGCATTTTCTGCTTCAAAAATCGTGAGTCTCCCACCGGAATCAGGTCTGTTGGCATTCTGCCGTGTCATCTTCTGTTAATTTTGACCCTCTCTGAAGCATTTACTTGTGTGTCTTTCCACTGTTTGGGTTGTGGGATCTACTTTTCTCTGCTCCCTTAATGTCTGCTTACAAACACTTTTAGCCTCACAGGCATACTCTGTGTGACTGTATTTCGTTAACAGAGCCTTTTTTTTTCTCTTTTTAATACTTACATACTTAATTCAATGACTTTAAAAAAAATGATATTCACATATATATTTTTAACTCGCCTTGTAACTATGTCATTAGCAGATGCACATCCAGGCCGGTTTCATTCAAATACTTTGCTCAACAGCTTTTATTTATTTCTTAATTACATACGCACGTACACTTTAAACTCTCACTGTGACTGTATGTCATTGACAGATGCACATCCTGGACGCATACTTTTCTTTCAACCATTTAATACCTACTTTGAATTTATATTTTTTTAAAGACTTGAACTGCAACAGGTTAACCTATTTTTAAAAACATCTACTTGCAAAGCTAATTACACTTATAATGCTACATCTTATCCTAACACCCCTACCAACCTGCCGTAAGAAAATAATAGGTAGGACGCAGCCAGCGCTGGCCATATCATAGCGCTTTTTTTCTAACTGTACCTATTGGGTTCTGTTTTTGTGAAATCGGTTGATGTTTGCACACTTCCGAGATAAGTGCTGCGCAATAAAAGTGTTTATCATAAATTGATTTATTGTTTCTTTGGCTGGTCCTAATACGCTAACTTACATTTATTTGACGGACAATATATATTTTCAAAAGCTCACAAGGTATTGCAACATGTTCTTTCACAATCTTTTCATTTCATTATCTTAACTGACATTACTACTGCAAAGAACCAGAAATGTAAGTCAGGGCACTCATGAGAGGCCCCAGCGCGGAGCGTGCCTAAGCCAGTCTTATGAAACTGAATAGAACTCAACTTGTTGGGCAGACAGTCAGTGACTGCAGAGCTCTGAGCTTTGTAACTTTAACAATTACTTTAGGGGCTCCTGGCTGTGAAGTTACTTTGTGCAGACTGCCTGCATACAGGGAAATGCAGAGCACTCTCTCTGCTAAACTAACAGTTACAGGCTGAATGAAGACATGTGTTCCTAAATAAATCAAATTACGATGCCAAGTGATTAACAATGTGTAGTATCCTGTTCATGTTAATGTTCTGCCATTATCTCTCCCCCTGCTCAGCCAGTGTGAATGTGCTGTGTGCTGCATGGAATGTTGGAGTGATGATGCGTATTGGAATGTTGGGTGCCTGTGAGGTGAAGTGTGACAGTTGGAGAATGGGCTGAGCAGCAGGCAGGCTGCTCCAGGTGGGGCTGCTACCACTGGAACTCCTCTACATGTACCTTACTTCAATAAATCTACTTAATCTACGTCCTACCTGTTTGGGCTCCATTACTACACAATGATTCATAGTGGCACTTACTCTCAGCGAGCACCGTTATGGTGTGGCCCGGCCAGCCACCGGACTGAGCATCAGCGCAGTCCAAAACTCTGACTCAAGCGGCATTCATGGCTGCACTAGCACTGGACTGCAGTCAATGGGTCAGGCTGCTGATTACACACCACCACTCTCCTCAAGCGGCCATGCGGGTCAGTCTGAATCTGCAGACTGTACTCTGTGCTGCGGCCCGTGCTCTAGTTAGTGTGTGTTTACTGGCTGTAGATTGGGCAAAATAAATAATGAGACGAGACGTCAGTAACTTTGCCACTCTGTGCGGATTGAAACAATATAGCCAGCCATGGCCAGAACAAGCTGCCTGAGCCAACCCCCAAGCCTACTGCAGCAGGGCGCGCTCCCAGCTAAGACCTTTGCACAGTCAGTGATACTTAAGCAGCGCTCCATGTTGACAGCTGAGGAGGCGCTATAAATGCGTGACAATGCATTTCAGTGCAGTGATGCGGATCACCACAATCAAATGCGTTATTCTAACGTCTGATGCGTGGTACTTGGCAGAGCTGCAGTTGTAAACACATGTTTCATCTAGAGGTGGGCGCGCACATCATTAAAAGGGAGAGGGGAGCCAAACTGAGGGTCTGACTGAGCTTTAACCCGTGCACGAGCCAAGCCCTGAAAATATCTGGCGCCTCAACTGGGAAACAAATTGCATATAAAAATATGATAGACTGTTTACAATTCCAAAAAGTGTACTTCTTTAGCATGCAGAAGTGTTTCAGCTAGTTAATCATACTATTTCACTGCACTGGGAGTTATTTATTAAAAGCAAACGTTTTTAAACATGAACCCACCTCCCCCGATGAGAACAATGCCATTAGTGAATTATAGGCAAATCCGTTGTTACGTGCACCCTGTATGTTACATAGATTCTTACAAGGAGCAACATTATAGTTATTTAAATCGGGCACATGAGTGATGCTTGAATCGCGCACAATCTGAACTCGCATATTTCAGAGTGCTTAAATACAGTAAAGAAAAAGGAAGCACATTGAAATACAATATTTTCCTATGATTACTCTAATTTGTCAAGCTGGCAAGCCAGGTACAAATTCGTAAGTTTTCTGATTTCACATTGTGACATTCGGCCACTGGATGGGCATCTCATGCCCTCTCATGGTTTACGTCAAAGGTTAATGTTAATAATGTGTTTTCTTTCATTTGTGACGCTTTAGTTTACAGTGTGGGAGACAGCCAGAAGCCACATGGAAGCTCAGCTTATTTGGGCTCAAGGGCCCAAGGGAACCTCAAGCTGCACTAGAGCCAGCCAGGCATCTGGCTCGGGTCTTCAGTGGATTGCCCGCGTTTTAGTTTCATCTCACACCACTTGTTCTTTGTGGGAAAGTGGATGCTGCCAAAGAGATAGTTGGCTTTTCTGCTTGTGACAAAATGGGGAAAAGTAGGTCAGCAAACCAGATTTAATAGGGAAGACTCACCTGGAACAGTCTGGTGTGTACTGGCTGCAGTGAAACTGCAGATACTGGTCCTACCACTGTGGGACAGATCACATAGACCCCCTGCAGTTATGTGGTGTGCTGATCTGATTCATTGCTTCACTAAATTCTTGGTCCTTGCAATGTTTGTAGATTGTCCGGTATTTTAAGCCATCTTTGTCATTGCTCTAAATTCTCCACTTTTCCTATTGGTTGTTTAGGACTCCCAGCCATTGCTGCCCATGTTTATTCATTATTTCCCCTGTACCTGACAAATGGGAGCATTTTGTTGTTGTTGCTATGTCCGGTGCTCCTATACCCAGGGGGCAGGGACACAGGGTGGGGCCAGGGGCTTGCTGGTAAACAGATGGTGTGAGCATTGTTTTAAATGGAAAACTCTGGAGAAGGGCACCTGGTGAATAGAGGCCTGAGCGAGAAGGGATGTGAGGTCTCCACCATTGGAAAGTTCTTCACTGCTTTTTTTCATAGGCTGTTCAATACTTTAGTGATACAGTCACACACAGAATGTTATAGTGCTGTTGACTTGCATCAATGAACTTGTCTTTGTCTGTGCGTTAAAAAGCCATGGAATGTGTCCATAAATGCTTCCGGGGGCAAGCATGTACTCCTGAATCAGACTGCATGACCCTGTGTGTAGTATTTGTATAGCTCTTCAATCCTTAGCGGCACAGCACCCAGGATAATGGCTGCATGGCAAAACACTTATAAGGTCCCAAAAGCAAGACCTATGGGCTATGCTAATGCTTGTTTACTCCAGTGAACGCCACAAAGAGCTGATCACCCACCTGGTGTACTTTGGTACGATCTATGTAGAAGGTACGCACTCTCTTGGGGTCCAAGTACCGCACCAAGCGACACTTTGGTACCAACAACAGGCATAAACAGTTTTAGTTGAGGGATGCCTGGCTGCCAAGAGGATATCAACCACTTATGGAGTAAGATCAAACGTGTTCAGCTGTCACCGCTCAATCTTCATGCATGAACATGGATATTGGGAATGCCTGGGCGGAAAACTCAGCCCTGCTACTGTAATAGCAGGTCCTGCTGAGGGGGCAGCCTCATCAGAGGACAGATACTGAAGCCCAGGGATTCTAGATACTATACTCTCCATGCCCAATCCAGGTCCTCTTGGATAACTTGGACCCAGTTGGTCTTAATATTCTTGAGAACTTGAGGCAGGAGTGGTATCGGCAGGGAGGCATACAGGATTCCCATATTCCACTTAAGGCTGAACGCATGTCTGAGTGAGAGATGCCTTGGCAACTCCAGTCTGCAGAAGTGCTGATATTGCTCATTCTTGGCAATGGTAAACAGATTGAGCCAAGGTTCTCCCCATTCGTGGAAGAGAGCCTGCCCCACCTCCAGGTGTAATTGCCACTTGTGATCTGCTAGGCGCTGACTGCTGAGTTCATCTACCAATCGGATGGCACTCAGCTCCAAAAGGTTGATGTGGAGCTAGGACTCCGCCTGAAACAAGAGGGCACTAATCTCCACCTCTCACAGATGGCCACCCTCAACCCAGAAACACCACATTGGTCACTATCAGTTCTGGGCAGGGAAGAAGTCTCTGCCGCTGACTAAATTGCAGTTCAATAAGAATCACTGCAGATCTTTTGCTGGCTCCTCCAAAATCTGAATGTAGTCTGCGATGTCCCCTTTATATTGGGCCCACTGAGACTTCAGATCCCACTCCAGAGCCTACATATGCCACTTGGCATGCTGGACCAGCAGGAATGCTGGCGGCCATCAGTTCCAGCAGCCTTAGAGTCGGCCTTAATCCAGGACCAAGGTTTTACATTGAAGGATGCTGCTCTGTGAGGTTTAAACGTGTATTTAAACATGTATGTATGTAAATTTGCGTATTTAAACGTGTATTATTTTCAACTTTAGACATCAGGTTTTCTCTCCTCCCGTTAAACATTGAGGGCTTCTGCTTCATGAGGTTTGAGTGTGGCAGGCAGAGCCACGTGAAGATGATGAAGTCTCTTCAACATTCACATAACCACATTTCTTTAACATTCAGAATATTTTCATTTTACTACATTTGATTTTCGCTCGCCTGTTTTACATTGAGGGTGCTGCTTTGTAAGGCTTCTGCCAGCTTGAGTTTGGCTGGCAGAAGCCTTGTAAAGCTGACTGAAGTGTCTCCAGAATTCACACAACCGCATTTCTTAAACATGCATATTATTTTCTATTTTGTTCATCAGATTTTCCTTTGTCTGTTTTATATTAAGGGTTGCTGCTTTGTGTGCACTCTGAGTTTGGCAAATAACTTACAGGCACATGCATCAACCTTTTTTGCGAGCGCAAACGGTGCGATTCGCAAAAATCAGCCGTTTGCACCCGCAAAAAGGGCCTCTGTGATGCATGAAACTGTAAGGCTCTCGCAATTTAAGAAATCGCAATTTATAGCGATTTCTTAAATTGCGATTGCATTCAACAAATCGCAAATTGCTATTCCTTAAATGCAATGCATGATGAAATCGCAAATAAGCGATTTTGCTAATAGAGGCGCAAATTTCCATCAATTTGAACTTTATGGTAATTTGCAAAAAATTTGAAAAATGCACTAAAGTGCATTTTTCAAAGTTATAGATTACACACACACATGCCCTTGGGGCATGTGTGTGCGCAACATGTGTGCACAGTTCAATTTCAGGGGTGCAACAGGGTGTCCTTTTGACACCCTTGCGCCCTTGAAATTACATGCGCAAATTGCGAGTACCTATTGGTACTCGCAAATTTCGCATGCAATCTCCCATTCATTCGGAATGAATGGGAAGGCATTCCTTAATTGCGACTCTCAATTTGCGAGTCGCAATTAAGGATGTTTGGGAATCGCTAATTTTATAGCGATTCCTACATGCATAGGCTTTTGCAATTCCTTAATTGCGATTCCTTAATAATCGCAATTAAGGAATTGCAGAAGCCTACATTGATGCATGTGCCCGTTAGTGTTTTTGGTATTTCTCTCCATTTCTTTAACATGCAGCAGATTTCACCCAATTACTTATGATTTTTCCCCACCCGTTTTACATGAAGGGTTGCTCCTTGTTTAGGGTTGAGCGTGACGGGCAGGATCCACGTGATACAGATGAAGTATCCCCAAAATTCACGCAACTTCATTTTTTAAACATGCGTATTTTCAACTTTGTACATCAGACTTTCTCTTGCCCATTATACATTAAGAGTTGATGATTTGTATCTTTTGCCTGTTTTACATTGTGTTGCTGCTTTGTGTTTCTTAGTGTGTGAGGTCTAAGCGTGGCAGGCAGAAGCAGCTGGTAGAGTGGCACCGTGGACCATGAGTAATATCTCTATGGCCCACTGTACCGACTGCTGTCTTTTGCTATCCAACCAGTGCATGTTGACCTATTTCTATTGCTTGCCTCAAGGCCTATGTTACTGCTTCACCCACAAACCCCCACTACTCCCCCAATTTCACTTCCCCGATTGATGACTCCGAATTCCATGTATGCCAAATAATGTCCACTCTTAAATCACTATCCCAGACATTTTCTGCCTTCTGACCATTTTTTTTTTCTTGTGTGTCAATTAACTTTGGTTATTAATGTTAGGATCCAAGTATGGTTGGGAGAGATGCAGGTGATTTTTTATTTATGTAGGAGCAAATACAGAATTGTAGATAGTGTATGTTTAAAATGCCAGGTAGCACGCAGTGAAACGGGTTGCCTAGAAGTGTCTGGTGATATTATCTGTTCCATCATTGTGTCACTGATTCTTCCCCAGACTTTGGTCCTGCCAGGAGACAGTATGATTTCTCTATAGACCACGACATCTGCAGCTGTGAAAAAAAACATTTATTTGTTCTTTTAAGCAGCATAATTATTGCAGACACAGCAATATAATTTCCCATTAAGCCTGGTTCAGGCCCTGATGCCTTGTTTGTCTGGCATGGCATTCTGCAATGGCAGTTCCACTTAAACGTATATATTTGTGCGTGTATGTCTCTCTGCTTGCCATCGAGCCTGTTTGCCTACAAGCAAGCATCACTGGCACTAACGCTCCAGCAACTGCTCTGTTCATCTGCCTCCTTCCTTAACTGTTGTATTCATCAGTTGACAGGATTCTGCAGAGCATCGTATCTGTCTTAGCCCTTCTTTAATCTGTTGTGATTGTCTCGGCTTTAATTGCCTTTGCACGGGCTGTGTCCTTAAAATTGATTGAATATAAATCAAGTACCAAACACCATGTAGTAGTATGATAATAATAATGGTTTTTATTTATTTTTCGTTTTAAAAACAGGTATATAATTTATATGCAGAAGAGTTTTGTTATAACATGATGTTATTTTTGTACAGTGCGCACTTTGAACTCACGTGTTGAAAGGTGCTGTCAAATCTGATAATTTATATAAAGCAGGCTTTGCGATATAAAATAATTTCCCATGTTCACGCCATGTGTTCAAGTAGGGAAGCCAGGATTGGTCCCCGGTTTTCTGCTTTGACATTATGCCACCCCTAGAGTCCCTTCCATGAACCAGAGGCACAAGTGTCCACCACATACCATGGAAAAACACCTACTCAGCACCCACCTAACAACATTAGTGGTTGTAACGTGTGATGCCCTGCTGTACCAACAGAAAGAGCAACATCCATTCGAATACTCGTTTTTAATCAAAATTAGTATTTGGCATCATACACAAGGTAGAATATAGTACGCACAAAATAAGTCTTTCTGGATTATAGTCTACTTGTGCGGGCTCAGGCCTGCCAAGTATCACACATCAGGCGTGACTCTAACGCATTTCAGTGTGGTGTTCCGCATCACCGCACTGAAATGCATTGTCACGCATTTTAATGCCACAGTACTGACTCTCTGCTGCCTGTGCCAGTGCCGAGTAACTGGCCACGTCAGGCTGCTAGCGTGCGCGCCTGTGACACCTGCGCCGGCTCTGCTGCTCTCCGCAGACTTGCCGGCCCGGGCGCTGCCACCAGCACAGGCTCAGTACACTTCTGCTACAATGTATCATAATAGCCTGCTGCAGGTTGAAATTCCCGCCTGCGGCTGAGTCACTCTGAGACTACAGCCAGGCCTGACGTCTCCCGGCCGAGGTACTAGTGCTGTGCCCAATACCGAGACACCCGGGGGTCCTGCCCTCAGTGGTGCGTGATTACTGGCTGTGGCACCGCGGGGTTGGATGATGTGACCTCCCGTCCCGGAAGGAAGTGAGGTCGGATTCAGGAAGCGGGGACTGGAGGCATGCTGCGCGCCGGCGGGCAGTCACTCACTGTGTAGTGTCCTGTCCTGTCTGCGTCCCGGCATCCGTATCAGTGCGCTGCACACAAAATACCATGATACTGGCGTCGGACCGACAGCAGCATCAGCATGGCGCCTCCTGAGAGGCCTCGGGCGCTGCAGCGGAGTGCGATGCCGCATGCGGCTCACCGCTGGGGGAGCGAACTTTCACTCAGACAGTGGAGAACTCACTGACACGGACGGAACGTCGCCAGCCAGAATACACAACAGAGACAGTAAGTACTTGGCCAGGCAGCCTGCCTGCCACTTTAGTATTACTGCGTTGTCACACTCACACTGTGTTACTCCGTGAAGACGCGTAATGGCGTGTAATATTGTTCTGTTCATCATGATGCAGTCCAGCCGCACGTTCATATTAGGGCACGCGCCGGTAAGTTAGTTATATTATGTTTGTCCAACGCCGGCATCGCGGTGGAGCCTGTGTGCTCTGCTGCACAGCACTGCACGATCTGATCCTTTTCAATTCAGACTTCTGCAGCAGGGCTGCTCTGTCCCGTCCACACCGCAGCGCAACTGCTGAGCCAGGCCCAGAATCGTGGCCAGGCCGGTGCTTGCCACGGGAGCACTCGTTGCGGCGGTGACTCAGAGCTGGCCAACACAAATTGCCACTCCTGCCCTAAGCACAACCAAGAAAGTGACTGCTGGGCTTGAACTTTGCCCAACCATAGTGCCAGCGTGCATCAACCACACCGCCACAGGGACATCCCCCAGTGTGGCCGGCAGCAGCCAGCATCACCTAAGAGCGGTGAGCCCAGTGACAGGCGCAGCTGGCCGGCAGGAACTGATGCAGCTGGGGTGGGCAGCAGGCAGTGGCGCACGCCACAACTCGGCCAAAATCTCCTGCCAGGGCACAAAACCGCTTGCCACAATCTCCTAAGCCACCCAAGAAATGTGAGAAGTGCCCTCAGCTGGAAGGCTTACCTACATTTCGACACCCACATCAATCTTCCAGTGACACAAGTTGCCTTCTCTTCTACGCTTCCAACAAGATTAAAAAAAATGCTTGCGCCTTTTGATCGGACAAGACCTGTCCGAGGTCGAGGGCTTTGTACCCCTCCTCCGAGGAGCACCCATGCTGACGTCTACTCTTGGGCGTTTGTCTGCCCCACTGCTATCACCGCCCAGCAAAATGCAGGGACTATGTGATTCATAGAGAACTGGCCTGAGGTAGCTTTGGAGCCCCACACAGGCCAAGTCAGTGCAGACCTAATACAGCGCCAGCGCGCGGTGACCACACTGGTGCCGGTCAACTTTCAGCACTGCCGGAGTCACTAGGTCAAGAGCTTGGTGTTATAGCTGCTCTGTGACAGCCGCAGCCTGCTGGTGTGATCTAGTGTTGTGGGGCTGAGCAGCAGGTAGTGGTGTCCCAACCGGGGTGGACACCTTTCAGCAGTGCTGCTAATCACTTTTATTAGGGTTGAACAAGCAGTTCTATAGTCAAGTCTAATACAGCGTCCTGGCTGGCAGTAATGTGTGCGCCTCTCTCTCCTAATTTCTGGTGCTTTGCAGTAGTTTTAAGATCTTCTTAGAATTTCTTGTTGCTCAAATGGGTTTAATTTCTGATATTAATATGTTTCCCTCGTCTTCATTGCTTGATTTTGCTCGCGAGAAAGTGTCACTCCTAGTTGTTGAAATGTCACTCATAATTACACTGGAATGACAAAAATGTCACACATAGCAATCTGAAACCTTGGCAGCTATGCGGGCTCCCTTCACTCCCTCCCTCTGTTGTACACGGGAATTATTCATCATTATAGCGAGGTGGCATCCAGCCTAGGCCCTTTTAGTGAATATGAGTTTTTAAGGGTAGTTGCCTGGGCAGCCAAGATGGCGGTCGAGCTTTAGACCAGCTCCCGTAGCCCGACCAGCATTTTAAACCATCCCGCCTGACAGCGAGATCCAATGACTCTCCCGTACTCTCCCCGCGGCTGGGACTTCCGCGAGCCTCGGTGGACCCCAGTTGTGGCTGGACCAGATGTGTCAGAATCCTCCGGCGCAGCATCGGCGGCAAGGGTCTGGACATAAAATGGCAGCTGTCCTTGCATCAGTTTGCGTTATCACGGCATAGCTGCAGCCTCGACCCACAACAGCTTCCCTGTGCTCTCCCTGTTGTGGGGGCACTCTCTGGGCTCGGTGGACATTGGCTGTGGCCGCAGCGGAGGCACCAGTGCCCTACAGAGGGGCATCGACCGGGAACTAGGTCCGGAGTACAAGATGGCTGCCTCCTTCACACCAGTAACAGAAGCAGCAGCAGCATAACGGCCGCTGCACCCTTTGATCCCCCCGGTGCTGCGCAAGGATAGGCCCATGCCTGGAGTGACCTTGAGACCGAGATTAATTGAAGTGAGACACTGATTTGGGCACCTGGTTAAGCCTCTGTAGGCTGGCCTCTCTGGCACACAGACCTGTTATGCAGGACCGCAGCGCGGCTGTCGAGACCTGGGGAGACCAGGTGCTGCACGTTTTTGACACTTGGGGCAAACTGCCTATGCGGCGGCCTCCCCACGAGGTGTCCTGCGAGTTGAGGTTGCCGGCACCAGCCTTATGGTGTGATCAGCCCCCCTTCATGACCTTAATGAAGGGAGGCGGTACTACGGACCGAGATCTCCTAGCATCCTGCCTCCATTCGCCCATCACTAATAGCACTCTCCTTTGGGGACAGTCTTGATGGCCTTCTTCCCTCCCCCCACCACCACCACCACGGCGTCTGGTGGCCTGCCCTGCAGGGGTCAGCGCTTACAGGTTTGGTCCCCTCCTGGACCAGGGCATGCGTGGGTGCAGTGCCATTGCGATGCAGTGATGTCACCTGCACTATGCGGCCTCACAGATGAGCACTAGGAATTGACCCTGAGCAGCCTGTTGCACTTTGGCTAGCTTCACATTGTGGCCCAAGTGGTGGATGGCCACTGATGACAGCTGAGCAGTCACGGGCCTAGACCCGGCAGGACTTGGGTGGGTTCAGCACTCCGATTCAGCAGTTGATACCTGGTGGGCCCCTATGGGCCCGTGCCATCGGCACACCTTTGCCCAGAGGCACAGTCCAGGGCGGACGCGCAGACGGTTGCTGCTGATTTCATGCTCCCCTGAGGCTACACTGAGCGACCTCTGACTCGGGTCCAGAGAGGCCCTGTAGGACCCGGGACACTTTTCTTGCCAGCTTCCTGGGGCTGTGGTGCGTCCAGCCCCGTTTTTCTCCAGACCTCTTCTCCCCTCCGGGAGATATTCTGGACTGTAGGAACAGGTCCCCGTGCCAGCTCCCTGTTGCCTCTGCCTCACTTGTGCTTCTGCTGCCCCCTGTTGCTTATCCTCATTATGCCTCGCTCTCCCCTCTGCCTGTTTGCTATACTGCTGTTATTTCCTAAGTGTGCCACGTTCTCTCAAGCCTGATTGTTAGATCTCCTGCCGTGCCATGTTCTCCCTACTGCCTTGACAGTAATACTGTTGTCGATCTCTTCATTCTGCTCTGGTCCCTACACTCCTTATTGTTAAAATTTTTGTACAGTGTGTTCCCTCATTATTTCCTGTTCTCTCTATTTTCTGTTTTGCCCGCTTGTTTTTTCACCGTCAATGCCGTCCGCTGTTTGTTTCTTGCTCCCTTCCCAGGACCTACTTAAAAGAGACCACCAGCGCCCTGAAAGTAAGCCCGACCTTCGGCCTTTAAGCAACTTGTCACCGACACTACCCACATCGTAGGACACACGCTCGACCCCATTTTAACATCCAGAGACGTAATCAAGTACAACCACGTCTCACAGCTCACCTGGGCCAACCACTACAGCATCCGCTTCACCATCTCAGGACTTATGAACACTGGCACCATGCCCCCCAACTCCATGCGCAGAAACTGGAGATAGATATCAGAAGATCAGTGGAACAACGCTCTCAACTCTCACCACCCAGAACAGCCTGCAAGGCACTTCTCCTAGTGAGTCATAGAATGCGTCGACCCAGTTGCACCTGCCAAGCCAGCCAAATCCAGATGATTTGCCAGAAGAGCCAGCTGTATCATTGCAGAGCTAAAATCCACCAAATGCAACTGCTGGCAAGTAGAAAGGAAGTGGCGGTCCAGCAAAGAGACAGGCAGCCATACCACCTTCAAGACAGCACTAAACCAGTACCATCCCCTCCTGAAAGAAATAAAGAAGAGCACTCTAGCAGACAATGTAGAAGCCAGTACAAACCGCAGCAGGGAGCTTTTTGCCATCGTGAAAGAGTTCCCCAACCTTGCAGCTGCTAAGAACTACGCCACCCCCTCCCAAGATCTGTTTGACACCGTGACTGACCTCTTCCAAGACAAGATCTGTCAACTACAAAAGCTTCAAAACCCCAACTCCCCACCACTGACAGCATCAGCCTGCTCGCACCCATGAACACAAACCCCTAACACCTACTCACCAATTAGGACCCTCTCACAATTCAAGCCACAATCTCCATTATAAACTCATTACACTCGGGAGCACACACAGACCACTGTCCCCACCACACCTTCAACCTCGTGAGCAAGATGATTGGTGACGAGCTCAAGAAAGTCCTGAACACCTTCATCACCTCAGCATCCTTCCCTGAAGACTGGAAACACACCTGAAGTGAGGCCCCTCCTGAAGAAACCATCTGCCGACCCAGCAGAACCGAAGAACTACTGACCCATCTCCCTGCTCCCTTTCCAGCAAAGATTGTCGAGAGGGAAATCAACTAGCAACTCACCAAACACCTGGAATACAACAACCCTCATGGACTCCTCTCAATCCGGATTCCGAACCAACCACAGCACTGAGACGGCCCTCATCGAAGCCACCGACAAATGGCAGCCCTCATCCTCCTGTACCTATCCACCGCCTTCAACACCGTCTCCCATCACATAACTTCAAGGAATGCCTGAAAAATATCTCGGACTGGATGTATGAGAACTGCCTGAAACTAAATGCAGACAAGACTGAGGTCTTTTTCTTCAGTCAGCCTTCACCCCCTCCACCTAATCTTTGGTGGCCCACTGAGCTGAATCCGCCTCCAGTTTCAGCAGACTCTGCTAGAAACCTGGGAATCATGAGGCTGGAAAAGGACTTATCATTTACGACTCAGGTGCGTCACATCTCCTCTACATGCTTCTGGAAGCTGAAATCCATTAGGAAATATTTACGCTTCCTCCCATAGGAATGCCTTAAGATTACACTTCATGCTTTGGTGACATCACAGCTAGACTATGCCAACAGCCTTTATATTGAGCAACCTGCCTATTTGGCTGTCAGGCTACAAATAATTCAGAATTCTGCATCAAGGCTTGTTAGATTTGGGGGTCTCTAGTTGGCAGAGGTAGGTACCTTTGTCCAAATAGGGACCCTTGAGTCTAGTCAGGGAAAGTAGGTACACTCCTGAAATAACCCCTGCTCACCCTCTTGGTAGCTTGGCACGAGCAGACAGGCTTAGTTCAGAGGCAGTGTGTAAAGCATTTGTGAACACATACAGTAATCAAGTGACAACACTACAAATGGACACCACACAGGTTGTATATTTATAAAAATAGGTATACTTTATATAGATTTATCACAAGACCATAAACGACAAAAATAATCCACAATACTGTCAAGAATGCTTAGTTCTGATCAAAAAGGCTTAATTCAAGGTTCTGTGCGAGTCGGTAGCCTCCTCCTGCTACGGCGATGTCAAGAACAAACAGAGTCTAACAAATCCAGCTGACCGCGTCGAGACGGGCCAACACAGCATAGACAGACTCGGTCACAGTACCTTTTACTTGAAGCGGCAGGCACGGGCGTGCGAGCCGGATGGCTGTTCGTCACGGTCGCGATGCAAAATGGAAGCGTTGCAGGACGCGTTGTCCCTCGATGCGGTGCAGGCAGCGGCTCGTTGACGTCGTCGAGACGGAGTCGGTGAGACCAGGGCCGTGCGTTGCAGGGCGAGACGGTGCTTCGATGCGGTGCTGGCAGGTTGCGGTGCGGAGACGGAGCCGGATTCGGGAGCTGGCGTCGATCAGTCCGGACAGCGGTGCGAGTCGGGCGGTGCGTCGCGAAGTGTGCGAGCGGTGCCCAACTCCGTTGCAGTCACAGGACTCGAACTCAGCAGCAGTGACCGTGTCGGTCGGACCAGTTCGATTCGGTGTAGCGAGGCGTTGCGAGGTGCGGTGCTCACAGGTTATGGTGCAGGCAACGGCTCGGTGACGGCGTTGAGACGGAGTCGGTGAGACGAAGGCCGTGCATTGCAAGATGCGAGCGGTGCTCGATGCGGTGCCAACAGGACACCGAGCCGGTCGTTAGAGTCGGTCACAGCTCCCTACCTCTGTAGCCACTGAAACAGAGTTTCCAGCAGCAATTCACAAAGGCTGGTGAAGTCCACTGGTCCTGGGACTTCGTTACAGGGGGCAAGCTCTCTTCCAAGCCCTTGGAGATCCTTCACAAGTTGATGAAAGTAACAGCAAAGCAAAAGTTCCTTTCTCCTTTCTTTGGCAGTCAGGCAAACCACTGCAGGCCAATCCCCAAGCAGCACTTCAGGCTTAGGGATAGTCTCTCCTCAGTTTCTTCTTGGTTCCGCTCCTCAGCAAAGGTTTCTTCTTGTTCCCAAAAGTGATCTAATTTTCCTGGGGTCTGGGTGCCCCTCTTATACCCTGATTCTCTTTGTTCTCTGGAGGCAGAGAGGCCTTTGCCTAGCTTAAACCAGTTCTGTGCAGCTTTGGAGCACTCTGTGTACATGACTCCTTCTTTCCTTTCAGAATGTGGGGCAGGGTACTCAGACGCCCGGCAGGGGGTGGAGCCAGCATTGTGGCAGGCAGGCACAGCCCTATTCAGACCCAGAAGCAACTCCTCCCCTCCACTCTGGATGCAGATCTCTCTATTCAGCCCTGGGCTGCCTCACCCTGTCTCCTGTGGCCACCCCCAGCCCCTGTCACGCACAAACCAGACACATAATACACAAGCTGGCAGAGGCAGGCTGGATAGTTAGGCAAGAAAATACCCACTTTCTAAAAGTGGTATTTTCAAACACAGAATGTTAAAACCAACTTCACTAAAAGATGTATTTTATCATTCTGAGTTCAGGCATACTAAACTCGAATTTCTACCTAGTTCCCTGAGTCAGTTTAGGATTATAAGATGTTATAATCAAACTGCCCATTCTGGCCTATGAGGAACAGGTAGCCTTGCAATAGTGAAAAACGAAAATGGCTGTAATTCACTATTAGGACATGCCACACACACCAGGCATATCCCACCTTATCCTTACAATGCACCCTGCCCGTAGGCCTACCATAGGGGTGTCTGAATTGAAGAAAAGGGAAGGTTTGGGGACTGGTAGGTGGGTGCACTTACCAAGTCGACATGGCAGTCACAGACTGCACACAGGCTCTGCAATGGCAGGCCTGAGACACACTTTACAAGCTACTTCTGTGGGTGGCACAACCAGTGCTGCAAGCCCACCAGCAGCATTTGATTTACAAGCCCTGGGCACACTCAGTGCACTGTACTAGGGTCTGACAGTAATTCAAATAAGCCAAACATGGAGTCACTAATTCACATCACAATTTACAATAGGGAGCACTTGCACTTTGGCACTGATTAGCAGTGGCAAAGTGCCCATGAGCATCTAGTCCAGCAAAAACATATCGACAACAGTGGAGGCATTATGAAAAAATGGAAGAGAGATCCACGCCAAGGATGCCAGGTCTAACAAGGCTGATTCGGCATGTACCTCGTCTGCATCATATCTCTCATCACCTGAGACAATTGCACTGGCTTCCGGTAACCAGGAGGATAGAGTTCAAGTCACTGACCCTGGCCTTTAGAGCCACTAGGGACATAGGCCCTAGGTATCTCAGGCAGAGGCTGCATTTATATCACCAGGAACAGGTCCTGAGATCCAACCACCTGCGGCTCTTTCGGGTACCACACTTTTCTAAAGCCCAGGAAGGTGGCAGGTCTTTTTCAGTAAAAACAGCAAAACTCTGGAACTCTATGCCGGTCCACCTACACCTGATGGAAACTGAACTAGAGTTCAGGAGGGATCTAAAAACCTGGCTCTTTATTCAGACATAGCCTCCTGGTCGATCCTTTAATTAGTCTGCTGTTAGCGCCGGGACACCTCTTCTGAGGTAGCCCGGTGGTTTAAAAATTCTTATTACATTACATTACATCTTGATCAACAGACTCCACCACATCGGAATCCAGTGAGATGCCCTCAAATGGATCACCTCACAAGGAAGAACCCAGAGAATATTTCACACAGCATTCACCTCAAAACCCGAGAAGATCATCTGCAGCATCCCACATGAATTGTCCCTCAACTCCACCCTCTTCAACACGTACATGACCCCCCTGGCCAACACCGTCATATCTCCTGAACTCAACTTCTCCTCCTATGCTGACAACACCTAGATCATCCTCTCGCTGTCAGAAGACCCCTCCACCACCAGAGCCAACTTCCACAGATGTATGATGAACGTCGCCGACTAGATGAAGAACAACTGTCCTAAGCTCAACACTGACAAGAAAGAAGTCCTCATCTTTGGGAACAACACCTCACCATGGAACGACGCATGGTGGCCTGCTGAACTTGGCCTATCCCCTGCCTCAACAGACCACGCCCGCAACCTTTTGCATCATCTTGGACAGCAAGCTATCTATGAAGAAAAAGGTAGATGTAGTCTCATCTGCCTGCTTCCACACCCTACACATGCACTGCAAGATTTTCAGTGTGCTCCCAGTCAACACCAGAAAGACCGTCATGCAGGCCATCGTCACCAGCAGGGCGGACAACGGGAACACACTCTACATAGGATTCACTGCACATCTCCTGAAGAGACTACAGACAATACAAAACTCAGCGTTAAGACTCCTCCTTGATCTCCCCAGACAGACCCATATCACACCCCACTTCAAGAAGCTACACTGGCTCCTGATCCAGAAGAGATGCCAGTTCAAGATGCTGACCCACGCATATAAAGCGATGCACAACGAAGGACTAGCATACATGAACAAATGCATGACCTTTCACCAACCGACCAGACACCTGCGATCCGCCTCCCACTTCCACGCAGACAACCCCCTGGATCCGCCGAGATAACCTAGGAGGACGCTCCTTCTCACACCTGGTGGCCAAAGCTTGGAACGACCTTTCCCCTGCGCCTCCGGACTTCCCCATCGCTCTGGCAATTTAGGAAAGGACTCAAGTCCTGGCTGTTCGAATGAACATATTACCATGAAGCAGTTAAGCAACTCCAGTGCCTTGAGACCCTCACAGGTGAAATGCTGAGCTTTATCAATTCTTCATTGATTAAGAGGTTATAGACCGCCCCTCAATCGCTCTGTGGCTCCTGGATGAGAGTGGGGAACTGCCGAAGCCTGAATCCTGCACTCTACCTACTTAGGGCCTTGCACTGCGGCAACGTGATCCACCTTGCGTCAGCCTTTTCTGGCTCCTTATGCTGCCCTGGAGCTAGCGGGCCAGTTGGGGTGTGCCTATTCCCTCCTAAGGCGAATGTGGCTCCGCAGTTGGAGATGGGGCATGATAAGCCCCCTCAGCCAAAGCTGGCCCAAACCAAAATGGACCAGTAAACCAAACCTACTGTAGATACCCTGGGGACCGCAGAGGCACCTCCACTCCACTCCCCCCCATCGATAACATGCAACAGCAAACAGACCTGCCCATCATCCTCAAAGCAATTCAAAACTTCAGGGAAGCAGTAGAGACAAAGGTGGATATGGTTTGTGTGGATGTCTCCCTCCTGCGCCAATATCTTCGCAAAGTAGCAGACAGGGTGACGGAGGCTGAAGCCAGGGTCTCCATGGTTGAAGATGAAATAACGACCCTTAAACGCCAGGTCTCCAAGCTGCTCTCCACAATGGCTACCCTGGACGATCAAGCAGAAGATGACGAAACCTGATCCCGGAGAAACAACCTGTGCCTCGTTGGGTTCCCAGAGGGGGTTTAGACCTCTGGGGCAGACTGCTTTCTGGAGGAATGGTTCCGTTCTAATGTCCCATTGGGTATGCTGTCTCGATATTTCTGGGAATTTGTAGTTTGCAGAGGGGTTTAGTGTCCCATCGGCTACGCTGTCTTGATGTTTTGTGGTGGAGAGGGCGCATCGGGCCCTGGCTAAGCAGCCGCCCCCAGGGGTTACCTCGCCCATGATAGGCCGCATTGCCAACCATCTGGATGTCATCCTTCAAGAGATTCAAAATGACCAAAATCTGCGCTTACTCAACACCAAGATCATAATCTTTCCAAGCTACACCCGGGCGATCCAGCAGCGCAGACATTTGTTTGAGGATGTTAAAAAAAAAAACTCCAGGTCTTTCATATCCAATATATGCTCCTATTCTCGGCCCGTCTTAAAGTAATTTTCAACTCATCCACCTATGTCTTTAACACTCCCCAACAAGCATGGGAGAGGGTGAAGCAGCAGCAGGCACTCCGGCCCACCAGACTTGGGGAAGCAGCAGACTCGAGGACCCGTTGGGTCCCCCGTGAGCCTCCCCTCTCAGGTACCCCGGAGAAAGAGAACCCACGGAAGGAGAGACCGACCAAACCAGCGCAGGAGACAAGGATCATTGAGTCAGTCTCATGCTGGGAGTGCACTGTGAGCTCTGGACCCAGAGACGCCACTCTCCAGCACCCCCACTCTCTTCAAACTCAGGATGGCAATCGTGAGCCACTCACTTGAACCCTGGCGGGCGGTAAGGTGCAGAATGACCCAGTCATAGATAGCCAACCTTTGCTGCAGATGCCGTGAACTACTCTACTGCTGTATTTGCATATATTATTTTGGGGTAGAGTGAGTTTTTTCCTGTGTTTTTACGTTCTTTCGTGGTTTTATTGTGATAATTGGAAATTGCGGTCAGGTAGCATGACCCTTCCATTGGGCAACTGGGAGTCTCGGATGGATCCTGAGACACCCTACTAGTTTCTTTATGTTTGAATGTTGGGCGACAAATGCTTCAGGGTAGGAAGTATGGTGTGGGGGCCTGTTGGGTGGGGATGGGTTAATGTTCTGTTTTGCTTTATTGTTCTGACTTTCTTTTTCCAGGCACCTACAGCAGACTTCATCCACTGCGTGCACTCACACACAATATGCTCTATGGCTCCACTGAGTCTATCCCCTGGACACCGGGAGGCTTCTCATCGGGATAGGGGCCAGTCCACCACTGTCCAGTCCTGCCCCAAATGGTTAAGGTAATTTCCTGGAATGTAAATGGTCTCCTTGACCATAATAAAATATAGGCAGTACTGTGCTATATAAAGCGATTTCGCCCGGATGTGGTCATGCTCCAAGGAACACCATTTAGGCTCTCACTGTCCCTTCCTGAGCCGGTTTGGTTAGAACCGCGTTTTTCATGCCGGCTTCTCCAGAGGTTTACGAGGGGTCGTGTTCCTGCTGCACAAGGCCTTCCTGCTGGTGGTGTCCTCCTCACACACAGACCTGCAGGGGAGGTACGTAGGGATGGAGAGCCATCTAGAGGCTAGAGACTAAAACTTCATATCATTCTACGTCCCCCGACAGAGATTGCACTTGCCACTGCAGGCACTCCAGGACCTTGTGTTGGCCCTTTCCCCAGGGACTACCCTGATAGGAGTTATTTTAATGTTGTCCCAGATCCCTGACTGGATATTTCCGAGCCCCCTCGGCCAGGCCGAGGTTCTTGCTCCTCCCAACTTACATCGTGGGCCATCTCAGTGGACCTATGCAATGCTTGGAGATCATGGAACCCCTCACAAAAGCTGTTCACTCGCACTTCAGCAGCGAATAAAACTTGGTCCAGAATCAATCAGATTTGGCTCCCAACCAGTGTCCTCCATGTATTACAAAATGTACTGATCCTGCCTGAGGCATTTCTGATCCCGCACCCCTCATCTTAGAAATGGGACCCCCTCGGGGCTCCGTATAAACTATGAGGCGCATTAGCTCTTGGCATCTGGTAGACCAAGACTGTGCTGACTTTATAGAGGAGGAACTCCAGATCTTCTTTAAGCACAACTGTAATACTGTGCCCTCCGCTGGAACCCCTATCAGCGTCCAGTAAACCCACCTTAAGGGGTCTGATCAAGGGATATGTAAGCGGAAAGGAGACACAACAATAGGCTCAGATGACGGATCTAGAAGCCCAGATCTCACTAGAGCGCCGGACCCGCGGCTGGGCCTGTCACATTGAGTGCCAGCTGGCACTGGTGAGGTCCACCCTGAAACAGATCTCCCTAGAGGAAGCTAGGCAGTTCTGGAGAGCGTCGACCCAGCTGGTCTACGAACATGGAGACAAATCTAGCAAGCTGTTATGTTGGCGGGCATCTCATGCCACCTCAAATAGAACAGTATCGGCAATTCGTATAAAACCCTTTGTGAAAGTACGACCGAGGTTGCTCATGTCTCCATGGCTTATTATCAAGACTTGTAAGTGGCGACCCCAGTGCCCTCACATGAGCTCGCATCCCCACTGCTAGGGGAGATTCCGCTGCACTCGATTCCCCCCTTCTCTGGCCCAATAACGTGGCCAACCAATTGCAACTGAGGAGATAAACGTGGCCATTTCATATCTCAATTCAGGCAAGACCTCTGGCACAGACTGGTTTCCCATCTAATTCTTTAAAGCTGCCGGACCCATTTGCTCTGTCACTTACTGGCCCTCTACACTGAAGTGACAGAGCGTGGATCATTCCCCAAGACCTGGGCACTGCCACTATTGTGGTGATTTCCAAGGCTAATCAGACTACAGAACATTGCTCCTCATGTATGCCTATCTCTCTCATAAACACAGACATCAAAGTTTTTGCGATGGTCCTAGTGACTAGATTAAGTCAGATACTGAGTTACCTAATACACCAGAACAATGTTGGTTCATGCCTGGCAGGAGCACCCGCCGTTGCATACGGAGGGTACAACTTGCCCTGCCCCAGACATGCTGGTTGAGCGGCTCCCTGGCCTTACTCCTAATTGACTTTGAAAAGACCTTTGACACTGTTGCATGTACCGTCTTTGAAGCCATGATGAATTGTGCAGTATTTAGGCCTTACTTCTGCAGGCTCATCGGCCTTCTATACAATGCCCCTACAACCCAGGTTTCGGGTAAACTGAGTCTGATCCCCGCCCTTCCCAATTCGCAGAGGCACCCGCCAGGGCTGTCCCCTATCTCTGTCATTGTTTGCCCTAGTAAATGAAACCTTGGCGTGCCATATCAGATGTGACTCCCAAATTCAGAGATGTCTTTGGGAGGTGGGTGTCCTGAAGAGCACATAACTCTCTATGCGGATAGCATCCTATTTTTTCTGCAGTACCTGCAGTTTATTGGCCCCAGATGCCTCAAAATCCTTTGCCTGTATGGTGAAGCCTCTGGTCTGCGGATAAACATGACCAAGTCACTGTTGGTACTGGTTGAGGGAGACATGAGTGGACATTCTTGGTGCCCTGTGATCCCAATACCCTGTCTCTCCTTCAAATGTTTAAATATCTATATCTCCTACCTCCCAGACTCTCATTTTTCAGCCCTTTATGAAATCCTTGACTAGGGACCTATGGAAATGGGGCCCCTTGCCTCCAAGCGCTATGTGGCGTGTAGCCTTATTTAAGATGATGTGCCTTCCACGCTTTTTGTATGTCATTGCGAACTTCTATCACCCAGTCCCTCGAGGACAGCCCTGTCGGGCCTCTTGGAGCAAGGTTGGGGGACTGAGACTGGAGAGAACCTTTATCGGCATGGCCACATTGTTGGCCAAACAAGATATCGCCCGTAACTGGAAGTCGCCGGAATCACCCCTCATTGGTGAGATGGAGGTTGGAAGTGGACTGGTGTGCCTGCCATGAGAAGCCAATCTACGAGGCCCAGTCATGCCACCAAAAGTATAAGATATGGAGCGGGTGGTGGACACATTATGTGTTGAATGTGTAACAATATTGATGATAATGTATTCACTATGTCTATAGCTCTAATGCAGTTTTCTGTAATCTTGTAGAATTGTTTGTGGGAAATGCCGAAATCTGAGAACTTGGGTTTCAAAAAAAGAATATGATGCTTTAAAGTCCCAGAGTTACCTGGATAAGGACAATGTGTCCTAGTTCCTGCAGTGCTAAAGTTAAAGCAGCTGCCACCCATGGGCTGTGCACCACAAAGTTTGATCTTATCCACTCAACGGGAGACCAAGTGGCAGCCCCAGAAACATTCAGTAGTCTGACTTACAAATCTGCAGCGGCTTGTGCTGGTAAGGAATAGGTGCCTATTTGCAACCATCTCAGGACTTGCATCTTCACGCTGCTCCTCAGAGTTGACGGTAAGTTCGTTTGGGTTGTGATTGAGGTTTTGGGTGCGGCAGTATTTACAAAGTTGATGTAGCAGTTGCACTTACTGCGTTAGTCTCGATCCACGCTGGTGTTCAAGGCCTCCTCTTGCAAATCTGAGGTCGCTTTCACACACTCGAGGCAACGTGTAAATTCTGGTCACATCACTGCCTAGGGTGACAAACCTGTCCTCTCCAGCAGCAGTGTACCAAGGCGATGGCCTTGAATCCCCATGGACCTTTCGTGGTATACAGGGGTTTTGTTACTCACCTAAGGCAACCTGCTTGGGGTCACAGCTACGGCCCTATTATTTCCACATCGTTGCACCAGGGCGGCGGTCCTTAAGTTCCCGTTGCTCACTCTAGTTGTGCAGTGGTTGTCTCTCACATTTAAAGCAGCCCTTTAGTCTCTGAAGCATTGTTATAATGCAAAGGCCCTTACGTTTCAGTGCCCACTCTTCTAATACAGGGGCCATGTCTCTCACATGTGGACAGGCAGTCCGATCGGTGCAGTGGTCCGGATGCACTCTAATCTTACACTCTGCCTCTCAGATTTTTGCATCAGAAATTCTAGACCTTGCTACCTCCTTGCTGTTTTCTGAACCTCACAGAGTTACAGGTCTTGGGTTAGGTAGAAGGTTGTGTTCCAGGTGAGAATTCTTGATCCTGTCGGGTGATGTTCCCTCAGCAAGCATGGGAGAGTGGGCAACCCTCGGGCACAATCCTGGTTGCAACAGGCTGAATTCTTGTTGAGTTCTTACATGCTGATGATCAGCTTTATTTGACAAAGTGGTAGTCTCAAGCCTCCTATTTCATAAACATTTTCCATATACACTGTTGGATTTTGTGTCTTTGCTTTTCATGTTCATGTAAGGGGGACCTACTTGGAAATGCCCACATCTTATGACACTTACTGTAGGCAATCATCTATTGTACTGTATTGTAATTGCATTTATATAGCACTTACTACACCTGACGAGGCGTCAAAGTGCTTTTTCGGGGAGTAGCACGCTACTCCTGAACCCATAAAGGATTAGTGTTGAATTAGTATAGTGAAATATCAAAGTAAAATCAAATATCACTGAAAGACAGTCTTCAAATTTGAGAGCCCCCAACACAGGCCACCTTGATATTCTCATCAGTGATATGTGGTTTAAATGGTTACCTGTGACATTGGCCCCACTTTTTATGATTCCCTTATCAGTCCCATAGTCTTCTACAGATGTGCTCAGGCCTCCTTTGACCAGTGATTCCTTCTGAATTAAAGATCTACCTTTTGAAATGCAGGACAGACCCTTGTTCTCCCTTCACCCAGTGTTTTCCCTTCCAGTTTGAGAAAATGCAATCCACATTTCTTTTTTTGAAGATTTATTGATTGACAGCTGAACTGAAATTAGTGTTATTTATTCTTGATTATTAATACACATTTTTGTGACTGCAGTCTCAGTCACATGACCTCTTCCGACTTCATGGCAGAAGACAAAGTGCAGGAGTTGCTCCTCTTATTGAGAGAATCAGGGTGTCTTGATTTACTGTTGGACAGGGACGTCGTCTCTGTGCCGGTTGGTCCGGCTAGGCACCTGTCATGTGAGTTTGCCGCTGCAGTATTGGCATGCACCCCACCCCAAGGCAGAGCTAGTGGACATCATGAAGCCCAGGTAGGTGGACGGGGCTGCTTGTGGGCTCAGAGAAGGGCCTTGAAAGCAGGGAGATGTTGGAGTGAGGTGAGGGGGGGCAGGACCGCAGACAATAAGCGGCATAACTGTCAATGCACGTGTAGCGCGAGATGCTTCCCCGCTTTGACTCGCGGTCCTCAGGGGAACTGAGATAGCTAGCATAATGAAGGGCATCTTGGGGAGTTGCAAAAGTCATGACGAGTAGGCCCAGGCGCTGAGGCGTCTTCCCCAGGGTAGTAAACAAAGACTTAGACAGGCAGCGTGGTGCGGCCGCAGAAGAAAGCAGGCTGAGGTGATTCACAGGCAATCTAGCACAAAACAAGGGTACAGTTCCTCATAGGAGGTGGTGGTGATAAGGCTGTCAGAAGGAACTGGCGGGTGTATCAGATGGATCTGGGGGGGAATCCAAGTGATCAGATCTGAATGCCATCACACACCCAGAAGGGTGTCATGCTTAATCATTGGGCTGCTCCTCGTATGGTCAAAATGTTTGCGAAGGTCCTAGTGACTAGATTAAGCCAGATACTGAGTTATCTAATACACCGGAACAATGTTGGTTCATGCTTGGCAGGAGCACCCGCCGTTGCATACGGAGGGTACAACTTACCCTATCCCAGCCGTGCTGGTTGAGCGGCTCCCTGGCATTACCCCTAATTGACTTTGAAAAGACCTTTGACACTGTTGCATGTACCGTCTTTGAACCCATGATGAATTGTGCATTATTTAGGCCTTACTTGTGCAGGCTCATCGGCCTTCTATCCAATGGCCCTACAACCCAGGTTTCGGGTAAACTGAGTCTGATCCTCGCCCTTCCCAATTCGCAGAGGCACCCGCTAGGGCTGTCCTTGTCATTATTTGCCCTAGTAAATGAAACCTTGGCGTGCCATATCAGATGTGACTCCCAAATTCAGGGATGGCTTTGGGAGGTGGGTGTCCTGAAGAGCACATAACTCTCCATGCGAATAGCATCCTATTTTTTCTGGAGTACCTTCAGTTTTTTGGTCCCAGATGCCTCAAAATCCTTTGCCTGTATGGTGAAGCCTCTGGTCTGCGGATAAACATGACCAAGTCACTGTTGGTATTGGTTGAGGGAGACATGGGTGGACATTCTTGGTGCCCTGTGATCCCAATACCCTGTCTCTCCTTCAAATATTTAAATATCTATATCTCCTACCTCCCAGACTCTTAATTTTCAGCCCTTTATGAAATCCTTGACTAGGGACCTGTGGAAATGGGGCCCCTTGCCTCCTAGTGCTATGTGGCGTGTAGCCTTATTTAAGATGATGTGCCTTCCGCGCTTTTTGTATGTCATTGCGAACTTCTATCACCCAATCCCTCGAGGACAGGCCTGTTGTGCCTCTTGGAGGAGGTTGGGGGACTGAGACTGGAGAAAACCTTTATCGGCATGGCCACATTGTTGGCCAAACAAGATATCGCCCGTAACTGGAAGTCGCCGGAATCACCCCTCATTGGTGCGATGGAGGTTGGGGGTGGACTGGTGTGCCTGCCAAGAGAAGCCAATCTACGAGGCCCAGTCATGCCACCAAAAGTATAAGATATGGAGCGGGTGGTGGACGCATTATGTGTTGAATGTGTAACAATATTGATGATAATGAATTCACTATGTCTATATCTCTAATGCAGTTTTCTGTAGTCTTGTAGAATTGTTTGTGGGAAATGCCGAAATCTGAGAACTTGGGTATCAAAAAAAGAATATGATGCTTTAAAGTCCCATGGTTACCTGGATAAGGACAATGTGTCCTAGTTCCTGCAGTGCTAAAGTTAAAGCAGCTGCCACCCATGGGCTGTGCACCACAAAGTTTGATCTTACCCACACAATGGGAGACCGAGCGGCAGCCCCAGAAACATTCGGTAGTCTGACTTACAAATCTGCAGCGGCTGGTGCTGGTAAGAAATAGCTGCCTATTTGCAACCATCTCAGGACTTGGATCTTCACGCTGCTAGTCAGAGTTGACAGTAAGTTCCTTTGGGTTGTGATGCAGATTTTGGGTGCGTCAGTGTTTACAAAGTTGATGTAGCAGTTGCACTTACTGTGTTAGTCTCGACCCACGCTGGTGTTCAAGACCTCCTCTTGCAAATCTGAGGTCGCTTTCACACACTCGAGGCAACGTGTCAATTCTGGTCACATCACTGCCTAGGGTGACAAACCTGTCCTCTCTAGCAGCAGTGTACCAAGGTGATGGCCCTTGAATCCCCATGGGCCTTTCCTGGTATACAGGGGTTGTGTTACTCACCTAAGGCAACCTGCTTGGGGTCACAGCTACGCCCTATTATTTCCACATCGTTGCACCAGGGCGGTGGTCCTTAAGTTCCCGTTGCTCACTCTAGTTGTGCAGTGGTTGTCTCTCACATTTAAGGCAGCCCTTTAGTCTCTGAAGCGTTATAATGCAAAGGCCCTTAAGTTTCAGTGCCCACCTTTTCGAATACAGGGGCCATGTCTCTCACATGTGGAGAGGTAGTCCGATCGGTGCAGTGGTCCGGATGCACCCTAATCTTACACTCTACCTCTCAGATTCTTGCATCAAAAATTCTAGACCTTGCTACCTCCTAGATGTCTTGTGAACCTCACAGAGTTACTGGTCTTGGGTTAGGTAGAAGGTTGTGTTCCAGGTGAGAATTCTTGATCCTCTCGGGTGATGTTCCCTCAGCAAGCATGGGAGAGTGGGCAACCCTCTGGCACAATCCTGGTTGCAACAGGCTGAACTCTTGTTGAGTTCTTACATGCTGATGATCAGCTTTATTTGACAAAGTGGTAGTCTCAAGCCTCCTAGTTCATAAATATTTTCCATATACACTGTTGGATTTTGTGTCTTTGCTTTTCATGTTCGTGTAAGGGGGACCTACTTGGAAATGCCCATATCTTATTACACTTACTGTAGGTAATCATCTATTGTATTGTATTGTAATTGCATTTATATAGCGCTTACTACAGCTGACGAGGCCTCAAAGTGTTTTTTCGGTGAGTAGCACGCTACTCCTGAACCCAAAAAGGATTAGTGTTGAATTCGTATAGTGAAATATCAAAGTAAAATCAAATATCACTGAAGGACAGTCTTCAAATTTGAGAGCCCCCAACAGGCCACCTTGATATTCTCATCATTGATATGTGGTTTAAATGGTTACCTGTGACATTGGCCCCACTCTTTATGATTCCCTTATCAGTCCCATAGTCTTCTACAGAGGTGCTCAGGCCTCCTTTGACCAGTGATTCCTTCCGAATTAAAGATCTACCTTTTGAAATGCAGGACAGACCCTTGTTCTCCCTTCACCCAGTGTTTTCCCTTCCAGTTTGAGAAAATGCAATCCACATTTCTTTTTTTGAAGATTTTTTGATTGACAGCTGAACTGAAATTAGTGTTATTTATTCTTGATTATTAATACACATTTTTGTGACTACAGTCTCAGTCACATGACCTCTTCCGACTTCATGGCAGAAGACAAAGTGCAGGAGTTGCTCCGCTTATAGAGAGAATCAGGGCATCTTGATTTACTGTTGGACAGGGGCAAGGTCTCTGTGCTGGTTCGTCCGGCTAGGCACCTGTCATGTGAGTTTGCCGCTGCAGTATTGGCATGCACCCCACCCCACCCCAAGGCAGAGCCAGTGGACATCATGAACTCCAGGTAGGTGAAAGGGGCCGCTTGTGGGTTCAGAGAAGGGCCTTGAAAGCAGGGAGATGTTGGATTGAGGTGAGGGGGGGCAGGACCGCAGACGATAAGCTGCATAACTGTCAATGCACGTGTAGTGTGAGACGCTTCCCCGTTTTGACTCATGGTCCTCTAGGGAACTGAGATAGCTCGCATAATGAAGGGCATGTGGGGGAGGGGCAAAGGTCATGGCGAGTAGGCCCGGGCGCTGAGGCGTCTTCCCCAGGGTAGTAAACAAAGACTGAGACAGGCAGCGTGGTGCAACCGCAGAAGAAAGCAGGCTGAGGTGATTCACAGGCAATCTAGCACAAAACAAGGGTACAGTTCCCCATAGGAGGTGGGGGTGATAAGGCTGTCAAAAGGAAGTGGCGGGTGTACCAGAGGGATCTGGGGGGAATCCAAGTTATCAGATCTGAATGCCATCACACACACAGAAGGGTGTCATGCTTAATCATTGGACTGTTCCTCGTCTGGTCAAAGTTTTTGCGAAGGTCCTAGTGACTAGATTAAGCCAGATACTGAGTTACCTAATACACCGGAACAATGTTGGTTCATGCCTGGCAGGAGCACCCGCTGTTGCATACGGAGGGTGCAACTTGCCCTGTCCCAGCCGTGCTGGTTGAGCAGCTTCCTGGCCTTACTCCTAATTGACTTTGAAAAGACCTTTGACACTGTTGCATGTACCGTCTTTGAAGCCATGATGAATTGTGCAGTATTTGGGCCTTACTCCTGCAGACTCATCGGCCTTCTATACAATGCCCCTACAACCCAGGTTTCGGGTAAACTGAGTCTGATCCCCGCCCTTCCCAATTAGCAGAGGCACCCGCCAGGGCTGTCCCCTGTCTCTGTCATTATTTGCCCTAGTAAATGAAACCTTGGCGGGCCATAACAGATGTGACTCCCAAATTCAGGGATGGCTTTGGGAGGTGGGGTCCTGAAGAGCACATAACTCTCTATGCGGATAGCATCCTATTTTGTTTTGGAGTACCTGCAGTTTTTTGGCCCCAGATGTCTCAAAATCCTTTGCCTGTATTTTGAAGCCTCTGGTCTGCGGATAAACATGACCAAGGCACTGTTGGTAGTGGTTGAGGGAAACATGGGTGGACATTCTAGGTGCCCTGTGATCCCGATACCCTGTCTCTCCTTCAGATATTTAAATATCTATATCTCCTACCTCCCAGACTCTTAATTTTCAGCCCCTTATGAAATCCTTGAATAGGGACCTGTGAAAATGAGGCCTCTTGCCTCCAAGCGCTATGTGGCGTGTAGCCTTATTTAGGATGATGTGCCTTCCGCGCTTTTTGTATGTCATTGCGAACTTCGATCACCCAATCCCTCGAGGACAGACCTGTTGTGCCTTTTGGAGGAGGTTGGGGGACTGAGACTGGAGAGAACCTTTATCGGCATGGCCACATTGTTGGCCGAACAAGATATCGCCCGTAACTGGAAGTCGCCGGAATCACCCCTCATTGGTGCGATGGAGGTTGGGGGTGGACTGGTGTGCCTGCCATGAGAAGCCAATCTACGAGGCCCAGTCATGCCACCGAAAGTATAAGATGTTGAGCAGGTGGTGGACGCATTATGTGTTGAATGTGTAACAATATTGATGATAATGTATTCACTATGTCTATATCTCTAATGCAGTTTTTTGTAGTCTTGTAGAATTGTTTGTGGGAAATGCCGAAATCTGAAAACTTGGGTATCAAAAAAAGAATATGATGCTTTAAAGTCCCAGAGTTACCTGGATAAGGACAATGTGTCCTAGTTCATGCAGTGCTAAAGTTAAAGCAGCTGCGACCCATGGGCTGTGCACCACAAAGTTTGATCTTACCTAGACAATGGGAGACCGAGCGGCAGCCCCAGAAACATTCGGTAGTCTGACTTACAAATCTGCAGCGGCTGGTGCTAGTAAGGAATAGCTGCCTATTTGCAACCATCTCAGGACTTGGATCTTCACACTGCTCCTCAGAGTTGACGGTAAGTTCCTTTGGGTTGTGATGCAGATTTTGGGTGCATCAGTATTTACAAAGTTGATGGAGCATTTGCACTTACTGTGTTAGTCTCGACCCATGCTGGTGTTCAAGGCCTCCTCATGCAAATCTGAGGTCGCTTTCACACACTCGAGGCGACGTGTCAATTCTGGTCACATCACTGCCTAGGGTGACAAACCTGTCCTCTCCAGCAGCAGTGTACCAAGGCGATGGCCCTTGAATCCATATGGGCCTTTCCTGGTATACAGGGGTTGTGTTACTCACCTAAGGCAACCTGCTTGGGGTCACAGCTACGGCCCTATTATTTCCACATCGTTGCACCAGGGCGGCGGTCATTACGTTCCTGTTGCTCACTCTAGTTGTGCAGTGGTTGTCTCTCACATTTAAGGCAACCCTTTAGTCTCTGAAGCATTGTTATAATGCAAAGGCCCTTAAGTTTCAGTGCCCACCTTTTCTAATACATGGGCCATGTCTCTCACGCGTGGACAGGTAGTCCGATCGGTGCAGTTGTCCGGATGCACCCTAATCTTACACTCTGCCTCTCAGATTCTTGCATCAGAAATTCTAGACCTTGCTACCTCCTAGATGTCTTCTGAGCCTCACAGAGTTACTGCTCTTGGGTTAGGTAGAAGGTTGTGTTCCAGGTGAGAATTCTTGATCCTCTCGGGTGATGTTCCCTCAGCAAGCATGGGAGAGTGGGCAACCCTCGGGCACAATCCTGTTTGCAACAGGCTGAACTCTTGTTGAGTTCTTACATGCTGATGATCAGCTTTATTTGACAAAGTGGTAGTCTCAAGCCTCCTATTTCATAAACATTTTCCATATACACTGTTGGATTTTGTGTCTTTGCTTTTCATGTTCGTGTAAGGGGGACCTACTTGGAAATGCCCACATCTTATGACACTTACTGTAGGTAATCATCTATTGTATTGTATTGTAATTGCATTAATATAGCACTTACTACACCTGACGAGGCGTCAAAGTGCTTTTTCGGCGAGTAGCACGCTACTCCTGAACCCATAAAGGATTAGTGTTGAATTAGTATAGTGAAATATCAAAGTAAAATCAAATATCACTGAAGGACAGTCTTCAAATTTGAGAGCCCCCAACATAGGCCACCTTGATATTCTCATCAGTGATATGTGGTTTAAATGGTTACCTGTGACATTGGCCCCACTCTTTATGATTTCCTTATCAGTCCCATAATCTTCCACAGATGTGCTCAGGCCTCCTTTGACCAGTGATTTCTTCCGAATTAATGATCTACCTTTTGAAATGCAGGACAGACCCTTGTTCTCCCTTCACCCAGTGTTTTCCCTTCCAGTTTGAGAAAATGCAATCCACATTTCTTTTTTAGAAGATTTATTGATTGACAGCTGAACTGAAATTAGTGTTATTTATTGTTGATTATTAATACACATTTTTGTGACTGCAGTCTCAGTCACATGACCTCTTCCGACTACATGGCAGAAGACAAAGTGCAGGAGTTGCTCCGCTTCTTGAGAGAATCAGGGTGTCTTGATTTACTGTTGGACAGGGGCAAGGTCTCTGTGCTGGTTCGTCCGGCTAGGCACCTGTCATGTGAGTTCGTCGCTGCAGTATTGGCATGCATCCCACCCCATCCCAAGGCAGAGCCAGTGGACATCATGAAGCCCGGGTAGGTGGACGGGGCCGCTTGTGGGTTCAGGGAAGGGCCTTGAAAGCAGGGAGATGTTGGAGTGAGGTGAGGGGGGCAGGACCGCAGACGATAAGGGTGTCATGCTTAATCATTGGGCTGCTCCTCGTCTGGCCAATGCATCAATGCCCGACAAGCCCTTCATTTGGGGCTCTTTAGTAGAGTTCTTTTGATCATAGCCGTATTGATGAATGCAAGTGAGGGGGTGTAGGTGTAGGGTGGTGTCTAGGTGATCGAAAATAGCCTAAGGAGTACTGAGGAGACTTTTATTAAAGTGGTCCCCTTGACAAAGTAAAAGCAAGGGAGCTGTCACAGGTAATGATGCACCAAGATATCTTCAAAAAGGGTGACATGGGGGTCGTCTGATGTAGGCCAAGCACATATGCCACAATATCTAGCCTAGGCTCTTTGAGATGTCTCTCCCAGCCTTCACTAGACATAGTGGTCCCCTCACAGGATGACCAAACAGAAGCTCAAAGGGACTAAATCCCACTCCTTTCTGTAGCACTTCTCTGTAGGTGGAAATCAAGCATGGCAAAAGAACATCCCATCTCCTGAGTTCTTCAGGGAGTCCCATGATCATACCTTTTATGGTCTTGTTGAATCAACTAGATCATTGGTTTGTGGGTGATATGGGGTGGTAAACTTGTATGTCACCCACACTCAGCCCACATGGCTTTTAGGTAGCCAGATAATGAAGTTACCATCTCTGTCTGACACAACCTCTTTAGGAAAGCCCACTCTAGTAAAGATACTGATTAGGGCCATGGCACCAGCAGGAGCAGTAACAGTCCTAGGAGAGATTGCTTCAGGATACGTGGTGGTATTATCCACTACCAACATTATAAATGCATTTACTGATGTTTTACCTTTTCAAAGGGAACCCCAACCACTGGAAGTGGAATTAAGGGGGCCTTTGGGTGGTTACCTGCTTTGCCACTGGCAGGACAGGTAACACAGGAGTTGCAAAACTCCTTCACTTTCTGGAACATGTTTGGGCACTAGAAGTGGGCAACCAGCCTACTCCAAGTCTTTGCCTGGCCAAGATGCCCAGTTATGGGGATGTCATGTGCCAATGAGAGTAAGAACTCTCTGTTTTGCTGAGGCGCCACCACTCGTAGTGGCACCAGGTTTGGGATACCAGGCCTCAGTATACAGGTACCCCTCCTCCCAATAGGTTTTTTGGGAGCCACTGACACTTCCCGTTTCCTGTGAGGCAGCTTGATGTCTCAGGCTCTCGAGTGGGACAGCTTCTTTTGTCCGTGGCACAACTCTTCCCTAAAGGGTCTGGCTGGGCCTAGGAGCGCTGATGTTTAAGGCCCATGCTCAGTTCCCTCTAGGGCTGACAGGTCTTCTCCCTGAGGAGAGGAGACCTGAACTTGTGGCTGCTCAGAAGTTGGTTTCCCAGCCTTCTTACCATTTCTCTTGGAGGGTTGGGCCATTATTCCAGGATCCAACTCCTCTTTTTTGTCCTGGGCTTTGCTCTGTGCTCCTTGTTTTTGCACACACCCATTCAGGTATTCCTAGCATGGCTGCATGGGATCTTAGGTCTACCTCAGCCCATGCTGAGGACTCCAGATCACTCCCTACACTGTACTGGGATGGCAGAGGACACAACCACCTTCTTTTGGCCAATAACCCCTCCCCACTTTAAGGACACCATAGCCATGGGATGAACTTTAGTATGGTTATCGCCACTGTTGACTGGTTAAGTTTGTCCAGCCAAATACTGCTATGGGGATACAAAGTTTTTTAGTCACCATGGTGACACTTGCACCTGTATCCCTCAGTGCTTCTACTCTAACCACATTGACTCTTGTCTACATTTCTTCAGCTTACTGGGCTAGACAAATGCAAAAACAACAGTTGATGGACAGAATGCAGAACAATGTCATACATTCACCCCAGTACTGAGATCTGGGCCTAAATCCATCGTTTTTTTGCTCACCATGCCATTCCAGTTTGAACCCAGCCATATGCAAATCAGTCTTGACCCTGTGCCTCATAGGAACAGTCCAGCCCGAACTGCCAAGCCAGGTCCTCTCCTGGACTGGAAACAAGCATCCTAGGACCGGTTTCGGGGTTTCACCCCTCTTCAGCCAGGATAGCTTGATTCCAGTGGCATGGAGAAGCACGGGACCCACGTCTGGGCATACCCGTCCCACTCGGGGTGACAAATGCAAAAACAACAGTTGATGGACAGAATGCAGAACAATGTCATACATTCACCCCAGTACAGAGATCTGGGCCTAAATCCATCGTTTTTTTGCTCACCATGCCATTCCAGTTTGAACCCAGCCATATGCAAATCAGTCTTGACCCTGTGCCTCATGGGAACAGTCCAGCCCGAACTGCCAAGCCAGGTCCTCCCTGGACTGGAAACAAGCATCCTAGGACCGGTTTCGGGGTTTCACCCCTCTTCAGCCAGGATAGCTTGATTCCAGTGGCATGGAGAGCACGGGACCCACGTCTGGGCATACCCGTCCCACTCGGGGTGACAAATGCAAAAACAACAGTTGATGGACAGAATGCTATGGTTTGCCCTAAGTTGGCAGGGTATGCCCAGACGTGGGTCCCTTGCTCACTTTGCCACTGGATTCAAGATAGCCTGGCTGATGACGGCTGTAAGCCAGAAACCGGTCCCAGGATGCTTGTTTCCGGTCCAGGGAAGACATGGCTTGGCAGTTCGGGCTGGACTGTTCCCATGAGGCACAGGGTCAGACTGATTTGCATATGGCCATGTCTGAACTGGGGTGGCGGAGTGAGCTAAAGAATGATGATGGATTAAACCCAGATCAGTTGACTGAGGGTGAGTGCTTGCAATGTTCAACACTCCGTCCATCATCCCCTTTGGTTTTGCTATGTTTGCCCTAAGTTGGCAGGGTATGCCCAGACGTGGGTCCCTTGCTCACTTTGCCACTGTATTCAAGATAGCCTGGCTGATGACGGCTGTAAGCCAGAAACCGGTCCCAGGATGCTTGTTTCCGGTCCAGGGAAGACATGGCTTGGCAGTTCGGGCTGGACTGTTCCCATGAGGCACAGGGTCAGACTGATTTGCATATGGCCATGTCTGAACTGGGGTGGCGGAGTGAGCTAAAGAATGATGATGGATTAAACCCAGATCAGTTGACTGGGGGTGAGTGCTTGCAATGTTCAACACTCCATCCATCATCCCCTTTGGTTTTACTGGGCTAGACAGCCAAGGCAGTTACTTCCAACCCACCCTCAGAGATTAAGGTAGCTTCAGTGTGCTCTCTGATTCGGTCAGTACATACCAAGGATCTCATAAGGAAACTCACCACCCCAGTGGTAACTGGGTGTGCACTAGTGGAAGCCTTTTCAGGACGGAACAGCCCCCAGTTAGGTGTCCATTGGCCTTACAATTGAAACATCAAGCCTTTTTGGAATCCCAGTTCTTACTCTGGTACCCACCCTTGGATTGTGAAGTGCCTCTGGGCCCACCTCCTAAACAGGTTTTTGTGGGACTTTAGAAGACTCTTTACCTTTTTTCCTTAGACTGTTCCGCATCTTTCCAGTGGGGGGAATAGCAAAACCTTTCTGTTGCTCACCCCCTTGAGACTTTTGGGACACCCTAATCTTGATCCAATGGTTAGCCTTCTTACCCCAACTCCTCAGGAGAGGCAAACTTAGGTGTACCAAGTATTGATTCCATTTTTCAGACGTACAGTTACCTACACAGCACCCTACACTTACACCCCCTCACTTGCATTCATCAATATGGCTAAGATCAACAGATCACCACTAAAGAGCCCCCACTGAGGGGCCTGTCAGGCATTGCAGCATCCGCCAGACGAGGAGCAGCCCAATGATTAAGCATGACACCCTCCTGGGTATGTGAGGGCATTCCGGTCTGATCACTCGGGTCCCCTCCACCACCCCCAGATCCCTCTGGTCTACCTGCCAGTTCCTTCTGACATCCTTATCATCCCCCCCACCCCCATGAGGAATTGCACCCTCCTTTTTTGCTAGATTGTCCATTTAGGAGCTTGGTTGCTGGACCTATTATATCTGCACCTTGTCCCTCCTTTGTTTTATAGTGATTCAGAAGCAAGCAGGAGGAGGGGAACAGGTGATTCCTGTTTTAGGCACCCGTTGTAGCAATGTCAGATGAGAGATGTGAGGTAGTGGAAGGGCCTTCCCAAGAGGACTGGGATATCTGAAAAGGGAAAGTAGGAGGTGAAGAGCAGTGATTGGAAAGGGTGCTGCAAGGTCTGCTGGTACTAAGGCCAGTGGAGGTGACTTGGGGGGGCAGGGGGGAGATGCTGCTGACAAAGGGAGCAGAGGTAGATCAAGGGACCTGAAGCAAGACCTTGGCCCGGTGCCCATCCGCAGGGCCAGTGCTGGGGCCAGCGGTGGCGAGGTTGAATTGGAGCAAGGATGAAGGCCAGGAGGAAATGGAGCATTAAGCATGGACAGCTACTAGTCTAGGGCAGCAGGAAGGGGAAAGTAATGCACCCAAAATGGTGTATACCCACAGTGGTCACAGGCGCAGGGAGGGCAGCGCATAGGCGTAGCGAGAGCATAAGAGTTTAACAGTTCAGCTTCCACAGTCTGCCTCTAGAGGGCTGGTAGGCATCTTGGGTGCAGGGTCTTTCACTCTGGGGTGGGATAGCAGGAGTATGGAAGTCAGTGGAGAGACAGAATGGACAGGGAGGAACGTAGGGCAGCATGGGGTATGCACACCGGACCTATCCTCTTTCTTAGAGGTTTCAGGACATCTGCGGACAGCAGACTATGGAGGACACAGTGCAGCCCAACAACACCGAGAAGTGAAGGTATGGAACAGATGGGTCAGCGGCACAGACTTTAATGCCAGGTAAGGATGTAAGGGCCACTTTGTCGGTCCTGGTTATGTTGTCAATTGGGGTGGAGGATGGGAATGGAAAGGAGTAAACTATATGTCTACAGATGTACTGGTATGTTAAGGACACTGGGTTAGGCAGGGAGGAACAAAGGTCAGATGCAAAAGAAGAAGGTACACAAAAGAAGGAGGTTGCACAAAGGGACGGAAGGTCTCGTACATGGACAGGGACGTCAGCAGGAGAACAACAAGGGGACAAGGATAAGAACACGGGAACTGCCCTGTGGAACAGATTGTGGTGAGGGATAGAAAGGTAAGGTCAAAATATCAGAGTTCAAGGAAAGCAAGGAGTTGAAAAAAAAGAAGTTGCCATACATGGGGGTGACAAAACCCATGGGGGCACACCATATGTTGTCCACCACAGAAAAGATCTGGCAGGGAGTATATGCCGAAATGTTTAAGCTGTTGCATAGGGAGCTGAGAGCTAAAGAAGAATCCAAGGAGGAAGAATATGAACTGTCCAAATGACCTAGGGTTACCATGACAGTATGAAACTGAACGGCAGCATTTTTGATTTTCACTAGTGTATATTTCGAAAAATATGCAGAGCAGAGTGTGGCCTTGTTTAAATACATGGATGTTGTAGGAAGCTGGCTTTGTATATGGTATACCCCTAGGTGTTTATTTCGTACACAGAGTCCAGAGATTCCCCCAGAAGTGTACAGGGCTCAATGCAAACCCAAAGTGCTCTATTTGTGGTAATGTGGGCAAGCAGCCTTAGGCCTAACATAGAGAAGTGTAAGATATTTATTGTGCTCACAATGACCAATAAATGAAACACGACTCAAAAAGGAGGTCCACACAAATTTTATAAAATAAGCTTTGCTCAAGATTCATTTTAAGACAAGATCTTTACAAAAAGGTAAGTACGTTAAATAGGAATTCTTTTCAGTTTCAAAAGTGGACATTTTCAGTCTTTGCAATGTTAACCTTTGGAGGAAAACAATAATGCGGTTCACAGGTAAGTAACCAACTTAAAAATCCAGTCTTCGGGTTGCAGGGTCAGCAGACGGCAAAGTTCATGTAAGGACAAACGCTGCACCGCCAGCGGCATAGGGGCAGTCGGGTGCAGGGTTCAAAGTTGAAGACAAGGCCCAATGTTATCCGATGGAGACTGGGGGTGCTTGAAGACACACTGCTTGCAGGAAAGCAAAACGGATGCAGGGCTCAAGCTTTGGAGTTTTAAGGCAAGCACTGGGGGGCCACAAGGCAGCACCAATTATACACCACCAGCGGCACAGAGGCGGCTGGGTGAAGGGTGCAAACACTGAGTCGGCGCCCAATGCAATTTAATGGAGAAACTCGGTTTGGAAAACAGGCTGCAGTTGACGAACTGAAGGCTGCACGAAGGAAACCAGTGACAGGAGAGGTACGTTGGGATGTTGTAGGTCATAGGGACAACTTTGGTCGAGCTCCTCAAGGCCAAGGGGCTTCGGGTGCAGCGGTTTCCTTTAATGTTGTTTCTCTTACCAGAGTTGGTCGCCATCGGGAGGGGGGGAGCATTTGGTTTCACACTGCAGGCCTCGTTGTGGAGTCCAGGAGGGGTCAGCCATCACTGGACTTGGACTCAGGATTGCTAGAGAACCATTCCTGGATCGGTGAGCCACCTGGACACAGGCCGGAGGCATCGGGTGATGAGTGGCCAGGGATTGCGGATCCAGAGGGCACCAGAGTCCTTCGTGTTGCTTTCTTGTGGACTGAGTCACTGTCCTCTGGAGTTCTGGCCTTCTTCAAAGGAAGGCAGTCCTCCCAGGGCCCATGGAGGTCGCTGACTGCAGAACAGGCGTTGTTTCTTCACAGGATCTTCAAGGGATGCAGACAGGTCAGTAGGGCTGGGGTCAAGTCGGTGGGTGTAAAGTCTTCTCTGCACAGCATCTTCTTTGTCCTTCTTCTTTTTAGGTCAGCAGAAACTAGTTTCAGGGTCTGGGGAGCCAGCTAAATGCTAGATTTAATGGCGTTTAAAGGGAGTGACTTGTAGGGCCAATGGGCACCTTACCTGGACTGTCTACACCCTCAATTATGCCACCCTCCTGTGGGAGGGGGCATAGTCCTAGCCCTGATTGGAGGAGTCCCCCCATCGTCCAGATGCAGAGACTGAAAGATATGCTTCCCTCGCTTCCTTCACCTTAGGGGTTGAGTTGGCAGAGGTGGGGCTACATATTCTTCCTAGTTTTTCCTGGCGGTATTCCCGCCCAAAGTGGGGGTGTAAACTGGGGGCTGCCATCTGCTGCTAGCAGCAGAGGCTAGGAGTGGCATTACAATGGCGGAAGGCCTTTGAAGCTTCCCTCTCTAGCACTGTGCCCATCCTGGGGAGGAGAATTGACACCTCCGCCCAGGACGTGCTTTGTTTCTGGTCCCAGAAGAGAGGGGGCTCTTGACCCAGGAGTCCAGAAACATGTCTGGTGGTGGCAGGCTGCCTAAAGCCAGTCTGAGATCACACCAGCGTTGGTAGGTTTTAGTGGGCACCTCTGAGGTGCCCTCTGAGTAGATGTTTCAATAAATCCAACACTAGCCTCCGTGTGTGTTTATTAAGAGGAGTAGTTTGGTACCAAACACTCCTGGGTTCAGAGAAGCTATCATGGTTCTGGAGAACTTGAGTTGTCGATTTTCCAGCCCATGTACTCTCTTTGGCTTCCCTGGCACTTACAATATCTATGAATAGACTTAAATATTATTGGGGCATATCTGCTCATGCAGATATGCCCACACCTGTGAAATGATGCACCCTGCCTTAGGACTTTAAGGCTTACGAGAGAGGTGACTTACCTATACCTGAGGCAGTGCTAGTTGGCATGGCACACAGGCAGTGTGCCATGTCGACTTTGACATTTTCGTCTGCACCAGGCCACTAATGCTGCAGTAGTAGTCTATGTGGCCTGGGTGAGGGGTCCCTAGGGGACCCTCTTCAGTCCCAATGCTCTTGGTCCCCAGGTACCAATTACTAGGGACTTACAGGGGGCCTGAAGAGCCAATTGTGGAAATGTTTTAGGGAAGAAGCACTGGCACAGGGGACCTGGTTGGCAGGGACCCTGTGTATTATAATTGAAACCACATAATTTTCCAGGAAAAAAGTGGGGAGCAAACCATGTAAAAAGAGGCACTTTCTCACAGATGTCTTACGCAAGTACAGCTCATATATGGGGGATATGCCTGGACACAGTATGACGAAGATTTATCGGTGCGTATGGTCTTGGACTCGGAGGCCAAAATGGAGGGAGATCCACTCCGATCTCTGGCAACACACGATGGATCCGGCAAAATCTGGGAAAACAATATTCACAGCAAGTGGTTTTCCCTTAGTCCTTTGTCCCGGAGCTATCATTACACACACAACGAACCAGCGGATGGCCTACGTAGCTCTGCAGGCCTGAAAGCAATATCCTGAAGGAATCCAAGCACAACTTTACACAAAAAAGTGTGCATATTTTCAAGCAGAGAACAAGGGCACTTATAGAAGCTTCCATAGCTGAAGAAATCAATGTAAGGCTGTGCAAAGGTATTGGGATCTTCCTAAACAGGCACAAAAGGCAGAGGAATAACACCATTATGCTCTTGCTACAGTGACTATTGTAATGATAGATAGGAGCTATTATCATAATGATAGAAATATGTGTGATGTTCACAGTTCTGGTTTCATTAGTAACAGTTTTATTTCATATTTAAGTAACAATTGCAGCACACTTAGGGCCTCATTACGATAAGGCCTGGAAAGCCTCCGACTGTAGGTCGGAGACTTTCTGACCCTCATCACGGTTTCAATTCCAGCCGCCTAATTACAATCTAGGTGGTCGGAATTGAAACCGGCTGGTCATTCCAGCTTTATTCCGACGGGCTTAAGGATTCCGGCCATTTGGAGACCAGCCCGTAATCCTTATGGATGGCGTTTCCGCCGTAGGGATTATGATGCTCAGTTTCCGACAGGAGTTCCATGCTGAGCTTCCTGACATGGAAAGCCTGTCAGAAAGCGAGTTTGGGGGCCCCTAGCAGGGCCCCCTTCTCCTTGCGGCCTCCGGATTTGGCAGAGGGGGCACCACGGGTCCGACAGAAGCAATCATTCCAAATGCCTGTCGGACCGCCTCGCATCCCCAGAATGGTGGTGGTACCTAGCAGGCACCGCCCGCCTGATTAGGATGCTGGATCCCCACCAGCCTTTCCATGGCGGTTCACCCGCCATGGAAAGGCTGACGGGGATGGACTTTGGAGGCCCGTAGCAGGCCCCCCTTGCCCCCGGGCACTTTGGTTTTCAAATTGGGGATGGTGCCCCCTTACATTTCCCTGCACCATGTGGCAGGCACCGTGGGCATTTTTTACATTGCGGAGGGTGCTGCAGCCAGCAGCACCCGCCGCAATGGAAAACATGGCACTTGCAGCTGCCGTGGTGGCAGCCGCATTGTAATGCCATATGTGGGACCGCCACCTTATAGGCGGGTCTGTCCCCATCACGGGGACGATGGCGGACGGTCAGAAGTTTTTGTAGGGCTAAGGTTTGCGAAGGAATTTAATTGCAATCATTAATGTTAATTGTTATGAATTATTTAATTGATAATTTATTGTGATAATTTTGAAATTAGAAACTTTTTAAAGTTATCTATGAGGTGCAGGTTGTGTTTGTACGGGTAAAGAGTGGGAAGTTCATTAAATATAAAGTATTTATTATTAGTTAATAGTTATTCATTGTTTAATTGATTATTATGTAAATTATGTAATTAAGATTTTTTAAAATATATATTAGGTGTGCGTTTTTGCGTTACTAGGGATAAAGGGTGCAAAGTTAATTAAATCTAATTTTTTTTATCACTTTACTATTGTTTAATTGAATAATTGTGTAAAATTTCAAGATATATTTTAGGTGTTTGTTTACTTTGTAGAGGTATTGGTAGGAACTTATTTAAGTAATAAAGGTAAAAATAGCTTTTGTTAAAAAAATGTTATTTGCTATGTGTTAATTGTTATTTTTTTTATTTGTAAATAGCGTGTTTGTTATAATGAAAATATAGCGTGGTATGTGAATTTTTGTTTATTTAAAATATTTATTGCAAATGGTAATATGTAATTTTTTAATTTAAAAATTATATATATATTTTAAATTTAAATATTTATATTTGTTTAATATAGTTGTTCAAATATTTTATTTATTTGAACTGAACTACTCTCTCTCTGCTACTGCACACTGGAATGGGAATAGTAAATCTTACACCTCCCCTATGCAACGCTTTCTCTACTGTTGCACATATTACAGTGGGAATCGAACATTTTACCCCTCTGCAATCATACAGTTTCCCTACTGTTTGCACAGGCTGGAGTGGGCTGGAGTGGGAATAGTAAATTGTTACCCCTCCTGAGTCCAACCCTTTCCCTACTGTTGCACAGAGTGAAGTGGAGCAGGAATAGTACATTTTACCCCTCGTGAAACCAACACTTTTCCTATTGTTGGATTGTGGAGGGGTAACATCTGCTGTCCCCACTCCAGTCACTGCAATGTTTTCCATACTGTTGCACTGACTGGAGTGGGAATAGTCAATTTTAGCCCTTGTTTATCCAAAGATGTCCCAACTGTTGCAGAGATTGGAGTGGGAATAGTATATGTATTATTCGTACAATTTTATATATTTGTTTATATTGTTTACAATTATATTATTATGGGGCTTATTCTGAGTATGGCGGTGCGGGACTGCCCGCTCCTGCAATGCCAAACCCGTGTAGGAACTGCCCACCAGATCAGGAGTTTTCTCCTGTCTTGCAGGCTTTTTTGGCGTTCTCACAGCATTGGGAATGTCAAAATGTTATGTTATGTTAAGTAAGTATTTATAAAGCGCACAGCTACTCAATAGAGTGTCCCGGCGCAGTACCAGTTCCTGCCGTGCAGGTACTGGGGTGCATGCACACAGGGAGGCACACATTACGCCTGTAGGGCTCCCTTTGTTTCCTCACTGCTCCACTTTTCATGGCGGTCGCACTGCCATGAAAAGTGTGGTGATTTGATTTTGATTTGATTTGTAATTTGTAAAGCGCAACATTTACCCTAAAGCATCAAGGCGCTAGAGCCCGACCATCCAGAAGAGGGATGGAAAAAAAGAGAGAAAAAGAAATCCAGATAAATGCTAGGCCGAGAAAAGCCAGGTCTTAAGAGCCTTTCTGAACGGAAGCTGAAGAGGAATAGACCTAAGAGCAAGGGGAAAAGAGTTCCAAAGTTTACTCGCTGCCACCGAGAAAGCTCTGTCCCCCCAATTCCTCTTAGTAGGGGTCTACTGGGGGAGTGCCATCTGAACATTGTTTTTATGGTGGTGAGGAAACTCGTAATATGCTTGGCCGGACTGCGGTGGTCCCGCCAAGCACATTGCGGCCTGAGGACCACTGCACAGCCTCCAGGGAATGGCAGCTCCCTGGCGGTTGTAGTGGTCCCAGGGCGGCCTGACCGCCCTAGTCATAATAGGGCGGTCAGGAGACCGCATACTACGAATAAGGCCATATGATTTGTTTGTGTATTTTAAATATTAATATTTGTAATAAGTAATATTTGTGTTGTGTAATATATTTTTAGTAAATTGTAAGTTTGTTTATTTTTTACGTTTAATTAAATTGCTATGCTTTTACATTTTTCCAGTTATATATATATGACAAAGGCTTCTGTGAAGCCGAAACGCGTCTCTCCTGTCGTGGGGTCGTGGGAGACCCGAGAAAATAAAAAGGCCATATTCCTACAGCCTTGAGTGCGTGCCTTCTTCGTTGAAGCAGGATTGTATCTTTCATATATATATATATATATATATATATATATATATATATATATATATATATATATATATATATATATATATATATATATATATATATATATATATATTATCTACTGGCGGTCGCCAGTAGATAGTTATAGTTAGGACCTATTATCCATAGGAAATCCGTGACATTCTATTTGCAATAACTTTGGCGCCGGTTGACGAATCTTCGCGAAAGCTTCCAACTTGTTGGGGCGCTCCAGTCCGCTCCTACCCTGAAAGTCTCGGGGTGATACGTCAAGCGGGGGCCGAGAAAAAGGGGGTCCCAAAACGCGTTTTCCCCATTCATTTTTCCATAGGAACCTTTAGTCGCAGCTACAGCCCGAACTGCTGAACGGAATTACCCCAAATTTGGCAAAGAGGTAGCCCTTGGTTCAGACTGGTGCCTTTTGCTAAAATGGTGTAAATCCGTTCAGTAGTTCCTGAGAAATTCACAATTAAAATCACATATATATCTATGGGCGCGTCGGATCCGCGTACCCTCCCGATCACGAGCTGCATGCTAATTGGCTGTCAACACTCTAAATCAAGAAGTGTTGGCAGCCATTTTGTCCCTCGGTAGAACCGAGGGACAGAAACAAGTGCGCAAAGCGCAAAAGGGGGCAGGGTAGAAATACCCTGACCCCTAGGATCTGCTCAGGGGTCCCACAAGGACCCCTGGGCAGAAAAAGCATTTTTTTTTTAAATCGGCGGAATGCGCTTAGGGTGCGCGGATCCCGCCGAGAAAAAAAAAGAGACAAGTGCGCAAAACGCACATAGGGGGCAGGGTAGAAACACCCTAACCCCTAGGCCTGCTCAGGGGGTCCCACAAGGACCCCTGGGCAAAAAGCATTTTTTTTTTTAAAAATCGGCAGGATGCGCTCAGGGAGCGCGGATCCTGCCGAAGAATCGGCGCGGTCTCCCGCGCTCGATGTTAATTTGCCCCCGGGTGGGCCAAGTCCCGGGGGCATACTGGAGGGGGTTTATTTTATGTATGGGGGGGCCTCTAAGGGCCCCCCAAGCCCCGGGGACCGCCACCCCCCGGGGCTTTATTAGAAAAAGTTGCAGGAGGGCTCTGAGCCCTCCCGCAGCCCCGGGGACCACCACCTCCCCGGGGCTTCTTTATTTTTTAAATTAACCTGTGTGGGGGACTCCAGCCACCCCACACGCCCGGGGACCACCACCTCCCGGGGCACTAACAAAATTGAAAATGGGGGTCCGTTTGGACCCCCAAGCCCCGGGGACCACCACCTCCCCGGGGCTTTGAAAATGTGGGGAGGGGGCCGCGTGGCCCCCTCCCTAGAGCCAGTGATGGCCCTGGGGACCGCCACCCCCCAGGGCCGGCTCCTGCAGTGTCCCGGGGCGCGTTTGCACAGTGGTGAAGGGAGGGGGCGGGGCTTCAGGTGACATGTGTGCAAACAGGCCCGTGGCTTGTTTTAAGTTGGGGGATTAAGTCCCCTTGAATCCTGAGGGTCCCTGGAGTCCAACTAGCCCACCATGTACTTCCAAAAAGCGCCACAGAGCTGCCTTGCAGAGAGGTGTAAAAAGGGGTGTGGCCTCGGTACACGTCTCTGCAACGCAGCCCCCTGGCGCATACTGGAGGTTCCTGGTGGGCTAGTTGGCCCCCAGGGACCCTCATGATTCAAGGGGACTTAATCCCCCAACTTAAAACGCGCCACGGGGCGCGTTTGCACAGATGTCACCTCAGGCCCCGCCCCCTCCCTTCACCATTGTGCAAATATTCCTCTAAAATCAGCCGAAATACGAATTCCGATTTACTCACCTGTTATCAGGAGAGACCTCAGTGCTGCATCTTTCAGCCCAGTACTGATCCTGAAAAGTAATTTTAACCGTACTTACCAGTAACTTGTATTTCCTTCCATAGGAATACATTGTCTGGTTTTCAGCAGAAAAGTTTCAAAGTGTCGATTTTCACAAACTACAAATATTCCTTAAAAATCGCCTGTATCACTTAAACGCATTCTTTCAACTGTTTACAGGAGATGCACCAGTGCTGGATCCAGGATCCACCACTGAGTGAGAAAAAGTCACGATAACACTACTTACCTGCTAAGTGAATTTCCTCCCATAGGATAACATTGGTGATTCTATGTGAAAAAGTTTCTAAGTGTCAACTTTTAAAATACAATAATATTCCTTAAAAATCACTACTGTAACCAAAACGCTTTTACTCAACTGTTTACAGGAGATGTCCCAGGACTGAATCTAGGATCCAGTCCTGTGGTTAGAAAAAGTAATCCATAAAGTAACTAATTGCATTTAGCTAGAAATTCACATTGAGCTCAATGATGCATTGTGTTTGAAATTGTGTTGCCCATTGCAACAACTGTAACTACTGTACTTAAAAGTCTATTGCCTATTTGCAAAGTATTTAAAGTAAAGTAAATCATTCAGAGAAAGTATATTTTGTAATGTAATGTATAATGTAATTACAATGTAATTTAAAAAATAAAATATCTAAAAATAAATAGTTTAAAAAAATGTAGTAAATCAGTATGAAAAAAATAAAAATAACAATTAATACATTTAAAAATTGGCATTTACAAAACCTTTGAAATTCACTGAAAAAAACCATAGGTTTCAGACATGTTATAGTTAGGAATTAGCATTTAAAAACCTTTGAAATTCACTGAAAAAACCATAGGTTTCAGACATGTTATAGTTAGAAATTAGCATTTAAAAACCTTTGAAATTCACTGAAAAAACCATAGGTTTCAGGCATGTTATAGTTAGAAATTAGCATTTAAAAAACCTTACAAATTCACTGAAAAGACCATAGGTGTGTGAGTACCTCTATGGATGAGTGGCGGTGTGTGAGTGTTTATATAGGTGTATGAGTGCATATGATAGTCCTGTACAGAGTGACTGTAAGTATGATTGACTGTACGGGTGAGTGAGTAGATGTGTGTGTGTAGACCTAAGAATCAGTGAGTGGGTATGTAGTTATTGGTATTGGAGTGTGTATGGTTTTGAGAATGGCAGTCTGTAATTTAGAGTGGGTGTATCAAAAGTTATATTAGGGTGTGAGAAGATGCATGAAATTATCACATGGATGATGTCATCAGTGATGTCATTTGAGATGTCATCAGTGATGTCATCAGTGATGTCACTGACCATGTCATGAGTGATGTAATATGTGACGTCATCAGCAGTGCATTGCGGGGCGCGAGTTATAGTTAGCTGAACTAACTATAACGGGGGAATTTCACGGGTTTTGTACGAGTGCAATGTCCAAGTAACTATAACTGTCCCTAAAACCTATGGTCTTTTCAGTGAATTTGTAAGGTTTTTTAAATGCTAATTTCTAACTATAACATGCCTGAAACCTATGGTTTTTTCAGTGAATATATATATACCCCAGGGCATGTGGAGCGGCGATGGTGATTCCTGTTGTATGCATATATATATATTGGTGGACGACTATTTCAAGGGATTTATCCTATGAATAATGATATTGAGTATTATGTGTTTAAATTTGTCGCAGGCTCTCGATAAGGACATTTCCTGCCACCAACTTTTATCTTTTAAATTGTGATATTTTAACAATGTATTTTACATGAATGCAGTTTTGCACATATCAGCACTATATGCACTTTATCCAGCAAATATTGAGATATGTAGTACAAGAATGTGGAAACCTTTATGCTCAATGAATATATATGGGCGCAATATTTTTACCATTTCCATTGTAACTATTGTCACGTGGTGGAATTTGAACAATGCACTGTCACTTTAAAAGCTGTGATCTGCCACTATCACATTGTCATGTGAACAAGGCTCGGACGAGCCGAAACGTTATGGCGGCATATAGCGAATAAATAATTTTTGCACTTATCTGCTGGTCCGTGTCCGTGCTTGCTGTGGAGGTGGCGAGGAGAAGTTGCTGCTGCTCAGCTGCGGAGTTGGTGATATATATATATATATATATATATATATATATATATATATATATCTACTGGCGGTCGCCAGTAGATAGTTATAGTTAGGACCTATTTTCCATAGGAAATCCGCAACATTCTATTTGAAATAACGTTGGCGCCGGTTGACGAATCTTCGCGAAAGTTTCCAACTTGTTGGGGCGCTCCGGTCCGCTCCTATCCTGAAAGTCTCGGGGTGATTCGTCAAGCGGGGGCCGAGAAAAAGGGGGGTCCCAAAACGTGTTTTCCCCATTCATTTTTCCATAGGAACCTTTAGTCGCAGCTACAGCCCGAACTGCTGAACGGAATTACACCAAATTTGGCAAAGAGGTAGCCCTTGGTTCAGTGTCGTGCCTTTTGCTTAAATGGTGTAAATCCGTTCAGTAGTTCCTGAGAAAATCAAAAGTAAAATCACATATATATCTGGGCGGAGCCTAACCACACATGTCATCGTGAGATCTGATTGGCTGTCAGCACTTCATCCTGGAATTGCTGGCAGCCATCTTGGGACCAATATAAATGATAGTACCCCATTGAAATGCATTGTAGTGAATCGAAGATTTTGAGGGTTACCAAAAGGAGAACTATAAAGGGTGATAACAGACTTTAGTTACATTAGAATTCATTTGTTGATGGTACTGATGGCTCAGAAACTCCATCAGTACCATAATAATTTCAGGAATTGTGGTGTGTTCTAAGGTGATTTTACCCTGTGAAAAACATTCTGCTGGGATATCATGAATCATGTTTGAGAGAAAACTATTTTCACATGCTTGTCCCATAGAGTTTTGAAAGGTGCTCCAGAAGCTAAAATGAGAGCATATTTTCTGTAAATTCACATTATCTTTCTCAGTCATGTGAGAATGAAGTCTGACATTCTCAGTAAAACATGTACATCCAACAAGGGCAGAGACTGTCAGTTGATTCCTTTGTGTTCTACTGCAGCTTCCCAGAGTGTTCTAAAGAACAACTAGAGTGCTAACAGCCTTACTTATGACAAAAGTATGGCACACCTGAAGCCATCTTGATTGGAATAAACTGGTAACACTTAAAACATTTAATTTAAAAAGGAACAAACTGATGGGGTTCATTTCGTCATAGAAATTATGGTTAGTGCTGTAGAAAGAAAAATTAGGACATGTTTCAAGTGTGATCTCAAATATCTTCCTGTTATATTTCAACAGGAGCAGCCTGCCAGTTGATGCCTTTGTGTTCTACTTCAGCTTCCCAGAGTGTTCTAAAGAACAACTAGAGCGCTAACAGCCTTACATATGACAAAAGTATGGCACACCTGAAGCCATCTTGATTGGAATAAACCGGTAACACTTAAAACATTTAATTTAAAAAGGAACAAAATGAGGGGTTCTTTTTGAAATAGAAATTATGGTTAGTGCTGCAGAAAGAAAAATTAGGGCATGTTTTAAGTGAGATCTCAAATCCTCTTCTATTTCATTAGAAAATTCTGACATGCAGCCTGAAACAATCACTTTCAATACCAGCAGCAGACTTCCAGTTAACTCCCTGGTGAGCAGTAGTTTTACTACAGTGATCTAATGAGCAACTAGAGTGCTAACATTCTGAATTTATGGCAAATGTGAGACACATCTGAATGCCTTCTTGATGGAATCAAAGTAAAAAACTGAAAGCATTTCCTACTGAGGAAACTGCAGTAAATGAGGAAATTAGGAAACTTCATAACAAAGAAGTCTTCCAAGATGGCCACCAGTGAAAAAAGAGCCCAAATGTAGCACAAATATTACCCAGATGTAGCCCACATATAGCCCAATGACAAAAGTGGGCAAAACACTTTTTATTTTTAGTTTTTTGCAGTTTTATGTAGTGCAGACTGGTCAGGTATTGGAGCGTTGCATCTTAAAACATGACCCCCTACACTACAAAAACACCACTGTACTACCCTAAACCCTAAAATACTACCCCCAGCACGACCCCCTACACTACACAAGCACCACTGCTCTATCCTAAACCCTAAAACACTACCCCCAGCATGACCCCCTACACTACACAAACACCACTGCACTACCCTAAACCCTAAAACACTACCCCCAGCACGACCCCCTACACTACCCAAACACTACTGCACTAACCTAAATCCAAAAACACTACCCCCAGCACGACCCCCTACACTACCCAAACACCACTGCACTACCCTAAAACATGACCCACTATACTACACAAACACCACTGCACTACCCTAAACCCTAAAACACTACCCCCAGCACGACCCCCTACACTACACAAGCACCACTGCACTACCCTAAACCCTAAAACACTACCCCCAGCACAACCCCCTACACTACACAAACACCACTGCACTACCCTAAACCCTAAAACACTACCCCAGCACGACCCCCTACACTACCCAAACACCACTGCACTACCCTAAAACATGACCCCTACACTACACAAACACCACCGCACTACCCTAAACCCTAAAACACTACCCCCAGCACGACCCCCTACACTACACAAACACCACCGCACTACCCTAAACCCTAAAACACTACCCCAGCACGACCCCCTACACTACACAAGCACCACTGCACTACCCTAAACCTTAAAACACTACCCCCAGCACGACCCCCTACACTACCCAAACACCACTGCACTACCCTAAAACATGACCCCCTACACTACACAAACACCACCGCACTACCCTAAACCCTAAAACACTACCCCCAGCACGACCCCCTACACTACACAAGCACCACTGCACTACCCTAAACCCTAAAACACTACCCCCAGCACGACCCCCTACACTGCCCGAACACCACTGCACTGTCCTAAACCCTGAATCACCAGCCCCTGCACGACCCCCTACACTGCCCGAACACCACTGCACTGCCCTAAACCCTGAAACACCACCCCTAGCACGACCCCCTACACTTCCCGAACACCACTGCACTGCCCTAAACCCTGAAACACCACCCCCTTCAAGACCCCCTACACTGCCCGAACACCACTGCACTGCCCTAAACCCTGAAACACTACCCCCAGAAAGACCCCCTACACTGCCCGAACACCACTGCCCTGAAACACCACCCCCAGCACGACCCCCTACACTGCCCGAACACCACTGCACTGCCCTAAACCCTGAAACACCACCCCCAGCACGACCTCCTACACTGCCCGAACACCACTGCTCTGCCCAAAACCCTGAAACACCAGCCCCAGCACGACCCCCTACACTGCCCGAACACCACTGCACTGCCCTAAACCTTGAAACACCAGCCCCAGCACGACCCCCTACACTGCCCGAACACCACTGCACTACCCTAAACCCTGAAACACCACCCCCAGCACGACCCCCTACACTGCCCGAACACCACTGCACTGCCCTAAACCCTGAAACACCAGCCCCAGCAGGACCGCCTACACTGCCCGAACACCACTGCACTGCCCTAAACCCTGAAACACCAGCCCCAGCACGACCCCCTATACTGCCCGAACACCACTGCACTGCCCTAAACCGTGAAACACCAGCCTCAGCACGACCCCCTACACTGCCTGAATACCACTGCACTGCCCTAAACCCTGAAACACCACCCCCAGCACGACCCCCTACACTGCCCGAACACCACTGCACTGCCTTAAACCCTGAAACACCACCCCCTGCACGACCCCCTACACTGCCCGAACACTACTGCACTGCCCTAAACCCTGAAACACCATCCCCAGCATGACTCCCTACACTGCACGAACACCAGTGCACTGCCCTAAACCCTGAAACACTACCCCCAGCAAGACCCCTACACTGCCCGAACACCACTGCACTGCCCTAAACCCTGAAACATCACCCCCAGCAAGACCCCCTACACTGCCAGAACACCACTGCCCTAAACCCTGAAACACCACCCCCAGCAAGACCCCCTACACTGCCCGAACACCACTGCACTGCCCTAAACCCTGAAACACCAGCCCCAGCACGACCCCCTACACTGCCCGAACACCACTGCACTGCCTTAAACCCTGAAACACCACCCCTGCACGACCCCCTACACTGCCCGAACACCACTGCACTGCCCTAAACCCTGAAACACCACCCCCAGCACGACCCCCTACACTGCCCGAACACCACTGCACTGCCCTAAACCCTGAAACACCACCCCCTGCACGAACCCCTACACTGCCCGAACACTACTGCACTGCCCTAAACCCTGAAACACCACCCCCAGCACGACCCCTTACACTGCACAAACACCACTGCACTGCTCTAAACCCTGAAACACTACCCCCAGCAAGACCCCTACACTGCCCGAACACCACTGCACTGCCCTAAACCCTGAAACATCACCCCCAGCAAGACCCCCTACACTGCCCGAATACCACTGCCCTAAACACTGAAACACCACCCCCAGCAAGACCCCCTACACTGCCCGAACACCACTGCACTGCCCTAAACCCTGAAACACAACCCCCAGCACGACCCCCTACACTGCCCGAACACCACTGCTCTGCCCAAAACCCTGAAAGACCAGCCCCAGCATGACCCCCTACACTGCCCGAACACCACTGCACTGCCCTAAACCCTGAAACACCAGCCCCAGCACGACCCCCTACACTGCCAGAACACCACTGCACTGCCCTAAACCCTGAAACACCACCCACAGCACGACCCCCTACACTGCCCGAACACCACTGCACTGCCCTAAACCCTGAAACACCAGACCCAGCACAACCCCGTACACTGCCCGAACACCACTGCACTGCCCTAAACCGTGAAACACCAGCCCCAGCACGACCGCCTACACAGCCCAAAAACCACTGCACTGCCCTAAACCCTGAAACACCAGTCCCAGCACGACCCCCTACACTGCTCGAACACCACTGCACTGCCCTAAACCCTGAAACACCACCCCCAGCAAGACCCCCTACACTGCCTGAAAACCACTGCACTAACCCCTGAAACACCACCCCCAGCAAGACCACCTACACTGGCCGAACACCACTGCACTGCCCTAAACCCTGAAACACCACCCGTGCACGACCCCCTACACTGCCCAAACACCACTGCACTGCCCTAAACCCTGAAACACCACCCGTGCACGACCCCTACACTGCCCAAACACCACTGCACTGCCCTAAACCATGAAACACCACCCCCAGCACGACCCCCTACACTGCCCAAACACCACTGCACTGCCCTAAACCCTGAAACACCACCCCTGCACGACCCCCTACACTGCCGGAACAGCACTGCACTGCCCTAAACCCTGAAACACCACCCCCAGCACAACCCCTACACTGCCCGAACACCACTGCACTAAACCCTGAAACACCACCCCCAGCAAGACCACCTACACTGGCCGAACACCACTGCACTGCCCTAAACCCTGAAACACCACCCCCTGCATGACCCCCTACACTGCCCAAACACCACTGCACTGCCCTAAACCCTGAAACACCACCCCTGCACGACCCCCTACACTGCCCGAACACCACTGCACTGCCCTAAACCCTGAAACACCACCCCTCAGCACGACACCCTACACTGCCCAAACACCACTGCACTGCCCTAAACCCTGAAACACCACCCCTGCACGACCCCCTACACTGCCGGAACTCCACTGCACTGCCCTAAACCCTGAAACACCACCCCCAGCACGACCCCCTACACTGCCCGAACACCACTGCACTGCCCTAAACCCTGAAACATCACCCCCAGCAAGACCCCCTACACTGCCTGAACACCACTGCCCTAAACCCTGAAACACCACCCCCAGCAAGACCCGCTACACTGCCGAACACCACTGCACTGCCCTAAACCCTGAAACACCACCTCCAGCATAACCCCCTACACTGCCTGAACACCATTGCTCTGCCCTAAACCCTGAAACACTAGCCCCAGCACGACCCCCTACACTGCCCGAACACCACTGCACTGCCCTAAACCCTGAAACACCACCCCCAGCATGACCCCCTACACTGCCCGAACACCACTGCACTGCCCTAAACCCTGAAACACCAGCCCCAGCAAGACCCCTACACTGCCCGAACACCACTGCACTGCCCTAGACTGTGAAACACCAGCCTCAGCAAGACCCCCTACACTGCCCAAACACCACTGCACTGCCCTAAACCCTGAAACACCAGCCCCAGCATGACCCCCTACACTGCCAGAACACCACTGCACTGCCCTAAACCCTGAAACACCAGCCCCAGCACCACCACCTACACTGCCCGAACACCACTGCACTGCCCTAAACCCTGAAACACCAGCCCCAACACAACCCCCTACACTGCCCGAACACCACTGTACTGCCCTAAACCCTGAAACACCAGCCCCAGCATGACCCCCTACACTGCCCGAACACCACTGCACTGCCCTAAACCCTGAAACACCACCCCCTGCATGACCCCCTACACTGCCCGAACACCACTGCACTGCCCTAAATCCTGAAACACCACCCTCTACACTGCCCAAACACCACTGCACTGCCCTAAACCCTGAAACACCATCCCCTGCACCGCCCTCTACACTGCCCGAACACCACTGCACTGCCCTAAACCCTGAAACACCACCCCCTGCATGACCCCCTACACTGCCCGAACACCACTGCACTGCCCTAAACCCTGAAACACCACCCCCAGCACGACCCCCTACACTGCCCGAACACCACTGCACTGCCCTAAACCCTGAAACACCACCCCCAGCACGACCCCCTACACTGCCCGAACACCACTGCACTGCCCTAAACCCTGAAACACCACCCCCTGCACGAACCCCTACACTGCCCGAACACTACTGCACTGCCCTAAACCCTGAAACACCACCCCCAGCACGACCCCTTACACTGCACAAACACCACTGCACTGCTCTAAACCCTGAAACACTACCCCCAGCAAGACCCCCTACACTGCCCGAACACCACTGCACTGCCCTAAACCCTGAAACATCACCCCCAGCAAGACCCCCTACACTGCCCGAATACCACTGCCCTAAACACTGAAACACCACCCCCAGCAAGACCCCTACACTGCCCGAACACCACTGCACTGCCCTAAACCCTGAAACACAACCCCCAGCACGACCCCTACACTGCCCGAACACCACTGCTCTGCCCAAAACCCTGAAAGACCAGCCCCAGCACGACCCCCTACACTGCCCGAACACCACTGCACTGCCCTAAACCCTGAAACACCACCCACAGCACGACCCCCTACACTGCCCGAACACCACTGCACTGCCCTAAACCCTGAAACACCAGACCCAGCACAACCCCGTACACTGCCCGAACACCACTGCACTGCCCTAAACCGTGAAACACCAGCCCCAGCACGACCGCCTACACAGCCCAAAACCACTGCACTGCCCTAAACCCTGAAACACCAGTCCCAGCACGACCCCCTACACTGCTCGAACACCACTGCACTGCCCTAAACCCTCAAACACCAGCCCCAGCATGACCCCCTACACTGCCCAAACACCACTGCACTGCTCTAAACCCTGAAACACCAGCCCCTGCAAGACCCCCTACACTGCCCGAACACCACAGCACTGCCCTAAACCCTGAAACACCACCCCCAGCAAGACCCCCTACACTGCCCGAAAACCACTGCACTAACCCCTGAAACACCACCCCCAGCAAGACCACCTACACTGGCCGAACACCACTGCACTGCCCTAAACCCTGAAACACCACCCGTGCACGACCCCCTACACTGCCCAAACACCACTGCACTGCCCTAAACCCTGAAACACCACCCGTGCACGACCCCTACACTGCCCAAACACCACTGCACTGCCCTAAACCAAGAAACACCACCCCCAGCACGACCCCCTACACTGCCCAAACACCACTGCACTGCCCTAAACCCTGAAACACCACCCCGTGCACGACCCCCTACACTGCCGGAACAGCACTGCACTGCCCTAAACCCTGAAACACCACCCCCAGCACGACCCCCTACACTGCCCGAACACCACTGCACTAAACCCTGAAACACCACCCCCAGCAAGACCACCTACACTGGCCGAACACCACTGCACTGCCCTAAACCCTGAAACACCACCCCCTGCATGACCCCTACACTGCCCAAACACCACTGCACTGCCCTAAACCCTGAAACACCACCCCCTGCACGACCCCTACACTGCCCGAACACCACTGCACTGCCCTAAACCCTGAAACACCACCCCTCAGCACGACACCCTACACTGCCCAAACACCACTGCACTGCCCTAAACCCTGAAACACCACCCCCTGCACGACCCCCTACACTGCCGGAACTCCACTGCACTGCCCTAAACCCTGAAACACCACCCCCAGCACGACCCCCTACACTGCCCGAACACCACTGCACTGCCCTAAACCCTGAAACATCACCCCCAGCAAGACCCCCTACACTGCCTGAACACCACTGCCCTAAACCCTGAAACACCACCCCCAGCAAGACCCGCTACACTGCCGAACACCACTGCACTGCCCTAAACCCTGAAACACCACCTCCAGCATAACCCCCTACACTGCCTGAACACCATTGCTCTGCCCTAAACCCTGAAACACTAGCCCCAGCACGACCCCCTACACTGCCCGAACACCACTGCACTGCCCTAAACCCTGAAACACCACCCCCAGCATGACCCCCTACACTGCCCGAACACCACTGCACTGCCCTAAACCCTGAAACACCAGCCCCAGCAAGACCCCCTACACTGCCCGAACACCACTGCACTGCCCTAGACTGTGAAACACCAGCCTCAGCAAGACCCCCTACACTGCCCAAACACCACTGCACTGCCCTAAACCCTGAAACACCAGCCCCAGCATGACCCCCTACACTGCCAGAACACCACTGCACTGCCCTAAACCCTGAAACACCAGCCCCAGCACCACCACCTACAGTGCCCGAACACCACTGCACTGCCCTAAACCCTGAAACACCAGCCCCAACACAACCCCCTACACTGCCCGAACACCACTGTACTGCCCTAAACCCTGAAACACCAGCCCCAGCATGACCCCCTACACTGCCCGAACACCACTGCACTGCCCTAAACCCTGAAACACCACCCCCTGCATGACCCCCTACACTGCCCGAACACCACTGCACTGCCCTAAATCCTGAAACACCACCCCCTACACTGCCCGAACACCACTGCACTGCCCTAAACCCTGAAACACCATCCCCTGCACCGCCCTCTACACTGCCCAAACACCACTGCACTGCCCTAAACCCTGAAACACCACCCCCTGCATGACCCCCTACACTGCCCGAACACCACTGCACTGCCCTAAACCCTGAAACACCACCCCCAGCATGACCCCCTACACTGCCCGAACACCACTGCACTGCCCTAAACCCTTAAACACCACCCCCAGCACGACCCCCTACACTGCCCGAACACCACTGCACTGCTCTAAACCCTAGAACACTACCCCCAGCATGACCCCATACACTACCCAAACACCACTGCACTACCCTAAACCCTAAAATACTCCCCCAGCACGACCCCCTACACTACCCGAACACAACTGCACTGCCCTAAACCCTCAAACACTCCCCCAGCATGACCCCCTACACTACCCGAACACCACTGCACTGCCCTAAACCCTAAAACACTCCCCCAGCACGACCCCCTACACTACCCGAACACCACTGCGTTGCCCTAAGCCCTAAACCACTCCCCCAGCACAACCCCCTACACTACCCAAACACCACTGCACTGCCCTAAACCCTAAAACACTACCCCCGCATGACCCCTACATTACCCAAACACCAATGCACTACCCTAATCCCTAAAACACTACCCCCGCACGACCCCTACACTACCCAAAGACCACTGCACTACCCTAAACCCTAAAACACTACCCCGCACGACTCCCTACACTACCCAAAGACCACTGCACTACCCTAAACCCTAAAACACGACCTCCTACACTACACAAACACCACTGCACTACCCTAAACCCTAAAATACTACCCCCTACAATACACCAACACCACTGCACTACCCTAAACCCTAAAAAACTACCCCCAGCACGAACCCATACACTACCCAAACACCACTGCACTACCCTAAACCCTAAAACACTACCCCCAGCAGTACCCCCTACACTACCCAAACACCACTGCACTACCCTAAACCCTAAAACACTACCCCCAGCAGTACCCCCTACACTACCCAAACACCACTGCACTACCCTAAATCACTACCCCCAGCACGACCCCCTACACTACCCAAACACCACTGCACTACCCTAAACCCTAAAACACTCCCCAGCACGACTCCCTACACTACCCAAACACCACTGCGCTACCCTAAACCCTAAATCTACCCCCAGCATGACCCCCTACACTACACAAACACCACTGCACTACCCTAAACCCTAAAACACTACCCCCAGCACGACCCTCTTCACTACCTAAACACAACTGCACAATTTGTTACAGGCGTTGCAACGCAGGCCTGTGGTGCTTACTGGAAGTACCTGGTGGGCTAATTGGGCCCCAGGGACCCTCAGGATTCAAGGTGACCTAATCCCCCAACTTAAAACGCTCCACGGGCGCGTTTGCACAGTGGTGAAGGGAGGGCGGGGCCTCAGGTGACATGTGCGCAAACACGCCTGTGGTGCGTTTTAAGTTGGGGAATTAATTCCCTTTGAATCCTGAGGGACCCTGAGAGCCAACTAGCCCACCAGGTTCCTTCAGTAAGCACAACAGAGTTGCGTTGCAGAGAGGTGAAAAAGGTGCGTGGCCTCGGAACGCCTCTCTGCAACTCAGCTCTGTGGTCCTAACTGTAGGTACCTGGGGGGCTAGTTGGGCCCCTGGGACCCTCAGGATTCAAGGAGACTTAATCCTGCAACTTAAAACGCGCCACGGGCGCGTTTGCACACATGTCACCTCAGGCCCCCCTCCCTTCACCACTGTGCAAACGCGCCGTGTAGCACGTTTTAAGAGGTAGTTTTGATCCCCCTGCCCTATTATGTACTAGGGACTTGCAGAGGAGGTCATGCTAATCACAGGGGTACCCAAACGCATAGTGTTCCCTAGTGTATGTAGGTGTTTTCACTGTATTCTAAGTGTCTTTTAGCATAGCACTGGCTCTGGTTAGTCAGAGTCAGTTACCACCAGTACCCGTCTGAAAAAGTTGTGGGCACAGGATGATTTTGCAACAAGGCCTCTTTCTGCTCCTCTGTTGGTTCTTTCTGCACATGTCTTGCTTCTTCCTGCACTTTTCTTCGTCTTTGTGGACTTCTGTTGCTTCTTTCTGCATTTCTTTTGCTTCTTTCTGTGCGTTTTTCTTCTTTCTTCACATGTCCTACCTCTGTAGGCATAGTTAGAAACTAGCATTTAAAAAACCTTTGAAATTCACTTAAAAAATCATAGGTTTCAGGCACGTTATAGTTAGAAATTAGCATTTAAAAAACCTTTGAAATTCACTGAAAAAACCATAGGTTTCAGACACGTTATAGTTAGAAATTAGCATTTAAAAAACCTTTGAAATTCACTGAAAAAACCATAGGTTTTAGGGACAGTTATAGTTAGTTGGACATTTCACTCGTACAAAACCATAGAAATTCCCCCATTATAGTTAGTTCAGCTAATTATAACTCGCGCCCCGCAATGCACTGCTGATGACGTCACATATTACATCACTCATGACATGGTCAGTGACATCACTGATGACATCACTGATGACATCTCAAATGACATCACTGATGACATCATCCATGTGATAATTTCATGCATCTTCTCACACCCTAATATAACTTTTGATACACCCACTCTAAATTACAGACTGCCATTCTCAAAACCATAGACACTCCAACACCAAAAACTACATACCCACTCACTGATTCTTAGGTCTACACACACATCCACTCACTCACCCGTACAGTCACTCATACTTACAGTCATTCAGTGCAGGACTATCATATGCACTCATACACCTATATAAACACTCACACACCGCCACTCATCCATAGAGGTACTCACACACCTAGTCAGTCATGCAAAAAATTAATCACACACCCATTTACTCACCTATACAGTTATACACACACCAGCTCACTTACTCATACAAATACTAGCACATTCTTACGCTCTTATACAATAACTGATACAAGCACACACGCATCCATACAGCCACTCTCACTATCACACACTCTCACTTATAGCCATTCAAATACTCTAACACACATATATACTGCCTTTTACATATGTAGTTACTCGCACATGTACCACTGAGATATACATTCACTCACTAACACACCCATACACACACTCACCCACCCAAGCAGTCCATCACAGATGCACTCTTGAAATCATGCACCCAGTGAATCACCCACTCACACATCTATGTACAGAGTCACACACACCCCACCCACACAAACACTCAGGCAGCCATACAGATACTCAGAGAACCAATCAATAACCCATATAGACACTCATGTAGCTATTCGCAAATCCATGCATCCACTTACACACCAACAAACAGACGGATACAGACATTCACACAGTTTAGTCACTAACCCATGCATTCAGTAAGATACGTTTAATCACTCACTTGTAGAGTCAGTCACTCACGTACTAAATCATCCATTCAGACACTTATACACCCACTCATTCTTCAATACGCCTTTCCCTATATATATTAAACATATTAAAAACTTTACAGAAACACACAGTCACTGGATGATGTCATCAGTGATGTCATCAGTGATGTCATTTGAGATGTCATCAGTGATGTCATCAGTGATGTCACTGACCATGTCATGAGTGATGTAATATGTGACGTCATCAGCAGTGCATTGCGGGGGCGCGAGTTATAGTTAGCTGAACTAACTATAACGGGGGAATTTCTATGGTTTTGTACGAGTGATATGTCCAACTAACTATAACTGTCCCTAAAACCTATGGTTTTTTCAGTGAATATATATATATATATATCCAACGAATTCCTCCCTAGAAGAAAAGAGGGTCGCACTCCAGCAGTCTTGCTCCAGTGATAATTTATTCTTTAAGCAGGCACAGACCAAACCGACGTGTTTCAGTATCACAGATACCTTGATCACGGTTAATTACTAGCCCTGTCCCCCTATCTTTTGAAAATCCTGATAGGATACAGTATTACATCATTTCCTATGGGGAGATCAGGCATAGTACTTGGAATTATGGGATATGTAGTCCCTTGTTTTTTTGCCTATAACATAGTGTGAAAAAAAATTCTAATTAAAAAAGTGTTTGTGAACCAGTGAAGTGAATTAAAAAGATCATATATATATGTATATATAGGCGTTCTGCCTCACTATGTACATGTCCTCATTATTAATTGTCCTGCACGCAATGTTTTCAAACAATGTCCACGTATAATTTTTTTATTTTATTTTATTGTTTTTTGAGGTCACATCGCATCAGTTTCCTAGGGGGAGTCATTCCATTCTCCTTCCCATTTTCCTGCCCCATGTCTTTCGACGTTGTGCATTTATCGTATGTGCCTTAACTCCTTTTTTTTGTTGTTTCATTTCTTTTTTTATTTGTATTTACATGGACTGATACCCTCCAATGGGTTTACTTGTGCTTTTATTTATTCGTGCATTGTCGTTATTTCTTCTGATTTTGATGACTTGTACATGAGGTTTCTTTCTTTTTTCTCTTTTCTCCTTTCTTTCTTGAGGGTAGACCATCATTTTATAGGTGTATATACAATTCCTCTGACTGATTTAAACCGTAAGGTGTCATGCTGCGGAGATTTAAGATATGACGCGACTCCTTTTGCCGTAGTATCTTCTCACGATTACCCCCTCATGAGTTCGCTGATACAGTTTCAAACCCATAGAAGCTTAGTTTCTTCCAATTTCCATCATGATGTTGCTCCATATGTTTAGCTACTGCGTTGTTCCTGTCTTTATTCTTTGTTGCACGTACGTGCTCTAGTATCCGTTTCTTCAATTCACAGATGGTGCTACCCACGTATTTCAATCCGCACGGGCACTTGATCACATACACAATGTATTGACTCTTGCAGGTTATGAGCTCCCTTATTTGCCAAACTTTGTTATTAGCTGTCATGACTTCTGTTGTTGGTTTTGCTATTTGGCATACTTTACATCCTTGACACTTTACAAAGCCTTTTGTTTTTAACCATGTCTCTTTTGGTTGTTTTTCCTTGAAATGGCTATGTATCAATCAATCTTTTATGTTCTTTGCTCTCCGGGAAGTTATTATCGGATGAGGTCCCATTTTCTTTCCTATTGTCGTATCTAACTGTAGGATTTTCCAGTTCTTTTTTACTATCTCCACAATCTGTTTGAATTCTTGTGAGAAATTCATGATTAATCTTATGGGTTCCTCATCTAGTTGCTTCTCGCAAGTTTTTGACTTCAGACATTCTTCTCTGGACCGCTCATTCGCTCTATTCCAACATTTGTTTATGATGCCTTTGTTGTATTTTCTTGCTTTGAATCTTTCCCTACTTTTATTGCTGTGTTTCTTCCATTCTCCTTCTTCACTGCAAATTCTTCGCAGGCGTAGAAATTCCCCAAATGGTATGCTGGATATTAATGATGGTTGATGAAAGCTTGTTGCTTCCAATGTAGCATTTGTTGCTGTGCTTTTTCGATGCAGTGTTGTTTTTTACATAAATTTCCACATCGAGAAAGTTTACTCGTTCTTTGCTGATTTCATGGGTAAACTGGAGATTAGGTACACTGATGTTTAAAATTTCAAAAAAATCACGGAAATCCTCCTTTGTTCCACTCCAGACGATAAGAAGATCATCTATGAATCGCATCCATTTAATGATCTTTTTTGTGTATCTTTCATGCTTGATGTTTTGCGCAATCTCCTTCTCCCACCATCCCATTACTAAGCAAGCGTAACTTGGGCTGAAGGCAAAACCCATAGCCGCTCCGTTGCGCTGTCGATATAGCTCATCGCCAAATGAGAAAACATTATTTGTCAGACATAACGAAATCATATCCATAAGCATTTCATTGTGTTCTTTGTAATGGATGTTCCTTTCTTGTAAGAAACATTTGCATGCTTTTAAGCCTAAGGCGTTGTCAATGTTTGTGTATAGAGCGATCACGTCCATTGTGATCAAATAAGAGGTGCTTTGCCAGGTTATTCCACAGAGGGTTTTAAGGAGATCTGTTGTGTCCTTTATATACGAGCTCAAGTTTGCCACATATGGTATGAGAAAATAATCGATGTAGTTTGCTACAGGTTCCAGAAGGGAACCTTTTGCTGACAATATGGGTCTGCCCGGTGGTTTTTTGGGGTCTTTATGCAGTTTTGGGAGAAAATAGATTGTTGCCAATATCAGGAAATCCACTGTCAAATATTTGCATTCCTCTTCATCAATTAATTTTTTGGAAGTCCATGCCTTAAGTTTTTTATCAATTTCTCTTTTTATTGTTGTGATAGGATTTGTTGGTAACTTTTCATAATACACTTCGTTATTTAATTGATGAGATGCTTCTTCAATATATGCTTTTCGGTCCCACACTACCACATTTCCACCTTTGTCTGCCATTTTTATTACCAGTTGATGGTCATCACTTAATGTATTCAGGGCTTCCCTCTCCGTCTTTGATAAGTTGTCTTTGTAGCATGTTTTTTTCATTTTGTATAGGTCATGAATAATCGCTTCCTGAAAAATATCAATTTTGTTTCCGGGTGCGAGCAGGGGATACAATTTAGATTTTGGTCGCATTTCACTCAAACCAGCTCCCAGCTGGGGACATGCTGTTTCCAGGGGTATCTCTTCCCCCTCCTCCGCATTCAAATTTAATAAGGTCAGAAAGTCATTAGATTCCTTTGCCGTAAGTGTCAATGTTGGTTTTTCCACTGTTCTTATTATTTTCGGTCTATTTTGATTTTCCATGAAGTGTTTGGCCAATTTGATCTTCCGGATATATAAGTAAAGATCTATTCTGGTCTGAGCTAGATCCATTCTTTGTACCGGGCAAAAATTGATTCCTCATTTAAGTAGTGATACTTCTGCTGGGGATAGTTCACGATTTGAAAGGTTCACTACTTGAAGTTCATCCCTTATTGATCCTTCCTCTGTCTCATGCTCCTTGTTTTTGTTCCTATCCTTTCGGATGAGCTGTTTGCATCTTCGTCCCCTTCGTTGCGGTTTCACTGGTGCCATAATTTCCCTCTTCCCCTTCCTCGTGATTGTCTTGGCGCCATTTGCTGTTGTTCCCATTGGCGTTGCTGCAGGACAAGGCGCATGTCCCCTAAAAAAGCCAATCTTGTGCTATCCATTGGTGTTTCAGGTTCCCCACTACTTAGGTCGGTGGAGGTTAGGGAAGATAGACTGCTTGATGCGCCCCAATATTGCTTTCCATTCCTTGTTGTTTGAAAGGGTCAAATTTGCGGGAGAAAGTGAAGATGCGTCCCTCAGCATAGTCAATAGTATCCCGTACAAATTTGTTATGTTTCCTCTGTCGGACCACCTCCTCATGCTTGTCAATTTGGCTTTCTAAATCTGTTTTAAATTTCAACATTTCTGTATTTAATTTGAGTGATTCCTGCTCTTTCTCCGTTTCCTGTAATTGTGATTTGATTTTTTCCAAGGAGATCTCAATATGTTTAACAAGTATTTTTATTAGACCCAACGATGAATTCAAAGTATGCTCGCCCCACTCTTGTAATAAGTCATTTGTGGCATCCTGGTGGTTAGGCATTAGCATAATTCTTAGGCCTCTCGGGACCCGTTGTACATCCAAATATTTTTTCAGGGTTATAAGCTCCCAAGATTTATTTATCTCTTTTTTTGCTTAATTTCTCCCATAGTCGCAATTTACTTTTAATGTCCGATTTTACTGATGAGTGTTGCTTATCCGATTCCTTTTGCATATCACCTTTCTCAAACATTGTTGTTAATTGTTCTTTCCTTTTGGCCTCCCTCTTTTCCATCTCAAATCTGTGCCTTTTGCTCAATTTTCAAAACTGTATATCTTTTTACTGGGGCTGCTGTTGGGACTGTTCCTTAAATAGGAATTAGTGAAACTCCTCTGCTCGTTTCAGTTGAAAACTCAGTCCAGAATTTAAAACTATTCCATACAAAACAGATCCCACTTCTTAACCGAATAATCGTTGATGCTTCAATCTTGTTTAACATGCGGCATTTTAACATACACAGTTTCCAGACACACTCCTACCTCAGGATTCCTCCCTGGATGGAGTGTGTCGGTTACCTCCGTGTTTGTTCTTCACTTTCTTTTTGGAACGGCGAGCACCGACCCAGGCTTAACAAATCCTTTCACATGTGGTTCACTTTTGCCGGGTTGCAGGCGCTCGTGAAGGTGCGTAATCCATGCGGTTGAACCAAACCGCTTGTAATATATCCAACGAATTCCTCCCTAGAAGAAAAGAGGATCGCACTCCAGCAGTCTTGCTCCAGTGATAATTTATTCTTTAAGCAGGCACAGACCAAACCGACGCGTTTCAGTATCACAGATACCTTGATCACGGTTAATTACTAGCCCCGTCCCCTTCCTTTTGAAAATCCTGATAGGATACAGTATTACATAATTTCCTATGGGGAGATCAGGCATAGTACTTGGAATTATGGGATATGTAGTCCCTTGTTTTTTTGCCTATAACATAGTGTGAAAAAACATTCAAATTAAAAAAGTGTTTGTGAACCAGTGAAGTGAATTAAAAGATCATATATATATGTATATATAGGCGTTCTGCCTCACTATGTACATGTCCTCATTATTAATTGTACTGCACGCAATGTTTTCAAACAAAGTCCACGTATAATTTTTTAAATTTTATTTTATTGTTTTTCGAGGTCACATCGCATCAGTTTCTTAGGGGAGTCATTCCATTCTCCTTCCCATTTTCCTGCCCCATGTCTTTCGACGTTGTGCATTTATCGTATGTGCCTTAACTCGCTTTTTTTGTTGTTTCATTTCTTTTTTTATTTGTATTTACATGGACTGATACCCTCCAATGGGTTTACTTGTGCTTTTATTTATTCGTGCATTGTCGCTATTTCTTCAGATTTTGATGACTTGTACATGAGGTTTCTTTCTTTTTTCTCTTTTCTCCTTTCTTTCTTGAGGGTAGAACATCATTATATAGGTGTATATACAATTCCTCTGACTGATTTAAACCGTAAGGTGTCATGCTGCGGAGATTTAAGATATGACGCGACTCCTTTTGCCGTAGTATCTTCTCACGATTACCCCCTCGTGAGAAGCTTAGTTTCTTCCAATTTCCATCATGATGTTGCTCCATAAACCCTAAAACACTCCCCCCAGCATGACCCCCTACACTACCCAAACACCACTGCACTGCCCTAAACCCTGAAACACTACCCCCCGCATGACCCCCTACACTACCCGAACACCACTGCCCTAAACCCTGAAACACCACCCCCAGCAAGATCCCCTACACTGCCCGAACACCACTGCACTGCCCTAAACCCTGAAACACCACCCCCAGCACGACCCCCTACACTGCCCGAACACCACTGCACTACCCTAAACCCTAAAACACGACCTCCTACACTACACAAACACCACTGCACTACCCTAAAACCTAAAACACTACCCCCAGCACGACCCCCTACACTACACAAACACCACTGCACTACCCTAAACCCTAAAACACTACCCCCTACACTACACAAACACCACTGCACTACCCTAAACCCTAAAAAACTACCCCAGCACGAACCCCTACACTACCCAAACACCACTGCACTACCCTAAACCCTAAAACAATACCCCCAGCAGTACCCCTACACTACCCAAACACCACTGCACTACCTGAAACCCTAAAACACTACCCCCAGCAGTACCCCCTACACTACCCAAACACCATTGCACTACCCTAAACCCTAAAACACTACCCCCAGCAGTACCCCCTACACTACCCAAACACCACTGCACTACCCTAAACCCTAAACCACTACCCCCAGCATGACCCCCTACACTACCCAAACACCACTGCACTACCCTAAACCCTAAAACACTACCCCCAGCACAACCCCTACACTACCCAAACACCACTGCACTACCCTAAACCCTAAAACACTCCCCCAGCACGACTCCCTACACTATCCAAACACCACTGCACTACCCTAAACCCTAAATCTACCCCCAGCATGACCCCCTACACTACACAAACACCACTGCACTACCCTAAACCCTAAAACACTACCCCCAGCACGACCCCCTTCACTACCTAAACACAACTGCACAATTTGTTACAGGCGTTGCAACGCAGGCCTGTGGTGCTTACTGGAAGTACCTGGTGGGCTAGTTGGGCCCCAGGGACCCTCAGGATTCAAGGTGACCTAATCCCCCAACTTAAAACGCGCCACAGGGCGCGTTTGCACAGTGGTGAAGGGAGGGGCGGGGCCTCAGGTGACATGTGCGCAAACACGCCCTGTGGTGCGTTTTAAGTTGGGGAATTAATTCCCTTGAATCCTGAGGGACCCTAGGGGCCAACTAGCCCACCAGGTACCTTCAGTAAGCACAACAGAGTTGCGTTGCAGAGAGGTGAAAAAGGTGCGTGGCCTCGGAACGCCTCTCTGCAACTCAGCTCTGTGGTCCTAACTGTAGGTACCTGGGGGCTAGTTGGGCCCCAGGGACCCTCAGGATTCAAGGGGACTTAATCCCGCAACTTAAAATGCGCCACGGGGCGCGTTTGCACACATGTCACCTCAGGCCCCCCCTCCCTTCACCACTGTGCAAACGCGCCCTGTAGCACGTTTTAAGAGGTAGTTTTAATCCCCTGCCCTATTATGTACTAGGGACTTGCAGAGGAGGTCATGCTAATCACAGGGGTACCCCAACGCCTAGTGTTCCCTAGTGTATGTAGGTGTTTTCACTGTATTCTAAGTGTCTTTTAGCATAGCACTGACTCTGGTTAGTCAGAGTCAGTTACCACCAGTACCCGTCTGAAAAAGTTGTGGGCACAGGATGATTTTGCAACAAGGCCTCTTTCTGCTCCTCTGTTGGTTCTTTCTGCACATCTTTTGCTTCTTCCTGCACTTTTCTTCGTCTTTGTGGACTTCTGTTGCTTCTTTCTGCATTTCTTTTGCTTCTTTCTGTGCGTTTTTTCTTCTTTCTTCACATGTCCTACCTCTGTAGGTATAGTTAGAAACTAGCATTTAAAAAACCTTTGAAATTCACTTAAAAAATCATAGGTTTCAGGCACGTTATAGTTAGAAATTAGAATTTAAAAAACCTTTGAAATTCACTGAAAAAACCATAGGTTTCAGACACGTTATAGTTAGAAATTAGCATTTAAAAAACCTTTGAAATTCACTGAAAAAACCATAGGTTTTAGGGACAGTTATAGTTAGTTGGACATTTCACTCGTACAAAACCATAGAAATTCCCCCGTTATAGTTAGTTCAGCTAACTATAACTCGCGCCCCGCAATGCATTGCTGATGACGTCACATATTACATCACTCATGACATGGTCAGTGACATCACTGATGACATCACTGATGACATCTCAAATGACATCACTGATGACATCATCCATGTGATAATTTCATGCATCTTCTCACACCCTAATATAACTTTTGATACACCCACTCTAAATTACAGACTGCCATTCTCAAAACCATACACACTCCAATACCAATAACTACATACCCACTCACTGATTCTTAGGTCTACACACACACATCTACTCACTCACCCGTACAGTCAATCATACTTACAGTCACTCTGTACAGGACTATCATATGCACTCATACACCTATATAAACACTCACACACCGCCACTCATCCATAGAGGTACTCACACACCTAGTCAGTCATGCAAAAAATTAATCACACACCCATTTACTCACCTATACAGTTATACACACACCAGCTCACTTACTCATACAAATACTAGCACATTCTTACGCTCTTATACAATAACTGATGCAAGCACACACGCATCCATACAGCCACTCTCACAATCACACACTCTCACTTATAGCCATTTAAATACTCTAACACACATATATACTGCCTTTTACATATGTAGTTACTCGCACATGTACCACTGAGATATACATTCACTCACTAACACACCCATACACACACTCACCCACCCAAGCAGTCCATCACAGATGCACTCTTGAAATCATGCACCCAGTGAATCACCCACTCACACATCTATGTACAGAGTCACACACACCCCACCCACACAAACACTCAGGCAGCCATACAGATACTCAGAGAACCAATCAATAACCCATATAGACACTCATGTAGCTATTCGCAAATCCATGCATCCACTTACACACCAACAAACAGACGGATACAGACATTCACACAGTTTAGTCACTAACCCATGCATTCAGTAAGATACGTTTAATCACTCACTTGTAGAGTCAGTCACGCACGTACTAAATCATCCATTCAGACACTTATACACCCACTGATTCTTCAATACGCCTTTCCCTATATATATTAAACATATTTAAACTTTACAGAAACACACAGTCACTGGATGATGTCATCAGTGATGTCATTTGAGATGTCATCAGTGATGTCATCAGTGATGTCACTGACCATGTCAATGGTGATGTAATATGTGACGTCATCAGCAGTGCATTGCAGGGCGCGAGTTATAGTTAGCTGAACTAACTATAACGGGGGAATTTCTATGGTTTTGTACGAGTGAAATGTCCAACTAACTATAACTGTCCCTAAAACCTATGGTTTTTTCAGTGAATTTCAAAGGTTTTTTAAATGCTAATTTCTAACTATAACGTGTCTGAAACCTGTGGTTTTTTCAGTGAATATATATATATATATATTTCAAACAAAAACAGCTTAACACAGCACTCTCCTTGGTACAGGTATATTTCTTTAAAACTTCGTGTTCGAAACACGTAGGTGGAGGAGAAGGAGGTCTTAATAAAAAGAAATATACCTGTACTAAGGAGAGTGCTGTGTTTAGCTGTTTTTGTTAAAAAATAATCAGCGAGAGGTGGCCCTGTCTCGCCACGAGCACCAGCTGGAGGGTGCTCCCCCCGAAAAGGACCGTGTTTGTTGATACATATATATATATATATATATATATATATATATATATATATATATATATATATATATATAAAAGTTTTAAAAATATAAGTAAAATATAATACAATTTAACATTTCAACCCCTTCGCTGCTAGGCCTTTTCCCCCCCTGTGCCGAGCCTTTTTTTTTTTAGCTATTTGGTGTAGTTCGCGCTTAGGCTCCTGTAACGTTTTGACCACATAAGGTATCCACGCCAAATTTGCATCCTTTTCTTCCAACATCATGGGGATTCTAAAGGTACCCAGGGTTTGTGGATTCCCCTGGAGGGGACCCAGACTTTAGCCAAAATACAGCTAAATTTTGTTTATTTTGGGAAAAATGCGAAAAAAGGGCTACAGATGAGCGCGTCTGGTTTTTTCCCTGCAAATGGTATCAAAAAAGAGGTTGTGGTGCTGAAATCACCATCTTCCCAGCTTTTACGGACAAGCAGACTTTTGTCAGAAAACCAAAATTTTTTACACAGTTTTGCCATTTTTCTGGGACATTGCCTATTTTTGCTATTTTTTGTGCTTTCAACCTCCTTCCAGTTAATGGTAGAAATGGGTATGAAAGCAATAATGGATCCTGAAAAGCTATACATTTTGGAAAGGTAGACAAAATTCTAAATTCAGCAAGGGGTCATTTGTGTAGATCCTTCAAGGTTTCTTTATAGAATCTAACAGTTAAATATAGGAAAAATTGAAAATTAGTTGAAAAAACAGCCTTTTGTGTCAACGTTTTCACCTGTAACTTCTTTTAATTATGACAGCTCTTTGAAAGCAATATACCGTTACATCCGTTGGACCTTACTGGTTGTGGGGATATATAGGACTTGTAGGTTCTCCAAGAACCCGACGAACCCAGAGCCAAAAACTGAGCAGCGACTTGCAATGGTTTTTTATTATGTACCGGGTATATAGCAATTATTCTGGGAAAATGTATACATGGAAAAATCGGTATGAAAGACACCTATGTATTTCTGAAATGGGAACAAAATATACAGTTTACAAACAGTAGATATTTGCACATTTACAAAATTGGGAAAACTCATACTAGCATGAGAATTATCGATCATTTTTCAAAATTACTTCTTTTTTACACATTGTCTTTCATTTGGAAGGCAGAAATGCATCGAAAGTCAATAGGTAATAACAGTTGCTTTACAAATATGAATTACCCTAAGTCTCCCAATAAAAATGGTACCTCACTTGTGTGGGTAGGCATGGTTCCCACGACAGGAAACGGCTCACAACGCAACGAGAACACACCAAATTGTCACAATGAAAAATTACCCTTTTTTTGCAAAGTGCCTAGCTGTAGTTTTTGAACCCTAGCTCTGCCGGCACCTAGAGAAACCTAGAAAACCTATATATTTTCGAAAACTAGACACCCAGGGGAATCCAGAATGGGGTGACTTGACTGGCTCACACCAGGTTCTGTTACCCAGAATCCCTTGCAAACCTAAACAATTGTCAAAAAAACCACATTTTCCTCACATTTCTGTGGTGGAAAGTTCTGGAATCTGCGTGGATCCACAAATTTCCACCCACCCGCGTTCCCCAAAGTCTTCCAAGAAAAATGGTACCTCACTTGTGTGGGTAGGCCTAGTGGCCGCAACAGGAAACGGCGCAAAACGCAACGTGGACACACCACAATTTCACAGTGAAAACGACCCTTTTTTGGCAAAGTACCTAGCTGTAGTTTTTGAACCCTAGCTCTGCCGGCACCTAGGGAAACCTAGCAAACCTATACATTTTTGAAAACTATACACCCAGGAGAATCCAGGATGGGGTGACTTGACTGCCTCTCACCAGGTTCTGTTATCCAGAATCCCTTGCAAACCTGAAAAATTGTCAACAAAACCACATTTTCCTCACATTTCTGTGGTGGAAAGTTTTGGAATCTGCGTGGATCCACAAATTTCCACCCACCCGGCATTCCCCAAAGTCTTCCAAGAAAAATGGTACCTCACTTGTGTGGGTAGGCCTAGTGCCCGCGATAGGAAACGGCACAAAACGCAACGTGAACACACCACATTTTCACAATGAAAAATGACCCTTTTTTTGCAAAGTGCCTAGCTGTAGTTTTTGAACCCTAGCTCTGCCAGCACCTAGGGAAACCTAGCAAACCTATACATTTTTGAAAACTAGACACCCAGGAGAATTCAGGATGGGGTGACTTGACTGCCTCTCACCAGGTTCTGTTACCCAGAATCCCTTGCAAACCTAAAAAATTGTCAACAAAACCACATTTTCCTCACATTTCTGTGGTGGAAAGTTCTGGAATCTGCGTGGATCCACAAATTTCCACCCACCCGCGTTCCCCAAAGTCTTCCGAGAAAAATGGTACCTCACTTGTGTGGGTAGGCCTAGTGGCCGCGACAGGAAACGGCGCAAAACGCAATGTGGACACACCACAATTTCACAGTGAAAACGACCCTTTTTTGGCAAAGTACCTAGCTGTAGTTTTTGAACCCTAGCTCTGCCGGCACCTAGGGAAACCTAGAAAACCTATACATTTTTGAAAACTAGACACCCAGGGGAATCCAGGATGGGGTGACTTGACTGCCTCTCACCAGGTTCTGTTACCCAGAATCCCTTGCAAACCTAAACAATTGTCAACAATACCACATTTTCCTCACATTTCTGTGGTGGAAAGTTTTGGAATCTGCGTGGATCCTCAAATTTCCACCCACCCCGAGTTCCCCAAAGTCTTCCGAGAAAAACGGTACCTCACTTGTGTGGGTAGTCCTAGTGCCCGCGATAGGAAACGGCACAAAACGCAACGAGAACACACCAAATTGTCACAATGAAAAATGACCCTTTTTTTGCAAAGCGCCTAGCTGTAGTTTTTGAACGCTAGCTCTGCCGGCACCTAGGGAAACCTAGCAAACCTATACATTTTTGAAAACTAGACACCCAGGAGAATGCAGGATGGGGTGACTTGACTGCCTCTCACCAGGTTCTGTTACCCAGAATCCCTTGCAAACGTAAAGAATTGTCAACAAAACCACATTTTCCTCACATTTCTGTGGTGGAAAGTTTTGGAATCTGCGTGGATCCACAAATTTCCACCCACCCCGCGTTCCCCAAAGTCTTCCAAGAAAAACGGTACCTCACTTGTGTGGGTAGGCCTAGTGCCCGCGATAGGAAACGGCGCAAAACGCAACGTGGACACACCACAATTTCACAGTGAACAATGACCCTTTTTTGGCAAAGTGCCAGCTGTAGTTTTTGTACCCTAGCTCTGCCGGCACCTAGGGAAACCTAGCAAACCTATACATGTTTGAAAACTAGACACCCAGGGGAATCCAGGCTGGGGTGACTTGACTGCCTCTCACCAGGTTCTGTTACCCAGAATCCCTTGCAAACCTATTCAATTGTCCCAAAAACCACATTTTCCTCACATTTCTGTGGTGGAAAGTTCTGGAATCTGCGTGAATCCACAAATTTCCACCCACCCCGCGCTCCCCAAAGTCTTCCGAGAAAAACGGTACCTCACTTGTGTGGGTAGGCCTAGTGCCCGCGACAGAAAACGACACAAAATGCAACGTGGACACACCACAGTTTCACAGTGAAAAATGACCCTTTTTTGGCAAAGTGCCTAGCTGTAGTTTTTTAACCCTAGCTCTGCCGGCACCTAAGGAAACCTAGCAAACCTATACATTTTTGAAAACTAGACACACAGGGGAATACAGGATGGGGTAACTTGACTGCCTCTCACCAGGTTCTATTACCCAGAATCCCTTGCAAACTTAAAAAATTGTCAAAAAAACCACATTTTCCTCACATTTCTGTGGTGGAAAGTTCTGGAATCTGCATGGATCCACAAATTTCCACCCACCCCGCGTTCCCCAAAGTCTTCCGAGAAAAACAGTACCTCACTTGTGTGGGTAGGCCTAGTGTCCGCGACAGGAAACGGCGCAAAACGCAACGTGAACACACCACATTTTCACAATGAAAAATGACCCTTTTTTTGCAAAGTGCCTAGCTGTAGTTTTTGAACCCTAGCTCTGCCGGCACCTAGGGAAACCTAGCAAACCTATACATTTTTGAAAACTAGACACCCAGGAGAATTCAGGATGGGGTGACTTGACTGCCTCTCACCAGGTTCTGTTACCCAGAATCCCTTGCAAACCTAAAAAATTGTCAACAAAACCACATTTTCCTCACATTTCTGTGGTGGAAAGTTCTGGAATCTGCGTGGATCCACAAATTTCCACCCACCCGCGTTCCCCAAAGTCTTCCGAGAAAAATGGTACCTCACTTGTGTGGGTAGGCCTAGTGGCCCCACGTAAGCCATACCTCGCTGGACTCCCCTGGTGTCTAGTTTTCAGAAATGTGTGGGTTTGGTAGGTTTCCCTAGATGGCCGCCGAGCCCGGGACCAAAAACTCATGGGACCCCCCTTGCAAAACCAGGTTGTTTTGTGATAGGTAATTTTGATGTTGCCTCAATAGGTTTTGGGCCCTTGCCTGTCGTGGGTACTTGACCCACCAACGCGAGTGAGGTATAATTTTTATCGGGAGACCTGGGGGAACGCTGGGTGAGAGGAAATTTGTGGATCCACGCAGATTCCAGAACTTTCCCACACAGAAATTTGAGAAAAAAGTGATTTTTTTCAGCTAAATTTGAGGTTTGCAGGGGATTCTGTGTAGGAAAATGTTGGGGGACCCATGCAAGCCATACCTCGCTGGACTCCCCCAGGTGTCTACTTTTCAGAAATGTGTGGGTTTGGAAGTTTCCCAAGATGGCCGCCGAGCCCGGGGCCAAAAACCCAGGTGATCCCCTTTGCAAATCCAGGTTGTTTTGTGATAGGTAATTTTGATGTCTCCTCAATACGTTTTGGGCCCTTGCCTGTCGTGGGTACTTGACCCACCCATGTGAGTGAGGTACCATTTTTATCGGGAGACCTGGGCGAACACTGGGTGGTAGGAAATTTGTGGATCCACCTAGATTCCAGAACTTTCCCACACAGAAATTTGAGAAAAAAGTGATTTTTTCTCAGCTAAATTTGAGGTTTGCAGGGGATTCTGGGTAGGAAAACGTTGGGGGACCCACGCAAGCCATACCTGGCTGGACTCCCCTGAGTGTCTAGTTTTCAGAAATGTGTGGGTTTGGTAGGTTTCCGAAGATGACTGCCGAGCCCGGGGCCAAAAACCCAGGTGACTCCCCTTGCAAAACCAGGTTGTTTTGTGATAGGTCATTTTGATGTTGCCTCAATACGTTTTGGGCCCTTACCTGTCGCGAGTACTTGAACCACCCATGCGAGTGAGGTTTTTGGCCCCAGGCTCGGCGGCCATCTTAGGAAACCTACCAAACCCACACATTTCTGAAAACTAGACACTTGGGGGAGTCCAGCAAGGTATGGCTTGCGTGGGTCCCCTAACATTTTCCTACCCAGAATCCCCTGCAAACCTCAAATTTAGCTGAAAAAAATCACTTTTTTCTCAATTTCTGTGTGGGAAAGTTCTTGAATCTACGTGGATCCACAAATTTCCTACCACCCAGTGTTCGCCCAGGTCTCCAGATAAAAATGGTACCTTACTCACGTGGGTGGGTCAAGTACCCGCGACAGGCAAGGGCCCAAAACGTATTGAGGAGACATCAAAATTACCTATCACAAAACAACCTGGATTTGCAAGGGGGGTCACCTGGGTTTTTGGCCCCGGACTTGGCGGCCATCTTGGGAAACTTCCAAACCCACACATTTCTAAAAGTAGACACCCGGGGGAGTCCAGCGAGGTATGTCTTGGAATTTTGTGGATCCACGCAGATTCCACAACTTTCCACCACAGAAATGTGAGGAAAATGTGTTTTTTTAAGAAACTTTTTTAGGTTTGCAAGGGATTCTGGGTAACAGAACCTAGTGAGAGCCAGTCAAGTGACCCCATCCTGGATTCCCCTGGTTGTCTAGTTTTTAAAAATGTATAGGTTTGCTAGGTTTCCCTAGGTGCCGGCAGAGCTAGGGTTCAAAATCTACAGCTAGGCACTTTGCAAAAAAAGGGTCAGTTTTCACTGTGAAAATGTGGTGTGTCCACGTTGCGTTTTGGGCCATTTCCTGTCACAGGCACAAGGCCTACTCACGCAAGTGAGGTACCATTTTTCTCGGAAGACATTGGAGAACGCGGGGTGGGTGGAATTTTGTGGATCCACGCAGATTCCAGAACTTTCCACCACAGAAATGTGAGGAAAATGTGTTTATTTTGACAAATTTTTAGGTTTGCAAGGGATTCTGGGTAACAGAACCTGGTGAGAGCTAGTCAAGTCACCCCATTCTGGATTCCCCTGGGTGTCTAGTTTTCAAAAATGTACAGGTTTGCTAGGTTTCCCTATGTGCCGGCTGCGCTAGGGCCCAAAATCCACAGGTAGGCATACTGCTAAAAACAAATCCATGCCTAGTCTGCTTTCTGCCACCCTAGGGGTGGATATCGGGGGTGGGGTTGCCCCGATGTGCCCCCAAGGGGGGCAGAAACACTGTGGCTATTTTTTTGGGGGGTGGGGGCATTGGTATGCCTATTCTGGGCAGCCCCCACCCCCGCGCATAAAAAAAGCCAGCGTAATCGTTGGCGTCTAGTGGGCTTTTTGCCCCCCCAGGGGGGCAGATTGGGGGCTACTGCCCCCATCTTCTCCCCAGGGGGGGCAGAAAGGCTGTAATTTTTGCGGGTGGGGGCATTGGCATGCCCGTTTTGGGCAGCCCCCACCCTAATAAAAATTTGCCCAAAAAAATCCCTGGCATCTCGTGGGCTTTTTGCCCCCCCCCAGGGGGGCAGATTGGGGGCTACTGCCCCATCTGCCCCCCAGGGGGTGCAGGAAGCCTGTAATTTTTGCGGGGGAGGGTGTGGAGGCATGGGCATGCCCGTTTTGGGCAGCCCCCACCCTAATTCAAATTTGCCCCCAAAAAATCCCTGGCGACTAGTGGGATTCTCCCCTTTCCAATGATACCTCTCCCGTCTTTCTACGTGCCCGGGGAGCTGAGATAGCCCCCTGAGCACATAGAAAGTGAAACTGAAATGAGCCTAAAGGCTCATTTCAGTTTCGGTTTCTGTGCAATGACGACAGCGCAACGTGCGCGCTGATCGTCATTGCACACAAACCAGGGGGGGGCCTCGGGAGCTGGGGAAGCTCTTCTCCAGCTCCCGAGGCTTTGGGGGTGAAAAGGAAATCCCTCTGGTGCCTGCACCAGAGGGATTTCCGGTGCAGTGTGCCATGACGGCCGGGAGCCGTCATGAGCACACGCCCACCGTGTCTCAGGGCGGCTCCCGGCCGTCCTGAGCACGGAAGGGGTTAATAATAGTTTTAAATTATGTGTAAATAAACATGCATATGTGTTTTTTTAAATTAGCAAAATATTTATATATACGTACAAATTATTTAGATATATTTAATTTGTTATAGTACATGTTAATTGATTTAATTTTTACTATTTTTAATATATATTTAAAACATATCTTTTTATAATCGATATTGGTGATTAACGATATTTTTAAAATATTTTTGTCATTTACAATATAAGAAAACAATATTTTTCATTTAGATATTTTGGACTCAATAGTTATGTCCCACGATATTTGTGGTTTTGGTATTTTGTTATAGAACCGAGTAGAGTGGCACTGTGTATAATCTGTGTATAATATAGTGAGTGGTTTTGTGCTGGAGTTGGTATTCTGTGGTGTGAAATGGAGAGGGGTGGAATTGTGAATTTCAACACAGTATTGTAAAACTCATTACCCGATGTACAGTGTTACCTCATTACATTTTTCTACATTTTGTAAACGTTTTTCTCTCATGCATTAAGGAGCACATTCAAGGACTTCATGTTGAAGTATATTAGTGGTATAGCAATAGTAATAATAATGTTACAAATATAATTTGCAGGTTTTTCATGGTCATCCAAGGTTTCAGATGTTGAAAATGATTTCAGATTTTCAAGGGTGGTAATAAAAGTACAGCCAAACAAGGATGGGTTCCAGGACATCAGGATAACTACATAGGGGGGTTAATGACACACTCCAGAGGAGGCCATGATGAGTGTCCAGGGCAGTTCTTTATAATGTGTAAAAAAAAAAAAATAGAACAGACCCAGTATTTCTGTGCTCCTATCATGTCACGGGCACAATGTCTCCTGATGGTCTAGCCATCGTCAAATCAAGGAATTGTTCTCAGAAAATTACATGGGAAAGCACCATTGAAGAAGGGGCGATTATTCTGGCTGACTCAGAGGTGTCGCACAGACGTCGTTAGGTGCTGGATGTGGCACAGCTGGTGCTTTTGAAGTCAGACATGCTCCCTCCTCCTTGTGAAGAGCCTTTATTAATCTACAAGTCAATACTAGGAAAATGTTACACATGTTTTGATCTTGCATTGTAGGAACCTGGATCTCTATATAGTGCACCAAAGTAAGGTACACTGTGCAGAGTGAAGATGACCCTTATTGGGTTACAGCGCTCAAATAACGAACACTACATGCTCCATTTTGTGGCAGTGTGGACAGTCAGTTTAGCCTTATCAGAGGATAGTGCTAAGCATTTGTTGTACTCACAGAAGCAATAAATGAGACACATGCAAATATATCCGAGACCAATTTAGAAAAATAACTAATATTTTTATATCAATTTAGATACCAAAAACTTTGTATACAGGTAGGTAAATTTTGCGTTATCGATTTTAGCAGGCAAGTCAAACATACAATACAATGCGTCTTTATGCGTAATGCTTTCCTATGGAACGGAGAACATTTACTGCATACAGATACTTGCAATGCATTTCCGTGAGACCCCTTTGGTTCGTGACACGGTAGAGGGACCAGGACCAAAGTTTCACCAGCAGGTTGGTCATATCTGCCCTGGTGAGGGTTCACTGACAGAATATCAACCCCAAAATATTGCAATACAAAAATATTGCGACCAAAATATCGATAACAAAAATATTCTCATCCTATATTTATAATGGGAAGTACAAAAATATTAAAAAAATGTTTTTGATGTAATTACTAGCATTATACTAAATATTGTTTTTTAAATGTTTATAAAAATTAAGAAGTATTAAATAATTACATTAAAATAATTAAACATATATAATAATTCATATATATTTATATATCTACTTAAAACACAATTTTAAGATAATTTTAATTTATATTAGAATTTCAAAATTATTAAATAGTATATTATAAAAAAATATTTACATATACCAATAAAATCTTTAAAAAACAAACCGTTCTAATTAAATAAAAAACAAAACAACTTTATTTCTTAAAATTTAGTAAAAACATATTTCACTCATGAAAAGCATCAATAATTAAAAATATTATAATTTTGAATAAAAAGACAAAAATATACATTATAACAATATAAAATAAAAAAGAAAATATAACATTTGATACATATACTAGTCACACTAAAATGTATTCAAAACTGCACAAACTATTATAATGTAGTTTACAAAACGTAAAATTCCCACTTAACGCAACGCAAAAATAAAACAACTTGGTACATTTTACAAATCTCCCTCCCTCCAATAAATACAATAGTAGTAAAAATGTTTGTATAACTTACAAGTAATCACTTTACTCCTAGTCCTACTCTCACTTATCTCCATTACGCAATGAGGCCCTTGTGCCTCGAGACACACCCCCTACCAATATAAAAAGGCATCGCCCACTTCACAATACCTGTACGTACCAAGCCACCGTAGACACAGTTGGCCGGGCCACCGGGAGGGAGGGCGGGCCGTAGTGCAGATAAGCGAGAGTAGGACTAGGAGTAATGTGATTACCGGTAAGTAATATTAACATTACCTCCACGTCCCTGTCACTTATCTCCATTTGGCAATGAGACATACCAAGCTAAGGAAAAAAACAGGCCAACTGTCCAAGCATCAACCCAGAGCATCACAACAAGATGCCCAAATGAAGGGCAAACAAACAGGAAAGATAGGACAGTCCCAACACAGCGGACCGAATCCCAGAGGTACGCCCGGCCTCAAACACGGGAAAGAAGACCCACAACCCTGAGCCTGCAAGCCGGCACACACGGCAACCTGAAAACAAAAGGAAGAAAACCAGCAGAGCCAGAAGGCGCAATCCCTACAGATGAAAGAAACAACGGGGAACACCGGAGACCCCACAAATCCAGAGAGAAAACCTCAAGAGAGACACATCCACAGAGGGAAGGATCACCCCACAAAAGGACTGGGAGACCAGACCCAGACCAATCAACAGACCCCTGCAAGAGGGCCGCTAAGCCCCTAAAGGCCAGCCGGAGTGCCAGAGGCAGAGAAACAGAAAGGAACCATGAGCACACCAAGCCCCAGCCAACAGTCCACGCAGAGCACCAGAAGACTAGGCAGACCCCCAAAAGGCGCTCGCACAGAAGAGGTGACCAAAGCCGGGAGACCAGGATAGCGGCAGCCACCATGCCCCATCTGCAAGACGCCCACTCAGGAAACACCTTAGAGAGCAACAGGAAAAAAGAAACCACAGGACAACAGTCACCAACGGACCCGGAGATTCCAGACCCACCACCAACTCCAATAACAGAGAGACCAAAGGAACAGGACAGGCCGGAGGCACCAGAACAACCTTACACCCATCCCACTGAACTAGCACCATGGAACAAGGCCAAGAGAGGGAAGCCACCAAGAGGCCTGCAGGCCAAGGAAACCGCAGGGCAATCACCCCCAACCCGACACCCCCCCAACATCCACAAACCAAAGCGGGAAACAGTGTAAAGGAGGTACCTGAACAGCCCCCAGGGCAACCCGCACCCAAGCACCCACAGGAAACATTACGATGTCTGGTGGGAACCTCTCGGAATCGGGACCGACCGACTCGATGTCGGCAGTTCTACCCGACCAATTGCGATGCGACTGAGCACTGTTCGTAGGATTCCCATTGACTCCTATGGGAGCATGTGTTCCGCCTGACAACACAGGCTCCTATGGGGAAAATGGGGGTGTGCGGAAAATTCTGCACCCTGTCACTGGCACCCCATTGTGCCTGCAACACAGTGCAAGGTTTTACAGGGGGGTCCCTTAGGTGCCCCCTCTGCCCCCAACCGGAGGCCTCAGGATGAAGGGGGCCCTGCTAGTCACTTTCCCACTGCCTTTTGGTGTCGGACAGGCCAACTTGGAAAGGCTGTTGGAAACCAACATCGTAATCGCTCGGTCAGAAACGCAGTCTTTAGAGCTGTACGATGCGGGTCCGACCAACACAAATTCTCTGAGAGCCGGTCGTAACTGATTTGGAAAGACCGCCGCGGTTTACAATCCGATTGCGAACATCGTAATCAGTCGGAAGGGTTCTGACTCGGTCTAGGGGAATCCGACTGTTGGGAGGAGGCTTTCCACCTGACTTCCTAATGAGGCCATTACTTGTAATTGATCGCTTTAAGGGGATCCAAACAGGGAGGAGCGTTGAGTAGTCGTCCACCCGTCCTGTTACCAATTAGAGAGCAGTGGTGCCAATCGACACGGATAAGGTTTAACAAACCTATTTCCTGAAGCTAATTCAGCCCCAACTTGGAGAATACGGATTGAAAATTTCATTTTAAGTATCCATGCAATAGATGTCTGGGCTTTGCAGGGACAGGGGTGGAGAAGGGAGGAAAAACTTACTTAATGCGAAACTCAATCTGAAAGAGACTATTAGTTATAGATTCCTTACCTTAGAATTACCCCCAGGCGTCAGACTGGATTCGTAGAACTTTTCTTCAGCAGTACCCCTGTGCGTCGGTAGCTGGCGTCAGTCAACTCCGCGTTCGTCGTTGGCGTCGTGATTGCTGGAATAATGTTGCAGTACTTAGACGCCGCCGCTGCGCACTGACATCAGTTCTTTCTTTTTCCGCGCCAGCCAGCGCAGATCCGGAGAGAGCAGCACCCTTAGTCTTTTTTTACTAGAGTTTTTTCGACTTTTTGTCAAGTTCTTTTTTCGAGTCGTTTGAGTCCTCGTGCAAGGGATGTCACATCGACGGACTGGCTTCAAACCTTGTGACTCCAGTCACAATTTGATGTCGGTCACGGATCCACATCTCATGTGCCTCTGGTGTTTGGAGCGCGACCCGAAATTGTGCTCTGACTGCCGGGCCATGAACCCGAAGTCTTTGCGTGAGCGGTCCCGAAAGCTTCTCGAGGCCCGGCAGTCAGCTCCACGCCGCTCGAGGTCCCGGTCGAGAGGGAGGTCGTGGGACCGGTCGCAGATTCACCATCATCACTCCTCTTCGAAGTCTTTGGGTAAGTCGAAGCACAAGAAGAAGGTGTAGAAGCACCGTCGCTCTTCGCCTTCTCCCCGTCCATCGGCCGATGCGATGCAGGTTGCAGAAGGTAGTCGTCCGGCTCCGCCCGTGGAGCCTGTTGGGTCGACTGCGAGGCTCATTCCCTTCCCAGGACCTGGGGTGACCCCTGCCCAACTTCGTAGCTTTTACGAAGCCCTTCACTCCATCTTTGGGCAGCCTGACTCTGCCGGCGCGCCTCTGGGCCCCGCAGACTCGGCTAGGGGTTCTAGGCCTTCGATGCCGGTGGCTTCGGCTCTGGCACCCGAGGGCCCCCAGGGATCCAGGCCTGGATCCGGATCAGCGCTGGTCGACCTTATGACACCTCCTCCAGCGGCGAATCCATTGGCGACACCTCCACCCCTTCTGATGCCGGTTGTGTCCCCAGCCGGCATCGACCCCGGCCTCCACTTTGACCTAGACACGGAGCCGGACCAGCGTCGACCTACACCGGTACCAGCGCCGACCGGTACTTTTGTACCTCTGTTCTATCCTGGCGTTCCTTATTGCCCTGAGTGGCAGCCAGAGGAGGGTGAGGAGGATAGGGAGGGGTCTATTGATCCTCTAGCAGACCAGCTGGAAGAGTCGGACTGGAGAGAGGAACTGGGTGAGGCCAGTGGTCTGGGCACATCCCCAGACCTTGGCATGCTTTCTCCCCCTACCGTGGCCACAGAAGAGGGAGCTTTCTATGCTGTGGTGTTGCGTAGGGCGGCTGAGGCCCTGGGCCTTGAGCTACCTACGGTGGCGGTCAGGACTAACCTCCTGACTGATGTGCTTCAACCAGCAGCAGCCTCTTCGGAGCCCCTGCTGCTGTTCAATGAGGCCCTCACAGACATCCTTCTGGACACCTGGTCCAAGCTCAGCACAGGGGCTCCTGTGGATAGGATGATTGCCCGACACCACCGCCCGGCCCTGGGCAACCCCACTTTCCTCTCCCAACACCCTACCCCTGAGAGCCTGGTGGTCCAAGCCTCAACTTCCAAAGGCGCGTTCCCTACTGCTCCCCCAGATAGGGAATCCAAAAAGCTGGATCATTTCAGGAAGAATATGTTTTCTTCCGCCAGCTTAGGACTGCAGTCGGTGAACACCGCATGTCTCTTGGGCCATTACACCCACTCTGTGTGGGACACGGTCGCGCAGGTGCTGCTATAGTGCCCGGAGGAGGCCCAGGCCGTGCTGTCCTGTGTAGTTGCTGAGGGTAGAGATGCAGCGAAGTTTGCCATACTATGTGGGCTGGACACCAACGACTCGCTAGGCAGGACGATTTCAACGTCGGTAGCCCTGCGGCGCTACGCCTGGCTGAGGTCCACTGACTTTTCGGGTGATGTCCAATCAACTCTTTTGGACATGCCTTTTGATGGCCATCGCTTGTTTGGCGACAAAGCGGACAACGCGCTCGAGCGCTTTAAGGATTCTAGGGCTACAGCCAGATCCTTGGGCCTCGCTACCACCTCTCGCCCCACGCAGTCCACTTTTTGACCCTTTCGTGGCTACGGAAGGGGCGCCCCACCATGTTCCGCCCAGAGCCACAGGCCTGCACAAGATGTCCAGCCTCTGCGCGGCCAGGGACGTGGGACCCAGTGGCATGGGTCTGGGGCCAGCAGGTGGGCCAGTCCACCAGCGCCCCCTCTGCAGTAGCCTCTAAGCCTTCCTAGTCCAACATTTCAGGGCCACCAATTGCCAGTGGGCGGCGGGTTTCGCCATCACCTCCACCACTGGCACAGCATCACGTTGGACAGGTGGGTTTTGCAGATAGTCCGAAGGGGCTACTACCTCCCCTTCGAGACTACCCCTCCCTCCATGCCACCTGCTTTCCATCGCATGTCGGAGGATCACTTGGCCCTTCTCTGTCAGGAAGTTGCGGCTCTCTTGGCCAAGGAAGCCATCGAGCAAGTCCCTGTGCCAGAAGTAGGGCGTGGCTGTTATTTCCACTACTTCCTGGTGCCCAAGAAGGACAACGGCCTGTGTCCTATCTTGGATATCAGGGACGTCAACCACTTCCTCCGGAAGGAGAAGTTCAAAATGTTGACATTGGCTCAGGTCCTGTCTGCCCTCGACCCTGGAGACTGGATGGCAGCGTTGGACTTGAAGGACGCCTATTTTCACATCCCCGTCCTGCCTGCCCACCGGCGTTACCTACGGTTCACGGTAGGCCACGAGCATTTTCAATTCACTGTGCTCCCCTTTGGCCTTACAAGCGCCCCTCGGGTGTTCACGAAAGTGATGGCGGTGGTCACAGCTCATCTGCGCAGATCAGGGGTACCAGTCTTCCCCTATCTCGATGACTGGCTGTTGAAGGTGAGTTCACCCCAGGCTGTCGTCTCCTACCTCCAGACTACGTCAGACCTCCTGCATTCGCTGGGGTTCACTATCAACGTGCCGAAGTCACACCTGATTCCCTCTCAGAAGCTTCTTTTCATCGGGGCGGTACACGACACAGCGCAGTTTTGGGCCTATCCTCCCTAGCAGCGAGTCCGGGATATTCGGGCTGTGATTCCGATCTTTCAGCCTCTATCCCGGGTTTCGGTCAGAATGACTTTGAGGCTGCTGGGCCTCATGGCCTCCTACATCGTGCTGGTGGATCATGCCAGGTGGCACATGCGGGCTCTGCAGTGGGACCTGAAGTTCCAGTGGGCACAGCATCAGGGGAATCTTTCCGATTGCGTCCAGATCTCGGAGGGCACTGCACACCAATTGCAGTGGTGGATAACGGACCAGGATTGGGTCAACGGCAGGTCCCTCTCCCTTCCCCAACCAGAGTTCACAGTGGTGACAGATGCATCACTTCTGGGGTATGGCGGCCACATGGGGGAGGCGGAGATCAGAGGCCTCTGGTCTCTGGCAGAGTCCGGGCTCCAGTTGAACGAGCAGGATGGCCATTTGCTACCAGCCACTGGTGTGCTGACTGGCTTTTTCACAAACCTGCCACCTAGTCTAGCTTCTGACCCCCAAGATGAGGGGATTATTTTAAACAAATATATTATAAATCTCCTTAAAAACAATCTTAGGGCCTGATTACGATGACGGTGGGACTGCCACAGACAGGTCGTCGGTGGAGGTCCCAAAGCCATCGCAATATTGTTTTCCGCCTGCCACATTAGGATGGGGGGGCGGATGGGTGGCGGTCGGAGAGACCGACCGCCACGGATCCAACGTGCTCAAGGAGCTCGTCGGACTGTCGGAGGGAACATTGATCCCTACAATGGTGGCGGTGCCTGCCAGGCAGTGCCGTAGGGATTATGATGTTCCTCCCCGTCAGCCATTTCATGGCAGTTTACCTGCCATGAAAAGGCTGGCGGAAAGGGACATTGTTGGCCTGTAGCGGGCCCCTCTTCCCCCCTGGCCCTCAGTTTTGGGTTTTTATGGGCACCTAAATATCCCTGCAGGGATATGTCATGTTTATTTTTTGTACTGCGGTGTGTGCTGCAGCATGCAGCATCCGCCGCAATACAAAACATAAACATTGCAATTTCATTGGCGGGACTGCTGACAGCAAGTCGCGCGGTCCTGTCTCCGATATGATGCGGTCAAACCTAAGTCAGACCGCCATCATAATGAGGCCCTTAATTTCTACAAACTTTTTCATATAATGTTTAAAAAATGTTCAAACAAACTGTAATATCTAATATTACTGCCTATCATAACAATAATTACATTTATAACTATCCTAATTTTTTTTTTAAATATAATTAAATACTTTCCATCACCTTCCACTATTACCCAACATCAGTTCCTAAATTTCAAAATATCACATTTAAAAATATTGTAAATAATTAAATTATAACACAAATTATTTTTACAGTTTTAAATTATTACCCATTTTATCCTATAATACCAACATTCCACTCCTAAATGAATTCAAATTTTAAAAAAGTTTAAAATATTAAAATGTAAAAAAATAAATACAATTATTTTTCCAAATTAAAAATAACTTCTCACCCTTACCCTCTGAAATCCCCAAATCCCACTCCTAAAGTTTTACAAATTCTATATAAATTTAATAAATTTAATTGAAAAATTAGAAATGATCATTTTCTTTTGAAATTATTCCCCATCCTTTTCACCTTTAACCCCAACATCCCACTCCTAAAAATATTAATAAACACAAAAATCAAATCATTCTATAATTTAAATTATTTACAACACACTAATTTACACATAAAATGTACATATATTCATATTATTGTACCATAACAATACATAAAAAATATTAATACAAACTATTTTTAAATAAAAAAATTGACATTTTATGATAGTTTTAACATTGATATTTTTAACAGCAATACTTTACACAACACCTAATTTCGATATTTTTGACATCAATATTATATACCGTGATATTTTAACATTACTATATTTTAAACACGATGTTTCTGTTACACAATATTTTTTTTCAATATTTTGTTTGAATACCAACTTGAAGCCCACCTTGGGTTTCCCCGCTGTGGACTTGTCAACGCCACCTGCAGCCTCTGTTTGCATGCCCCCTCTACTGTGACCGTTCCCGGTGACAAAAACCCGAAGCTAGGGACACCTCTGCACCTGTCGCCTCTGACCCGCGGAGAAGAGGACAAAAGGTGCCCTCAAATCCCTGAGCATCGTGAAGCCTGAGCCCCCCTGTTAGTTCAACCCTACTGGCCTCCCAGTTCAAACCTGCAGCCTCTATTGATGAAGACCGATCCCCATTAACTTGCATTGGGCACCCAACACTGTTTTGTACCATTTGCATCTGGGCGCCCTAGTGCAGCTGAAGGTGACCTGCTGGTGCTGCCTTGGATCTTGCCCCATACTCGCCTTAAATTCCAGGAGGTTGGTCTTGTAAGTCACAGCAAAGAACTTGTATGCCGTATTTATTTCTCCTCCCATACGACAACATTGCAGCCTCTGAAAACTGCACTGTTGACTTTTTAAACAAAAATATTTCTCTTGCAGATTGTACTTACTTCACTGTATTGATTCTGGGGCCAAAATATATATATAAAGATACGTATTCTTTTTATACATTGGTGTGGATCTCCTTGAGACGTGTGCATCAATTATTGACTATCGTGTATTTGCAGATGTCCAACACTCCTCCCTGATGAGCATAAGGGTGCTCGACCACACGAGCCCCTAGAAGAGCCCATTGGGATTGCTAGAGCAAGCCCCTGTCCACTCATAAGGGAATACCTGGACTCTTTGCACAGTATATCTCCTTATGATATACTATATAAAAAGCCAGCTTCCTAAAGGAAGGCGCTAGGTGACCCGACTGCTGGGCCAAGACCGAGGCCACAGCTGCTGAGTCCAGGTCTGCAGAGAGCAGCAGGGGCATGGCCCAGCCTCTGACACCTGAGGTCTGTTTTGCGAACTAAGATTGGATTGGCAGTGAGGCCTGGTCTGAGTGTGTCTCCACAGTGAAAGTCACCCCAGGGACTCTTCTGCGGATGGCGAGAGCAGCGCCGCCACAATGCCTTGAGCATTTCAAGCAGCCAATGTTTATGCTCCTTGAAAGGGGATGAACAGCTTATGTATTACAGCCCCAAGCCTTGCTGGAATCAAGGCGGAGCCAAGCGTCAACGTCAACCACCCTTCTCTTGCGCAGGTCCAGTACTTTCTGCACCCTGCTGCCACAGCGCCCCTAGAGCCCGGTCATGGTGTTCCACGCCAGCGATGCACCCCTCTACCTACTTCCAGGGGATGGCAAGTGGAGGTTCCTGTTTGGAACCTTTGATTCACCAGGGCAGCTACTTCTTACCTTGACATGGACGACATGACTGTCATCCATTCCAAGCTTAAGTCGAAGTCCATGCACCAACTCCCATTCTGTGAGGCTGTCTCTAGGGTGACACTGCCCACCAATTCAGAAGCAGAAGACATGGTGCAGGCACCACCATCTTTGTCATCTTTGGCTATAGACAACCTGCTTGATGAGATCTCTGATATCAAAGTATACATGGGTGCTACTTTTTCATAAGTGTTAATTTCAATGCTAGGCTTCCAAGCCGATTTATGGACCTTTACTCAGTGGCTGGGAGTCCGACCAAACCGAGTCCATCACTATACGGATACATCAGAATCGGTCACTCGGACTCCTGGAGCGCGAGTCATTCGGAAAGCTCTCCGGATCCGAGTCATCCGGAGGGTTGTCAGAACAAGATTGGAATCGAGCCCTTAGACGAGATTGGAAGGGTGCTGTGATACATGCCAGTAAGATACCGAGTCCCCCCCACCCGACTCCCCCCATGGCACAGAGGAAGATTGGGGCGGCCATCCTGTTTTATAAATCCCTTGTGCTCCACACATTGTGGACATGGATAGACTGAATGGGTAGAAATGTCTTAGGCAAAATCCGGAAACACAATATGGTCTTGAACATAGGCTCCCTATATGCTTTAGTAGGTGACAAGGCGGACTTCCTTACCGCATTGAACAAACTCCGGCTTTCTTTTGCAATGGCTAGGGTGCTCATGGGTGGAGGTTCTGGGGAGGTTGGAACCTTGACCCTTGACGACTCTGGGAATCGTGCGGTCCAACACCCCCGGAACAGATTCCTGCTATCTGACATTATACCTGTTAACTCCATGACAGATCCCTGGTGCTTGACACACCAGAGGGGTAGGGATTTCACTTTCAGCTCATGCATTCAGGGCACACGTTCCCATATCGACTACTTTCTGCTCTCTGTCAGACTGCTTGGTTATCTAGAGTTTACTGCAAAAATATCACCTACCAAAATATCCCCATCCAAAAATATCATTACAAATATCTAGATCTAAAATATCGTCATGCTATACTTGTAGTAAAAATTTCATAATTATTGATGAAAAAATTATTGTTGTCACTAATAGCATTGAATTAAATATATATTTTTTAATATATAAAAATCTCAATAGTAAGCATTAAATAAGTCAAATGACAACACTAATGTAGTAATAAAAATTATATAATGCTTTTTAAAAAAGCTATCAAATAATTATTTTCAGAAAGTCAAATGCACATACATTAATTTATTTATTAGTTTACAAATATCTCATTTAAAATATGATGAAACTAATTTTAATTAATATTATAATGTTATAGTTTGCTTAAATCTTTTAAACTATATATATATTACAAGAACGCAATATCCAATTTTCTAGTCACAACAAAATGCTATTGGAGATGATAAAGCTTTGCCTCACACAAAACATATTTATGTTTGGTGATGAAATCTATCGGCAAGTGAAAGGAACCGCGATGGGTTTTTCATTCAGCCCCAGCTATGCATGTTTAACTATGGGGTGGTGGGAATGCAACCTAGCTTGGAACCCCAACAATGAGCGCCATGTGAACAAAATCGTCATGTGGCTAAGATACATTGACGATCTTGTCATAATTTGGGATGGTTCCAATGAGGAATTTGCTGAATACTTCAAGATTCTCAACAACACGGAAGCGAATCTAAAATTCACGTATGACATTAGTGAAGAAAGGGTCATCTTTTTGGATACCGAGATCTATATCCATAATAATCAAGTACACACAACGTTGCATCGTAAGATCACAGCAACTAATGCCACTCTCCATGCGGGTAGCTTTCACCAACCTAGCCTGATTAACAACATCCCGTATGGAGAGTTTTTGAGGATAAGAAGAATATGTTCTCAGGAAGAAGAATGGCATAAAAACAGCCTCCTAACAGCTGCAAGATTTAAAAAGCGTGACTATAATACGAAAGTGGTAACAGCCTGTCAACGAAAAACAGCTTCCCTACCAAGATCGGAATTAATAAAGGAAAAGAATCCCAAGCTCAACACCGAAGGTAGTGATCAAAAAATACGTCTGATTACAACATACTCCACTGAAAACAAACAAATCACAAAAATACTGCGTAAAAACTGGCATATATTACACCTCGACCCGACTGTTTCCAAAATAGTAGGAGATCATCCTAGTCTAACATACCGCAGAGCAAGGAATCTTAAGGATCAATTGGTTCATAGTCACTTTGTAAATAAAAAGAAACAGGACACTTGGCTGAAACCCAAAGGCTTTTACAAATGTACAAATTGCAAGGTTTGCACAATTGCCCAAAATATAAAGGAGATTGTAATGGCAAATAAAAGAATTTGGAAAATACAAAAATTGATTACGTGCAAGAGCCAATTCGTAATCTACATAATCAAATGCCCATGCTCTCTGAAATACGTGGGCAGTACAATATGTGAACTCAAAAAGCGAATTTTGGAACATGTAAGGACCACAATAAACACAGATCGAAGCAACGCAGTTGCAAAACACAGGGAAAAAGAACATGGGGGCAACTGGAAAGAACTGAAATTTTACGCAGTAGAAGCAGTGGAAAGACATATACGGGGTGGTGATAGAGAAAAGATCCTAAGACAGAAAGAATCAAGGCATATCCTTACCTTTCGCACCCTAACCCCAAATGGATTAAATCAAGACGAAGAATTACATTCACATCCGTAAAGCGGATTGTTATATTCGTTTCGGGGCTTTTGAAAGGCATAATCATGCATTCTCCCTTTGTAAATATAGTAACTTCCACAATGTATATACACAGTTTTTCATCATTTTATTTAGGAATTATGTATTAATTTGTCACTGATAAAAGTTGCACATACGAGCCTTGGATAAGGCATGAACTGAAATAACATAAAGTAAAATTGCCTATACATTTTGGGAATGTTCCATGAAATCGTTTGACCCTGCATACGAATTTATACAGGTATTGCTCTGAACTGAATATAATGTATTGGTATTAATGACGGGTTAATAGCCATGAACATCACTTTTGTTCGCCTTTTCCCACCAGACGGCTGGATGTTTGGTTACACAGCATTGTTGGTAGTATATTGTTTGAAAGGAATGGTATTCCGGGAGTATAATTGTAATCACAATGGCTATCCCAAGACGATACAACAGGGATAAAACCAATCAAAAAGCAGATACATTTCTACCTTGACATAGGCGTCAACAATTTGATTTGGATGGTTAATTCTTTGTGTGACTTGTAATATTATTCGACTTTCTTGTTTCTCACAGGGGACATGAATGGCATTGCACGTGGTGTTTTGGTTGTTTTTGATTTAATTTCAAAATGGAAATTGATTGTAATTCTCACTACATGGTCCACAATGCACAGCGGCGCATCGCAGGATGTGATGTAAAATGTTCGTATCTGTATTTAAATAATGAAAAAAATGTTGCCGTTGTTTGTTTTTCCCCATGAACAAGGTCTCTGTTGAGACTGAAATGCGTTGGGTATTTACTGGCATGCTAACAATAAATTGCTAAAAAGAAACAGTATCGGATTGAATCCTTGAAATATCCGTGAGTGCGAGTTGGATTCCTGTCTGGAAACGCTGCTGAATATATATATATATCCTCGTAAACCGCTTTTCACAACCGCTTCATCAAAGCAGGCGCGGACCACAAAATACGTGCTTCAGAATCAATTTATTTGTCGGCCATAACGCGTTTCGGTCCAGCCGGACCTTGATCACATGACAACGCTGGTACGTTTTTACAACCCTTTTAAAGTGACAAGTGCAAACTTTGATTGGTGATTAGTAGTAGACATGGAAGACATACTGTTTAGAGATTATTACACTGTGAATGTTTGATACATTTTCATTGGAAACGTTTTTAAAGTCAAAGTCAATTTCAAATTCCAATATTTAGTGCATTTCTTTTACCTATATTATTATATAGATAGTTCAATCATGATAAAACTTAAGTCCTGTAAGAAAATGTCTATGGGGCTGATTCCGATTCAGGCCGGAAAACATACCGACCGACTCGGTACGGGAATGTAGTCCGACCGACACGTACCGGCGCTGCCCGATCCGCGTAGTACGATGCAATGCATGTGAATTACGACCAACTCGTACGGAACACAAGCCGAACGACTGAACCGCACGGAAACCAGCTATCCGGCCGGAAAATATACGCTAATCGAACCGACCGACACGCACCAGGAATGAACCCGACAGAAACGTACCCGCGAACTCCGACCCGCGTACTACGATGCAATGCGTGTAAAACCAGACCGAGTCCCACGGAGCTCAAGCCGTACGACTGACACGCATACAAAACAGGGAGCCGAAGCAACCCAATACTCCGCGACCGACGCGTACGCCGCACATGAAACCCAGCAGAAAGACAGCTTGAAAGACTCAGAGAAGCTCGCACGAGCCAACTGCAGCGTCCTACTCGGTCAGAAGAACGTCTCCTACATGCCTAAAAACTACAAAGGAAAAAATACAAAAAAGGGCCAAACAAGCAATGACAAAGTCAATAAATACAGGGGAAAAAAACATGGAACAAAGACACACCCACAACTCCACCCATATAAAGGCCACAAATCCCTACCATGATCCTTTGCAAATTCAACTGACCTGCCAGCACAGAACACCATCAGACAGCAACCACAGACACACTCACAACTCCTCCATCACACAAGCCACACACCATTAGCACCTCCCAAATAGCACCCTCACATACACCCAGCAAAACCGACACTCACCCACCCTCACTTGCACACTCACACACACATCAATCCCCACCACCACCCATCACCATGCCCCCAAAGAAGAATCCAAAGTTCCTAGACAGTGAATTGGAAGTCCTGGTAGATGAAATCCTCAGGGTAGAGCCACAGTTGTTTGGTACATTGGTCCAACAGACCCCCATGTCGCAGAAAACCAAGATGTGGGAGAGGATCGTCGACAGGGTGAACGCACAATCACCATGTTTGCGCACAAAGGAAGACATCCAGAACAGGTGGTATGACGTGCGCCGGAGGGTCAAGGACCTACTCAAGAAGGATTACGCCTTGAGTCATCGCACCAGCAGTGGCCCTCCTGCCAAACCAGTATACCTCAGGTCCTGGGAAGAGAAGGTGCAGGCCATCCTACCACCAGAGAGCGTACATGGACTATCAAACATCCCAGAGCCTGGTGAGTACACAACCAATATACCCAATATTATGTGACAATACACACACATCACTGTCAAGGGGATAGTGAAACCATGCACCGTTAGCAAAGCCACAGTAACCAAAAGATAATCATCCCAAGATGTGTATGTTAGTTAGACAAACACAATACCTGCCATCTCATAGTGATATGTAACTGTGTCATGACATGTACAAACCTAACAACAAATAGAGCAAGGCAGTGGCACAAATCTAACCAACACACACTGTCAGACATTTTGCCACCACTAGAACACCAACTCACAGGGAAGCTCACTGAAAGGAAGGAATTGTGTGTATGCTGGTGAAGTGAGTGTAGCCAATAGCATGATGGGAGTTGTAGTCACAGATATTGGTCACCCTCACAATTGGCCCATCAACACCACTCTGAACCATGCTCACATCACAGGGAGTGGAAAAGAACTGACAAGATGGCTGACACTGGGTACTGCTGTGGGGAGCACAAGGCCCTGCTGGGAACTGTGCACCAACCAACAGCAGGACACCACTGCCTGACATCCTGAAAGCCAACTTGCACTCCCTGCAATGGAAGCACGTTCCATGGTGGGATATCTGGCTGGGTGGGAAGGAGGACTCACAGCCCTGACCATAGTTACCAGCAGCGTTTCTCACACACACCCCTAACACAAACTCCACACAACTCACCTGGGAGAATGCATTGCCTCACACTCTAATTAAATATCCCACAAAGAACTACCACACTGGGTTATGCTGTGTGAAGCACAGGGACACTTTTGGGACTTGTAGCCAAACAAACGCCAGGACAACACTGTCAGCCATCCTGTCAGCACAGGCACACTACCCCACAGGGAAGCAGAGTCAAAAGGAAGGAAGTATGGGCATGCTGGGAAGGGGGTATAGGCAATAGCATGATGGGAGTGGTAGTCAAAGCTCAACATCCCCCACCCACATGGCCCAGCAAGCTCACACTGAAGCATGCACACCTCACAGGGAGTGAAAAGCCACTTCAAAGATGTCTGACACTGGCCTCAGCTGTGGGGAGCACAAGGCCCTGCTGTGAACTGTGCACCAACAAACAACAGGACCACACTGTCAGCCATCTTGCCATTGCTGTCACACTCATACACAGTGAAGTCGACTCAAAAGGAAGGAAGTCTGGGCATGCTGGGAAGGGGGGGTGTAGGCAATAGCATGATGGGAGTGGTAGTCACAGCTCAACATCCCCCACCCACATGGCCCAGCAAGCTCACACTGAAGCATGCACACCTCACAGGGAGTGAAAAGCCACTCCTAAGATGTCTGACAATGGTGCTCTGTTGTGGGGAGCACAAGGCCCTGCTGGGAACTGTGCACCAACCAACAGCAGGACACCACTGACTGACATCCTGACAACCAACTTGCACTCCCTGCAATGGAAGCACGTTTCATGGTGGGATGTCTGGCCTGGGGGGAGGAGGAGTGCCAGCTCCGACTACAACTACCAGCAGGCCCTTGCACACACACCACTTCCACTAACTCCAAACAACACAACTGGGACCGTGCTCTACAAGAGAGTGAGTGAAAAGCCACTTCCAAGATGTCTGACACTGGCCTCAGCTGTGGGGAGCACAAGGCCCTGCTGGGAACTGTGCACCAACAAACAGGACCACACTGTCAGCCATCTTGCCATTGCTGTCACACTCACAGACAGTGAAGTCGACTCAAAAGGAAGGAAGTATGGGCATGCTGGGAAGGGGGGTGTAGGCAATAGCATGATGGGAGTGGTAGTCACAGCTCAACATCCCCCACCCACATGGCCCGGCAAGCTCACACTGAAGCATGCACACCTTACAGGGAGTGAAAAGCCACTTCTAAGATGTCTGACAATGGTGCTCTGTTGTGGGGAGTACCAGGCCCTGCTGGGAACTGTGCACCAACCAACAGCAGGACACCACTGCCTAACATCCTGAAAGCCAACTTGCACTCCCTGCAATGGAAGCACATCCCATGGTGGGATATCTGGCTGGGTGGGAAGGAGGACTGACAGCTCTGACCATAGTTACCAGCAGCTTTTCTCACACACCCCCTTAACACAAACTCCACACAACTCACCTGGGAGAATGCATTGCCTCACACTCTAATTAAATATCCCACAAAGAACAACCACACTGGGTTATGCTGTGTGAAGCACAGGGACACTTTTGGGACTTGTAGCCAAACAAACGCCAGGACAACACTGTCAGCCATCCTGTCAGCACAGGCACACTACCCCACAGGGAAGCAGAGTCAAAAGGAATCAATCAATCAATCAATCATATCATTTGTAAAGCGCACTACTCACCCGTGAGGGTCTTAAGGCGCTGGGGTGGGGAATGCTGCTACTGCTTGAAAAGCCAGGTCTTGAGGAGTTTTCTGAAGGTCAGCAGGTCTTGGGTCTGCAATAGGTGGATGGGGAGGGTGTTCCAGGTCTTGGCGGCGAGGTGGGAGAACGATCTGCCACTGGAGGTCGCTCTTCGGAAGCGGGGGACAGTGGCAAGGGCGAGGTCGGCGGAGCGGAGCTGGCGGGTGGGGGTGTAGAAGCTGAGTCGTCTGTTGAGGTACGTTGGTCCGGTGTTATGGAGTGCCTTGTGTGCGTGGGTGAGGAGTTTGAAGGTTATCCTCTTGTTGACCGGGAGCCAGTGCTGGTCTCTCAGGTGGGGTGTGATGTGGCTGCGGCGAGGGATGTCGAGGATCAGGCGTGCAGAGGCGTTCTGGATGCGTTGGAGCCGTCTCAGGAGTTTGGCCGAGGCTCCTGCGTAGAGGGCGTTTCCGTAGTCCAACCTGCTGCTGACGAGGGCCTGGGTGACCGTTCTTCTCGTTTCAGTGGGGATCCACTTGTAGATCCTGCGGAGCATGCGGAGGGTGTTGAAGCAGGCGGAGGAGACGGCATTGACCTGTTTAGTCATGGAGAGGGTGGAGTTGAGGATGACCCCTAGGTTGCGTGCGTGGTCGGGGGGTGTTGGGGCGGTTCCCAGTGCGGTCGGCCACCAGGAGTCGTCCCAGGCCGAAGGGGTGGATCCGAGGATGAGGACCTCCGTCTTGTCCGAGTTCAGCATCAGTCGGCTGTTCCTCATCCATTCAGCGACGGCCTTCATTCCTTCGTGGAGGTTGGTTTTGGCGGTGTGGGGGTCCTTGGTGAGGGAGAGGATCAGCTGGGTGTCATCGGCGTAGGAGATGATGTTGAGGTCGTGCCGACGGGCGACGTGGGCGAGCGGTGCCATGTAGATGTTAAACAGAGTTGGGCTGATGGAAGAGCCCTGGGGTACGCCGCAGATGATCTCGGTGGCTTCGGAGCGGAAGGGGGGAAGGCGGACGCTCTGTGTTCTGCCGGAGAGGAAGGTGGTGGTCCAGTCCAGGGCCTTCTCTTGGATCCCGGCGTTGTGGAGGCGTGTTCGTAGTGTGTGGTGGCAGACCGTGTCGAAGGCCGCTGACAGGTCCAGGAGGATGAGGGCCGCCGTTTCTCCATTGTCCAGCAGGGACTTGATGTCATCGGTGGCGGCGATGAGGGCAGTCTCGGTGCTGTGGTTGCTGTGGAACCCAGACTGGGAAGGGTCCAGGATGTTGTTCTCCTCAAGGTAGCGGGTCAGCTGTTTGTTGACGGTCTTCTCGATGACCTTTGCCGGGAACGGGAGCAGGGAGATGGGCCGGAAGTTCTTGAGGTCCTTGGGGTCCGCCTTGGGTTTCTTGAGTAAGGCGTTGATCTCGGCGTGCTTCCAGCTCTCTGGGAAGGTTGCTGTCTCGAAGGAGGTGTTGATGACTTTCCGGAGATGGGGTGCGATGGCAGTGCTGGCTTTGTTGAAGATGTGGTGTGGACATGGGTCTGACGGAGATCCGGAGTGGATGGTGTTCATGATCTTGATGGTGTTGTCGTCGTTGATGCTGGTCCAGGAGAGCAGGCGGTTGGTGCGGATGGTGGTCGTGGGGGCGGAGGTCTCAGTGGTTGTCGGGGCGGTCGTGGCGTTGAGGCTGTCGTGGATGTCTGCGATCTTGCGGTGGAAGAAGGTGGCCAGCGAGTCGCACATGTCTTGCGAGGGTGGGACGTTGTTGGTGTTGGAGCTGGGGTTGGAGAGTTCCTTCACGATGTTGAAGAGCTCTTTGCTGTTGTGCGCGTTGTTGTCTAGGCGGTCTTTGAATGAGGCCCTTTTGGTGGATCTGATGAGGTGATGGTGTCTGCGGGTGGCGTTCTTGTGGCCTGCGTGGCTGTCCGGTGTTCGTTCACGGAGCCAGATCTTCTCCAGCTTTCGGCAGGTTTGCTTCGAGGCCCGGAGGTCTTCAGTGAACCAGCTGGCTTTCTTGTTGGTGTGACTGTTGGAGGGTTTCTTGATCGGGGCGAGGGTGTTGGCGCAGTCGTTGATTCACTGTCTGAGGTTGCGGGCGGTGGTGTCGGGGTCGGTGGGGTCGGCGGGTGGGCTCTGGGCGAGGGTGGTGGTTAGTTGGTCTTCGGTGACTTTGCTCCAGCAGCGGCGGGGCATCTGTTGGGTGCGGTGGTGCGTGGTGGGTTTCTTGAAGGTGAAGTGGATGCAGCGATGGTCGGTCCAGTGGAGTTCAGTGGTGTGGTTGAAGGAGACGTGGGGGCTTGCGGAGAAGATGGGGTCAAGCGTGTGACCGGCGGAGTGGGTGGGTGTTGTGACGAGTTGTCTGAGTCCGAGGTTGGCTAGGTTGTCGATCAGAGTGGTGGAGTTGGTGTCGTTGTTGTTCTCGAGGTGGAAGTTCAGGTCCCCGAGGAGGATGTAGTCCGTGGAGGCGAGGGCGTGTGTGCTGACGAAGTCGGCGATGGAGTCGCTGAACTGTGGTCGGGGTCCGGGGGGTCTGTAGACGAGGGTTCTTCTGAGGGTAGTGTTGGGATCGGTGTGGATCTGGAAGTGCAGGTGTTCGGCGGTGCTGAGGGTGTCGTCGGTGTTGGTCGAGACTCTGAAAGTGTTCCTGTGGACGATGGCGATTCCTCCTCCTGCTCCGTTGGTGCGGTCCCTGCGGGTGATCTTGTAGCCTTCCGGGATGGCTATGGCTATGTCGGGTGCCGAGGCGGGGTTCAGCCAGGTCTCCGTCAGGAAGGCAACGTCTGGGGAGGTTGAGTCGAGTAGGTCCCAGAGTTCAACGGCGTGTTTGCGGGCGGAGCGGGTGTTGAGAAGGATGCATCTGAGGTGGTTGGGTTTTTTCCTGGTCGGCGGCATGGTGGGGCGGATGCATGTGAAGCTGCAGTTCCGGCAGGTGAAAGCTCTGTGGGTGCGCTTAGGGGCGGCCAGGAAGCAGGTGTGTGATCGTCCGGTGTTGAGTGCGTGGAGGGATCTGGCATCGTAGCGGTATCGGGCGTCGTGGCGTTCGCGGGGTCCGGGTTCCTGGCGCTGGGTGCGGTCTAGGTGCGGACGGGCGCAGACGGGCATGCCAGCGGCGCGCCCGCTGCGCGGCCGCTGCGCAGCCTCCATATGACGGGATGCGGGAGGGAGGGGCAGCTGGGAGGTGGGAGCGGGGCGGCAAATGGGAATGCAGGGGGGCGGGGCCGCAGGGACGCAGCGGCGGCAAAAACGGGCGGGGGCCGCGGGAGAACTGGGCACAGGAAGGAAAAACAAGTTTAGGCAAGAAAACAAGTACAGGCACAGGGGAATAAAAACAAGTCTGGGCAAGAAAGCAAGTTAGGCACAGGGGGAAAAAAACAAGTCAGGGCAAGAAAGCAAGTTAGGCACAGGGGGAAAAAAAACAAGTCTGGGCAAGAAAGCAAGTTAGGCACAGGAGGATAAAAACAAGTCTGGGCAAGAAAGCAAGTTAGGCACAGGGGGAAAAAAACAAGTCTGGGCAAGAAAGCAAGTTAGGCACAGGGGAATAAAAACAAGTCTGGGCAAGAAAGCAAGTTAGGCACAGGGGGAAAAAAAACAAGTCTGGGCAAGAAAGCAAGTTAGGCACAGGAGGATAAAAACAAGTCTGAGCAAGAAAGCAAGTTAGGCACAGGAGGATAAAAACAAGTCTGGGCAAGAAAGCAAGTTAGGCACAGGGGGAAAGTACAGGATTAGGCAAAAACAATGCAGGCAGAGCCGTGCAGCAGCGTGGGGAGTGACCTGCCTGCGAGCAGGGTCAGAGGAAGGAAGTATGGGCATGCTGGGAAGGGGGGTGTAGGCAATAGCATGATGGGAGTGGTAGTCACAGCTCAACATCCCCCACCCACATGGCCCAGCAAGCTCACACTGAAGCATGCACACCTCACAGGGAGTGAAAAGCCACTCCCAAGATGTCTGACAATGGTGCTCTGTTGTGGGAGCACAAGGCCCTGCTGGGAACTGTGCACCAACCAACAGCAGGACACCACTGACTGACATCCTGAGAGTTAACCTGCACCCACTGCAAGGGTGGCATGCTTCATGGTGGGATAACTGGGCTGGGGGAGAAGGAGGTCCGGATGTCTACCAAATACCACCAATGCTGGCCATACACACACCTACTCTGCAAAAAACACATTGCACACGTGGGACCAGTCACTCCCAAAGTAAAAGCCCTGGCAAGATGGTTGACACAGGTGCATGAGAAATGATGTGCCTGCAATTCACACCCATGCACTGGCCAACCCAAACACGTACACACTCACAGCCATTGCAACTCTATGTTAACACACACTGTTAGGGGATGCAGTGTCCATGGGTGCCCCCTGGCCTGGCTGTGAAGGTGTGTCTTGCAGATGACAACTGTGGAGAATCAGACATACTACATAGCACAAAACACACAGGAAGTCACAGAGACATCATTGACAGGGGACACCTGACAGTGAATGCAATGGACACACCAATATACCGGACACTGTACCATGGTGTCAGTCACACAAGTTGCGGTTGTGAGCTGCATTCCACTCCCACATCGTTCGGCAACATATGCATCCTTCACACAACACACCACTCACTGTCATAGACACTGTAGACACAAGCACCAACCTGGACTGCATTTGAGGAGACATGCTACTCACAGCAGCAGAACTGCAACACACACCACTGGCCATCACTGTCATGAGAATGGAAAATTAATAAAAAACAAAGAGGTGCCCCTTGTGACCAAAGGAATAGGGCACTATACAGTGAATAAAGCAACAGTATCCTTTGGACCCAATATCACACATATAATATTCGACCAGTCAATATATTCCATTCAAGCCAATACTTCTTCACTCTTATCTCACATACACACTTGAGGGAATATTGCCATATAACTACCACATAGAGTCATGAACCATAAAATATACAAAGATATACAAAGATATAAATCGATTTATTGTAAAAACCAGTGTATTTAAAAAACGTTTAAGAAACTCAAGGGCAATAAAACCCTATACTATATGAGCACAATACATAGCATGGTAAATAGACAGAAATCACAAATGTTTCAAAGCAAATAATCACATGTTAAAATACAATCCATTAAAAGAAACCAAAGATAAAACAAATTAAAGAGAGTACATAGCACAGACAGGTTCAATTTATCATTAGTTTTTTACACATCTGTTTTACACCAATATTTAAGGCAACGATCCTGGTATGTATTAATCATAGACCTCCGCCTTTCTAACAGATTGTGTATTAAGATGAGCGTCAACGCGTTTCGATGGATAAAAATTTTTTTAAACCATCTTTTTCAAGACCAAACCAATTTGACTCTCCTTAAATAAAACAAATTTTTCTCAAATAAACAATATCAGTTTCACCACCTGTGTGATAAAAAAACAGATGTCAATCATTTGATCCCAGAGGGAAACTGCCACTACATCAACATAGACATATTATAAAATAAATTACAAATAAACAAAGCATCATTATCATATTAAAATTAGACCTCCACACATATTTATTATCAGCTTGTCATATCTATTTTCATATTTACATCTCTACAATATTATCTACAATGTTCAATGGATATCCCACATACATCCCTAAACCATATCATGGGTCAATTATAAAACATGGATCAATGTTGAAACATGGAAAGAAACAAACACTCAATTGGAATTTGCATGGCGACCCTCTCTTTCTCACCGCACTCACACTCCAAATAATGTGTTCTTATTGAAATAAAAACACTAACTACACAGATATTTCCCATGCCTGTGGCTCCACATATTCTTCTTTTAACCAAAACCTCACAAGGTAAAAAAGTGGGAAATAAAACAATTATCTCACCTCCCATAGGTGGTACTAGTCGTATCAAGAAAGTACTCAACAGATAAAATGTGATATACTGTATTTACTTGTCTTCACTATTCCGTTCTCAATTAGTGAAAATAAATCTGTAAAAATACAGTAGTATACTGGTATTAGTCTCCACCTGTGGTGTGTTTGATTAAATAGATGAGAGAATCGCACTTACTGAACATAAAAACTCACCTGAATAAAAAACTAATTTCCCAACATCATAAATTGGTGCCAAAATTTGAAGCTAAAAATGGTTTTGTAGTCTTCCAAACAGGTCTATAGCACACCTAAAAAGAACCGGAATAATTCCATGTTTCAATAAATTTATATAAAGAACTTCACCTAGTTACATTCTAAACTTAGGGATCTTCTATACTTATTTTTACCGTTTTTAAGACCTCCACCACAGGAAATATATTGATATATCGATGGTTCTCAAGCAGGCTCCTTAAAAATGGAAGCAGAATTACTGCTGTCAAAGGGCGAATTGTTTCAATTTATCGTCCTCTATAACTCCCTCTTTAACATTAGGGTCTGTAAAAAATATAAATTGTGTGCATTGATTATTGCCAAGTATATAAATCCACTCTACTCGTAATTGTCGCAAAATGCCATACAACCTAAATTAAAACATAATAAGTCCACTCTTTCTACTCTCGTAGTCTCTTTCATATATGGCACACAAATGTGTAAAAAATATATATGTCCCCCTTCCCACTATCAATTAGCACTTCAAAGTTTAACAGAGGGACTGTTTTGCGCTAATTTAAGAGCAGAACCCACCGTTACTCCAGAGTGTGTAAAAGACTTCAAAGGGAGATAATTCTCATAGGAATACTCTCCATATGACCCAAGACTAACAATTATCCGGAAGAGCTAAACAGCATATACCTCAAAATAGTGGGCCCGCTCTTTCAGCTCTTATACTGAGCACATTTAAACATGCCCAGAATAACTATCCCTTCGTAGCTTTTTGTCATTTCTAGCGACTTCAATAACTATATGCACTGATTTAATAACAAAGGCCCTCCGTAACCCCGAGTATGCCAACAGCTATCTACTCTGTACTGCCAGACGTAAGTAAGGCCATAAGCAGTGTACCATATTACTTACAGTTAGCGCGGTTGTCATCACATGCGGTCCTAGTCCTTCAGCGGTTAGTTGGCCAATACTAACCGCTCGGTGGTATGCTTTTATACCCGGGGCCGCGCCTGTGTTAATCTTCACCTGACTCCAATCAATGGAATCACCCTCTCCATTCTTGGCCATGCGCGAACTGACCCCTCTATAACTTCCGGTTCTATCGGAAGGTACGCATCTGAGCGAAATGGTATGGGAACGCCGGCGCCATATTGGAATAATTAAAAGGCTACACGGATATTGCCATATAAGTGAAAATAAAAGGCAATGATATTCGCATATGTCTAATCCACAAGTGCTTTATAAGTATCATTCTTATCTAGGATCCGAACCCATAAAAATAAGAATAGAACAATCAAAAAGAAATTTTTGTTTTACTAATATGAAACTCTCTTTCCTACATGCAAAGGTAAACCACTCATAGTGTTTCACACTCTAAAATCCATTTCAAAATCTATTATTAGTTTTCAACAGATCCTGTCTTCTTGGTACCAATCAAGTCTCATACGTGTCCTAACACATGAGCTAAAAACCCAATAAAGAATTTTTTTATATACTAACTACACCATCTCAATAATAAATCATCCCGTTGAATACCATAAAGGTGTATCCCAAGCGTCCTGTATCGGCACTATATTAAGCCCACTCCCTATAGGTGCTAGCTCTCAGGGACAACTCATAAAAGCAGAATAGAAGTCCGAATAAGATTTTTTTCTCTTCAGGCAATAAATGACATCCAATCCTCTCTAGAGTTAAGACCCTTATTTACGGTATCTAATTTGCATATATACCATTGTTCTCTCATTTTTCTGAGCTTATCCACACTACCCCTTCTCCTATTATATTTCACTTTTTCTAATACAAACCACCAAAAGTCTTCGCACTTGTGGTTGTACGGAATAAAATGTGCTGTCAATGGTGCATTATCTTTTTGCGTTCGTATGGCGGATTTATGTTCTATTAATCTCAACCGCAACTCCCGACCAGTCTCGCCCACGTAGCCTAGGCCACATGGGCAGACCAGAAGGTAAACTACATTTTTGGTCCTGCAGTTTGTAAGATCTTTGGAAGAAAAGGTTAAATGCCTATAAGAGACCTTTTTATCAACTCTACATTGTGCACAAACTGCACAAGAACCACATTTGTTGTTCCCTATTGCTTTAGTCTGGAATAACGTGGTTTGAATATTTTCTTCAATGTCTCTATAGGTATGAACGAGCGCATTTCGGAGATTGGCATTCCGCTTAAATGCAAAAAGAGGTTTCTCTAGTGGCTTTTCCCTATCGCTGTTGATAATTTTCCAATTTCTGTTTATTATATTTTTAACTTGGTTACTTATTGATGAAAATTTACTTACAAAAACTACTTTCTCAGTGGCCATATTCTTGTTTTTTTGTCTATTCATGTCCAGCATAGCTTCTCTGTTATAAAATCTCGCCCTTTTAAAAGAATTGCTAACCAACTTTTAGGGTAACCCCTGTCACTTAATTTTTCTTAAGATCTTCAGCATGGACATAAAAGTCATCAATCGTTGTACAGTTTCTACGCAAACGTAGAAATTCCCCAAAGGGGATATTATTTCTCTGCGCTTTGGGGTGATGACTATTATAGTGCAATAAGGTGTTTTTATCTGTCGGTTTCCTGTATAATTCTACCGCTAAAGTCTTATTGTCCTCCTTAATGCAAATATCCAAAAAATTAATGTGTGAATTGCTCCATTGAGATGTAAATTTGAGATTGGGATCTCCCAAATTCAACCAGCTGATAAAATCTTCAAGCAGGTCACTGGTACCACTCCAAATGAAAATAATATCATCTATGAAGCGGTACCAGTGACTGATGTTCTCAAAAAAGGGAGCCAATTCATTGAAGATATGAACTTGTTCAAATTGGCTGACATAAAGGCAGGCCAGACTAGGGGCGCAAGTTGCGCCCATGCTGGTCCCCTTTATCTGATGAAACAAATCTCTTTTATATAAGAACAAATTGTTCTTTAAAACCATGCTCACACAACTCATAATAAAGTTAGTGTTACCACCCCCAAGATCTTCAGTTTGCAAAATTGACCGTATTGTTCTAATAGTATCATCTTGGGGTATATTCGTATATAGGGCTTCAATATCCAGGGTGACCAAAATTTGGGTCACCCCATTGAAGCCCAATCCCTCAAAAGTGGCAATGGCATGTGCAGAATCTCTTAAATATGATTTCTGTTTAGCCACAATAGTTTTCAAGAAAAATCTGCATATTTACTTAGAGGTTCTAAAATCGATCCAATACTGCTGACTATAGGCCTCATTGGAGGGTCAACAATATCTTTATGAATCTTAGGCAGTCCATAAATTGCCGGAGTAATGGGATCTGAATTATACAAAAATTTATATTCTTCCTCACAGACCCAATTTTCACTTCTGGCTAGATCTAACAATTCGCCAACCTCTCTTTTGAGTTGAATATTTCTAGAATGGGACACTGGAAGGTAATGTTCTCTTACATTGAGGAGGTGCATCATTTTCTGATCATAGTCTTGATTATTAAAGATCACTACCCCGCCGCCTTTGTCGGCGGGTTTAATGATGATGGTGGTATCCTCCTTAAGAGTTCTTAAGGCCATTCTATGTTCATACGAAAAATTATTCGTGAAAGAATGTGGTCGATTAAACAAATTTTTTATCTCAATCTCTACAGTTTTTTCAAACGTTTCTATATTATTATGTACCTGTCCCAAGGTGGGAGTAAAGGATGATTTTCCACGAAGTCCCGTGATATTCGTATTAGGGCGATTCTCTCTATCTGTGAAATAATCCCTAAGCCTAATTTTTCTAAAAAAGAGTTTTAAGTCCTTTTCAAATTCAAAGTGATTAGGGGCAGTTGTAGGTGCAAAACTAAAACCTCTCTCTAAAACTTCCCTTTCTGATCTACTTAAGGTCCTAGAAGAAAGATTAAGAATAGGGATTTTATCTATCGCCAATATCTGCGATTCCTGGTCTTTAAGTATTCCTGGGGGGGATAATTCCTTACTGGTTCCCCCCTGTTGGGGTTTCTGAAATTCCCCTGTTCTCGCTTTTGGCGTTGCCCTAAAAAAGACTCAGGTTCTTGATTAAAACCCGGTCTACCCTGAGGTTCCAAACTATGGGCTTCATCGTCACTGCTAGAGCAGGAAGTATCTGAAAAGGTAATCCGTTTTTGACCCCCCCTTGAGTATATTGGCTTCTGAAAATTGGGTTTATCCCATCTCTGATTCTTTTGAAGGTCATAGAAGTCCTTTCCTAAATAGGGATATATAGTTTCTGCACTGAATTTTTCAATATCTTTCCTAAGTTTATTCATTTTCTTATTCACCAAATATTCTCTATAACCTTCCGTTTCCAATTTCATTTCGTCCAATTTTTTCTTAATCTCATCTATCAGTGGGGTATCTTTGATTTTACTTTCCAATTCATCAATAACTTTCTTCTCTATGATAATAATCTCTTGGGCTGTCTCAATAATAAGTATAAGCCAATCACGACTACATCGGTGGGCTATATGTGACCAGGTTTCCAGAAATTTTTTGTGCTCTATGAACAAACCTGGCTCGTTCCTAATTTGGAGTCCAATGGGTATTACCCCTGCTTTCAAGTACTCTATAAGGAACTCAGAGTGCAATTCAGTACGAATTAACTTCTTCTTAAGATTATATAGTTTGAGTAATTGTTCCTGATTAGATTGATTCGAGGTATTAATAACACCACTGCCCGGATTACGATTAATGAGCCTATTGAATTGATCCTCCGAGAAACTGAACGTTTTAAAATTGTCCATATTGTGATCAATGAGTATCTATTAAATATAATAAGGGTGCTATCAGCCTCCCTAAAAAGAAATAAATCTCTTCAGCCCAATGGGCTGTACTCCAAATTAATAAAAAACAAAGAGGTGCCCCTTGTGACCAAAGGAATAGGGCACTATACAGTGAATAAAGCAACAGTATCCTTTGGACCCGATATCACACATATAATATTCGACCAGTCAATATATTCCATTCAAGCCAATACTTCTTCACTCTTATCTCACATACACACTTGAGGGAATATTGCCATATAACTACCACATAGAGTCATGAACCATAAAATATACAAAGATATACAAAGATATAAATCGATTTATTGTAAAAACCAGTGTATTTAAAAAACGTTTAAGAAACTCAAGGGCAATAAAACCCTATACTATATGAGCACAATACATAGCATGGTAAATAGACAGAAATCACAAATGTTTCAAAGCAAATAATCACATGTTAAAATACAATCCATTAAAAGAAACCAAAGATAAAACAAATTAAAGAGAGTACATAGCACAGACAGGTTCAATTTATCATTAGTTTTTTACACATCTGTTTTACACCAATATTTAAGGCAACGATCCTGGTATGTATTACTCATAGACCTCCGCCTTTCTAACAGATTGTGTATTAAGATGAGCGTCGACGCGTTTCGATGGATAAAACATTTTTTAAACCATCTTTTTCAAGACCAAACCAATTTGACTCTCCTTAAATAAAACAAATTTTTCTCAAATAAACAATATCAGTTTCACCACCTGTGTGATAAAAAAACAGATGTCAATCATTTGATCCCAGAGGGAAACTGCCACTACATCAACATAGACATATTATAAAATAAATTACAAATAAACAAAGCATCATTATCATATTAAAATTAGACCTCCACACATATTTATTATCAGCTTGTCATATCTATTTTCATATTTACATCTCTACAATATTATCTACAATGTTCAATGGATATCCCACATACATCCCTAAACCATATCATGGGTCAATTATAAAACATGGATCAATGTTGAAACATGGAAAGAAACAAACACTCAATTGGAATTTGCATGGCGACCCTCTCTTTCTCACCGCACTCACACTCCAAATAATGTGTTCTTATTGAAATAAAAACACTAACTACACAGATATTTCCCATGCCTGTGGCTCCACATATTCTTCTTTTAACCAAAACCTCACAAGGTAAAAAAGTGGGAAATAAAACAATTATCTCACCTCCCATAGGTGGTACTAGTCGTATCAAGAAAGTACTCAGCAGATAAAATGTGATATACTGTATTTACTTGTCTTCACTATTCCGTTCTCAATTAGTGAAAATAAATCTGTAAAAATACAGTAGTATACTGGTATTAGTCTCCACCTGTGGTGTGTTTGATTAAATAGATGAGAGAATCGCACTTACTGAACATAAAAACTCACCTGAATAAAAAACTAATTTCCCAACATCATAAATTGGTGCCAAAATTTGAAGCTAAAAATGGTTTTGTAGTCTTCCAAACAGGTCTATAGCACACCTAAAAAGAACCGGAATAATTCCATGTTTCAATAAATTTATATAAAGAACTTCACCTAGTTACATTCTAAACTTAGGGATCTTCTATACTTATTTTTACCGTTTTTAAGACCTCCACCACAGGAAATATATTGATATATCGATGGTTCTCAAGCAGGCTCCTTAAAAATGGAAGCAGAATTACTGCTGTCAAAGGGCGAATTGTTTAAATTTATCGTCCTCTATAACTCCCTCTTTAACATTAGGGTCTGTAAAAAATATAAATTGTGTGCATTGATTATTGCCAAGTATATAAATCCACTCTACTCGTAATTGTCGCAAAATGCCATACAACCTAAATTAAAACATAATAAGTCCACTCTTTCTACTCTCGTAGTCTCTTTCATATATGGCACACAAATGTGTAAAAAATATATATGTCCCCCCTTCCCACTATCAATTAGCACTTCAAAGTTTAACAGAGGGACTGTTTTGCGCTAATTTAAGAGCAGAACCCACCGTTACTCCAGAGTGTGTAAAAGACTTCAAAGGGAGATAATTCTCATAGGAATACTCTCCATATCACCCAAGACTAACAATTATCCGGAAGAGCTAAACAGCATATACCTCAAAATAGTGGGCCCGCTCTTTCAGCTCTTATACTGAGCACATTTAAACATGCCCAGAATAACTATCCCTTCGTAGCTTTTTGTCATTTCTAGCGACTTCAATAACTATATGCACTGATTTAATAACAAAGGCCCTCCGTAACCCCCGAGTATGCCAACAGCTATCTACTCTGTACTGCCAGACGTAAGTAAGGCCATAAGCAGTGTACCATATTACTTACAGTTAGCGCGGTTGTCATCACATGCGGTCCTAGTCCTTCAGCGGTTAGTTGGCCAATACTAACCGCTCGGTGGTATGCTTTTATACCCGGGGCCGCGCCTGTGTTAATCTTCACCTGACTCCAATCAATGGAATCACCCTCTCCATTCTTGGCCATGCGCGAACTGACCCCTCTATAACTTCCGGTTCTATCGGAAGGTACGCATCTGAGCGAAATGGTATGGGAACGCCGGCGCCATATTGGAATAATTAAAAGGCTACACGGATATTGCCATATAAGTGAAAATAAAAGGCAATGATATTCGCATATGTCTAATCCACAAGTGCTTTATAAGTATCATTCTTATCTAGGATCCGAACCCATAAAAATAAGAATAGAACAATCAAAAAGAAATTTTTGTTTTACTAATATGAAACTCTCTTTCCTACATGCAAAGGTAAACCACTCATAGTGTTTCACACTCTAAAATCCATTTCAAAATCTATTATTAGTTTTCAACAGATCCTGTCTTCTTGGTACCAATCAAGTCTCATACGTGTCCTAACACATGAGCTGAAAACCCAATAAAGAATTTTTTTATATACTAACTACACCATCTCAATAATAAATCATCCCGTTGAATACCATAAAGGTGTATCCCAAGCGTCCTATATCGGCACTATATTAAGCCCACTCCCTATAGGTGCTAGCTCTCAGGGACAACTCATAAAAGCAGAATAGAAGTCCGAATAAGATTTTTTTCTCTTCAGGCAATAAATGACATCCAATCCTCTCTAGAGTTAAGACCCTTATTTACGGTATCTAATTTGCATATATACCATTGTTCTCTCATTTTTCTGAGCTTGTCCACACTATCATAAAGATATTGTTGACCCTCCAATGAGGCCTATAGTCAGCAGTATTGGATCGATTTTAGAACCTCTAAGTAAATATGCAGATTTTTCTTGAAACCTATTGTGGCTAAACAGAAATCATATTTAAGAGATTCTGCACATGCCATTGCCACTTTTGAGGATTGGGCTTCAATGGGGTGACCCAAATTTTGGTCACCCTGGATATTGAAGCCCTATATACGAATATACCCCAAGATGATACTATTAGAACAATACGGTCAATTTTGCAAACTGAAGATCTTGGGGGTGGTAACACTAACTTTATTATGAGTTGTGTGAGCATGGTTTTAAAGAACAATTTGTTCTTATATAAAAGAGATTTGTTTCATCAGATAAAGGGGACCAGCATGGGCGCAACTTGCGCCCCTAGTCTGGCCTGCCTTTATGTCAGCCAATTTGAACAAGTTCATATCTTCAATGAATTGGCTCCCTTTTTGAGAACATCAGTCACTGGTACCGCTTCATAGATGATATTATTTTCATTTGGAGTGGTACCAGTGACCTGCTTGAAGATTTTATCAGCTGGTTAAATTTGGGAGATCCCAATCTCAAATTTACATCTCAATGGAGCAATTCACACATAAATTTTTTGGATATTTGCATTAAGGAGGACAATAAGACTTTAGCGGTAGAATTATACAGGAAACCGACAGATAAAAACACCTTATTGCACTATAATAGTCATCACCCCAAAGCGCAGAGAAATAATATCCCCTTTGGGGAATTTCTACGTTTGCGTAGAAACTGTACAACGATTGATGACTTTTATGTCCATGCTGAAGATCTTAAGAAAAAATTAAGTGACAGGGGTTACCCTAAAAAGTTGGTTAGCAATTCTTTTAAAAGGGCGAGATTTTATAACAGAGAAGCTATGCTGGACATGAATAGACAAAAAACAAGAATATGGCCACTGAGAAAGTAGTTTTTGTAAGTAAATTTTCATCAATAAGTAACCAAGTTAAAAATATAATAAACAGAAATTGGAAAATTATCAACAGCGATAGGGAAAAGCCACTAGAGAAACCTCTTTTTGCATTTAAGCGGAATGCCAATCTCCGAAATGCGCTCGTTCATACCTATAGAGACATTGAAGAAAATATTCAAACCACGTTATTCCAGACTAAAGCAATAGGGAACAACAAATGTGGTTCTTGTGCAGTTTGTGCACAATGTAGAGTTGATAAAAAGGTCTCTTATAGGCATTTAACCTTTTCTTCCAAAGATCTTACAAACTGCAGGACCAAAAATGTAGTTTACCTTCTGGTCTGCCCATGTGGCCTAGGCTACGTGGGCGAGACTGGTCGGGAGTTGCGGTTGAGATTAATAGAACATAAATCCGCCATACGAACGCAAAAAGATAATGCACCATTGACAGCACATTTTATTCAGTACAACCACAAGTGCGAAGACTTTTGGTGGTTTGTATTAGAAAAAGTGAAATATAATAGGAGAAGGGGTAGTGTGGACAAGCTCAGAAAAATGAGAGAACAATGGTATATATGCAAATTAGATACCGTAAATAAGGGTCTTAACTCTAGAGAGGATTGGATGTCATTTATTGCCTGAAGAGAAAAAATCTTATTCGGACTTCTATTCTGCTTTTATGAGTTGTCCCTGAGAGCTAGCACCTATAGGGAGTGGGCTTAATATAGTGCCGATATAGGACGCTTGGGATACACCTTTATGGTATTCAACGGGATGATTTATTATTGAGATGGTGTAGTTAGTATATAAAAAAATTCTTTATTGGGTTTTTAGCTCATGTGTTAGGACACGTATGAGACTTGATTGGTACCAAGAAGACAGGATCTGTTGAAAACTAATAATAGATTTTGAAATGGATTTTAGAGTGTGAAACACTATGAGTGGTTTACCTTTGCATGTAGGAAAGAGAGTTTCATATTAGTAAAACAAAAATTTCTTTTGATTGTTCTATTCTTATTTTTATGGGTTCGGATCCTAGATAAGAATGATACTTATAAAGCACTTGTGGATTAGACATATGCGAATATCATTGCCTTTTATTTTCACTTATATGGCAATATCCGTGTAGCCTTTAATTATTCCAATATGGCGCCGGCGTTCCCATACCATTTCGCTCAGATGCGTACCTTCCGATAGAACCGGAAGTTATAGAGGGGTCAGTTCGTGCATGGCCAAGAATGGAGAGGGTGATTCCAGTGATTGGAGTCAGGTGAAGATTAACACAGGCGCGGCCCCGGGTATAAAAGCATACCACCGAGCGGTTAGTATTGGCCAACTAACCGCTGAAGGACTAGGACCGCATGTGATGACAACCGCGCTAACTGTAAGTAATATGGTACACTGCTTATGGCCTTACTTACGTCTGGCAGTACAGAGTAGATAGCTGTTGGCATACTCGGGGGTTACGGAGGGCCTTTGTTATTAAATCAGTGCATATAGTTATTGAAGTCGCTAGAAATGACAAAAAGCTACGAAGGGATAGTTATTCTGGGCATGTTTAAATGTGCTCAGTATAAGAGCTGAAAGAGCGGGCCCACTATTTTGAGGTATATGCTGTTTAGCTCTTCCGGATAATTGTTAGTCTTGGGTGATATGGAGAGTATTCCTATGAGAATTATCTCCCTTGAAGTCTTTTACACACTCTGGAGTAACGGTGGGTTCTGCTCTTAAATTAGCGCAAAACAGTCCCTCTGTTAAACTTTGAAGTGCTAATTGATAGTGGGAAGGGGGGACATATATATTTTTACACATTTGTGTGCCATATATGAAAGAGACTACGAGAGTAGAAAGAGTGGACTTATTATGTTTTAATTTAGGTTGTATGGCATTTTGCGACAATTACGAGTAGAGTGGATTTATATACTTGGCAATAATCAATGCACACAATTTATATTTTTTACAGACCCTAATGTTAAAGAGGGAGTTATAGAGGACGATAAATTGAAACAATTCGCCCTTTGACAGCAGTAATTCTGCTTCCATTTTTAAGGAGCCTGCTTGAGAACCATCGATATATCAATATATTTCCTGTGGTGGAGGTCTTAAAAACGGTAAAAATAAGTATAGAAGATCCCTAAGTTTAGAATGTAACTAGGTGAAGTTCTTTATATAAATTTATTGAAACATGGAATTATTCCGGTTCTTTTTTAGGTGTGCTATAGACCTGTTTGGAAGACTACAAAACCATTTTTAGCTTCAAATTTTGGCACCAATTTATGATGTTGGGAAATTAGTTTTTATTCAGGTGAGTTTTTATGTTCAGTAAGTGCGATTCTCTCATCTATTTAATCAAACACACCACAGGTGGAGACTAATACCAGTATACTACTGTATTTTTACAGATTTATTTTCACTAATTGAGAACGGAATAGTGAAGACAAGTAAATACAGTATATCACATTTTATCTGTTGAGTACTTTCTTGATACGACTAGTACCACCTATGGGAGGTGAGATAATTGTTTTATTTCCCACTTTTTTACCTTGTGAGGTTTTGGTTAAAAGAAGAATATGTGGAGCCATAGGCATGGGAAATATCTGTGTAGTTAGTGTTTTTATTTCAATAAGAACACATTATTTGGAGTGTGAGTGCGGTGAGAAAGAGAGGGTCGCCATGCAAATTCCAATTGAGTGTTTGTTTCTTTCCATGTTTCAACATTGATCCATGTTTTATAATTGACCCATGATATGGTTTAGGGATGTATGTGGGATATCCATTGAACATTGTAGATAATATTGTAGAGATGTAAATATGAAAATAGATATGACAAGCTGATAATAAATATGTGTGGAGGTCTAATTTTAATATGATAATGATGCTTTGTTTATTTGTAATTTATTTTATAATATGTCTATGTTGATGTAGTGGCAGTTTCCCTCTGGGATCAAATGATTGACATCTGTTTTTTTATCACACAGGTGGTGAAACTGATATTGTTTATTTGAGAAAAATTTGTTTTATTTAAGGAGAGTCAAATTGGTTTGGTCTTGAAAAAGATGGTTTAAAAATTTTTTATCCATCGAAACGCGTCGACGCTCATCTTAATACACAATCTGTTAGAAAGGCGGAGGTCTATGAGTAATACATACCAGGATCGTTGCCTTAAATATTGGTGTAAAACAGATGTGTAAAAACTAATGATAAATTGAACCTGTCTGTGCTATGTACTCTCTTTAATTTGTTTTATCTTTGGTTTCTTTTAATGGATTGTATTTTAACATGTGATTATTTGCTTTGAAACATTTGTGATTTCTGTCTATTTACCATGCTATGTATTGTGCTCATATAGTATAGGGTTTTATTGCCCTTGAGTTTCTTAAACGTTTTTTAAATACACTGGTTTTTACAATAAATCGATTTATATCTTTGTATATCTTTGTATATTTTATGGTTCATGACTCTATGTGGTAGTTATATGGCAATATTCCTCAAGTGTGTATGTGAGATAAGAGTGAAGAAGTATTGGCTTGAATGGAATATATTGACTGGTCGAATATTATATGTGTGATATCGGGTCCAAAGGATACTGTTGCTTTATTCACCATGAGAATGGAAAAGCCAGAGAGCTGCCGTGCCCAATCCTCATCACCATGGAGGACATTGACAAGATTAATCACGTTTGCACGTACAAAACTCAGCAACAACATCATTAGCTATGTTAACAACATCACTTGTATGAAATGAGACGTGAACGAGGAACCCAGACAACAACACAGATACTCCCAAGAGATCCCAGGCATACCGGACTGTGACCATGTTGTCCAGACACACCAATGTGACGCACAAAGACTGGAAAAAAAGGCAACCACACATGGCCCAATCTTGAAAGATATCCTAAGTGGAATTGCACGTATGTCCCTGTTAAAGGACAAATGTGGACAAGGATGACACACCTGTGTCAGGCACGTGATGGCTCTTGAGTAGCAATGGCCATGTACAGCCAATCAATACATGAGCTGGTCATGCACACACCTCAACATTCACATTGAAATGCTTCAGGTTGGCAGGACAATGTGCTACACCAATATCAACCTCTGACTGTGACAACTTAGGACAATGCAATGCACAGGCCCACATCCAGAGGTACAGTCACAACTGTCAGGTGTTTGAACCATTGATGCCTGTAGAAACATAACATACATTGTGTGTCTCTTCCAAACACAGGTGATGATGGGGACACAGCAGCAGATGATGAGGAGTCCCTGTCCCAGGCTCCGGTGGCCCCTGAGCTCTCTGGTGTGGAACAGCCTCTGCCCTCCTCGGATGGCGAAGACCTACCTGGCACCTCCGGTGTGAGTCATCATGCAGCACCAGCAGGACCACCATCTGCACCCCCTGCACCCACTCCTCCAACATCTGCCAACACACAGACCACCCCTGCCGACACGGACAGACCAAGGACACTGAATGACAACAGCACAGGGACCCCGGCCCACCGTGAAGCAACGGACAACAACCCCAGTACCAACACCCAAGGGGGCCTAGGCTCACCTGTGCGTGCCACCGCAGGTCCCGCACGTGTGGCCAGGGGTGGTGGGAGGGGTGGTAGGCAGAGGTCGCTGTTTGCAGAGGGGTCTGGACTGCATGATGACCCACAACTGGTACGCATTGCTGATGCGTACCAGAATAGCACCGGAGAGGTCAGCCAGGTAGTGGGGATCCTCAAGGACATTCAACAGCAGCAGGCTGCCCATCATGCCCGCTTGGACTCCCACATGTCCCGTGTGGAGACACACATGTCTGGCATGGAGTCCAAGTGGGACACATTGGAAGAACTGACAGCGGTGCAGAGGGACATATTGACATGCCTCCGCCAGATTAGCACCAACATGTCCACACCTCCCTGTGTGCCCACAACATCTGGTGCCGCAACAACTGCAACTGCCACAGGGAGGGAGGATGATTCTGGTGGAGAGTCCTCTGCACCACAGCGGCCTGCACGTGAGGGTCCCCCCAGAAAGAAGAGGGGTTGTCCGAGGAAGGACAACTGAGAGGCAGATGGCCATTTACATCCCCCAGGAACCCAACACCTGTTCTGGAAATTCTCCTTTGTGTGCAAACTGTTCACCCTGTCGAATGCAACCCAACTCTCCCACATGACATGGGGAGTTTAAGTTGGACTAATGTATCAGATGACTGTGGACTTTACTCAGGACATTTCTGCTACCAACACTTCCAACTCATCTGTGAACTTTGGATTCCAATCCCAATGTACAGCACCCACCATCCTTTGCACTATCCTCACACATGTATGTAAATAACCTCACTAATACACCATACTTGCCTCTGTTGTGATTCCAACGTTGTTTTTGTCATGGAGATGATGATCTGCTAAATGACACTGTGCATGCTAACTGCTACAGCAAGTTCAACACCGTCATGTGAGTCATGGCGACGTGACACATATGAGGGAGACACACCACTAGGGCAACACAACACATACACACCAGGACCATCTGACTCATCGCCTACACTGATGTTGCCAGGAAATACAGTGGAATGCACAGACACCACACCTATTCAGAGTCTGTGTTAACTAGCCCACAGGTGCAGTAAGCAAATGTCAGTCAGATGTGTGACCACAGACAACGCACATCCCAAAGTGAAGCACAGGTTTATTACACATTTGCAACATGTTGTTTCCACTACAGATGCAAGGTAATCCCACGTGGCAGTGGCCACACAGTCACCAAGTGTTGAAGAAATAAAGTCCAGGGGTGTGTGGCACATCACCTGTAGGGAAACGACTGCTTCCACCCTGGAAGTTGAATCATGGTGTCGGGGATCACAGTTGACCAAACAACTCTGAAAGTACCCTGTGAAGGACAGACATGACACACAGTCAAAAGCACTGAAGAATAGGACAGAACTGCAATACTCATGCCCAATACATGTCACAAGATACCTACACAAAACCAAGTTAGCATGTCAACACTGTTGGGGAGTACAGACTACCTGTAAGGACACATCGCTGCACACATCCAGTCAAGTAGCACATGGCCACACTCAAACAGCAACAGAGCACCACCAACACATATCATGCAAACTCAAATCATTGACATAACATCTCTGTATACTCACATTCAGCTGAAGAAGTTGGTGATGATCTGTGTGCGGACATCACCCTCATCATCATCATCATCACTGGCATCGTGGCCCAGGCCAGGATCCTCCACAGGTGGCGGATGTTGGTCATCGTCATCCAGGATGAGAGGCAACTCCTTCCGCACTGCCAGGTTGTGTAGCATGCAGCAGACGATGACAATCTTGCACACCTTTGCAGGGGCATATGGGAGGGCCCCTCCTGTCTTGTCCAGGCAGCGAAAGCGGCTCTTCAGGAGACCAAATGTCCGCTCGATCACTCTCCTGGTCCGACCATGTGCCTCATTGTAGCGCATCTGGGCTGGTGTCACAGGGTTCCTGAGGGGTGTCAGCAACCACGGCATGTTGGGGTATCCGGAGTCACCTACATACAGACAATTGCACATTAGCTGAGTTGGAAAAGAGGGTGGAATACAACATTGCAGAACACACACAATGGTACAAAGTCAGTACACACCGACAAGCCAGGCAGGCTGGTTCTGCATCTGTGACATCATCCTCGGGATGCGACTACTCCTCATTACGTAGGCATCGTGTGCAGAACCGGGGAAACGTGCACACACATGTGAGATGCTCATATCTGCAAGACATACCACCAGGGCATTGATAGAATGGTAATGTTTCCTGTTCCTGTATGCCTGCTCATATGCCTGTGGTGGTACCAAAGCCACATGTGTCCCATCAATGGAGCCGATGACATGTGGCATCCTCCCCAGGGCATAGAAGTCACTCTTGATGTCAGTGAGTTGTTGACGTTTAGGGAAATAGATGTACTGGTTCAAGTATCTCAACATCGCCTCCAAAACATCGCGTAGCACACGGCTGAACATGGTCTGTGACATCCCACCAGCAGACGCCACAGTGTGTTGAAAGGTACCAGTGGCAAAGAAGTGTAGGGCTGCCATCACCTTCACCTTGGGGGTCAGCGCTGTAGGGTATGGCCGGCCAGGTTGCAAATGTGGTGCCAACCGCCCCGCCAATTCCTCAATCAGCGGCCTGTTGAAGCGGTACCGTCGGATGCAGTCAAGTTCAACCATGGTTGCAAGGTCAGGGAATGGTCTATGGACAGCTGGTGCCCTGCAGTGCATAGGTGAACAAAGAAAGATTGTCAGTCACCCCACATATGTGGCATTGACCATACTCAATATCACATGATACATCATTACGAGACACAAGTACTTGATGTGTGTGCCGTTCTGTATGGACATATATGGCACCTACATGGCCATCATCTAACATCTCAGTTCAACATGTGTTGACAACAAGTTCCAGGTTGTGCTATGGGAAATCATTAGGCTGTGTCACAGTACCCATGTACTGCTGTCACGTTCCAAACACACACCACAGTGACAAGTGAGGACAGATGTGCCCCAGGCATCACAGCTCTTTGACAGGTAGATTCCCAGGGACCCTGTATTGCCACATGGACACTGGCATGACATGGCGTATCATGTACACGTCAGCAAAACAACCATGACTCCCACAGGTAGTGGCCCCTGTTGCCTCTGCAGGACAGACATGGACGTCTGTGACACACACACGCACAACATCAAAGTCGATGCACAAACAACGTGGATGTGGAGACTGTCTCCCATTGTGCACATGGAATCAGAGACATCTGAAACACAACATGCACACAGACTGTGGAGGGCCATCACAATTGTGGCAATGGGTCACCCTGTGACGTACATACCATCCCACATGGGACTCAGGGTGTATGTGACATAACATACACATACACAACCTGGAAATGTGACCATGCCACATGCTCTAAACTGAACAGTTGCACATCACAGTGGTCATGTGCACAACACACAAAGGATTATGTCCCCATGAACACGTGCACAGCCTGGGAGTGGCTGCCCCCAAGTGCCACCCAACAAACCACATGTTGACCCCCATACACACACAGGTAATGCAGCCTTACTTGCCTTAGGATACAGTGTGGACAGGCTGTGGTGTTGTAGGTGTGCCCCTGAGTCCCTGGCAAGTAATTGTGGCTGGCATACGTTCACCAGTGACAACCATGGTGACATATGCGAGTGACTTGTACAGGGACGCGTCGTACAGCAATGGACCGATCCGTGCGCACGCATTGGCCATTGCATATGATGTGGACGGATGCGTGTTGTGTTTCGAAATACGCGTCGTACAGCAATGGACCGATCCGTGCGCACACATTGGCCATTGCATATGATGTGGACAGATGCGTGTTGTGTTTCGAAATACGCGTCGTACAGCAATGGACCGATCCGTGCGCACGCATTGGCCATTGCATATGATGTGGACGGATGCGTGTTGTGTTTCGAAATACGCTTCGTACAGCAATGGACCGATCCGTGCACACGCATTGGCCATTGCATATGATGTGGACGGATGCGTGTTGTGTTTCGAAATACGCGTCGTACAGCAATGGACCGATCCGTGCGCACGCATTGGCCATTGCATATGATGTGGACGGATGCGTGTTGTGTTTCGAAATACGCGTCAAACAGCAATGGACCGATCCGTGCGCACGCATTGGCCATTGCATCTGACGTTGACGGATGCGTGTTGTGTTACGAAATACGCATCGTACAGCAAAGGACCGATCCGTGTGCACGCATTGGCTATGGACTGACATGTTAACGGACGCGTATTCGAAGCTTGTACGAGTTGGATGCAGTGAATTCAGTTGGCCACCCACAACAATGTTGCAAATTCATGGGTGTCATCAAGTTGAAATTTTGAAGGATGCTGTAGGCGTGTATAAGTGGTGCAATTCCATGGATTGGCCAGATTCAGAAGATGCAAACGACTTGGACCTATCACTTTGGACACATGGGACAGTATCTGCCTCTGCAGCACACATATAATGCTGGCTGTTCCCCTGAGAGCTCACTTGCCTGCACTACATGCTCCAGGACGACATCTGCCACTACCACTGCTGCTGTCTCTGCATCCTCTGGCTACTGCAATGGCATGTACTGTGGAGAGAGCCCCAGCCTTCAGCACTGAGGAGAACCAGGCCCTGCTGGACAGCCTCCTTCCACAGTACAGCAAGCTGTATGGGAAACCAGGGGAGCAGGTGAGTGTGCTGTCCACTGCCTTACTAATTGTGCATGTTGTCTGACTAGCAAGACTTACAGTGTGTACACCAGTGGCTAGCATGCTCACTGAGTAGTTGTCAGCCCCCAAAGTGTGTAGTTACATGCACTGAACAGGTATAGTGCAGTAACAGTGCATTCCAACAAGGTTTGACTTCCCAGGCAATGATACCATTTAGTAACTGCTGGACAACTGTTCATAGCCATAGTTGCACTACCTGTGTACATCATATGCCCCTGTGATTGAGACATGTATATCCAACTGTGTGATGCACGGATATGTTGCATGTGTAGTAATGGCCTTTTCACTTTGTCATCCTCACAGGTTGATGCCCACCAGAAGCAGGAGATCTGGCTGACCATCGCCTGGGCAGTACGATCTGTGGGGGTCTACAGGCACAGGATCCACAACTGCCAGAAGAGGTGGCAGGACCTTCATGGCTGGACCCGGAGGATCGCAAGGGTCCAGCTGAAGCTGTCGCCTCCTCGCAGGAGGGGCGGATACCGGACCCTGACCCCCCACATGCTCCAGATTCTGGCGGTGGTCTTCCCTGACCTGGATGGGCAGCTGAAGGCCAGACAGCAGCAAGGAGGGGGTAAGTACTAGCCTTTTCTGGGTACTATGACTAACATGCTCTATGCACTCCTTTAGCCTGGTTCCACCTCCACAGTACGACTGTCTTGTCATCCTGGACTCATGTCCCTCACTTGTGTCATGCCCCCTCCTCATCTGATACACAGGTGTGGCCCTTACAGTCTGTGACTTAGGTCACTTGGGTACTGTGTACTTGCAGTTACCTGTGGTTCAAGTTGGGGACAGCATCAGTTACAGGAACTTTGTTGAGGGCTGCATGGGTGGTACAATTGCTCACACAATGCCTGTGATCTGACATGTACTCTGGGTATGGCTTTAATATGTGTTCCAATTGCTGCTCTGACTCACCACATGTCTGGGGTATGTGCCACACACCCATGCTGCAGCAGAGACCAAGGTAGGAGCATCAGGAGTATGTACATCATGTGTGTGACACATGCATAGCCACCTGCCTAGTGTTCAGGGTAATACCATGTTGCACATGGACCAGGACTGTAATGCCTACTCTGGACATCGAAGGCACTCTGTTCTCCCACTCCCGTGTGTCAGCATACATATTGGGCATTGTGAAGAGTGCACTCAGGTGGTTGCCTCTGTGTCACCGTGGTGTGGCCTTGCTTTTTGGACTCCTGGAGTGTTTAACAATTTGGGGTGGCCAGCCATCTGAGTTGTGACTATAGGATCTGCACATTGGTTAATGCATAGGTCTCTGATCCCTTGACTGTGCACAATGGTGTATGAAACATTGAGGTGCAGGCAGCTTTGGTTCATTCTCATCAGACGGTGAAGTGCTCATGTGTATGGATTTGTGTTTGCAGTCACTCAGATGTCTCATTTGAATGACGTGGGATCATCTTAGTCCTCATGATGTGGGTGGCCAGGGGTGCACATGTGCACCTGTCAGCTACAGGGCTTGCATTCCCAAAACTTCCATGATTGTGACACAGTGCAGACTGGTGTTGTGTGTATGCACTGCCCCTGTGACAGGAGACAGTTATGACTGACTTGCCGGACAGGCCTGTGCCATGACCTTCAACTTGCAAAGGGTGATCCAGCAGTAGTGTGATATGTCCTGCAGGCACACCATTGTTGCATTGTCTATCAGGACATGAGGACATCATTGTGTCTGGTGATGGAACCAAAACCCGCATAGCGACAGAGACTCTGCCCATCACTTTTCCTGACACATGTACTGAGTCAGTGGCAGGAGATGGCATGTGTTTGGAGTGACACATTTCCATATGTTCTCTTGGATGTCCAACAACTGTGTATGTGGTGCATGTGTGCACATATGATTAGTCGCATACAACAGGCACCAGACAGATGGGTGCATGGACAGGTAGGATATGAGTGGCATGAATGACTGTCAGGCAGACAATGGGCTTCTTCAAATAAGTGTCAGCACTTATTGCAATGTCTAGCAAATGATGGAAGGGCTTGCTCTGTGATGTGCTGTACTTACTGTGGTGTGTGTGGTAAGTACAGGTGACTAATGTTGCTCTGTTTATCCTGATTGTTTGCAGATACATCCACGGCCACAGGACGAGACAGCTCCACGGACCAAGAGGAGTGGCAGAGCCAGACTGGGTCCACTGCAGAGGAGACCGAGGGACCCAGTGGCACGGAGGGTGAGGGGAGCCACACTGAGGAGACCTCAGCTATGACCACCTCGGCTGAGGAACACAGCACTTCCAGTGAGGACTCCCTTGTGGAGGCGGGTGTCAGCAGACCACGGACAAAATCGAGCAAGTCTGTCCCCGCCACCACCACCATCTCCACCCTCCCATCTGCTCCCATCCCACATGTCCGTGGAGGCTCCCGTGTAGGGGAGCGTGTCTCCTTCATGCCAGGCACCGCACCCCTGCCTCTGTCTCCCCTGCTGCCCTGAGTGTGGAGTCTGTGGACTTGCTGAAACAGATCCATGTAGGGCAGACATCAATGCTGAGTGTCCTCCATGCACACACAGGTCTGTTGACACAACTGATGTCATTCATGGAGGGCATGTCATCTGGCATGTCTGCCCTACATCGGACCAATCAGTCCATGGCCTCCTCACTGACGGCAGCAGTGTCCCTCCTGCAACAGTCCCTCACCCCTCCTACCTCTGCCCCATCCACAATCCCCAGCACCCTACCTGTCCCAAGCACACACACACCGGCACAGGCACGCACCAGCACAGACACAAGCAGCACACAGACACACATGCCAAAATCCAGATGCACACGCAAGCACAGTCAGGGGACTGATACATCACTCACAGGGGATGGGGCCCAGACACACATACACGCATCCACGAGCACTGCGCAGTCCTCAGATACCTCTCCTCCAAAACCCCTTCCCTTGCCTCACCTGCAACCCCCCTCCCAGAAGCTCTTCCTCTGTGAGCTTGGCCTCTTCCCCACAGATCCATCTGAGCCAACGTACAGGCGGAAGAGGCGACCACCACACACAGAGGGAGTGCCCCTCACACCCGGACACCCTCCCCCAGGCACAGGCAGACTGAGGACCCCATTAGGAAGTCCCCCGGACCAGGAAGGGCAAGACCCCACCACCACGCAGCTCCACCACACAGTCTCTCTCCTCCATCCCCCAGGCCACCACTCCACAGGTTCCCCCGCCACACCCTGCCCCAGGTTCCCCCAAACACCGATACCGCATCCCCAAACTGCTTAGGCCCTTCCCCCCTACCACTTGCTCTTCCACCCCCAACCCAGACGCTCGGCCTGTTTGTGCCACTGGTGTGGAGACCGGGTCCCCCCCTCTGTCCTGCCCACCTCATCTGCCCCCCCTTCCACTCCCTTGGAGTTATGCACTGCAGTGGAGTCCACAACCACCCCGTATGACTTGGGCACTGCAGTGGGGACCCAGCCCACTCCATCTGACCGGCCCACTGCAGTGGTGCCATCACCCACACCATCTGACTTGTGCCCTACAGTGGTGCCGGCCCCCACTGAGTGAGACACCTCCACTGCAGTTGCCGGTGACACTCCTGCACCCACCACCCCTTCACTGCCTCCTTTTGGCATCCCCTGATCCTGTCCCTGCGGTGCCTGGCCTGCCCCTTGTATGCCCCTCCGAGGGGATGTCCCCTGTCCGTACCAGTGCAGGCAAGCAATGGGTGACAAGTTGTCACATATCACCCTGTTCGGACTGTGTATGTGGACTGGCCATTGGCCTTAGTTTCTTTTGGACTTCAAATTTTTCTTTCACATTTGCTGAATAAAGCCTCTTTTTGTTTACTAGTGGTTTTTCTTTTGATGTACATGATGTAGATGAGTATCATCATGCATTTGCTGTTGTAATAGTGTTCAGATCAGGAAAATGAAGTGTTGTTGTGATGGACTCCATGTGGTCCATGGGATATGTGTCCTAATCTAGTCTGGATCCATAGCATCCTTTGCTGCAGTCTGAGGGTGTAATGTTCAGCGTTTGACACAGGGATGTACGTTTTGCATTTGTAAATTAACATCTGTGGCTTACACTGATGCACATCTTGTGGGCTTACCACTGTTCAATGTTTCTATTTCCCTGACTTTGTGCCCATCTCCACTGGACATGCAGTTTAGCACATCAATGTTGAAGGACTCATCTGTGTATACAGTGGAACTTGCTTGACACGTGTTTTGGGTATATGCAGATGACTGAAGTGACACTCCCGTACCCAGGCTGATGTGAGCAGAGCCTTCAGTGTGTTGTAATTGTTGACTCACTGACCGAGTGTTCTGCTGACATGTTTGAGTCGTGCACAGACAAGGTTTGGCACAGCGGACCTTCCACAGGAGTGGAGTGCCCTCATGGCAGTGTGTAATCCCGTGACATTGCCTGGGCCCGTGTTGTGTGTTGTGTAAGCATGTCTGTGTGTGTTCCCTTCCCTTTTCCTACACAGGCTGTGTCCCTACGGATGTTCCTGTTTGTGATGCTTGCTGAGTTGTCCTGTGTTCACCCAGCATCTTGGACCTTGTTTCTCCGGGATGTGAGTGCATGGCAAACTAATGTTCATCAGGTTGTCATCCCTAGTTTTCTTTGTTGTCAAGGCTGGGGATGTGGGCAAACGCAGATGGGGCACAGTCAGGATTCCCCTTGGCACTTGTTGGTTACACAAGTCATGTAGATAGATAGATAATGATCTTTATTCGGCATAAAAAAAATATGACCATAAAAGATACACACTCAACCATACAACGTTACAGTACTTTGATCATCATATATATTACAGGCCAGTCGGGACACCGCAAAATTATAAAACACTACTATAAACATATTAAGATATTTATAAGAACAATAAAAACACTAAAAAAGACGAGCACCAACTGGTGACCCCATTTATCGGCTAAATAATCAAGAGTCTCCTCCTTTTATAAGCCCCTCGTATTTCTTAGCTTTAGGACAGATCTTAAAAAATTCGTAACACATGATAATGTAAAAACATCAGAGCACAATTTTAAGAACGATAAGGCCACCCGGGCCTGCTTGAACTTGTGTTTCCTTAAAAGCCCCTTGAGATACACTCTTCTCGGAAATGAATAATACGGGCACAATAGAACAAAGTGGAGGGTGTCCTGTGGAGACTTGCTGTCGCAGCCACAGGGCCCCTTTTGATCTAAAGATGCTGTGTACCCTGCCGGGACAGCCAGTAAGTGATGTAACAAGTCCAATCTGAACCGTGTGATTAAGAATCTATCGTGAGCACTGGCTATAATAGCTAGGTATGGTTCTATGCTTTGTGTTGACGTAACCAAAATATATTTCCTGACCGAGGGCTTTTTAATTCAGTTTCCTCCTTTGAGCCCCAATTAGTTTAAGAAACTGATCTTTAATAAGAGCTTTGTCCAGTGGGCTCACCTTGGTCGGGCACGAAAATAAGTCTGCCCTGCCCAGCATGGTCAGGGAGTCTTTTATGTATTTTAGCCACGGGATTTTTAACACGTGATCCAGGGACAGGCAGTCTTGAGTTACTTGTCTGCTAAAGCCTGTCTCCTCATTGGTCCACGTATTCACCCAGCACAAAAGGGGTTTCACCTTCACCAGGTCCGAAATGTACTTAATTCCCAACTCCTCATGTGCAATAAAAGAGGGGGTGCTTTGGGAGTCTCTCAACAAACGCCTAAAGTACCTATTTTCCTCACTTTGTAGTTAACTTATCCCAGTGAAACCCCACACTTCACTTCCGTATAGCGTTTTTGAGCTACAGAATGAATTATACAGTTTTAAGATTGTCGCCGGTGACCACTTGCCTAGCCTATGGGCAAAAGATGTAATTGCTCCCGTGGATTTTACTAGGCCTAAACGCTTACTCTCTACTAACTGTTTAAAGTTCAGTTTTTCATCGAACAAGATACCAAGGTATGAAAAGGCTGGTACTTTCCCCAATGTGTGTGCACCGGCTACATAATGGTTCACCTTCCTGCTCCTTTTCCCTAGTTCCATTATGTAGGATTTTGAGAAGTTGGGTGTCAAATCCAAGTCCTTCATAAATACCACAAACCCTTCTAATAGGATCTGCAAGGCCTTGGGCGTGCGAGCAAGGAGAACCGCATCGTCCACGTAAAGTAGGAGAGGGACTGATCTTAAACCTACTTTAGGGGAGTCAGCTTGTAATGCAGTTAATGCCGCTTCAAGACCGTTAATATAAAGTGTGAATAAAAAAGGAGCTAAAATGCATCCCTGCCTAACCCCACTTGAGCATCTAAAGTAATCTGTGGTCTTCCCCTCTTGCGTGTATCTTACTGTGGCAGAAGTGTTGGAGTGTAAAACCATAAGTATGTTGATTAGTGCCTGATCCGCCCCCAATGTTCCCATGAGCTTCCATAATTTAGTTCGATTCACACAGTCAAATGCTGCACTGAGGTACATAAAGGCGAGGTAATTTACAGTTTGTGGCAGCTTTCAGTGATTGTGACACGTTGTGTGTGTGACTGCTGCCACTCCTCAGGGTCAGAGCTGCAATGTTGGAAGTTGTCTACGTGTGTTCTTTGTGGGTCACCTTGGCTTCTTCATTGGTGTGTGACTGTGGCCGGGATCCCATTGATTGGGGTGAATTTCATGTCATGCCCATGTACCGCGTACTGTGCAGTGTATCAGACATTCACGAGTCTTGTTGACTGGCCATGTGTGATGGGTTTCTGCACCTTAGTTCCCACCACCACCCCTGGGATTGTCATGGGTGCATGTGCAATGTCACCAGTCCATGTGAGCTTCACTGCTGCACATTGGTGGAGATCAAGGTGTGTGGTGTTAAGTGTGTGCAAATGTGAGTTGTTGCACGGCTAGACCCCTACCTCCATATTGGCCTTGGCTGACAGGCCGTGCTGATTGATTTGTGCTTGTGTAGGTGTGATGGAAGTTTGTTGCTCAGGACACATGGCTGTGGTTCACATTGTGAACGACATCTACCTTATCCATCACAGTGGGATTGTCATTCAGGCTAATGTCACCACAATGTGGGGTCCCTGGGGTAGTGCTGTGGTGGGTAGGTCTCTTGCTGTGTTAGTTGCTGTTCCTACAAGCTTGTGTGACATGTGTAATTTGGGCTCCCTCTCATCTAACGATGCCTGATTGCCCACATAGGGGAATCCGGTCCATGAGTTACTTTTGTAGGGCACTGTATACACATCTGTGTAATTGGAATTCAGGCCTCCTCATGTGTTGTGTGGTTGCCTGGGGACACTGGCACACCCCCCCATCACCTGTTGTGTTTGATATGCAGTGTGAGGCTGCCTGTTTGTGTTTGTGCATCTGCACCACTGCATTGGCATATCTTTAGTGTGCCATTGCCTGTATGTTGTTTGGAGGATTTCCCCTGCTGTCCCTGGGACTCCTAGGTCATCAGTCAGCACAATAATCATGGTTTGTATGTCCCATTGCTACCATGGTATGGTATTTGTTCACCTCACATCTACAGTCTCCACAGGATATCTACATTTGTGTGTCCATTAGTGCAGATATGTGGGTCTGCATTATGATGGTCACTTCTGGCATTGTGTAATTGATAAATGGAGTTAATGTCAGCCCCCATGGGTGATGTTTGTCTGCACATGGCCAAAGCTATGTTTTATTTGCACTGCACTGTTTGCCTCACCCAATCTATGTTGCTATGGGACACAACCACTACTTTGCCACTGATGTGTTTGTTGATCTGTGACCAGGAATCATCCATGCTGTTTGGCAGTTGCAGCTTTTTCCATGACAACACTTGCCTTTTGGTCACTGTGATGATGGGGGTTTAGACCCCATTGCCACAATGTTCAAAATGTGCTTCAGCTATGGACCCCACACTTACCTTTTGGTCACTGTGATGATGGGGGTTTAGACCCCATTGCCACAATGTTCAAAACTGTGCTTCAGCTATGGACCCCACACTTACCTTTTGGGTCACTGTGATGATGGGGGTTTAGACCCCATTCCCACAGTGGTCATGGTCTGCTTGCATTGTGAAGGCCACACACATTTTTGTGTGACACATGTGATAGGGGGTCACATTGTATGTTCAATGTCATGTTCAGTGTTGTAGGCATTTGACACAGAATACACACTCTTGTCATGATGTTGGGGGGATGTCTGTTGCTGACATTCCTTATGTTGGAGTATGCTGGTTGTGTCATGCATTACCCGTCCTATGAGTGGGGATGGTGGTAGTGGTAGGCATCCAGCCCCCCATGAGTAGGGGTGGTGGTGGTGGTAGTGGTAGGCATCCATCCCCCTATGAGTGGGGATGGTAGTAGTGACAGGCATCCAGGCCCCCATGAGTAGGGGTGGTGGTAGTGGTAGGCATCCAGCCCCCCATGAATAGGGGTGGTGGTAGTGCTAGGCATCCAGGCCCCCCGTGAGTATGGGTGGTGGTGGTGGTAGGCATCCATCCCCCTAGGAGTGGGGATGGTAGTAGTGACAGGCATCCAGCCCCCCATGAGTAGGGGTGGTGGTAGTGCTAGGCATCCAGGCCCCCATGAGTAGGGGTGGTGGTAGTGGTAGGCATCCATCCCCCTATGAGTGGGGATGGTAGTAGTGACAGGCATCCAGGCCCCCATGAGTAGGGGTGGTGGTAGTGGTAGGCATCCAGCTCCCCATGAGTAGGGGTGGTGGTAGTGCTAGGCATCCATCCCCCTATGAGTGGGGATGGTAGTAGTGACAGGCATCCAGGCCCCCATGAGTAGGGGTAGTGGTAGGCATCCATCCCCCTATGAGTGGGGATGGTAGTAGTGACAAGGATCCAGCCCCCCATGAGTAGGGGTGGTGGTAGTGGTAGGCATCCATCCCCCTATGAGTTGGGATGGTAGTAGTGACAGGCATCCAGCCCCCCATGAGTAGGGGTGGTGGTAGTGGTAGGCATCCATCCCCCTATGAGTGGGGATGGTAGTAGTGACAGACATCCAGCCCCCCATGAGTAGGGGTGGTGGTAGTGGTAGGCATCCATCCCCCTATGAGTGGGGATGGTAGTAGTGACAGGCATCCAGGCCCCCATGAGTAGGGGTAGTGGTAGGCATCCATCCCCCTATGAGTGGGGATGGTAGTAGTGACAGGCATCCAGCCCCCCATGAGTAGCGGTGGTGGTAGTGCTAGGCATCCAGGCCCCATGAGTAGGGGTGGTGGTAGTGCTTGGCATCCATCCCCCTATTAGTGGGGATAGTAGTAGTGACAGGCATCCAGGCCCCCATGAGTAGGGGTAGTGGTAGTGGTAGGCATCCATCCCCCTATGAGTGGGGATGGTAGTAGTGACAGACATCCAGCCCCCCTTGAGTAGGGGTGGTGGTAGTGGTAGGCATCCATCCCCCTATGAGTGGGGATGGTAGTAGTGACAGGCATCTAGTCTCCCATGAGTAGGGGTGGTGGTAGTGGTAGCCATCAGGCCCCTATGGGTGTGTATGGCATTGGTGATAGCCATCCCGCCCCTATGGTTCGGCTGTTGCTAGTGTATGTCATTTCTGCATCCCTATGTGTGTGACATATGTCGGGTACGTGTCGTTTGTTTGTGTAGTGGGTGTCTGACTTACCGTCTGCGCCGTACGCGTCCGTACCGGTTCCGGTAATAGATGTACAGTATTGGTAGGACCTGCGTGATGGGATTCATGGTTGGGTCGTCTCGTTCGGGTTTCTCGTGGCTTCGACTCGTACTCGTAGCTGGCTTGTTCGTCTCGTAGCCGTGGATCGTCTTGTGGCGCGAATCGGAGCTTATGTGCAGCTCTCCCGGATGCTCTGACGTACCGGATGTAGCGACCAGTTCGGCGCGTACGGAGTGCGCATCGTACTAGTCCGGCCAGAAGGTGCTGTGCATTTACTTCCGTGCGACTCGAATCGGCCTTTACGGATCAGGCTCAGGGCGGGGAACTGGAGCTGGAATGGGTACGTACGGCTCGGTCGGAATCTGGGCAGTAATGCGCATCGTACTTGCTCGTTCGGACGACTGTTCGAATCGGTTGGGAAACCCGCGTTCGGCTTGTATTTTTTCCGGACGAATCGTATTCGGTGCGCTTCCGGCCGAGATCGGAATCGACCCCTATATATTTCGAGGCGTTTTCAAGTAGGCTTTTTTGCGCCGATATAATCGGTCTTCCAGGAGGCTTCAGTGCATTTTTATGGACAAAAGAAATATTTGGAACTGTCGGATTGTCCTTTCTGATGAATTGATATTCATCCATTGTTAAAAGTCCCGCACTTTTCCATGCCACTAATTTTCCATAGAAATCATTGTAAATCCCTCTTAACGCCAGTGCATTACTTATCCGATAACAAGCTCTGTCATTTAACTGCGATAATGCTTCCTCCATATATTCCTTCTTTGCCCACAAGACAACATTGCCTCCTTTGTCAGAGCTTCTAATCACAATGTTACTATCTTTCCGTAACTTTGATATCAGCTGATTATATTGCCAATTTCTATTGCTTGACTTTCTTTTGATGTTTTGTGTGTTTAAATTCAGTTTCTTTATTTCATTTATAACATTTTCATTAAAAATGTCTATTCCATCCCTTGGTGCTATAGGGGTAAACGTTGATTTTTTCTTAAAAGGGGCCTTTTTTTCTGATGGCACTTAGTGCTTGGATCTCATCTGAGTTTGAAGTCTGGGAACCCCCTTGGTCTTTTATATTGTCGGTTTCGTCCTGCAATTCTATCAGGGTTTCCAGGAGAGACAGCTCAGCCGTGGAGGCTATTTCCTGAGAGCTGTTAATCTCATTTCGGCCGTCAATTTCTGCATTAGACTTTTGTTGTTGCAAGGCGTGATATTTTTGTAATTTGAATTTACGGACAAATCTGTATACATCCATCTGAGTATTGGCGTAATTAAAATTAGACAGTAGGAAAGCCCCAATGCTAGGATTTGTTTTTCAGCTTTATTGAGGTCAATGTTCGTTAAATTGATTACTGTTTTTTCAATCTCCTCATCATCAATCATTTGCGATTCCACCACCCCCTTCCTCGTCTCTTGTTGGAGGTTGGTCTTTCTTCTGACTTTTCGCCTCTGCCGGCGCCGGTGGTTTCGCCTCTTCCTACTGTCTTCTTTTGAATCCTTGGACGGAGAGTTTGTCTCCGTTCCTCCGATAAAAAATTCAGCTCTTCTGCCGGGGATAGTTTAGGACGTGCTCCGCTTGCAATTGCTTGTGTATTTTCACTCTCCACTTCACTTTCCATTGCCGAGCTCGTGTCTGAGTTTGATGTATTGATTTGTCCTTGTTTGTTTGTCAGAGCCCCCAATTGAAGTTCACCTTTTGCTTTATTTTTAGTTGTTTTCAGTGCATCGTATTTTCTAGAAAAGGTGTAAATACGCCCTGTCTCATAATCCACCCTATCGCAGTGAAATTTAAACGCCTTACGTTCCTTAACTTTGTCTTCTTCTTTACGCAGTCTGGCCATCATTTCCTCTCTTAATTTGGTTGTTTCTTCACTTTTGCTCATTTTATCAATTTCTTCATTCAACGATTCTATTCGGACCTGTAGTGCCGCTCTGTCAATTTCTGCGTATTTTACTAAAATTTCCACTAGTCTTTTAGACGAGTCCAGGTTGCACTGTGCCCAGTCTCGCATCATGTCTGGATTAGGTTGTTCGTAGCTCGGTGCTGTGAGGATCCTCAATCCTCTGGGGATCCTCCCTACGTCCAGGTACCTTTGTAGGGACTTGTGCTCCCACCATTTCCCTTGTTCTGCACGCATCAATTTTTCTAGAGCTCTCATTTTGTCTTTGATTGTTTCATTTACAGGGTTTGAATTAATGCTCCGTTGGTTAAAGATAGCATTGCTAGATGGAATGTTGCTAAACATTTCGGAGGCTGCCGCCTCCCGGTCTCTCAGCGTGTCCGCCGACATGTTGGTCTTTATTTATTTTCAAATATCTGCGGTGTTAAGCGAGCAAAAGGAACTCCCGCAATGTGGCTTTTGTCCTGCTCACTGCCCGCACACCACTCTCCCCACAATGCCAGTTGATCCTACCTTTCTCGGTTTCACCAGCGCCTAACGGGTCCTCCGACACAGCAATCGCCGATACAGATCGGGCAGCTCAATCTACGGCCGTAGAGGGGCTGACGGTCAGGAATCCTTCCGGATTGGAATTACTTCCGGCACAAGACCGGAGGAGGTAGCTTCTGTTTGCAGTCGCCTCTTCTCAAGTGGGGGTCCGCGTTCGACTGGTAGAAGCCTCCCCAGTCTTAATATCCTCATAAACCGCTTTTCACAACCGCTTCGTTTTCATCAAAGCAGGCGCGGACCACAAAATACATGCTTCAGAATCAATTTATTTGTCAGCCATTACCCGTTTCGGTCCAGCCGGACCTTGATCACATGACAATGCTGGTACGTTTTTACAACCCTTTTAAAGTGACAAGTGCAAACTTTGGGGCCCATTACGATGGCGGGCGGAGACACGACTGTGATGCCGGCGGTGGCTATAGATGCCATTTACCGTGCACCGGCAGCGGTCCTCACGCCCGCCATATTAGCATGTCTAGACAGAGCCCATTTCCCGTCCGCTGCGGTGTGACGCCGACCGCCATCAAAGTGAGCCCGCCAGCGCGGCGGGTTGAGCCAATGAGCACTCACCGCCGTGCAGAATGACGTCCCGTCCGCCGAACAAATCACGATGCCGGAAAAAGGGCAGCACACCGCGGCGGAGACACCACAGAGGAGCAAGAAAATAGACACCCGGCCCACACCTCGATGGATCCAGCTCTACACGCCTTTCCGGTGCTGTATATGATACACCACCTGCAAGTCATTGACCGGCGCGGACGCCGCCGCAGGTACGTACACACACAACTGTGCATGCAACACAATTCACAAGTCAAGGGTTTGTAAACGGTGCATGTCCACACCAGACACCCCTGTGGGGACAGGCACACAGCCATCACTGTATCCACACATGACCCACCTGTCACAAAAACACCTTGCCACATCCTGGCTACCCATGTTCCGCGGTCATGAACAAATGTCCCGGTGTCGTCACCGCCGCGGTCAGTGTGCAGGAAAACATGCACGCAGAGGCCAGTGCCAACGCCAGCCATGGGCACTGTACAAACAACACACAACCACTACTCAAAACACAACACACTAGCCCTCTCCCTGAAGGGACATATCATGTGCCTGCCATGTGCCACTCCTGCACAACAACAACACAGGTGAATACCCACCCTGCCCCACATCCCTAACAACTGCAGAGATAGCCACAGCAGGAGTTGTTGCACAGGAACACATACCACAGAAGGCCAGGCCCCAGCCAACACACACACCACAACAACACCACACACATGCCAAGAACACTGAGCCCCAGCACAAAATGTACACACACACACATATTGATGATCAATCAATTCACTGCACACACAGCCTACCAACTTACACAGACACACCCTACCCTGCCTCACAGCCACATACACAGACCACATGCTAGCAGCAATGGAGGACAACATACATGAAAGCTAAAGTGATGTGCCCACAAAGGGAAGGACAAGGACACAACTATCAAGCATATGTACATCACATGCAAGACAACAGACATCTGAGAACACCCACAGCCCATCAAATCACACATGGCTGCCACAGTGAGTCAACCCAAAACACAAGCACCTCAATTCAACAACTCAGGGAGACAGCAAGGCCACCCATGTCAAGGCACAGGGATGAGAGGAAGGCCATGAAGTCAAATACTGAACAGACACACATAGGTATGCAATTACCTGACAAGAGCATCTCTGCACCACAACACACAGGCCCCATTCACCCTCCATGATTGAGAAGCACAAGTAGGATACGTCACACATCCCCCTCTCACATCAACAGCACACAACACTCCCATGTGCACCAAATCACAATTACAGGGCACAACAAGTACACATACACGCACACCACTCCAGGGTGACACATGGGTGTAGTTGACAATGCAGGTGCACACACATCAAGAGTCACCACAAAGTCACCCCCTTCACACCACACACTTCTCCACCACCAAAGTGTACACTTTGGAAGTAAGGCATGGGACGAGGATTACTGACCACCACAAGAGGACCGTACACATACACTGCTGGGCACACAGTAAGTAAGCTCACACAGACACCATGACCCGTGCCAGCCTGCATGAAAGCCTGTGCATAAACTCCCACCCTGTGCTGACATTGCCTCCAAACATGACATGTCTACACCATAGACAACATGGACAAAGAAGGATGATGACAACAAGAAAATTTTCAAAAACCACCTTCACTGCACCCACAAGTATAAGAGTCAGGAAGAATTGAAGTCCCTGTCACCTGTGCAAAAACATGGAAACGTGAGACAACCCATTGCCAATGTTGAAGTGCCATACTGAGCATGTGACACAGTAAACCATGCACACACAGAAACAGTTTTATTGAGAAATTACACTGACAGAACTGACAACAGGAACAACTGTCTTTATTCACACTTGTGCATAGATAGATAACAAATGTGGGCAACTGCAGGGTCAGTGGCCACTACAATGTACAGAGTAGTTACATCAGAAGCTGCACAGGCAGGGGGCAAACAGTAGTGATCAACAAGGCAAGTACAATGTGCAGAGTAGTCACATCAGAAGCTGCACAGGCAGGGGGCAAACAGTAGTGATCAACAAGGCAAGTACAATGTGCAGAGTAGTCACATCAGAAGCTGCACAGGCAGGGGGCAAACAGTAGTGATCAACAAGGCCAGTCCAATGTGCAGGTGAAGTCCATGAGAAGCTGCACAGGCAGGGGGCAAACAGCAGTGAGCAACAAGGCCAGTGGCCAGTCCAATGTGCAGGTGAAGTCCATGAGAAGCTGCACAGGCAGGGTGCAAACAGCAGTGAACAACAAGGCAAGTACAATGTGCAGAGTAGTCACATCAGAAGCTGCACAGCGAATGTGTGCAAATATACCATGCCATGCTCAGCAACAGAGTCATGGGGATAACAATGGGCATCACAGACACCGTTGTGGACAGACAGGTGTGTGAGGGTGACTACCACTCAGATGTGGCTGTCTGTCGGACGTGGAGGTGACTGTGTGTCGCGGTCAGTAGGAGGACTGCCCCGGGGAGTGTGAGGAACATCTGTGGAAGAGACATCTCTGGCTTGGGAAGCTGGAGGGCTGCTTGGACCAGGTGGGGTGGTGGCACGGGGAGGTGGACTGATGCTGTGGTGAGACACAGTGTGTGCAGGAGATTGTGGAGGGGTGCCTTTCCACTTTTGGGGATCCTGAAAGGCTTCCTGTCTGGGGACTAATGGGAACTGGTGTGGCCACAACAGGTAACCCCACCACCAAATCTACTCCTGGTGCTGACTCTGGGGCCCCCTCTGGGGACATGCTGGATCCGGCTGTGTGCTTCCCTGGGGCTTGCCTCCGCCCTTCCAAACCCTTTCTACTATGTTTAGCCCCTACAGTGCCCCCTTGTGCCTGCTTCACAGGGCTCGGGATGGGAGTGGAGGTTGTGGGTGGGTCAGCCATAGGGCCCTCATCCATTGTAAGCCTTGCAGGTAACACCTCCTCAGTGGGCAGGGAAACTGCCTTCTTTGCTTTGCGAGCGGTCCTTGGGACAGGAAAGTCCTTGGCGGGGGATGACTCTGAGGCCTGTGACCCTGAGGCCTGTTTCTTGCCCCTCTGGCCCTTGGTGTCGCCTGACGGGCTTTTATCTCTGTGCTCTGGGGTGGTCTTAGTTTTCTGTGGGGATGGTGTCTGCGGCCTGGACCGTTTGGGCTGTTGTTGCTGCTGTGTGCTGCTGTGTGCTGTATCTGGACTTTGGGGTCTGTTGAGCATTGTCACTGTCATCAGAGGTGCACAGTGACAGGGGGGTGGACAAAGGGACAGGAGCTGCTCCCTGAGAATGTGCCTGTTGCAGGGCTGCCGTAACTGTTGAGGACAATGACTGCACAGTCTGGTGTAGCCCACCCACATCCGAATGTATGCCCTCCATGAAACTATCACCTGGCCCAACTTTTTATCGTGGTCTAGGAAGGCATTGAGGAGAGCTGTCTGCCCCACACACAGCTGGCGCAATAGCTCTACTGGCTCAGCACTGAGGGCTGCAGGGCTGACATGGGCCGGGGCAGCAGTACCTGGGGTGAAGGACACTCTTCCCTTTCGACTTGTGCGAACACGGGCAGCACCAGTGGAAGTAGATGGGAGGCTGGGCACTGGACGCTGTGTGGTGGAAGTGGAGGCAGAGTCCCCGCTCCCTGTGGCCCCCAACATGGATGCTTCACCGCTGGCGTCAGATGACGTAGAGCTTTGCGTCTCGGGTTGTGATTCCTCCAGCAGACTCCTGTCCCCCTCCGCGGCGCTGGTCACATCTGTTCACTCTGCTCCGGTGCGGATGTTGCACTGGATGCCTCACCGCTGGTGTCCGTCCCCTGTCCCTCAACGCACACGGGAGATGCTACATGGGAGAGAGAGGTAGTGTTAGTGGAGTGGCACCAACTGAAGTAACATGTGCAAGTAAATAACCATTCAAGAAGATGTGTTATCCGCGTTGCACATCACCCTGACTAAATATACATTGCCACCTCAATTATCAACCCAACAGTGCATGTAAAGAACAAATCCAGCCATAAGTGATCCCGGTGACTCACACAGCACACCATACTGCCTGTGGCCCACTTCAGACACAGGCACAAAAATCTCTCTGACCACACAGGGTGCCGAGGATGGCAAGGATGAACACCACAACATGGTGTCAATTACGTACATGGATGGAGCAGTAGGGGAGCACACACACACAGACCACAACATAGTAGCCCACAATGGTCATTAGCGCATGCCAGCTACCATGTTGCTTGCACGGACACAAGTACTGTAGCACATTGTCCTCAGAAGTTGTAGCAGCTGAAATCTGCTGTCAGGCATTGCACGCATTTATTGAAACACACTCAGATTATGCACACTGCCGTCAACATCAATATGAATTCACACAGTACCCCACTGCACAAGCTACCTGAATGCCCCAACTTTGAATGCAATGGCAATGCACATTGCGCAGATCACATCAGTGAGTACAGGTGGGACAAATGCATGTCAGATGCACCCAGCACAGACGCCACTTACAATCCACTGCATCACACTACTAACGTCAGATAGCTCAGAGTTTGTCCAATCTGTGGACACATGCAGCCACTCCCTGCCAAAGCCACCCATCAACAAATACTCACCCCTAGCTTGCTGCTGATGCTCCTTCAATTGTTCATCCAACTCAGGCTGTGTAACGGCCAAGATGCGGGCCATTAGTGGGGTCATGCTGCGTCGGGACAACCTGCCGCTCCGCGGGATCAGCCCCAGCGTCATCTCGGCCACGTTCTTGCTCAGCCGGCAGATGTCGTCCCACCTTTATGACAGTGGCTGTGCCGTCGGTTTGACACACCCAGATCACGCACCTTGGAGGCAATGGCCCTCCACACGGCTTTACACTGGTGGACTTTCAGCTGCAGGCATGGGAGACAAGAGGGGTAATACATCAGTTACACAGTGTATACTACCAAAATCTATCAATACAGTGGCACGATACTCACTCATCCCAAATCAACAGATATGTGTAACAGAGCCAAGAATGCACGGCACATGGTACAACGGCATTTGAGAACCACACGTGAATCCATGAAGGTGGGAGGGTGGACACAGTACCTCTACATCCCATTCACATGCAGGATGCCAGCACATCAAGCAATGTGTAGTCTGCCCACATCTACTGCCCACTGTTAGCTAGAGCAACACATAGATCAGATAGCAACACATGGTTGTTGGTGGACTCACTGTGTCCAACACTGCGCAGCCCCCAATGTACTAGCCCTGTGAATGGCTCACTGTGTCATGGAGCTCACATACAGTCACATCAACTCTCATACACACACCCTTGTCACAAGGCTTGTTGTGTGCAATCTACAGGGCTGAGATGGCTCTTTGATGAAGATGTGTGAACAAAAGACACATGGAACACACTGTACATGCAGTGATGTGTACTTGTGGGATTGTGCGGAGACTGTGCAGGCCAGGTGGGCTGACACTGAGAGGGACATTTGGGACCCACACAGCCATTCACACAAGCAATCACTGGCCTGATTCCTGCATTACCAAGTTGCTGCTTCACTGTATGGCTGACAGGACAATACATGTCCCTCAAATCTGGATAGGCATGCAGGGAAACGTGTGAAAGAGGCTACACAGCCCTTCCCCTGGAGAAAACATGCTAGGCAGTGCATGTCAGAGCCCCACACTCACTGACACATACTGCAGCACCTCCACCTCACGTGTGCCCCCCCTGCACTCTCACTTACACTGTTGTAGACTTACCACGACATTAGGGGCACCATAGAGCCTTGGGTACTGTGCAAGCACCCCGTCCACCAGGACCTCCAGCTCCTCGCTGGTGAAGGGACTGGCCCGGATCTTCTGTGTCCTCGACATCATTGTGGACAGGTGGCAGCAGCAGCAGGTGGAGTTCAGGGGTGGCAGGCAGCAGTCCCTGGAGACAGCAGCAGCAGGTGGAGGGTGGCAGGCAGCAGTCCCTGGAGACAGCAGCAGCAGGTGGAGGGTGGCAGGCAGCAGTCCCTGGAGGCAGCAGCAGCAGGTGGAGGGTGGCAGGCAGCAGTCCCTGGAGGCAGCAGCAGCAGGTGGAGGGTGGCAGGCAGCAGTCCCTTGAGGCAGCAGGTGGAGGGTGGCAGGCAGCAGTCCCTGGAGGCAGCAGCAGCAGGTGGAGGGTGGCAGGCAGCAGTCCCTGGAGGCAGCAGCAGCAGGTGAGGGTGGCAGGCAGCAGTCCCTGGAGGCAGCAGCAGCAGGTGGAGGGTGGCAGGCAGCAGTCCCTGGTAGCAGTGGAAATGTGGGGCACCCTCCCACACATATATAGGCCCCTTGGGCTGTGTCAGTGGTCCCACGCCGCTGCAATTGGTGTACCAGGTCTGCTATTTTTAAAATCATCCAATGTCCGCCTCCGCAGTGGCGGTGCACGCCTACCGCGATTTTCAAAGCCATATGAAGCAACCGCTAGTGTGCGTCCCATTGGCTGCAAGGGCATGGACCATGGCGGTGATCCACCGCAGGGGCCAGGCGCGCGCTACCACGGTGGTGCATCTTTTGAATGCTTCCAATGACCGGCTACGCGGTTGCGGAACACGCCTACCGCTATTTTCAAAATTGCATCAGGCTACCGCGAGGGTGCTTCCCATTGGCTGCCAGGGCATGGCCCATGGCGGTGATAGTCTGCAGGGGCCAGGCGGTAGGCACCGCCATATGGGTGCCATACAGTGCCTGTAGTGACCGTGAGCTGGGTAGAGGTGCATGCCAACCGCCATATACACATGTAGACATGGCTGAGACTACCGCGATCGTGTCTGGGGTATTGGCGGTGACAGTCCGCAGGGGCCAGGCGGTAGGCACCGCCATATGGGTGCCATAAGTGCCTGTAGTGAACGTGAGCTGGGTAGCGGTGCATGCCAACCGCCATATACACATGTAGATATGGCTGAGACTACAGTGATCGTGTCTGGGGTATTGGCGGTGACAGTCCGCAGGGGCCAGGCGGTAGGCACCGCCAGATGGGTGCCATACAGTGCCTGTAGTGACCGTGAGCTGGGTAGCGGTGCATGCCAACCGCCATATACACATGTAGACATGGCTGAGACTACCGCGATCGTGTCTGGGGTAGTGGCGGTGACAGTTCGCAGGGGCCAGGCGGTAGGCACCGCCATATGGGTGCCATACAGTGCCTGTAGTGACCATCCGTGGACTTGCGGAGCAGGTTTGCTGCACATATGGAGTCATCCATCTCTATCCATAGCCCAACATGAACAGTGCCCAGTGTCTCCAACATTGAAAGACCCTCATGAGGCCAACATTACGAATGGGACATTTAACTCCATGTCACCTACACATGCCATATATGTGTATGTGATAAATTGCATTGACACATACACACGCACATGTCACATGTGATGTGTAAGGGCATGTAGACTGTACAGTTTTTGTGTTGCATAGCATATGTAGCTAATGGTCAATGTGTGTAGGTGCAATGTAACGCACAATGCTGTCTCATTGTGTGAACTAGGGGCATCATTGACTGTCACATTGTCTACTGCACATGAACACACGTGTTCACCATGCTCAGCCTGTGGTCAGTATGTACTTGATGTGTGCCATGTGCAACCTGTGTTGGGAGGTGTATCATGGACAGCAGCACGGTGTGCTAGGGTACTATTGTAGTTTGACACATATGCTGGCGGTAATACTCACAGGTGTGCGCACACATGTGGTGCCATATCCCACTGTGCATGCCAATGAGCAGGAGGTGTGCACAGATCATTGCTGCGGGTAAGGGGACAAGTGTACGAGTAGTGTGCCTGATGTGTACCGACTTGTGCAGTGCAATGTTGGTTGATGGTGCAGTCTGTAACATTTGGCAATGTGTCTGTAGAAATGTGAAATGTCCTGTACATCTCATGGTGTGTTTCATTGACATATGTTCACTTTCATCTGACCTAGGAGGAGGCCCAATATCCATCGTCCATTCACAGTGCTGGCTGACATGGAGAATGAAGAGATCATCTGCAAATTCAGGCTGGATAGAGTTTCCCTACAAAACCTATGTGCCATGTTGGAGCCCCACCTGCAGCCACGTCGCACATATCCAGCAGCTTTCACTGCGACTTCAAAGGTGATGGCGTGCCTGCATTTCTTTGCGACAGGCTCATTCCAGCACACGGTAGCAAGCGCAGGTAGGATGTCACAACCGATGTTCAGCATGGTGCTGAGGGATGTACTGTCAGCTATGATGAACTACAAGGACAGATACATTCAGTTCCCCAGGGGGCCAGAGTTGGTGGCTGTGAAGGGAGATTTTTATGCCCTTGGACACATCCCCCATGTTGTTGGTGCCATTGATTGCACACATGTTGGGCTTGTGCCACCACAGGCACGTGAGCAAGTTTACAGAAATAGGAAGCATTACCACTCAGTAAATGTTCAAGTGGTGTGCCGGGCGGACATGATCATCTCCCACGTGTGTGCCAGGTATCCCGGGTCAGCCCATGAATCGCACATCATGCGCAGCAGCATCGTCCTGCAGCTGATGGCCAATCTGCTTCCTGAACGTGCATGGCTTGTGGGTGAGTATGCATAGTGGAGTAGCGTGGTGTGTGTGTGACATGCTGTCCTGTGGCATTGTGGAACATCAAGGTTAATCTGTGTTTCTCACACCCAGGTGACTCTGCATATCCTAACCGTCCGTGGTTGCTGAGCCCACTGCGGAATCCTGTGACAGCAGCTGATGTGTGATATAATGATGCCCATGGGAGGACACAGCGTGTAATAGAGCGTACATTTGGTCTCCTAAAGTCACGATTTCGCTGCCTGGACCGTACCGGAGGTTCCCTGATGTACTCGCCAAGGAAGGTGTGTCAGATAGTCGTGGCATGCTGCATGCTCCACAACCTGGCCATTCGCAAGGCAATACCCCTGATCCTGGATAATGATGAGCAGCCAAGGCCCCCACCTGCAAACCGACCCGGGTCCAGTGACGAGGACAGTGGAGAGGAGGAAGGTGTCGACATGTGTCAACAGCTCATCAACCGCTACTTCACTTGAAGGTGAGTGAAGATGTAGGAGGGACACATGGTCTGATGGTGTTGCAGTTGCTGTGAGGGTGTATGTGAGCTTGGTGATTGCAGCCTTGTGTTCACTCATTGCTGGTTGGCCATGTTTGTGGGATAGGGTAGTTTGACACAGATACAGGATGTCTCCATGGCGACTGTTGCTCTGTGTAATGTGTGAAGATTGGAGTACCTTGTTGACAAGTGTTGTGTGATGTGTGTGATGCCACACCAAAACAAGTGACTCTTGTTCTAATGTCTTTTCCTAGGTCCCTTCAGCCTCTCCTTGCCTACCTACATTCCATTTCCCTGGGACATTTAAATCACGGTGAAGGTTGCACATCCTGAATTAAAGACGGAGCAGACACAACAACATGTGTGTAAGGTGTATTTATTTACAATTGTGACATGCAAGGGTGGAGAAAATGTGAAGTGGGGAATTGAAGAAGTGAGTTCACAGTCATGGTAGATGAGATAATTGAGTAGTCACCACAGTGATGTGGAGACCCAGTCCAACAGACAGATGACATTCACATGGCAGTGTGGGGAAGGATAGTCCAAAAGGTAAATGCAGTGGTGCAGTGGTCTGCCATCATGGCTGGCTCCGGGACTTGCCTTTGGCAGGTGCTTTGGCACGTGATGCCTCCTGGCCTTTCCTTGGACGGCCCCTTTTGCGCTTGACTGGAGGGGCCTGTGCTGCAGGGGCAGTGGTGTCTGAGGACTCACCCCCTCTGTGGACGCAGGGGAGGATGACGAACTGTCATCCTGCTGCCCATCAGGGGAGGCGGAGATGTTGAATGTTGCGCTGGCCTGTCCCTCAGAACCGCCACTTGCTGCCCAAAGAGGTCCACAATTTGTCCCATGCGGGTGTCCATGGACCTCATCAGCAGGAGGAGCTCCAGAGAATCTTCTTCCGACTGGCCCATTCATCCTTGGGCCTGTTCGTATGCCCCAAGGACTCTGTTGATGTGGGACAGGGCTTCCGTCCCAGGCTCAGTTCCCCTCTGCATGACCCTGCCCCTCCCGCCTACACTGCTGCCACGGGCCTGTTGGCTCCCCACATTGCTCCGCTGCATCCTCTCCCTGGCCTCCTCAGTAGATGTCGTGGGGTGCTCATCACCTGGGGCAGGGAGGGTGTTGCGGGCAGCTGTGGTGGTGGTGGTGGTGTTAGTGGTTGCCACACAGGCCGTGACAACAGCTGTCTGGGGAAGGTCATGGGTTGCAGCAGATGTGGTTGTGGGGACAATGGGTGCCTGGGCCTGGTTGCGGCCTGCCACAACAGATGTGCTGGCTTGGGGCTCCTCATCCAAGGAATCCAGGGAGTCTTCATCCAGTAGTCTCTGTTCTGGGGTGGGGGACTGGCTCTGCAGGTTGGTGGTGTCGTCCTCTGCAGTGAGTTCTTGGTCACCTGTGGGTCAGATGAGAAATGGTCATTGTGTTGCAACCAGCAAAGCTTCTGTTCGCACTGTTACATCAACTGTTTGTACATCCAGCAGTTGTTCACTCATCTAATTTGCAGTTACCGACATCCAGTGATGCATTACAAGCTGTTGCGGTACATGCATTACTCGTCCATATTGTGAGTTGGCAAGACATGACATGCACAATTTACATTTTTTACATTGACAGGTTCATGTTGGCATCTAGTGAGTGTTTAATCATATGTGATCCAGTTATGCATGTATGTCACTTGTTGTGTCCTTGCAGCCGTTTTCTCTGCACATTGGGGGAACATTGTAGTTGCAGCCATACCTTTGGCATGTGGTGTGCATATCTGTATTTGCACTTCCAGCCATGCTTTCTTTGCTTTCATTTGGTCCTTGCTGGTCTGGACCCCTGCCATTTTCAGATGGCATGCAGTGGTGTGCAGGGTTGTGCACTGAGTTACATCTACATGTGGATCTGAATGTCACACTTTGGTTGCTGTCATGGTTTCATTTGCTTAGGTGTGTGCACACTATAGTGGCCAATGCTATCTGGGTGTGCAGTTGTGCAATGTGAGGCCTGGTGTCCTATGCCACCATGCTTGTCGTGAGGCATATCTGGCTGCATGAGTGGCTGGTGATATGTTCTGTTTGCTGTTTTTGGCTTGTATTGGTAAGACCTCTCTATGTGTGTGTGTGGAAGGCTTCCATCTTCGTCCAGTGTGGGACAAGTCAGCATGATATGTCTACCTACCAGTGATTTGGAAGTGGACATTGTAATGACTGACACATGCATCTTAGTGCGAGGGTGTTATCAGTCTTGGGGGCTGGAGCTCATGTGGGCTTGTGTGAGTTGTTGTGCAAGCTTCCCACCCCCACACACCCTGACCTGTGAGATGCGGTTAGCTACCTGTTAGTTGAGTGTGTGGCATACAATGCCTGCTACATGATTCTGATTGGGGGTGGAGTGGCCCATCCTACTCAGGGGTGGGACAGCATGCATAGTGGGATTTGTGGGACAATTTGCCAACCCCACAACACCGTCTCTGTGTGAAGATGGCTACCTACCGGTTGAGGTGAAGGTGAGCAATGACATGGCTATGTGACTTAAGACTCATTCTTGGGAGGAACGTGCCTGTGGTGAGCAGAAGGTGTGTGTGGGTTTCAGTACCCAAACTTTTCACATCACATTAGGACATGGGATGTGGCCCCACCATCACTGTTGTCCCACCTATCTGGGTGTGGGGTTCACCCCCCCCAAGATTTGCAGGCAAAATTGGTCATGGGGTATATCCCCCCCATCACTGTTGTCCCAAGTATCTGGGTGTGGGGTTCACTCCCCCAATATTTGCAGCCACATTAGGGCATGGGGTATAGCCCCCCCATCACTGTTGTCCCAACTATCTGGGTGTGGGGTTCACTCCCCCAAGATTTGCAGGCAAAATAGGGCATGGGGTATATCCCCCCATCACTGTTGTCCCAAGTATCTGGGTGTGGGGTCCACTCCCCCAACATTTGAAGGCACAATAGGGCATGGGGTATAGGTTCCTATCACTGTGGTGACATACAGCAGGTTGAACATCTCACCCAGCAAACATTTCCACACTATCATGGTTTCATGGTATTTGTGGACCTGTGAACATGAGCAAAGTACTGGTGATGCAGTTGTTCCGGGGCATCCATACACTTACATGTTGTCATCAACAGTGGTGTGTGTGTAAGATACAGTCAGCCATGTGCAGACAATGTGTGCTTTTGGGGCCAGACTATACCAGCACTGTTCAGACAGACAGTGTGAGATGTGACCATTGTCAATGCATACACAGATTGCTGGTCCCAAGCAGACACATTTGTGCATTTTAGTCAGACAAAGTACTCTTGTTATGCAATTCAGTGCAGCACTGTGGCTGCTGGGTCTGTTGCAAGACAGTTGGGATGTGCATAGTTTAGCAGTGTGAGTCCCAGGTCCAGTGGAGTTTTTGGGTAATCTGCACTTCCACTGTTTACATTGCAACATTGTGGTATGACATGGGTGATTAGCACATTGACAACCAACCTGCCAGACACTGCTGCAGGGAAGCATGATCGGTGTTAGTGTTGCAGTGTGTGATGCCTGGCACAGTAGACACAATGTGGGTAAGTTTTGCACTGAGACTTGTGCATGCTGAGTACAATACAACTGTTTAGCATGATTTGTGTAAGTGACTGTGGACAAAGTGGTATGGTGTGATGTGCGGGGGAACAAACGTCACATGCCTATGAGTGGGACAAGTGCTCCATCATTCTGAACTGTTGAAGAAGTGGGCCTGTTGTGGGTTGTACTGCAGTGTCACTGATTAAACACACAACTCCCAGTTGAAATGGTTACCTACCAGTAAGTTTGATGAGTCACATTCAATATCTGCCACATGGTTGTGGTTGTGGGGAGTGCTCCATCTTGCACAGCTGTAGGACAAGGGGGCCTGGTGGGAGTTGTAGTGCAGACTTCCAAACCACCCACACACCTCCCTGTGAGGATGGCTAACTACCTGTTAGGTTAAGGTGAGCAATGCAATGGCTGCCACATGGGGGGGGGGTCAGGGCTCCATCTTGCACAGCTGTAGGACAAGGGGGCCTGGTGGGAGTTGTAGTGCAGACTTCCAAACCACCCACACACCTCCCTGTGAGGATGGCTACCTACCTGTTAGGTTAAGGTGAGCAATGCAATGGCTGCCACATGGGGGGTCAGGGCTCCATCTTGCGCAGCTGTGGGACAAGGGGGCCTGGTGGGAGTTGTAGTGCTGGCAGCATGTACACATGTACCCATGGTGATGTTTGTAGCTACCTTGGAGGTGAACCTGAGGGACTGTTGGATTAATGTGTGAGAGATGTGTTGGTGAGAGTGTGGTGCACATGACTGCATTTGTACCTAGGAGGTATAGCTTAGTAGTGGTGCAAGACAGTACATATCAGTGTGATGTTAGGCATTTGTTTGTACTTACCAGCCTCCACTCCCCGGGTATTCCTGTGAGACTCTCTGGATGCAGTATGCCAAGCACCTTCTCCTCCCATTCGGTGAATGTTTTGGGTGGAACGGGAGGGCCACTGCCTGTCCTGTGAGCCAGCTCATGGTTCTTGGCTCTCTTCTTCTTGACCACTGCCTTCAGATCGTGCCAGCGCTTCACAATTTCATTTCTATTGCGTGGCACGGTCCCTACTGCATTTACCTTATCTACTATCCTTCTCCACATTAGCGTTCTTCTGGCTACTGGTGTCTGTTGGACCAGGTTACCAAACAATTGGGGTTTTACCCTGGTTATCTCATCTACCAGTACCCTCAACTCACTCTCAGTGAATTTGGCCATTTTCTGTGGTGACATGGTGTGTGATGTGCCAAGGTGTTTGAGGTGCAAGTGTTGAAGTGGTGGTGGTGGTGGTGATGTGTATGGTGTGTGATGTGCAAAGGGGTTAGAGGTGCAGGTGTAGAAGTGGTGGTGGTGGTGGTGATGTGTGTGTGTGTTGTGCAGATTTGCCTCTCCTGTCAGCTGTGGGGTATGTCCCTTCAGTTCTGGAGTTTTGCAAAGGATTGTGGTCTGGTAGGGGGCTGGATTTATACTGGGCTATGTGGGTGTGTCAGGATGGGGTATTGGTTGCAGGTGTGGTGTGTGTGTCGTCCTGGGATTTGTAGTTTTTGAGTTTACCATGGGGTGTGTCTTTGGGTTGTGTTAGGTGTTTTTGGGTGCATGACTTGTTTGCTTGATGCACTTTGTGGGCATGTTGTGTGTATTTTTTCCGACCGCCATTTTTTTCACGGAGCATACACAGCTGTGGCTATGCTACGGCGCTTCCGCGGGCTCTCTCATTCCTCACTATTGTCGACCGCGGCGGTCGTAAACAGCGCTCTGCACCGCAGTCATGTCAGGGATATCATAATTTCCATGTCGGTGTCTCCGTTGTGGTTGCGGTGGTTTGGGCTGTTTCCGCAGCGAATCCGAACGCCGCGGATGGGTTTCGGGCTTCTCAGCATGCGAGGGGCGGTTTCTCGGGTCTCCTTTCTGCCGCGGTTGGATTTTTACCGCCGAGGATCCTAATCTAGCCGTCGGTTTTCCCGCGGTAGCGGCGGGCGGTGAGTTTCCGCTACCATGGCGGTCGGGTTGCTTTTCTGACCGCCATCGTAATGACCCCCTTTGATTGGTGATTAGTAGTAGACATGGAAGACATACTGTTTAGAGAGTATTACACTGTGAATGTTTGATACATTTTCCTTGGAAACGTTTTTAAAGTCAAAGTCAATTTCAAATTCCAATATTTAGTGCATTTCTTTTACCTATATTAATATATAGATAGTTCAATCATGATAAAACTTAATTCAACAATATTAAAAAATACCGTTAAAAAGTCACATGTCTTTAAATACATAAATAATTGAATAAATAAATAAATATTCATTATTTAAAATGCAGAAAATCCGATAAGATGTTGTAAAAACAAATCCTTTTTCAAATGAATAGGTAGTATGTGGAGTGTCATATATATATACATTACCTACTGGCGGTCGCCAGTAGGTAGTTACAGTTAGGACCTCGTTTCTATTCAAAAAGCATTTTTTGTTTTGCCAATAACTTTGGCGCCGGTTGACGAAACTTCGCGAAATTTTTTAAACTAATGGGGCGCTCTGGTCAGCTCCTGTCTTAAAAGTTTCAGGGTGATTCATCAAGCGGGGGCCGAGAAAAAAGGGGGGTCCCAAAACACATTTTCCCCATGTTAATTTCCATAGGAAATTTTAGACAAGGCTACAGTCCGAACTGCTGAACGGAATTACACCAAATTTGGCAAAATGGTAGGTCTTGGTTCAGAAAGCGACCTTTTTTTTAAATGGTGTAAATCCGTTCAGTAGTTCCTGAGAAAAATATCGAAAAATATCGAAAAATATCGAAAAATATCGATATCTGAGCACAGAGGAGGAGTCGCTACTCCTCCCGGGCACGAGCTTCACTCTGATTGGCTGCCAACACTCTAATCCAGAATGTGTTGGCAGCCATCTTGTGACCCGGTAACCGAGTCACAAGAAAAGAGTAAAAAAAAAGGTGAAAAACAAGAAAAGGGGGCACAGTAGAAACACCCTGACAACTAGGCCTGCTCAGGGTGTCCCACAGGGACCCCCAGGGTCAAAAAAAGCATTTTTTTTAAAAACAAAATCAAAATAAATGAAGCACAGGCTCCCGCGCTTCATTTTAATGAGGCCCCCGGGTGAGCCAGGTCCCGGGGGCAATGTCAAAATGAAATAGCAGGGGCCCCCGCAGCCCCGGCGACCGCCACCTCCCCTGGGGTTCTTTTAAAATGAATGCGTGGGGGTCCTAACCCCCCCATGCTGCCCCGGGGACCACCACCTCCCCGGGGCTTTTTTAATTGGATGCGGAGGGCACACGGCCCCCCTGCAGCCCCGGGGACTGCCACCTCCCCAGGGCTATATTTGTTGTTTTTTTTAAATGATGTGTGGGGGGGCAAGAGCCCCCCCACATGCCCCGGGGACTACCACCTCCCCGGGGCTATGTAAATTAAGGGGGGGGCCACGCGGCCTCCCTCTAGGAGCTCTTGATGGCCCTGGGGACCGCCACCCCCCAGGGCCAGCTCGTGCAATGTCCCAGGGTGCCCACCCCCGGGACATTGCTGTTTGCTATGACAGGGCGGGAGCACGGCTCCCGCCCTGCCATAGCAAACTCTGCTTTGCTTGATTGAAGCGAGAGCAGGAAAACCTGCTCTCGCTTCAATCAAGCAAAGCTAGCTGCTGGGCAAGGCGAGCTGCATGTTAGCAGCTCCTTGCCCAAAAGCAATGCCGGCTCCCGCAGGAGGCGGGGAGCCGGCAGGACCGTGGGGGCATTGGGGCTCCCCCCACGGTCCCCAACAGAGAGGCCAGGCCCCAGGGGATGGGGTCCCCGGGGCCAGAAGTGGGCTGGGAGGGGGGCCCCCCTCCCCAATAAGTAAAATTTATAAAAAATTTAAAAAACACGGAAATGCCAGCCTCTGGGGATGGGGTCCCCGGGGCCATAATTGGCCTGAAGAGAAGGGCCACGAGGCCCCCCTCCAAATATTTTTTTTTTTAAAAAAGGTCTGGCCATGCCCTTTGGATGCGGTCCCCTGGGCCAAAATTGGCCTTGGGAGGGGGGCCACGTGGCCCCTTCCCGGTTTTATTATAATAAATTGTAAAAAGGGGTCAGGCCCTGGGGGATGGGGTCCCCAGGGCCCGAAAAATGTAAAAGAAGGGGGGCCACACAGTCCCCCTTGTTAAAAAAAGTAAAAATAAAAAAACCGGCGAGATGCCGGAGGCCAAGCCCCCTTATTTCCTCCTGGCGCACTGGTGGTGGGGCGATGAGGTCCTCTTGTGTCCTGAGGACCTCAGGACACAAGTGGACTTCATCCCCCAAGCAGCAGTGCGCCAAGAGGTGCGTTTGCAGAGTGGTGCAAAAAGGGGGCATGGCCTCGGACCACCTCTCTGCAATACAGCTGTGTGGTGCTAACTGGAGGTACCTGGTGGGCTAGTTGGCCCCCAGGGACCCTCAGTATTCAAGGGGACTTAATCCCCCAACTTAGAGCACGCCAGGGGGCGTGTTTGCAGAGTGGTGGAGAAAGGGGGCATGGCCTGTGTCCACCTCTCTGCAATCGAGCTCTGTGGCGCTTACTGGAGGTACCTGGTGGGCAAGTTGGCCCCCAGGGACCCTTAGTATTCAAGGGGAATTAATTCCCCAACTTAGAAACGCGCCAGGGGGCGCGTTGGCAGAGTGGTGGAGAAAGGGGGCGTAGCCTGTGTCCACCTTTCTGCAATCCAGCTCTGTGGCGCTTACTGGAGGTACCTGGCGGGCAAGTTGGCCCCCAGGGACCCTCAGTATTCAAGGGGAATTAATTCCCCAACTTACAAAGTACCAGGGGGCGCATTTGCAGAGTGGTGGCGAAAGGGGGCATGGCCTAGTACGAGAAGTTAGCAATCCTGCTGTGTGAGACTTACTAGAGGTAATAGGAGGGATAGTTGGCCCCCAAGGTTGACGTTGGGGGCTAACTACCCCTCCTGTTACCTCCAGTAAATCTCACACAGTGGGATTGCTAAGAGGTGTTCGGAGGCCACACTCACCTTTCTCCACCACTCTGCAAACGCGAGTGCTATGTTGTAGTTAGAAATTACAAAAAAGCTTTGAAATTCCCTGAAAAAACCATAGGTTTCAGGGACGTTATAGTTAGAAATTAGCATTTAAAAAAACCTTTGAAATTCACTGAAAAAACCTTAGGTTTCAGGGACGTTATAGTTAGTTGGACATTTCACTCGTACAAAACCAGAGAAATTCGGCCGTTATAGTTAGTTGAGCTAACTATAACTTGCGCCCGCAATGCACTGCTGATGACGTCACATATTACATCATTCATGACATGGTCAGTGACATCACTGATGACATCTCAAATGACATCACTGATGACATCACCCAGTGACTGTGTGTTTCTGTAAAGTTCAAATATGTTTTATATATATATATGCCAAGGTGTTTTGAAGTATGAGTGGGTGTATGAGTGTCTGAATAGATGATTTAGTAGGTGCGTGACTGACTGTATAACTCAGCGATTAAATGTGTCTTACTGAATGCATGGTTTAGTGCATAAACTGTGTAAATGTCTGTATCAGTGTGTCAGTTGGTGTGTAAGCGGCTGCATGGGTTAGTGAGTAGCTACATGAGTGTCTATATGGGTTATTGATTGGTTGTCTGAGTATCTGTATGGGTGCCTGAGTTTCTGTGTGGGTGGGTGGGTGGGGGGTGCGTGACTCTGTGCATAGATGTGTGAGTGGGTAATTCACTGGGTGTATGGGTTCAAGAGTGCATCTGTGAAGGGCTGTATGGGTGGGTGAGTGTGTGTATGGGTGTGTTGGTGAGTGAATGGGTGTCTCAGTGGTACATGTGTGAGTAACTACATCTGTAAAAGGCAGTATATATGAGTGTTGGAGTATATAAATCACTATATGTGAGAGTGAGTGATTGTGAGAGTGGCTGTATGGATGAGTGTGTGCTTGTATCAGTGATTGTATAAGAAAGTAAGTATGTGTTAGTATCTGTATGAATAAGTTAGGTGGTGTGTGTATAACTGTATAGGTGAGTAAATGGGAGTGTGAATGATTCTTTGCATGATTGACTAGGTGTGTGAGTAACTCTATGGATGAGTGGCGATGTGTGAGTATCTGTATAGGTGTATGAGTGCAAATGATAGTGCTGTATTGATCAGTGACTGCATGTATGAGTGACTGTATGGGTGAATGAGTGGACACGTGTGTAGACCTAGGAATCAGTGAGTGGGTATGTAGTATCTGGTATTGGTGTGTCTATGGTTTTGAAAATGGTAGTCTGTATTTTACAGTGGGTGTATCAAAGGTTATATTAGGGTATGATAAGGTGCATCAGATTATCACGTGGATGATGTCATCAGTGATGTCATTTGAGATGTCATCAGTGATGTCACTGACAATGTCATGAACTGTGTAATATGTGACGTCATCAGCAGTGCATTGCGGTGGCGCGAGTTATAGTTAGCTCAACTAACTATAACGGCCGAATTTCTCTGGTTTTGTACAAGTGAAATGTCCAACTAACTATAACGTCCCTGAAACCTATGGTTTTTCAGTGAATTTCAAAGGTTTTTTAAATGCTAATTTCTAAGTATAACGTCCCTGAAACCTATGGTTTTTTCAGTGAATATATATATATATCCAATAACCCAAAACATTAAAAAAATAAACCATTTTAATTAGTAATAAAAATGTAACTAAATACAAAATTACGCTTTAGTAAACATGTATTACATATTAAAAATAATAATTACAAATATTCTAATTCTTATTAATCATAAACAAAATAATATAGCTTTAAACATTGTAAATTAGACTATAAAATGTTTCAATTAAAACACATACTATTCCCACTACAACGCATAAAATAGTAGGCAAACTATTATACTCATGATGGGTAAAATGTACTATACCCACTCCAGTCATGCAACATTAGTGAAAGTGTTGGATTGCGGAGAGGTAAAATTAAGTACTCCCATTCCAGCCAGCGCACCAGTAGGGAAATTGTTAATTGGTGGACGGGTAAAATGTACTATTCACACTCCATTTAGCGCAAAAATAGGGAAAGTGTTGTATTGCAGAGGGGTAAAATGTATTAATTCCCACTCCAGTAAGTGGAAAATTAAAAACAGACTGATTAACTGAAACAAAATATAATAGTTTCGAAATAATACTAAATAACCTAAAAATGTATTTTGTAAATACAAAAAAATCAAAATAAATATTTTGAATATAAAACAATAACAAATATTTATGACAATTGATAATACAAAAAAATAACTAAAAATATTACTATAATTAAAATATAAAACTATATTTTTTATTTATTTTTTACCTATAAATACAATGGGGCCGATTATGATATCAGTAGGACCGACACCGACTTGCCGTCGGTGTCAGTCCTATCCAGATCACTAACCGCAGTCAGACTCCCACATTAGGATGCCGGTCCGACTGCATTGGCCTAGGGACCGACCGACAGCTTCTGACGGGCTCAAGGAGCCCGTCAGGCGGGCGGTCCGATCGCATTCACCACATTGGAGTCATTGCCTTCTCAGGCACCACTGTGGGGATTACGATCCACCTTTCCTGGCTGGTAAAAATGCTTTTTGGGGGCCACCAGCAGGGGCTCCATCCCCCGTGGCCTTCCACAATGGGCCCTGGGGGGCAACTGTGGTGCCCTGCAAACATCCATGCATTGTGTGGCAGGCACCGCATTGGTGCCTGCCACTGGGAGCAGGGATGTTTAAAAGCATGCCTCTTTGCATTGGGGCTTGTGCTGCGGCTTGGGGCATGTGCTGTGGCCTTTTCCGGGCCACAGCACAAGCCTCAATACATATAGGCATGTTTGGTCGGATCCTAATTTGTCTGGCCGGACCACTGACTACCTGTCGGTCGGTCCCGTTCTCGCGACGATGGACGTAGGACGTACAATAACAAATAATATATTTATAAAAAATTAAATAACTATTTTAAAATGTATTACTTAAATAAATTAATACCCTATATCTTCACAAAGTACACACCACACATGTAAAATAAAGTATTCAAATGATATTATGTACATATGTTATTTAAATAAAAATATATCAAATTATTAATAAAACTTAACTATTAACACAATATTTGTGATTGTTAACCTCCCCACCCTTTAAAGGTACAATAAAAAACCAGCCCAAGCCTAATATATAAATTAAGAAAATATTCTTTGCATTATTTTCATAATTGTCAGTTAAACAATTATTATTGTTAATTATATAAAATGTATTATATTGCATTAACTTCACTTTCTTTATTACTACAAATGCCACAGCTCACACCTAATATATAAAATAAACATTATCTCAAGTACATATTCTGCATAATTATCATTTCATTAATTATTATAAATTAACATTATATTTAATTATTAAAATTAAATTCCTTCACACCGTTTACACAAACAAAAATAATATACACCACAAATAAAATATTGTATTACACAATATACTAAATTAATTGTCAAATTAATTATACTAATCAACAAATAATTATTTGTTAATTAGAAATCATTTATTCCACACCATATACCACTACAAAACACAAAACCCGCACCTGAAACGTAATTTAAAAAAAATGTACTATACAATTGGCATAAATATTTCTCAGTGAAAGAATTTATATTAACTTAAAACTATTAATTAATTATCATTAATTAACTTCCCTCCCTATAACCCTGCAAAACAAACAAGCTGCTCCATAAACTTAAATACTTTTTTAATTTAATTATACAATTAACAATTAATTTTAAATTTTATAAAAATTATTAAATATAAATTATTTATTGATTAATTATAATTTATTTACTTCCCACCCTAAACTCCTATGAATCACACAACCTGCTAGGGTACTTAAAAATATAACAAAAAATTATTTAATTCCAAAAGTACTAACATTTTAAAAACAATATTAAGAAACATTATCGAAATCGAACAAACATATAACATATTTTTTATAACATATAAAAAAGAAAACATGCTAAAATACATAAAAATAATTTAAATACGATATTCTTAAGAATGATATTTCTGTAAACTACATTGATTTTGATATTACTAACAACTATATTACTTACCTTAAAATCTATATTCTTGACTAGGGTATTCTTGCACACAATATTTCTGTATGACAATATTTCATATGGCAGTATTTTATTTAACATATTTTGTCTGAAAATCGTGATCTACTGGCTGCCTCGATTGTACTGAAGCATGCATCTGACCACAACCGTGTGTCCCTCTACCTTGACCTCCGTCTCCTGCAACCCCACCAGGCGCACTAGCTTATGAACGCAATATGGTACAAAGGCCCTGATGACAACCATCGGTTGTGCCATTAACTGAGATTCTATGTGGTATGAGAATGATGTATCCGTTTCCTCTGCACAGGTACTCTGGGCAGCCAGAAAGGCCTCCCTGAGAGGAGATTTGATGAGCGACTCAGCAGCCTTCAAGCGCTGTTGTGAGGTACAATGCAGCAGGTGACGGACATCACCCTTTGCCTGACTCTTCGCCAACACCTGCTGTTCATATAGAACTGCTCGGCACCAAGATCAATATAAACCCTCATTACACTGCAGAAGCAGAGACAATGGTTTTTTGCTTGCGGCAGCATCATCAAGAGAGGGGGAAAAGGCTGGATGGTGATTTGCCTCGCAGTTGCGTCTGGCGCAGTCACACACAACGATACAGACCATCAGATTTGCATGTGATGTACCCCTTACTGGCCTGCACGATATATTGCATCAATATGCCAATTTTTACAAGGCCTGCGACTCCTTAACCAGGCCGGAACATTCTTCCAGGGAATAGGTGCTTCTAGCCGGCCTTACCATACCGACCATGTCACAAGATCAGACACAGTCACTATGGGGCCGATTCCGATTCGTGTCGGTAATTTCTCCGACCGAGCCGGCCTCGGAGAGATTTCCGACCGAATCGGACCCGTGCAGTCCGACCGAACGAGTCCGATGCATTCGTATGCCACCGGACACGAGTCGGTCGGACTCCCATTGAACTCAATGGGAGCCGGTCGTACAACGCGTACGCGGGCTCCCATTGCCTCAATGGGTGCGAGGCAGACAAGGGCGCCCCCTACAGCGAGTACGCCGCGGAGCGCTCAGCGGCGCACACGCACAGGTAGGGGACCCTTGGGTCCCCCTGTGTGCGCCTCGCACGGGTACGCGTACAGGGGGTCCGACACGGACCCCCAAAGTACGGCTCCGACAGCGAGTTCGAGTCGGACGGCGCGAGTCGGTCGGAGCGGTCGAGGTGCGCATCGTACTTACCCGGCCGGAAAACGTCTCCATTGCGCGGTGCGAATCGGGTCCGAGCGAGTCGGTCGGAGCGGTACGATCCGGGGAACGAAGTCGGTCGGAGCTGGTCGGGTCGCCCGGACCGAGTCGGTCGGCGAATCACGCATCGTACTCGCTCGCCCGGACGCGCGTACGACTCGGTCGGAAAATAGGGCTCCGGATCGGATCCGGTAAAACCGAATCCGATTCGGAGCACTACCGGCCGAGATCGGAATCGGCCCCTATGTGTTGACATTAGCAACTAAGAAATTGCACAGGCCATTGGCAAGATGACAACTGTGAAGGCCCCAGGAGACAATAGTTTTCCATTTGAATTCTACAAAATCACTAAACACATTATAGTGCCTTTTTTTGGGCAAACTGTTAAGGGATATATCCCCCGTCACAGCTCCTCTCTTTGAATTCAGTAGGGGGCTTATTTCCTTTTTTTATCAATCCTGGCAGAGAACCACTTCAATGAGCAAACTTAGAACCATATCCCTCATAAACGCAGATATGAAGATCATGGCGAAGGTTTTGGCCAATAAACTCAAGGTCTATATTCCAATACTGATTTACCCCCCACTGATTGGGTTTGTGCACAATCACACTTCAGCAAATCATCTGAGGATGCACTCCCATCTACTGTTGCAGATGCGGCACGATGAGGATGAGGATGAGAAGGCGTTTGACCATATGAAGCAGCCATACCTGTTCCAGATGATGGAGGTCATGGGCCTAGGGGATGCGTAATTTGCTACAAAACCATGACTCTATAGTGAACCCATTGCCTGAGTAACCTGTGGGTCATCCACCTTTTTTGCTCTCCTTCGTAGCACAAGGCAGGGGTGCCCACTCTCTCCCACCGGCTGTATTGTAATCAGCCGGTCGGAAGTGAAACCGGAGGTCTCAGTCGGAAAGCCTCCGACCTAAGGTTGAAGACTTACCGACCGAGATAGTAATCAGGCCCTATATATTACACTTAAAAACAACTACAATAACTCTACACATACTAATCTACACATAACTAATATACTACATATCACTAAACCTACAACATTTTCACGGTACTACACATATAACTACCGATGCACTACACCACATATCAAGATCCACAACAAGACAATACAAACCATATTCAATACCTAACTACCTTCCCTCTACTCTTAAATTTCCTTAAAAATAATTTAAAATAAACGTACCTTAACCGCTGAGACGCAGCTCCCAAATGCATGCTTCTCTCTCCAGAAGCGCCCAAACAATAATAGGTATAGATGAAAAAATCAACTTACAAAAAAATAAAAAATGAACACCTAATTAAAATAGAAAAAAGAATGTGCACCATTGAAGTCAATATAAAACAATATTATTCTAAAAATGTATGTCAAAAATTTATTTAATTGTAAAAACTGTTAAAAATGTTGTACAAATGTTTGAAAAAGTTGTACAATATATAGTAATTAATATTATAATATACATAATATTTTTACTATATATTCAATTAGTTTAGTTAATTTGTTGTAAAAAATATACACAACTGTTTCAAAATAATGAAAAAAGAATGTAAAATATCGCAAAAATATAATTATGTATAGAAAAATGACTTTCTAAATTATTCTTTATAAAACTGTATTTTTTGGTTCTAGTTATATATTAAATAATATTATTGAAAAATATCATATTATTTAATGTCAAAACAATTGTTATAAATAAAAATAAATACAAACTAATTAATGCACTATAATGTTTGTAAAATATATATTAGATAATAATATATATTTATTGAATATAGATTAAAAATAATGTGAAAAATATTTTAAGAAATAAACAATATAAAACATTTAAAAAATAGACACATGAACCCTGATTTGGATGTCGGTCAGTAAGCCTCCGACTGCTCATCGGAGGATTACTAACCAACATCCTTGGTTTGAACTCCGACTGCCGTATTTCAATGATGGCGCTCGGAGTCCAAACCTGCTGGTCAATGTGACTGGCTTCCGATGGGCTTAAGGAGCCCGTCGGCCAGTCGGGAGAGCCTCAAAATCCCTAACAGACGGCGTTTCCTCCGTTGAGATTATGATAGCACTTTCCGACAGCAGTTCCATGTCGGCCTTTCCGACATGGAACTGCTGTCGGAAATTGTCTTTGGGGCCCCTAGCTGGGCACCCATCCCTCCACGGACTATGGCTGTGGCCCTGGGGGGCACCTATGGTGCCCCCATGAAAATCTTTGCACTGTGTGGCAGGCACCGTGAGGTGCCTGCCACACGGTGCAGTGATTTACACAAACTCCTATTTCTCCTTGGGAGCTTGTGCTGTGGACTGATTCCACCCGCAGTACAAGCTACCTTCGAGAAATGGGAGTTTGCAACTGCACCATGTGCGGTCGCATCCTAATAAGGGGTGCGGAACCGCCGACCTATGGTCGGTCGATTCCCACTCTGCACGTTCCCCGACATCGTAATGAGGGCCTTAATGCCTATTTACATGCAAAACTGTCTTTTCCATTTTTCTATACTACTTAAAAATATGTATGTTTATATTAAATATAACAATAATATTACTTAATAAATATGATTTAAAAAGATCTTTCATTACAAATAGTAATAAATGTATATTTATATTGTAGTCTCAAAACTGCAATTAATCTACTGGTTATACGCCAAAAATATATATTATTCTATTTATTTATGTTACAATAATAATTAAAAACTATGAAAGCAATTAATGTAAAAACCTGATCTATGTTTATAAAATAAATCTGCATTTTTGTCACATTAAAATTACATAAATATTTAAAATACCGAGTTCAATGTCTTATCTATATAAATAAAAATTAAGGGCCTCATTATGATGGCGGAAGGCCCGCCACCGCCAGCCGTGCAGTGGTGGGCCTTCCGCCGTCGGACCGCGATTTCCCCCCGCCAAATTAGGATGGCGGGGGGAATCCGACCGCGACCGTGGCGGGCGCAAAGACTGCCCGCCACAGGCAATCAGTCCGATTGCCTGGCGGAGCGGCCAGCATCCGTAAAATGGTGGCAGTGCCTAGCAAGCACCGTCCGCCAAATTACAATGCTGCATCCCCGCCAGCCGGTGTATGGCAGTGGAACCGCTGTTCACAGGCTGGAGGGGATTGTATTTGGGGGCGCGTTGCGGGCCCCCCTGGGGTGGGGGACATGGGGGTGCACTGGGTGGGTCCATGTCCCTGCACTAAGTGGCAGGCACCGCGTGGTGCCTGCCACGTAGTGCAGGGAAATATAAACAGTGCATCTTTAACATTGCAGCAGGTGCTGCAGCTAGCAGCACCCGCGCAATGTTAAAGATGGTAGATGCGACCGCCACGGTGGCGGTGGCATCGTAATACCACCGGTGGGACCGCTGCCTTGTAGGCGGGAGGTCCCACTCCCCGACACGATGGCGGACGGACTGCAGTCCGTCCGCCATCGTAATGAGCCCCTAAGTTTTCCAAAAATATATATGTGTGTTTATTAATTGAAAATACGAAACTCTACACATACATAACATACTATTCGCAGCTCCAAACTACTTTAAGTCAGGAAAGGTGCTGGACACTAAACATATATAATTTTCTATTCCCACTCCAAACTACCTTCAGTCAGAGAAGGTGATGGACACTCTGGGGCTCATTACGGTGTCGGGCGGAAAGCCTCCGCCCGACACCGACTCGGATTCAGGACCGACCGACTTGCGGTCGGCAGTTCCGACCGCCGGATAACGATGCAACCAAACACTGTTCGGTCGGATTCCCATTGTTTCCTATGGGAGCTCGTTTCATCCCTGACAACTGGCCGTAATACAGGTTCCTATGAGAAAATGGGGTGCCTATCACACAGTGCAGGGTTTTACAGGGGGTCCCTTATGGGGAGAGCATGTTGCCTAATGGCTAGGGTGGTCGATCTCAAATCTGTGGAACAGGATCTGAGTCTCGGCAATGACACTCAACATCCTGTGATTCTGGGCAAATCACTTAAGCTCCCAGTGCCTAACAAAAATTAATGTGTCCATGTATAAGCAACTGGTGCTCATGTAAAGTGCTCTGATACTCAATACCTTTGGGTCAAGTTCGCGCTATATAAAACTCTGCAAAAAAAAGGCACCCCCTCAGCCACCAACTGGAGGCCACGGGGGCCAAATTCACTTTCCGACAGCCTTTCAGTGTCGGACAGGCTGTTGGAATCGACATTGTAATCCCGATGGCAGAAACACTGTCCATAGGGGTGTACGATGCAGTTCTGAGTGACACAAATACTCCGCGAGTCGGTCGGAACTGTTTCGGAATGACTGCGCAGTTTACATTCTGACCACGAATATCGTAATCGGTCAGTCAGAATGTAAACTGACCGAGTCGTTTGGAAGAGCTCCAACACGGTCGCGAAGATTCCAACTGTTGGGAGGAGGCTTTCCACCCGACATCGTAAGGAGCCCCTAAACATATAGGGCCCATTTCTGATCTCGCTAGGAAGGCCTCCAGACGGGTTCCGGAACGAGCGAATCCGATTCAGAGCCTATGTTTCTGACCGAATCGTCCCCCGTTCCGAAGTACGATGCGAACAACTCATCCGCGTAGACCGAATCATTTTCGAGCCCGATCCTGTCAGTCTGACTCGTTCGCAGCCGAATCGTGCCGCGCAATGGAGCAGGATTTCAAACGAGCAAGTACGATGCATGATTCGGACAGCCGTATCAACTCGGTCTCAGCGAGGAGAAACAGCTGTGGGAATCAGACTTCAGAAAGCTTTAGCAGGCCCCCCTTCACCCGGGGCCCTCCGAATCGGTCCCGTGGGGGTACCCATGAGCCCCCCCTTTCCATGCATGCACTGTGTGTTGGGCACCATGGGGTACCCACCACAAGGTGTATGCTTTTCCCCACCCACCCCTCTTTACTATGGGAGCCTGTGTACTCGTTCGGTATACAGACTTTCATAGAGTTCAATGGGAGTCCGAGCGAACCGGGTTCGTCACCATACGGGTGTATTGGATTTGGTCACTTGGACTCCCGGAGCGTGATTCACAAGAAAAGCCCTCCGGATCCGAGTCCTACGGAGGGCTTTCCTAGCGAGATCGGAATCGGGCCCATAGAATTTACTATTCCCAATCCAAGCTACCTTACGTCATAGAAGATGCTAAACAGTAAACATACATATGTTACTATTCCCACTCCAATCTACCTCTAAACAACAAAGGTGCTGGACACTAAACAAACATATTACACTATTCCCACTATAATATAGCTTACATAAAAAGATACTGCACTCAAAGCATACATAAAAACTATTAACACCCACATATATCTTAAATCATAAAAATTTGTAAAATAAAAAAAACATAATTTTATATTTGCACTAAAATATACTTAATTTAAGGTAGAATTTCATAATGAAACCTACATATTTACCAATTACTACACCAATATATCTTAAACCATGCAAAGTGCTAAACAGTAAGCAATTTTAACATATTGTGAACTCTCAAATATAAATAAAGTTATATTAGAAATTGAAAACATTTAATTCAAAATGTTCTAATATATATTCAAAATAAGGGCTTGATTATGAGTCTGGCGGTCTTCTAACCGCCAGACTCACGGTGGGGCAACAGTGGTGGTCCACCGTCAGTTGTATTACGACTACTAAAGTCGTTGGGGCGGAGGACCGTTGGCTGCACCAGAGAACAGTCGTTCCCTGGCGGTGTCACTGGAGCACCACAACACAATACACTGAGCGGGGACTGGTGCAGTCCTGCTCAGGATGTTATGAGTTCCTGGACCGCCAGCCTTTTCATGGTGGAGCCTACTATGAAAAGGCTGGCGGTGCAGGAACAAAGGGGGTCCTATAGGGCCCCCATGGCCACACCACACTGCCATAGGGATACATTCAGGGGGCACAAAATGTGCCCCCTGTCTGTACCCCCACAAAGTTCCAGCAAGGCATGGACGTCCACGTTCATGCCGTGCTGGAACTTTTTTGCTGTTCCCATTGCGGTGCCTGTTTTCCAGGAACCGCCATGGGAATAGCAAAGAACCGCTGACCGTATTACGAGTTGCACATTTGCAACTCATAATACGGTCGGCTGTGCTTGCGTGGCTTTGGCACAGTGGAAGCAGCATTGCACTGTCGCCCCTGCACCAAAGTCATAATCAGGCCCCAAGTCATAAATGAGTATATCGTCTCCAAATTGTTCTGTTTTTTTTTAAACCTTTACATTTATTTTTTTATTTTTCCAATTCAATTGTTAAGCAATCAGTCTATTAAAACCATTACAAAAATGTTATATATAAAAAAATCCTACTTAAATTAAATGAATAATTTCTAATAAAAATAAAAATTAATCAAATACATATTATTTATTTCTACAACTATATAATGATATCATCAGTGATGTCACTGACCATGTCATGAGTGATGTAATATATGACGTCATCAGCAGTGCATTGCGGGGCGCGAGTTATAGTTACTTGAACTAACTATAACGGGGAATTTCACGGGTTTTGTACGAGTGCAATGTCCAACTAACTATAACTGTCCCTAAAACCTATGGTTTTTTCAGTGAATTTCAAAGGTTTTTTAAATGCTAATTCCTAACTATAACATGTCTGAAACCTATGGTTTTTTTCAGTGAATTTCAAAGGTTTTGTAAATGACAATTTTTAAATGTATTAATTGTTATATTTATTTTTTTGATACTGATTTACTACATTTTTTTAAACTATTTATTTTTAGATATTTTATTTTTTTAAATACATTGTAATTACATTATACATTACATTACAAAATATACTTTCTCAGAATGAATTACTTTAGTTTAAATACTTTGCAAATAGGCAATAGACTTTTAAGTACAGTAGTTACAGTTGTTGCAATGGGCAACACAATTTCAAACACAATGCAACATTGAGCTCAATGTGAATTTCAAGTTAAATGCAATTAGTTACTTTATGGATTACTTTTTCTAACCACAGGACTGGATCCTAGATTCAGTCCTGGGACATCTCCTGTAAACAGTTGAGTAAAAGCGTTTTGGTTACAGTAGTGATTTTTAAGGAATATTATTGTATTTTAAAAGTTGACACTTAGAAACTTTTTCACATAGAATCACCAATGTTATCCTACGGGAGGAAATTCACTTAGCAGGTAAGTAGTGTTATCGTTACTTTTTCTTACTCAGTGGTGGATCTTGGATCCAGCACTGGTGCATCTCCTGTAAACAGTTGAAAGAATGCGTTTAAGTCATACAGGCGATTTTTAAGGAATATTTGTAGTTTGTGAAAATCGACACTTTGAAACTTTTCTGCTGAAAACCAGACAATGGATTCCTATGGAAGGAAATACAAGTTACTGGTAAATACGGTTAGAATTACTTTTCAGGGTCAGTGCTGGGCTAAAAGATGCAGCACTGGCTTCTCTCCTGATAACAGGTGAGTAAATCGGAATTCGTAGTTCGGCTGATTTTAGAGAAATATTATAAAGTTCCAAAACTCCACACTTAGAAGAATTTCCAAGTGAAACCAGTCAATGTTAGCCTATGGAAGGAAATTCAAGTTACTGGTAAGTACGGTTAAAATTACTTTTCAGGATCAGTATTGGGCTCAAAGATGCAGCACTGAGGTCTCTCCTGTAACAGGTGAGTAAATCGGAATTCGTAGTTCTGCTGATTTTAGAGGAATATTTGTATGTTTCAAAAATCGACACAGAAACTTTTTCAGCAAAAAGCAGGCAATGTTATCCTATGGAAGGAAATTCAATTTACTGGTAAGTACGGTTAGAATTACTTTTCAAGGTCAGTGCTGGGCTAAAAGATGCAGCACTGGGTTCTCTCCTGATAACAGGTGAGTAAATCGGAATTTGTAGTTCGGCTGATTTTAGAGGAATATTATAACGTTCCAAAACTCCACACTTAGAAGAATTTCCAAGTGAAACCAGTCAATGTTAGCCTATGGAAGGAAATTCAAGTTACTAGTAAGTACGGTTAAAATTACTTTTCAGGATCAGTACAGGGCTCAAAGATGCAGCACTGAGGTCTCTCATGAAAACAGGTGAGTAAATCGGAATTTGTAGTTCTGCTGATTTTAGAGGAATATTTGTATGTTTCAAAAATCGACACTTAGAAACTTTTTCAGCAAAAAGCAGGCAATGATATCCTATGGAAGGAAATTCAAGTTACTGGTAAGTACGGTTAAAATTACTTTTCAGGATCAATACTGGGCTCAAAGATGCAGCACTGAGGTCTCTCCTGATAACAGGTGAGTAAATCGCAATTCGTAGTTCGGCTGATTTTAGAGGAATATTTGCACAATGGTGAAGGAAGGGGGTGGGGCCTGAGGTGACATGTCTGCAAACACGCCCTGTGGCGCGTTTTAAGTTGGAGAATTAATTCCTCCTCAATCCCGAGGGTCCCTAGGGGCCAACTAGCCCACCAGATACCTCCAGTATGCGCCAGAGAGCTGCATTGCAGAGAGGTGTTCAGAGGCCACGCCCCTTTTACAACACTCTGCAACGCAGCTCCGTGGTGCTTACTGGAGGTACCTGGTGGGCTAGTTGGCCCCTAGGGACCCTCAGGATAGAAGGGATTTAATTCCCCATCTTAAAACGTGCCACGGGGCCTGTTTGCACACATGTCACCTCAGGCCCAGCCCCTCCCTTCACCACTGTGCAAACGCGCCCCGTGGCGCGTTTGAAGTCGGGATTAACTCCCCTTGAATCCTGAGGGTCCCTGGGCTGCAACTAGCCCACCAGCTACCTCCATTAAGCGCCACAGAGCTGCGTTGCAGAGAGGTGTAAAAGGGGCGTGGCCTCAGAACACCTCTCTGCAACGCAGCCCCTGGCGCATACTGGAGGTTCCTGGTGGGCTAGTTGGCTCCGGGACCCCAGTATTCAAGGGGATCGTTCCCTCTCTGCAAACGCGCCAGGGGGCGCGTTTGCAGAGTGCTGAGAAGGAGGGGCGTGGCCTCCGGCGCGATGCCAGATTTTTGGGGGGGATTTTTTTTTTTTAAAGGGGGCTGTGTGGCCCCCCTTTTTTGTAATTATTTTGGGCCCTGGGGACCCCATCCCCCAGGGCCTGACCCCCTTTTATTTTTATTTTTTTTAAAAGGTACGGGAAGGGGACCGCGTGGGCCCCCCTCCCGTGGCCAATTTCGACCCGGGGACCCCATCCCCCGGGTCATTGCCACCTTATTTTATTTTTATTTTTCATGGAGGGGGGCTGCTCCTCAGGCCTCCTTTTGCGCCCGGGGACCACATCCCCCGGGGCAGGCCTTTATTTATTTATTTTTTAATTTTTAATTTTATTTTTTTGGGCGAGGGGGGCCGCGTGGCCCCACTCCCGGGCCACTACTTGCCCCAGGGACCCCATTCCCCGGGGCTGGCCGTCTCCGTTGGGGACTGTGGGGGGTCCCCAATCCCCCCACGGTCCCGCCGGCTCCCCGCATCCCTGGGAGCCGGCATTGCTTTTCCACATGGGGAGCTGCTAAGATGCAGCTCCCCGTGTGGAAAAGCAATCATCTTTAGTTTTTGGAAGAGAGAGCAGGTTTCCTGCTCTCTCTTCCAAAAACCAAAGCAGTTTGCTATGGCAGGACGGGAGCCGCGTGGCTCCCGTCCTGCCATAGCAAACTACAGTGTCCCGGGGATAGGCACCCCGGGACACTGCAGGAGCCGGCCCTGGGGGGTGGCAGTCCCCAGGACCATCACAGGCTCCAGGAGGGGGCTGCGCGGCCCCCTCCCTTGAATTGCACAGCCCGGGGAGGTGGTGGTCCCCGGGGCTTCGGGGGTCCAAAACGGACCCCCATTTTAAACTTGTTAGTGCCCCGGGAGGTGGCGGTCCCCGGGGCATGTGGAGGGACTGGAGCCCCCCCCACACAGGTCATAAAAATTTAAAAAAAGAAGCCCCAGGGGGTGGCGGTCCCCTGGGCTGTGGGAGGGCTGAGAGCCCTCCCGCACCATTTTTTATTTAAAACCCCGGGGGTGGTGGTTCCCGGGGCTTGGGGGGCCTTAGAGGCCCCCCATAAAAGCTAAACCCACCCCCGCATGCCCCCAGGACTTGGGCCACCCGGGGGCAAATTAGCATCGAAGCGCGGGAGACTGCGCTTCGATTTTTTTTTTTATCGGCGGGATCCGCGCACCCTAAGCGCATCCCGCCGATTTGTTTTTTAAAAAAATGCTTTTTTCTTGTGTGTTTTTTTTTTTAATCAGCGGGATCCGCGCACCCTAAGCGTATTCCGCCGTTTAAAAACAAAATATGCTTTTTTCTGCCCAGGGGGTCCTTGTGGGACCCCCTGAGCAGACCTAGGGGGTCAGGGTGTTTCTACCCTGCCCCCTTTTTGCGCTTTGCGCACTTGCCAACACTTCCTGATTTGGAGTGTTGACAGCCACTTCACAGCCAATTAGCATGCAGCTCGTGATCGGGAGGGTACGCGGACCCTACTCGGCCATAGATATATATGTGACTTTACTTTTGATTTTCTCAGGAACTACTGAACGGATTTACACCATTTAAGCAAAAGGCATGACACTGAACCAAGGGCTACCTCTTTGCCAAATTTGGTGTAATTCCGTTCAGCAGTTCGGGCTGTAGCTGCGACTAAAGGTTCCTAAGGAAAAATGAATGGGGAAAACGCGTTTTGGGACCCCCTTTTTCTCGGCCCCGCTTGACGAATCACCCGAGACTTTCAGGATAGGAGCGGACTGGAGCGCCCCAACAAGTTGGAAACTGCGAAGATTCGTCAACCGGCGCCAACGTTATTTCAAATAGAATGTTGCGGATTTCCTATGGAAAATAGGTCCTAACTATAACTATCTACTGGCGGTCACCAGTAGATAGTTATAGTTAGGACCTATTTTCCATAGGAAATCCGCAACATTCTATTTGAAATAACTTTGGCGCCGGTTGACGAATCTTTGCGAAATTTTCAAAACTCGTGGGGCGCTCCGGTCCGCTCCTATCCTGAAAGTCTCAGGGTGATTCGTCAAGTGAGGCTGAGAAAAAGGGGGTCCCAAAACGTGTTTTCCCCATGCAATTTTCCATAGGAACCTTTCATCGCAGCTACAGCCCAAACTGCTGAACGGAATTACACCAAATTTGGCAAAAGGTAGCCCTTGATTCAGAGTCGTGCCTTTTGGTTACATGGTGTAAATCCGTTCAGTAGTTCCTGAGAAATTTGAAAAAGAAAACACATATATATCTGGGCGGAGCCTAACCACACATGTCATCGTGAGATCTGATTGGCTGTCAGCACTTCATCCTGGAATTGCTGGCAGCCATCTTGGGACCAATATAAATGATAGTACCCCATTGAAATGCATTGTAGTGAATCGAAGATTTTGAGGGTTACCAAAAGGAGAACTATAAAGGGTGATAACAGACTTTAGTTACATTAGAATTCATTTGTTGATGGTACCATACTAATTTCAGGAATTGTGGTGTGTTCTAAGGTGATTTTACCCTGTGAAAAACCTTCTGCTGGGATATCATGAATCATGTTTGAGAGAAAACTATTTTCACATGCTTGTCCCATACAGTTTTGGAAGGTGCTCCAGAAGCTAAAATGAGAGCATATTTTCTGTAAATTCACATTATCTTTCTCAGTCATGTGAGAATGAAGTCTGACATTCTCAGTAAAAACATGTACATCCAACAAGGGCAGAGACTGTCAGTTGATTCCTTTGTGTTCTACTGCAGCTTCCCAGAGTGTTCTAAAGAACAACTAGAGTGCTAACAGCCTTACTTACGACAAAAGTATGGCACACCTGAAGCCATCTTGATTGGAATAAACTGGTAACACTTAAAACATTTAATTTAAAAGGAACAAAATGATGGGGTTCATTTTGTCATAGAAATTATGGTTAGTGCTGTAGAAAGAAAAATTAGGACATGTTTCAAGTGTGATCTCAAATATGTTCCTGTTATATTTCAACAGGAGCAGCCTGTCAGTTGATGCCTTTGTGTTCTACTGCAGCTTCCCAGAGTGTTCTAAAGAACAACTAGAGCGCTAACAGTCTTACTTATGACAAAATTATGGCACACCTGAAGCCATCTTGATTGGAATAAACTGGTAACTCTTAAAACATTTAATTTAAAAAGGAACAAAATGAGGGGGTTCATATTGTCATAGAAATTATGGTTAATGCTGTAGAAAGAAAAATTAGGACATGTTTTAAGTGAGTTCTCAAATATCTTCCTGTTATATTTCAACAGGAGCAGCCTGTCAGTTGATGCCTTTGTGTTCTACTGCAGCTTCCCAGAGTGTTCTAAAGAACAACTAGAGCGCTAACAGTCTTACTTATGACAAAAGTATGGCACACCTGAAGCCATCTTGATTGGAATAAACTGGTAACACTTAAAACATTTAATTTAAAAAGGAACAAAATGAGGGGGTTCATTTTGCCATAGCAATTATGGTTAGTGCTGCAGAAAGAAAATTTAGGGCATGTTTTAAGTGAGATCTCAAATCCTCTTCTATTTCATTAGAAAATTCTGACATGCAGACTGAAACAATCACTTTCAATACCAGCAGTAGACTTCCAGTTAACTCCCTGGTGAGCAGTAGCTTTACTACAGTGATCTAATGAACAACTAGAGTGCTAACATTCTGAATTTATGGCAAATGTGTGACACATCTGAATGCCTTCTTGATGGAATCAAAGTAAAAAACTGAAAGCATTTCCTACTGAGGAGACTGCAGTAAATGACGAAATTAGGAAACTTCATAACAAATAAGTCTCCCAAGATGGCCACCAGAGAAAAAAGAGCCCAAATGTAGCACAAATATCACCCATATGTAGCCCACATATAGCCCAATGACAGAAGTGTGCAAAACACTTTTTATTTTTAATTTTTCTGCAGTTTTGTATAGTTCAAACTGGTCAGGTATTGGAGCGTTACATCTTACTTGGACCCCTTATTGCGTATTTTGCACGAAGTACATGAGATTGATCTTGCGAAACATTGAACTTTACGATTCTGTTAACCTGAAGTTGCTCTGAACCGGGCTTTGTATCACCCGTTTTTACCTACTGGTTTTAATTAATTCTCACTGTATTGTATTAGGAAAGAGGATTTACTGTTTTTATGTACACTTTTATGATCTATGTTTCTAAATCAGATCAAATAAAGTTTAATGAATTCTATGGCAGGACGGAGGCGAGGATTATGCATATCTTTCCTCACTTTATTTGCATAGCAGTTCAAAGAAAACGTAACACAACAATCATTAAACAAAAGACTACACAACCCATGAACCATTAGGGGGTAGTCTCCAAGGCAACTATAGTCCAATCATATCACAGTCCATCGTATATAATATCGTGACGTCCCTTCCGCTTCCTCTTTCTTCACTGCTCGTCAGTTAAGTGCATTCCTTACATTCTTGGCTTAATCTGACGTTGTTGCTGTTTGTATAGCGGTTTCTTGTGCACGTTATTAGCATTATTGCCTTGGTATTGTTTCATATTCCCTGCGCAGCAGGCTCTTGCCCGAGCGTGTTCTCCCCCTCGCAGTTTCTCCCGCTGTGTGCTCTGCGCGCGGTGAGATCCTGTAAGGCGCGTCTGGTCCGAGCGAGGCAGCTCCGTCGAGCGCTCCCGCTGGTCTTTACGCGCGTTTGGGAATCCGGTCACTCCTTTAGTGTCCGCTTGATTCCCGACCAACCCTCGCCTAATTTTGACACCGCTACGCGGTGATTTCCCCACACGACCACGTTAGTGACCAGCGCCACCTGGTGGTGGTAATTGGTATTGCGCCTCAGTCTATTCTTATAACAGCTTCGGAGAAAGCCCAGCTGTTGGAGCACCGGCGAGGGGGCTGGCTTAAGGATTTTAAGGGCATTTGTTCTGTGCTCACACCCTCTGCTATCATGTCTTCTCCAGAAGACCATTTTTACTCCTCCTACCAGGAAGTGGAGGAGGAATGGCCCCCCAACTTCTCCCTCCAGCAGTGGACCAAGCCCTCTCTCTGGCTATTTCTAGGGCGCTGGCTCCTCTTAGGGATCAGGTTGATAAGCTGGCGAAAAGCATCCCTGGGGTGTTCAGTGACCCAGATCTGGTGGTGGTGGGTCCAAGTAGCTCCCAGATGGGGAATAAAAGGGCCGTTAAGCATAACGTGGGGCCCTTGGAAGGATTTGATAAACTTACGGAGACCTTCCTCAAGAGTGCGCGAACGCTAAAACATGCACCCTGCCGGGAGGAGGAGGGGCCCGGAGAAAATTGCGACACTGTCACCACTATTGTAGACCCCGATGGCGGGTTTCCTTAGAGGGAGAGGGTGTATCGGAGGACGATTTCTCCTCCGATGAGGATAAGGACTCGGGCGTCCCTGGCATCCAGAGTCCCACTCCTCTCAGTCCCCGGTTGGGGACGGGGTCCACTCGGACATGTTCGAGCCTACCCAAATTTATCATCCTAGGTCGGCAGAGTGGACACCTGACGCCAAAGTGGCAGAGTATGTGGTGGGGAAAATCCATCAACCCCTTGAAAGGGAGGTCAGGAATAGGATGAGGGGAGAATGCCCCAGACCCTCACTGAAGGGGAAGGTGGCACACACACCTGAAATTGATGAGAAACTATGTACCTTTTTCTCCAAGTATATGAGGGATCCCAAGAAAGGAATTGATAGGTCTTGGACGTGGTAGGGCCCTTGACCCAAATTATTCAATTGACGGAGCGTTTCAAAGAGTCATGATCCCCTTTGTCCACGGATATTGTGGCTGGTTGGGCGCACTACCCTAAACCCTAATACACTACCCCCTCCACTACCCAAACACCACTGCACTACCCTAAACCCTAAAACACTACCCCCAGCACGACACCCTACACTACCCAAACATAACTGCACTACCCTAAACCCTAAAACACTACCACCAGCATGACTCCCTACACTACCCAAACACCACTGCACTACCCTAAACCCTAAAACACTACCCCCAGCACGACTCCCTACACTACCCAAACACCACTGCACTACACTAAACCCTAAATATACCCCCAGCATGACCTCCCACACTACACAAACACCACTGCACTACCCTAAACCCTAAAACACTACCCCCAGCACGACCCCCTACACTACCCAAACACCACTGCACTACCCTAAACCCTAAAACACGACCCCCTACACTACACAAACACGACAGCACTACCCTAAACCCTAAAACACTACCCATAGCATGACCCCCTTCACTACACAAACACCACTGCACTGGCCTAAACCCTAAAACACTACCCCCTACACTACCCAAACACCACTGCACTAACATAAACCCTAAAACACTACCCCCAGCACAACCCCCTACACTACACAAACACCACTGCACTACCCTAAACCCTACACACTACCCCCAGCACGACTCCCTACACTACCCAAACACCACTGCACTACCCTAAACCCTAAATCTACCCCCAGCATGACCCCCTACACTACCCAAACACCACCCAAATACCACTGCACTACCCTAAACCATAAAACACTACCCCCAGCACGACCCCCTACACCACGCAAACACCACTGCACTAACCTAAACCCTAGAAAAGAAACCCCCACCCCATGCGCAATCCCCCTTACCTCTCACTCCTCATGGTTCCTCTCTCCTCGTGGTTCCTGCTTCACGTAATCTCTGAGGGGCGGTGCACGTCGTTGTGAGGAAACGGAACAGCCTCTGTTTCCTTACAACGACATGGATCGTCTACATGTTTTTTAGAACCCATGGTCATTTACCATACATACCTTTACAACAAAATTCGTTGTAAAGGCATGCGTGGTAAATGACCATGCGTTCTAAAAAATGCGTAGTAATGACTTCGTGATGTACAACGCATGCGTGGTAATGCATGCGTTGTAATGGTATCGCAAAGTAAAAGTCATTGTAACGGCTGTTTACCGATCGAAGCTGGCCCCTGTTCTTCAGTGAGACTTTTATTTAATTAATTAGGAGGAAAGAATGTGGTTTTTTTAACCGAAAAGTGCATTCCCGGCTGTTGAATTGTGAAAGTGTCCGCGTGGCCTGGTTTCACTTCCGGTGAGAGAGTGGAAGAGTCTCTTTGGATCTAAAGGAGTTCTGTTGTTGGACGGGGCCGGCGCGACATGTCATCAGAAAACATAGCTAATGGAAAGCGTCCTCCCTGAAGTGTGGAGCAGTGCCATGAGAGGTCAACGAGTGTGCGTCCCACCGCAGTATGACCGTACCGCGTGACCCATGTGCCGCCTCCAGGGTACGGGAGGCAGAAGCGGCATCGCAGGTCCTCTTGAAGACCGTTGTAGCACTAATTCTACATTTTGGTACTAGGGCATTTTAACTTCGTTGTTCCTGCCAGATACAAAGAGAAGATCCTGTGTTATTCAGTGCCCTCGTTACCTTTTTTGTGGGTTGTGGTGCTTGTCACTTCGCTGCCCCGCCGGTGCACACGACTGGGCACCCCACCTCGTGTGCCATCTGCAGGGCCTCTGCCCTCGGATCACTGGTTTCGGTTTCTGGAGTGGCAACATAAACAGTTGCTCCCGAAGGACTAGCCTGAACACTGAGGTGAATATCCCCTGCACCAGCATTCCACGGAAATTCTTTCCTAGCTCTCCCACGTCAACGAGCACGGCTCCGCTCGCGACACCGTATGACGTCATCGGAGCCATAAGAGGACCTCGTCGGCGGGCTGACGTCAGTTCCACCCATGTTTTCCATGCCACCGAGGCAAACAGGGGACCGAGACATTTTCACATGTATACATAGTATAATAAATATATATATATTCACTGAAAAAACCATAGGTTTCAGGCACGTTATAGTTAGGAATTAGCATTTAAAAAACCTTAGAAATTCACTGAAAAAACCATAGGTTTCAGGCACGTTATAGTTAGAAATTAGCATTTAAAAACCTTAGAAATTCACAAAAATATCTAAAAAAAAAAAGAAATTCACTGAAAAAACCATAGGTTTCAGGGGCGTTATAGTTAGTTGGACATTTCACTCGTACAAAACCATAGAAATTCCCCGTTATAGTTAGTTCAGCTAACTATAACTCGCGTGCCCGCAATGCACTGCTGATGACGTCACATATTACATCACTCATGACATGGTCAGTGACATCACTCATGACATCACTGATGACATCTCAAATGACATCACTGATGACATCACTGATGACATCATCCAGTAAATGTGTGTTTTTCTGAAAATTAAATATGTTTTATATAAGTATATCTCAAGGTTGATGGAAGAATAAATGGGTATATAAGTGTCTAAATGGATGATTTTTTTGTAAAATTGATTGTATAACTGACTAAGTGTATCTTAGTGAATTCATGGGTTAGTGAGTAATGTTTAAATATGAAAATATCTGTATCAGTCTCTCACTTTGTGTATAAGTGGCTGCATGGGTTGGTGAGTAGCTACATGAGTGTCTATATGGGTTATTAGTTGTTTTTTTGAGTATCAGTATGAGTGTCTGAGTGTCTGTATTTTTTTTATTTATTTAATGCGATTTTATATAGCGCGAACATTACCCGAAGGTGTCAGAGCGCTTTACAAAAGAACCAGTTGCGTTACATAAGGACTTTGGATTACATGAGTTACATAAGAGATACAAACAGAAAAAATTGCAAATGTACAAGTTGTAAAGTCACACAAGGAAGAGATAAACAGAAAAATTGCAAATGTCCAAGTTGTAAAGTCACTCAAGGAAGAGATACAAACGGAAAAACTCTAAAATCACATAGGACTGGTAGTAAGTACAAAGGTCTACTACTTATACTAGTGGTTAGAGTTATATATATACAAATAGTAAAATCACTTAGGATTACATCTTAACAGCGATTAGGCTTGGACAATTATATATTACATATTTACAGAGCAGGAAATTCTTGCTATCGTTCAGCCAGGTGTTCAGGTGGTATTGTACTCAAGGGTGGTGGTTTTGGGTCTGGAGGGATCCCCGAGTTGGAGATGTCCATAGGGGTAGAAGGCCGGATGGTGGTGGGGGAAGCAGCATGCTGGATCCCAGGCTGATCTTGAGGTCATGCTGGGCTCCATCTTGTGAAAAGAGGAGGGCGTTCAAGGGCAGGCGGAACAGATGTTCATTCAGGTAGCGTGGCCACTGAGGTCCTACCGTGCCACTGCGAACAGCCGACTGGTACAACAGAATAGCACTGGCGTGTGTTGCTTCTTAAAGCCCAAAAAAGTGGGCGTGTGTTCATAATAATGCCTGATGCATTTCACCTGCATAGCGCGTTGGAGCACTGTAAACCCCGGTGCTCGGGCCATCAGGACTTGTCCCGCCTGCTGGGCATGTCTGTGTTCATGTATAATGCTCTCCATAGTATTCGTTCTCGGTCCCGTTCCCGACGTGGGAGTCCAGGGCAGCTGCCGGGATCGGCAGATGCATGAATGAGTGACTCACTTATTGTATGTGTTGAAGACAGCATGTGTGCAGGACTGTATAGGTGAATGAGTATGTGTATGGGTGTGTTAGTGAGTGAATGACTGTCTCAATAGTGTCTTTATGAGTAACTACATATGTTTTAAACTAGTATATGTGAGTATTGGTGTATATATGTGAGAGATTGTAAGAGTTCCTGTACAAGTAAGTAGGTGTTTGTATAAGTGATTGTTTAAGAGAGTAAGTATGTGTAAGTTTCTGTAGAAGTAAGTGTGGTAGTGTGTGTATAACTGTATATGCAAGTAAATGGATGTTTGATACTTTGTTTGCATGTGTGACTAGGTGTGTGAGTAACTCTATGGATGAGTGGCGGTGTGTAACAGGATGTATAGGTGTATGAGTACATATGATGAGTGAGTACATGTATGAGTGACTGTATAGGGACTGTTGGTGAATGAGTGGATGTGTGTGTAGATCTTGGAATTACTGAATAGGTGTGTTGTAACTGGTATTGGTATATCCATTGTTTTGAAAATGTTAGTTTGTATTTTTGAGTGTGTGTATCAAAGGTTATATTAGGGTGAGAGGAAGTCTGCCACTCTATCACAAGGATGATGTCATCAGTGATGTCATTTGAGATGTCATCAGTGATGTCACTGACCATGTCATGAGTGATGTAATATGTGACGTCATCAGCAGTGCATTGCGGGCGCGCGAGTTATAGTTAGCTGAACTAACTATAACGGGGAAATTTCTATGGTTTTGTACGAGTGAAATGTCCAACTAACTATAACGCCCCTGAAACCTATGGTTTTTTCAGTGAATATATATATATATATTTATATATAAATATACACATATTTATATAGAACTATGTTATTATTCAAACAAAAAAAGCTTCTTGTGTCCAAATGTAAATACTTGAAACCCAAAGAATTTGTGTAAACAAACATTTCCCTTTCATATCTGCCATATGTTATGTTACAAAAATAGATTAAAACATATTGCTTAAAACAGTATGTGTGTGCCTCTTTACGGATGCCATAACAGTTTTCGGTGAGGCGCAGGCAGAAAGAAACAGCTGCGCGGGTGTAGGGGAGGCATACACAGACGGGCAGGCACCAACATAGAGGCACAAACCGACGGGGGAGCAGATATAGTTAGAACACCGGGCCACATCCCAGCATTCATTGCGGGGCAGGCTCTGCTTTCTCATTCACTCTGGGCCTCGTGGGGCCCCGCGTGGTAACGGCGCCGCCGCTGCCATCACTCAGCAATGCCACGTGCAGGAACTCACGTCCATCGGCAGTCAGCTCATGTTGCCACCGGTCCCTGTGTTTCGGGGTAAATCCCTTAATCTTCACATGCTACAAAATAAAAGTGTAGGAAAAGTTTGCACTACAGCAGTGAATAAAAAAGTTAAAAGTGACTGCTCCCACAAGGTGATGGCAGTCTGCGTGACTGAATCGAGGAAAGCCCCCACCGAACGTCACGCTTCCCGAGAAATCACCCACTCCAGGCCAGTCCAGAACCCGGAACAACTGCTTAAATCATCCTTCCAAGACCCAGCCAGGCAAGAGATCTTCCACTGCCTGGAAGTAGGATGACCTATGAACCTGGTGGGCAGTAACTAACCACTGAGGGATTGAGGGGGGGCTGCAGGTCCAGGAGGTCACCCTGCAACCCGTGGTCTTTGGGGCCCTTCATTACGCCCTTGTCAGGGCACAAGTTGGGGGTACACGCAGGTAGACGGCGTCCACCCACTATTTTCACAGGGTGGACGCCGTCCACCCTGCCAAGAAGTTGGGCCCCACTGAAAAATATGCTGAATGCGTCCCGGTGTAATTTGCAAACACCGGGACACATTACACAGCGCCTGCACTTTGTTGTCTGCTTTCGATCGCAACAACGTGCAGGAGGGGACGGGCATTTCAGACTCCTGCTGGGCCCATAAAAAAGGTCCAATCTGAGGGGTCATCAGGCCTCCTTTTGTTGGAGTCTCCTGGCTGGCAGCAGTCAGGAGCCTCACATGTAGAAGCAAATGCAGCAGAGGGGAAACAAAGGCTCACACCTTGTTAGCACTTCACACATACTTAAGAGAGGCAGCTTTTCACTTTGTTCAGGCTCTGTTTAGGAGATATGCGTGCACTGTAAGATTGTCAGATGTGTTGGTCTTTCCCAGTATTTACACAAAATAAATAGCATTTATATAGTGCTTACTACCCTTTGAGGAGGCATTGTAATATTTTAAATATCACTATTTTTTCTTGTAAAGCACTATGGGTAGAGGAAGTTTACGCTGACAAAAGGCAAAATTGTTTAATGTGTAGCTAACAAAAGTGTGAATCTTCTGCCTAAATCATGAGGGTTTCCCTGTATACTCGAAATGTGCTTTAATGTACTCATGATAGTCATGTTAAACATATATGTGAGGGCTTAAGATCTGATGCCACTTCCTGTGATGTCACTTCCTGTGATGTCATGCGCTGTGATGTCACACGGCGTGAGGTCACGTGCCGTGATGTCACGTGCCATGATGTCACACGCCATGATGTCACTTGCATACTAATTAACTAGGTTAGTCCCCCCAATTCTTTTCTTAGGACTTGTGCCCTGGCCCTTGTGGAGGACAGAACAAACTGACTAGTCTTTGTGTGTGTGTGTGTGTGTGTGGGAGTGTGCGTTTGTGTGCTTGCGTGCATGAGAGAGAGAGAGTATGTGTGCCCTTGCGAGTGTCAGTTATGTAGGTGGAACTTACAAAATTGGCTTATTGCATCTATCTATTGGTGGCTGCCTACTGGGAATGAAATCTTAATCAACATACCATAATATTTAAAAGTATAATGTGTAGCATCTCAAGCATTGATGTAGACCCAGCCTAAACATTCAAGGTATGATAGGGGCTTGAATATCAAACCTGGAATGGTTTTGAAGGCTACTGTGTGATTAGTGCATTATCTATCCCCATAAAGTGATCTAGAATCCTAGCCAATTGTTTACACTCAAAGCGCTAGAGATGGGTTTCAGGTGGTATTACAGAAATACATATATTAAATTCTTTAATACAAGTCTGGCTTGTTATTACAAATGGAATCTAAGTCTAAGTATTATGGGGAGTGGGCCTGTTAATGTGCATCTTTTTTGAGAACGTATGCATTGGGCACAGATTACCTCAGTTACTGAAAGTTTCAGCTTTGTTTGTACCTGAGTTCCACAAAGAGAGCAAGAACCAACATAAGATGAGTATGCACTCAAATGGGAAGGCAAACATTACAAAATACTCTACAATTGCTGATCTGCTGGAACAAAGTTTGTTATAAAGTCAAGAGAGGCAAAAGCCTTTGAGAAATGGATTGACCCTATTTTTTCAAGTGGAGCCGTACATGTTTACTTCTACAAGGCTTTAATTTAATAAATGTAAGAGACACATACAATCAGATGTGGGCACCACATAATCTAGATCAAAAATCTCCAATTGAATGGTTTCAAATAGGATGAAAGCAGGTATATATATATATATGTCTTTGTTGTTTTCCACCCATGTTTTTCATGTTTAGTTTTGCTGGATCCTGTGTGCTACACCACTGCTAAACGCAGTATATCACCACTCTATTCCCCATAATACATTAACTGTGCATTGGATTACCCTAATAGGCAAAATTAATTTTCCTTAGGCCAGAGTATTTGGCGTTGAAAACGCACGAATAGGATGGACATTAAATGTCATGTGTGCATTTATACCACATCACATAAGCCCCTGAGTCCACGAGAGTTGTAATAGCTTGTGCCAAATGTTTTTCTTTGTTGACGCCAGCCAATCAAATCCCTCGGTACCGCAGTACCTGTACAGGTACCACAGTACCGAAAAGGCCCAAGGGAAAAAAGCACACTGGGCCAATCAGAAGGCCCCTTTTAGAATTAAATCGGTTTTTATTGGCAGAACACATGACAAGAAAATACATTGCGGCATTGCCTACAACCCAGTGGGCCGGCGAGGCCATGAGCAGGATAGAGAGCAGAGCTTATGAGTCATGAATCAACTGAATAGGTGAATGACACAGCATGTCGCCTACAACCCATCTTGGGCCGGCCGCGTTTAAAAGGCCCCTTTTACCAAAAATAAAATGACAGTACTGCAGGACTTCCTCAGCCCCAATCTTCAAGATATCCCTATTTTTTAACACCTCAAGCTCACCCCAAGCACGTCTTTAAACACAAATTTCTCATACCAAATCTCAAATATAGATATATCACTGAAAAAAACAAAGGTGAAAGGGACGTTATTTGGGTGAAAATGTCAATTAAAAAATACTGTTTTAAATTAACAAAACCACGGAAATTTACCAGTTATAGGTACCCCAAGTAACTATAACTCATGCCCTAAAGTAACTATAACTCGCACCCCCTTCAGGCACAGTGTTGTTATCAATGATGTATTTCAGATGTTTCAGTGATGTTATCAATGATGTCATAGAAAATGTCATGAGGTATGTAATATGTGAAGTCATAACCAGCGCATGGCGAGTGCGTCAATTATAGTTTGTGGTAATATTCTGAGAGCCTCCACCAGGCTAAGGGATGCAGGGTATCCCTACCCTCCCCCCTTATATTTTTCTTGTACCTTTTTTTGAGGACGGGGGACTGAGTCCCAATTCCTAAAATGGCTGGCTCCCCCATCTTTGTTAATGTTGTGGCAGCCAATCAGATCTTTAGACAGTGGCTCTGTAGTGTGTTGTATGCAAAGTTTTTGAGTCTTAATTTCTCAACATCTATTGAACAAAATTACACTAAATCACAAAAAGCACGATTTCTGGACCAAGATCTAGCTTTCTGCCATATTTGGTCTTATTCTGTTCAACCATTTTGGCTGTGTCTGTGTCCAATTTTTCTATGGAAAAATGAATGGGGAAAATGTATTTTGGGACCCCTTTTTTTCTACGCCTTCGCTTGACGGATCAAGCTGAGCTGGAAGAACATTGCTTTTTGGAAAGCTTTCGGAAGATTTGTGAAACTGCGCCAAAGTTATAAGCAAAACATGCTTTTCCTATGGAAACATGGTCCTAACTAAAACTATAGCAAACAACATAATGTCCATGGGTCTAATCGAGCCTAGAGATCACTTTCAACGTAACTGGCACAAAGAAAAGACAAGAGAAAAGGAAAGAAAAAGACCCTCTGGTGTAATCTGTGGAAATCCTTTTAAAAGGACGGAATCCCATCACTCACCGTAGTGACATGCTTCATCATCTGGGATCTCCTCTTGGTAGCAACCTAGTGCAACCAAGGGCTACAACCCCCTCTCAAAGAGGGAGGAGCTCAGGGATGTTTTCAAATGAGATGTCTAAAGGATTTGCTACAATCCAACAGATGTGAAGGGCAAGGAGTTCTAAGAGTGATAGGCGCAGTGCAAAAGTGTAAATGGTAATGTGCAAATTAAAATTGGTTAGCAATAGAGAACACCTTTATTCATCATCTATTGATCACCAAATTAAAAACAGTGCAAAAGCAGTTTGAAATAATAACTGCATAAGTTCAAATCAAGGTCTACATGTTTCAGCCATCTAGATTGAATGTAATCTTAGCCTTCCTCAGGACCTAAATATGATAGTGCTACTGCGTATCAAAAGTGAAAAGACATCAAGATAGGTTGGACCAATTACAATCTACCAACCTGACGTAGGTTCTCTGTGAAATATGGTGTAATGATGACACCTCTAATGCACAAGAGAACAGCCTCGCCTCCCCTGGTTACAACTCAGGAAATGAGGCCCCGCTCTCTCCGTCGGTACCTCGGGCCGCTTCTGAGCCGTTTTCTCAGTCGGTCGGTAGGTTGTAATTGGTCCAACCTATCTTGATGTCTTTTCACTTTTGATACTCAGTAGCACTATCATATTTAATTCCTGAGGAAGGCCAAGATTACATTCAATCTAGATGGCTGAAACATGTAGACCTTGATTTGAACTTATGCAGTTATTATTTCAAACTGCTTTTGCAGGTGGGCACCTTATGACATAGGGAGCTGGCCCTGGGGGGTAGGGGTCGACAGGGCCATAATGGCTCCAGGAGTGGGGGCCATGCAGCACCCCTCCTTTACTTTTGAAGGGCCTGCCCTGGGGAGGTGGTGGTCCCCAGGCCCGAAAACGGCCCAGCAGGGCGGCCAATGAGCCCCCCTCCCCATTCAAAATTGGCCTAGGGGAGGTGTTGGTCCCTGGGGGCATAATGGGCTTAGGAGGGGGGGGTCTGTGCGACCCACTATTTATATTGGTCTATCCACTGGGGAGGTGGCGGTCCCTGGGGCCTTAATCGGCCTTGGGAGGGGGCCTTGTGCACCCTCTCCCTAACTTAATTATTAGTATTTGCCCATGGGCCCTGGCCCACCCGGGGGCCAAGGTTTAAACAAGCATGGAAGACAGTAATTGTTTAAAAAAAAATTGTTTGCAGTGATTCGCAGATCTGCCATGATTTTCTTGGCAACATGTTTTTGAAAAAATTATTTTTGGCCCTGGTAGGGTCCATGGGGGACCCCACCAACAGGCTTAGGGGCCAGGGTATTCCTACCCTCACTCCTCTTTTTTAAAAACTTTTTTTGTGCCTCGTCTGAGTCTGAATCCCAAAATGACTGCCAACACTTCCGATTAAAATGTTGGCAGCCAATCAGATCTCAGCATGGGATGTGTCGGTACCACGGAGGCTCCGTGACCCTAGATATCTATATTTCTTTTTCTTTTAATATTTCAAAAACTACTGAATGGAGTTGCACAAAATCCCAAAAAGAGATCTTTCTGGACCAAGATCTAGCTTTCTGCCAAGTTTAATGTAAGACCGTTCAGTGGTTCGGGCTGTAGTTTTCTCTAAAATCTGGATTAGAATTAACATTGGATACACACTTTTTTTGCCCCCGCTTGATGAATCACCCCGAAACTTTCCTTTTTTTTTTTTTTTAAATCATTTTTTATTTGTCAACAAGAGGGTGAAAAAAAACCATGAAGAAACACAGAATTAGATACATCCAGACGTCAAACCAAACAAAATTAATTACACACATGGAACTATGACGAGAGAGAAAAAGAAAAGAAAAAGACCCTAAAAAAAGAATAGGGAAAAATAAAAACCCGATAAGCATCCGATAGAACTGATCAGAAGTTAAAATAATGATCCCCATATTGCATTACATTTAGCAACAAAACGAATACCCCTTGACTTAGCCAGCGCTTGTTCCATATCAAACGTCTGTCTTACTAACAACCACCAATCAGTAACAGAAGGAGGCTTTGATGAGATCCAAACCCTGGCGATTGTTAGTCTTGCAGTAACCAGTAAGATAGTTAATAAAAGATTATATTTAGAGCTCCAATTCCCACAGCCCATCATAATTTCCCCTGTCGTAAAAGATATTTCCATTCCGAGCTTCTGGGACAATACTTGACCAACCCTCTGCCAGAATGTTGACAACTCTGGGCATGTTACAAACATATGTTTTATGTCTGCCATGTGCAAATCACACCTTGGGCATTTTGTCTGGGCACTGGCTTAATTATCAGTTGACCACTTAGAGATTCTTTCTGGCGTATAATACAATAGACATATTGTGCAATGCTGTTGCAATCGCAAGTTAGTGGAGTGCACAGCCTTATCTATAGAACTGAAAGCTTGCGATATAGTGGTAGCCGAAACTGGCGTCCCCATAATCTTGCTCCATCTATCCGCTAATCGCAGACAATCATCCGATCTATGAATGCATAAGCTTTTATACCCTCTGCTAATCAGTGATTTTTCATTTACAGCAAGCAAACAATCCCAAACATCAGATCCAGATACTTTCGTCAAATTTAGATGCCGTAAGAAATAATCTCGAATCTGATAATACTTAAGCTACATATGATCTGGTATCTTATGCTGTGTCTGTAGTTTCTCAAAAGAGACAAAACCGCTGTAGTCATACAGGTCCCCCAGACATATAACACCGCAGCTAGCCCAGCATTTACCCACCACATCCTGAAATATCTCTGGCAGACCTGGATTATTCCAGAGGGGAAGTTTTTCATGAAAAAACGATGTGTTGTACTTAGACAGAATGGCACGCCAGATAAAGATGCTGTCTCGTAAAGTCTTAAACTTAACCCTTTTAAAATAGTTTGGGTCGTTGATTCTATAAAGAAACATATTACTCTCTTCTCCCAACATAAATTTATGGCAAAAAATAGTGCTAGCAGGATTAATGAGACTACGGAGACGGCCCAAAAAAGCAGACCAAAAATACAATTTAAAATCAGGAAACTCAAGGCCACCTTGACTAAAAGGAAGTTTTAGCAAATCAGCAGCACGTCTCGCCTTTCTATAGCCCCATATAAAACTACTTAATATCCCCTCTAGTCGCTTAAAAAAAGAATTAGTAACCCGTATTGGAATAGAGCGGAACAGATAAAGAAATTTAGGCATTATCTTCATTTTAATGACATTTATTCGCCCAATAATACCCAAAGGCAGCTTATGCCAGTTCTTTAGTGTCTTAGTTGTCTCTTTTAATAATGCTTCGTAATTTAAAGTAATTATCCTATCTAACTGTGCGGACAACTCGACACCCAGATATGTAGCAACTGAGCAGGCCCCCTGAACTGGAACTAAAGGTTTGTGATTAAGAAGGACTAGAGTCTTATTAACGTTTAATTTATAGCCTGAAATTAATCCAAACCCCCCAGCTGCTTCCGCTATTACTTTCAATGCATTTCCAGGTTCCGTGGAAAAAACCGCAATGTCGTCTGCATATGCGATAGCTTTAAGAGAGTTTACTCCTAACGTGAAGGGGGAAATTAGGGAATGATTTTGCAAAACTGAAATAAATGGCTCTATGTATAAAGCAAATAATAAGGGTGAAAGGGGGCATCCCTGACGTGTACCGCATAAGATCGGAAAAAGAAGAGACTGCAATCCTGAATATGCTAATTTAGCGCAGGGCTTATCGTATAATGCTTGTACCCATTTCTTACACTGGCCCTTAATTCCAAAAGCAGAGAGTACAGCCCAAAGAAAGTCCCACCCCACTCGATCAAACACTTTTTCAGCGTCTAACAGGATCATACCGAGGGGGGTGGATCCTATACACCCCGAAACTTTCCATGCACAACAAGACTCAGAAGGGCACATTGTTTGGAAAATTTTGTGAAGATTCGTCAAATGACGCCAAAGTTATAAGCAAACCGAAAAAACCTTTTCCTATGGAAACTAGGTCCTAACCCTACCTACCTACTGGCAACCGCCAGTAGGTAATATGCATTACCTACTGGTGGTCGCCAGTAGGTAGTTATAGTTAGGATGTAGTTACCATGGGAAGAACTTTTTTTGTTTTGCCAATAACTTTGCTGCCATTTGACGAATCTTCACAAATGTTTCAAAACAGATACGACTCTCACTTCAGCTGCTGTCTGGAAAGTTTCAGGTTGATCCGTCAAGCAGGGGCCGAGAACCAGGGGATGCTTAAAAGATTGTTTCCCCCATGTTAATTCCCATAGGACCTTTAGATGTTGCTACAGCAGGTAGATTTTGGTTCAGGGATGTGCCTTTTTGTTATTTGGTGTAAATCCATTCAGTAGTTTTGGGGCTATATAAAGAAACTTCCAGTTGTATATATAGGGACAAGGAGGATCCGCAACCTCTCCCAGTCTCTTGCTGAGTTCTGATTGGCTGTCAACACTTTTTGCATTTGTCCAACATTTCAAACCAGGAAGTGTTGGCAGCCATCTTTGGACTCGGCTTGAAGCCAAGTCCCAGAAAAAACGTTCAAAAAAAAAAAAGAAAGAAAGGGGGCAGGGTCGGAATACTCTGACTCCCTAGGAATGCTGGGTGGGAACCCTGAGGGACGCCGCCAGGCATTAAAAGCATGTCTTTTTGTCAATTTTGCCACAAATGTGCGCTGGATTCGCGATACCGGGCAAAATTAACAAACAAAAAAAAAGACGTGCGGTTTACCCAACGTCTTAATGAGGAGGCCCCCGGGTGGGCCAAATCCTGGGGGCATGGTCAATTTATAATTAAAGGAGAGGGGCTCATGGGGCCTCCTCCTAGGGTATTTATGTACCCCAGGGACCGCCACCTCCCTGTGGTTTATTTCACTACAGGGGGCTGCATGGTCCCCGGGTACCGCCACCTCCCCAGGGCAAATTTGTAACATTTCGGGGGGGGGCCTCACAGACTTACCCGGGCCCAGGGACTACAACCTCCCCAGGGCCATTTTAAATTAATTTGGGGGGCCTCACAGCCCCTCCATGCCCAAGGACCGCCACCTCCCCGGTTCTTAAATATTTGTATTTGGGGTGGCCTCACAGACCCTCCAGGGCCCCGGGGTGAACCACCTCCCTGGGGAAAAATACCAAAATGGGAGGGGGGCCACGCGGTCCCCCTTCCAGGCCTTCACTGCCCCGGGGATCATCACCTCCTCAGGGCGGCCCTTTTAAGTAAAAGAAGGGGAGGCGCGCAGCCTCCTCCTGGAGCCCTAGATGGCCCTGGGACCCCAAAGAGCCAGCTCCTGCAATGTCCCGGGGTGCCCACCAAGCCATAGCAAACACTGCTCCGCTTCTCGTAATAGAGAGCAGAAAATGCTCTCGCTTACTAGAAGCGGGGCAGAATTGCTTTTACACACAGGGAGCTGCATGTTAGCAGCTCCCTATGTGTAAAAGCAATGCTGGCTCCCACAGGAGGCGGGGAGTCAGCAGGGACCGGGGGCCTTGAGGCTCCCCCCACAGTCCCCAACCTTTAAAAAGTGGGTGCCCTGCATGGGACCAGGGCACCCACACTACAGGCTGCGCCTAGGGGGATGGGGGTCCCCGGGGCTGAAATCGGCCCAGGAGGGGGACGCGCATCCCCCATCCATTAAAAAAATTATTAAATAAATAAAGAAGGGGCAGGCCCCAGGGGATGCAGTCCCCGGGGCTGAAATAAGCCCGGGAGGGGAGCCACATGGCCAGCCTCCACCATTAAAAATAGGCCTGGCCCTGGGGAATCGGGTCCCCGGGGCCCAAATAAGCCCAGGACAGGGAGGCCACACAGCCTTCCTCCCATAAAAAAAATTGACCGCAAGTCGTGGGAGGCCCTCCCCCTTTCTCCACTAATCTGCAAATAGGAAACGGGCCTCCGGCCGCAGTGGTGGTTGGGGGATTAAGTCCCCTAGGATGCTGAGGGTCCTTGGGGTCCAGGAACCCCATTAGTTACCTCCAGTAAGTCTCAGACAGTGGGATTGCTGAGAGGACTTGGAGGCCATGCACCCTTTCTCCACCACTTTGCAAACACGCCTCCTGGTGCGTTACTGGTTGGGAAATAAATTCCACTTTACTCCTGAGGGCCTCAGGACTAAAGTGTACTTGTTTCTCCCACTAGTAGTGCACCAGGAGCCACGTTTGCAGAGTGGAGGAGAAAGGGGGCATGGCCTCTGACGACCTCTCAACAATCCAGCTGTGTGGGTCTTACTGGAGGTAGCAGGAGGGGTAGTTGACCCCCAAGGACCCTCAAGAGGCAAGGGGACTTCGTCCCCCAACTAGTAGTGCGCTAGGAGGCGCGTTTGCAGAGTGGTGGAGAAAGGGGGTGTGGCCACCGAAAACCTCTCAGCAAACCCACTGTGTGGGACTTACTGGAGGTAACAGGAGGGGTAGTCATCAGTGAAGGAGGAACTTCAGGAAGAAGTTCCAGAAGTTTGAAGCAACTTTTGGAAAAAGCTCCATAAAGTGACCAACTCGACGTTGAGAGTCAAGCTGGCTATCTTTAACTGCGACCTGGCCTGGATTTCAGGTTCAGGTTTGTCCCGCTGAAAGCTTTGGAGCTCCAGACTTCCAGGATTTGATTGGAGCCTCGCAGAAAAGTAATCCGACGACATTGCATCAAAATTGGCCTGCTTGATGGGACCGCTCGACGCAGAGAGAAAATCCTCCAGAAAAGTTTCTAAGTGCGAAGGTAACATTTTGACCTGGGCCTCCTGCTTAGTGTATCCGATCAGGGCTCCATCGCGGTTGGCCTCAAACTTTGACTTTGTCACGGTAAAGCGCGACCATATGCTCCAAAGTGGTGTTATACGTTTTTACAAACTAGAAAGTGTTTGTTCTTTAAAAATTCATATCTCCGGGTCCCTACCTTGGATTTCTGTTGTTTTGGTGTCTATTTGTTCATAAAAATATAATCTATTTTAGTAGTTTGGAGTTGGATTCTTATTGTGTGTTGTGTCTTACTTATTTAATGTATTGGTGTTTTTAAATGGTTTACACACCTGTCTCCTAAGTTACGCCTTCCTGCTCATTGCCAGCTAACAACGGTTGAGCAATGGAATAATGTATTGAGACCTTGACTGACCCTTTTATTGTGTTTGTGGCCTTATTACTAGTATTCTCTACTTATCACTACTAATAATCGACTTTCCAACACATGATTTGGTTTCCTCCAACACGGTTTCAAAGTTTTCCCTTTTCCATTAATTCACATGCACCAGGCATTAAGAAGGCACAGCTCCCATGTTACAGCCTGTGGGTTTACACAAGACTGGTCTTGGTATGAATTATAGTGACTCTGAACCTGCGGCATGGGGAGGGTTATTAGATTTTAGTGCCTTAGTTTCACAAATGTGTTTCCAATTAGGAATAGGTGGGAGGGAACTCCAAAATGTATAAAATAATTATCCCAGGTAGCCTATGGGTTCACACATAAGGGTCCATAATTTAGGAATACCATATAGGTATTCCTGCAATGGGAAGTACTGATATCAAAGGTATCTGTATTTCTGGATTGTGGGAGCATTGGAAAATTATATTTCCCCCTGAAAAATGGGGAATAACACAATGCAGACATTGTTTCTGTGCCGATTTATGCATATTATTCTGATTTGGTGGTATTTTGTCACCTAGACATTTAGCCTGATTTAAGCAGGGTAAATGTCCAAATAAAAATTTGGGAGCCACACTGTTCCCACAACACTGTAATCGCAAAGTGGCAGGTAGCTCCCATTATCAGAGACACTGGGATAACTTTGCCGCCTTTTAGTAGTTCCATTGTGGTGAAATTGCTGTCCAATGTGCACCTCCCCAAAACAAGTAATTTATTATATTTTTAAAAAGTGGAATTCATTCAGGAGTGGAATTAGTGCTTCCCAGGGAGGTGATGGTTTCATGAAATGCAGAAAACTGTCTAAACAGCCTATGGGGTCCTCCTAGGATCAGCCAAGGTTCTGTCCAGAGGAGGAGAGTTCCTGAGAAGATGCCAGGCACTATATTAAAGTCAATGGGAGTCAACCTATGAGCACAGGAATGCTTTCTGAGGAGGTGCAGCTTCCAAGAATTGCAAAAATATGAAGCCAAATAAAATATGAGAGGTCAAGGAGGGGAGCAGGTGCTTTTCAGTGAGCTACAGATCTCAGCAAATGTACATATGTTTAAAAAACAACGTGTGTCGTCCACCTGGAAATGCTTAGGTCTTACCCAAGAAGATTCATTTCATGAGTACAAGTAGGCAACTATATTCTAAACAATATATATGGTTCACCGAGGACCAGAATATTGCTACTAGTGCTTAGGACAGAAATGCCCACTTGAGATTTATGATGAATAGAGACTAGAGTGAAGAGAGGAGATGTATATAATGGGAGATGATTAGTTAGCAGAGTTAAATTAAGCACAGGAAATCTAAGGGCACACATTTCAGGAACAGAGTTGTGTAATTCTAATTTAAGAAAGAAAGAATAACGTTATTGGGTTTCAAGAGTGTATGGGGCATAAGGTTGTTTACTCATACTTATTTTAGGCTCAGTCAGGGCCAAACATGGGAGTCGTCACAGTGAATTTCTTTTAACCTTTATGCCCTTAACTGAAGGATGATCTTAGGATTGAAGAAAAACCTACAATAATGTCACATGAGATGGAATAGGCTAGCCAATCACGAGACAGCAAATGGGCTCCTTTAAACTACAGAAAGAGGCCCTGAAACAGAAGGGGAATGCCCTAGCACTGGCCCTAAAAAACCTAAAGAAGAAAGTGGCCGGACACACCCAAACACAGTTGCTCCAGGTAATACAAGTGAAATTGACCCCGACAATATCATATGGGGGTGAGCCATTACGCAGAACGGACACATCAACTTTGGACAGGATCATGGTTGGATCCTACAGAATGATCTTCGGTCTCCCCAAATACATCTCTACAGCTCAGATACGCTTGGAGTTCAGACTTCAGAAAAAATACCTTGCCAAGAGAGTGCTGGCACAAAATCAAAAACGCAGAATTGAACACACTAAACCCACACCTATTGCTGGAACTGTCGATCAGGAGAAACTCTCCCGCCAAGTCCTACCTTAACGAATCAGTCACTAAACTTGGCCTACATGGTATCTGGGAAACATCTGCAACTCACACCAGCTTTCAAAAGCTAGTAAACAAAACCATCAAAATAGTCTTGTCAATTGAGCACAAGGCAGCAGCAGCAGGCAGAGCTCACAGCTGACATGTGCTGCACAGTTATGGTAAAGCAATAATACCTCAGCCCTATTTTCACATGGGATATTCAAACTCAATAAAAGAACAGTTTCTGAGATACCGATTGGGCATATTACCTTTGCTTTTACATCACCCACCCTGGAAATGTACCATTACTACAATCGTCTGTCGGCTGAGCAGAAAAGGGAAAGGAGACATGGTACACTTGGAGTGCATTTCCACTTGTTTCTAAATAAATACCCAGCTTTCTTACACTGTTATTTCTTCTCTTCAGTGAACTCTCCAGCACACCAAAAACATTCTTTCCATTTTGGGATTTTTATCTTTAATGAGCCAAGAGTCTACAGGCCTAAATACGATGACGGTCCCACCGACATCTGCCCCTGCGGTCCGCCCGCCACATTACGATGCGGCGGTTGGAGGCATCAGGAGGAGGGACCATCCGCTGCTGTTCTGATGGGCTCCGTGAGCCCGTTGGAGCATCGGAAATGCTCATGATCCCTTAATGACGGCGGCTCCGCCGTCGGGATTATGATGTCATTTTCTGACAGCCTTTCCATGTTGGCCTTTCCGACATGGAAAGGCTGTCGGAAAATGACTCCCCTGGCCCTACGCTATGGGGACCGGGGGTGCCCCCTAAACATCACTGCACCATGTGGCAAGCACCGCATGGTGCCTGCCACACAGTGCAGGGATGTTCACAAACCTCCATTTTTCAATGGAAGCTTGTGGTGTGGGCCTTTTCCGCCCACGCACAAGCTTCCATTGGAAAATTGATGTTTGCGACCGCCTTATGGGCTGTCGCATCCTAATCCTGAGGTTGGACTCGCAGACCTACGGTTGGGAGGTTTCAACCCGATATGATGTTGAGCGGACGCAAGTCCGCCCAACATTGTAATCAGCCCCTAAGTAGCCTCTTTTTACTTACACAATGTGCATTAAGATCCAACCATCAGGATGAGGGCCACTAATTTTCTAAATTTGTAAATACAAAAATGTATTTAAATCAGCACCGTAATGCTCACAATGTGACTAGATATAAGGGAACTGCCACACAATTCTCACCCACTACTTGAGTTGGCAAAATGATCTTGTCTACTCTGCTCACACCGTTACATTATGCTTGTGGTATAGCCACAAATCAAGACAGTTAGGAGCACAGTGATAGGATCTTTTATGCACAGTATGAGAAAAACTATTCTTTTTTACTTGGTCACCCACATTTTCTGCTGACTGGTATAGCTGCTTTTTTTAAAACTCTGTACAGAGGGGCACTTCTGACCAGTCCTCAGTGTGTGTGTGCTGACCCCTAAAACATAACGTCATTGGCTAACTCCTAATTGGCATATTGAACTTCCCAGCAAGGCCAAGTAATATTGTGCAAGAAGTACACAAATTTCATGGAAGTTAAATGTCACCTGTGAACTACAGAACACATTGTACCATCCATTAGCCTGACAAGGAAAAATATGACTTCAGGCCTATATGAATAGCCTGACTGCTGCAGCTTTTAAACCTGCAGGCCGACCTGTCACAATAACCCTTTCAACAGTAAGGAAACCTACTTTTAAATATTAAGTAGGTAATCCCTAAGTAGGCCTCATAGCCCATAATGTTGAGTGCTATGCATTTAAAAGTGGAACATGAAAGAAGTTAAGGTTGGCATGTTCCCATAGTGACTAACTTCCAAGAGCTATTTTCACTGTATAGGGCTTTAGTGTGTACCATAAGGAAAAGCTAAAGGTAAATTGATCATTCTCTAACTTTGTTTTCCAATATGCTACAGAGACCATTCAAACACTGGTTTTAATAGAAAAAATATAAATAAATAAAATGTACAGAAATACACAGAAATAGTAATATTTAGTTTGCTTTTGTAAAGCTTCAGTGGGCTAATTAGTATTAGCCTGCCTGTTGCTGCCCCCTGTCAGTGCTTTCCTCTTGATGATGTGTGAAAACTGGTCCCAGAGCAGATATAATGGTTTGGGTAGGATGATGTGGATGTGAAGCATGTAACTCATGCTTAGCTCAGGAAGGTCAGCAGGGAAGGGTTCAGGAACTCCATTAAATTGAAAGGAACCAGTGTGATGCCTGCACAATCATAGCTCAGTGTAAAGTGAGATCTGGGAAAGAGAGGCCTTTTGATCTCAGCACACACTAGTTTCCTCCAAAGGCAGGAGGTTTCTGTCATGTAGGATTTCACTAAGAATAGTGCACCGAGGGATACTTTGCAGTAAGGCAACATGATGTGCTGCAAAAGAGGGAAGGGTTGCTCCTGAGAACTTTGTGGCCAAATTTTACGTAGTGTGCAAGAGTTTCCCCCACCAAATGCTAGTGATTACTACAAATGGGCACATCTCCCTCAGCTCATCAGAACACATCTGGACTTGTGGATGAACAGAAAATAACTGAATCTCCTGTCTGTGACCTGTGTGGTGACCTGAATGGCTATAACTATTTTCTCTTATACCCAGGTTCCGGGAGCCTTAGAAGTGACTTAGACAAATTGCTTCAAAAAGAAGAAAAAGTTAGGATTTGGAATTTTCAAACTCCTGAAGATCAGGACTAACCACCCAAGGTGGAACCTTGGCAGACAAGAAAATGAGGTTGGTGTGGCTCAGAGTTTTACCACCTGAAAGAAGGCTTCAGCGGACCCTCATGGCTTAGGTGTCCTGCTTCGGTGAGAACTGCCTGGCTTCAGCTTCCAGGCTTGCCTTGCTGGAGATTTTTCAGCTCCAAAAAAGACATTAAGGAGCGGGTTTATATTTTGGCAGAAGGAGGTTTAACTGTCAGGGTGATGGGGTAATTTACTCCATCACCTTGACTGCACCTCCACCCACCAAATTATGAAATGACTGCCAAGCTGGCGGTCCTTTCTTTAAGCATTGCCAGGAACTGCCATCATGATGGTTCTTGTCAATGTTTTTTGCAATTTGAAGCACAGCTCCGTCAAGCACGATGGGGCTGTTTAGCAAATTGTTTTCTTTTTAATTAAAAAAAATAAGAAGACAATGCTCCCCTCGCCGTGGAAGTCCTCTCCCAGGGTGAGTGGAGCATTTTGTAGTTTTCACTGCCCCTTACTGCAATGGTTTTCCTGGCGATGACGAGCAGTAAAAATTGACCTCTAATTCTGCCCATGTAAATTTGGTTAGCAGAATTAGAAGTTAACCTCCGACGGTCCTCACTCCACCGGGCCGTTGAAGGGGTTTAATCACGGCACGGATGGAGTAGTCCCCACCGTGACTAAACCAAAGGGCTGTCCCCTTTTAAATTGGCCGGGTGGACCACAGTCTCGGTGGTATGGATACTCCATGCCTGTTGCAACATGGTATCCATGCCAACAAGATATAAATCAGGCCCTTAGTCCTGACCTGGCAAAGGCACAAAAAACCTCCATAAGGACTTTGCTGGGTGTGAATTTGAATTTTCCTGCTTTGAGTTTTTCCCGCCAAAAGGAATGGCTTCAGTGGGATGTCATCGGATATAGCCTTCAATCTTGCCCCACTGAAGAATTCAACTTTCATAAACAAACACTAAATCTGAAACTAAAAACTTTGACCGGGACGACCCGCTTGGTATGCCTGACCTCTGCTCCATTGCAGTTGGCCTGAATTCTTGCCTAAGTCCTGGTCAACCGCAAACAGTAGCTTCTGAGTGGCACTTTACTTTTTCTTAGTGCTTTTTGACCTAAAATGTTTAAAAAACATATCTCTGTATCAATATTCTCTTTCAGTGTATTACAAGGAGAGACAAAGCCTTCATGCAAGCTGTTTCTCTGGAAAGAAATGTTAGTGTTACTGTGCTGTGTAATTTGCCAGCTGACCTACTGCCTCTCAAAGTTAAACATTCATTTATTTGCAAGACTGGACAAACAGCTCGTTGTTAACGTTTAGGCAGCCCTCCATAAAACTGAAAACACAAGACACAGATCTTGTTTTTTGAGCACACAGTACTGGTCTTGTATCATTGACACTTACTTCTCAGTTATGGATCTCGGGGGTGGAATCTTCCTTTCATTGGTTCTCACCCTCACCTGCCTGGTTTTCATCACAGTCTGGAAATCCACCCGCCAAAGAAGCAAACTGCCACCTGGACCCATTCCTCTTCCATTTCTTGGGAACGTTCTCCAATTGGATAGCAAAAACATGGTCAACTCAATTTTGAAGGTATGGAAGCTTGATACTGACTGTTATTTTCAGAGTAAGTGTTGTTCAGAGACTTGGTGAATTTTTCCCTAAAGAAGCTCTGGTAAATTTACAGCTTCCAAATGGTGGTAACTCTTTTTACCAAGGGACAAGACACAGTGACTTTGGAAGCCCATTTTGGATATATCATTTACTAAACAAATGCTCTCACTCCTTTAACTTAATCTGAAGAGGTTGCTAATGATAAAAATGAGTAGGTTCTTTACAAGAATGGGTGATGCTGTGTACTGTTCTACAGCTATGCACTCGTTGTTACTCACAAAGTCATAAGAATGCACCATAGCCAGATAGAGAATTGTGAAAAGGCTCCATATTCTTGGAACACCTCTTTTTCTGTTCTGTGTTTTCATGCATCGCATCACTGTATTCTGGGCATCGGAATTCTAGTTCAGTTCAATTATTCAGAATAAAACACCTGAAAACAAATGATTTGCAAAAGCTATAACTAGAAAAGTTGTATCCCAGTATCATACTACCATTGGATAACCCCAGCCAAATATGATCTGGGGTGATATTTTTAAACTAGTACCAGTTTGTGGGTCCCTTATGCAAGTAACCAACTCAGTATCATTGAGAGTTTTCGTTGCAATCACATGACAGAAGTTAATGTTCCAAACTTGTGTTTATTGATTATCATCACGTTAAAATACTTTATAATTTTTAACAAATAGAGTAGCATTGAATTAGTACAGCCAGTACTCAGACTACAGGGTAAGCAAGAATAGCCACCTAAGTGGGTTGTGGTTGAGTCTAGGCAACTCATATTTTCTGCATATAAATAAGGCTGACAATGAAACAGTGCTTCAATCTCTACTGTATTGTGGTACTTGTGGGATTAACAAAGAATGTATTGGGGAAGCTTAAAGAAACATCTGAAATGTTGTCACACTAATCATAATGTGACTTTGCAGGAGTAAAGGAGTGTGATTATTTCATAAATTATTTGATTGCACTCCTAGGATCAGAAATGTTTAAATTAATGGGATAAAAGTCCTCTTTATGGCTTGCAACTGCCATAACATTCTACACTCTAATTTATCCTAGCTACCTCTATATTTACATACAGTGAACTGAACAATCATGCGTGTCCCCTGGAACTGCTTTATCCTTTTGCTTTTCTGTTCTGCGGGGCTCTGATGACTGTGGGACACCAAAATTGTACCCATTCTGAGTAAAACTGACTACTGCCCTAGCAAGCCAGGCTACATGGTAATAGGTCTTAGTAGAAGCAGATTATTATTGGCTGGGCACAAGACATTTAGCTTGTATCACTGTGAGGAGATTGACTATTCAGTGCCCCAGACTGGAGCCTCTTGCCTTCATCACGTATGGAAGCTAAGTAAGTGTGGGTTACTAACATTGGGTGAATGATGGGTTACATTTAAGCCAGGGTGCGAGCTGCACAAGTTTGTAGTCATCATTCAGCAGACTCTTTTAGTCCACGGTGGGCATACTAGCCTGCACATACTGCTTCCTAAGCCCACCTCTCAGAAACCAGTTGTAGTTTGCAGATGAGGCAAAATCTTCCAATGCATTCCCTTTGTCGGACTGAGTTTCCCCCTACTCTAATGAAACCCACTTATCCCCTGCTTTTTATGTTGCTACCGGTCTTCGAGGCAACGAGAACAGATGGAGAGGGCTGTCTAACCTGGAATCAACAAAACCTTGACAAATGTATATTGGTCTTACAAGTTATTCCTGGCTTTACAATTCAGGAAAAGTTGGACAACAAAAGAAAAAAGTACCTTTGTAGGATTGTACTATTTTGTATTGAAAGACTTGTATAATGTTTCATGTCCCCAATAAAACCCCAAAACACTTCCGGGTCATCAGCTAATATTCACCCCTGTTTAATGTGCATGTTGATATTGTTTAGCCTATATGAAAACATTGGGCATCATGTGCTGTGGTCAGGAATGTGATCAAATCATTTCATAGCATGATTGTGGTTGGGCTCAAGCATGATATCTAGTAGAGAGTGTACAGAGAGACATAGATGGATTTTGAGAGATATACCATCTTCTTGGTCTTTGTGCTTGGTTGGAAGGTTGTGGGGTTGTAGTCTGACCTATATGAAAAGTATTAAGCATCATGTGGGAGTTTCAGGGGATTGCTCCAATCTTTTGACAACAATCTTGAAGGTGCACTTGCGCATGGAGTGTGACAGAAAATTGTAAGATAGATGGAGTCAAACTTGTGGGTACACACCAACGTACTTTAATCTGACCTAAGTTTATCATCTGTGTGGGAACAGTTAGAGAATTTCCTTCAATAATAACTGGGCATGCAATAGGCTCATTTGCCAATGATGGCAGAACAGCAGAAGAGAACTCAGGTTTTAGAGTGGGTGGATTAGGAACAACTCTTATGGCCGATCACCCAATCAAAATCATGGCGATATTAGTGCTGTTCCCTCTAGCCAGAACTCCATCAATAGAGAATCAGTAGCTTTCGGACACCCTCGATAGAAATGGCAAATTCGAGAACATTCAAGCCACATGCCAGATATCATTACTGTTTTTTCTCTCTGTCAGCAAAAGACACACAAGTGATGGACGGAATGCAGAACAAATCAAAACATTCTCCCCCAGTCAAGAGATCTGGGTTAAATCCATCATTCTTTTGCTCACTATGCCACCCCAGTTTGGACCTGGCCATATGCAAATCAGTCTTGACCCTGTGCCTCATGGGAACAGTCCAGCCCGAACTGCCAAGCCAGGTCCTCCCTGGACCGGAAACAAGCATCCTAGGACCGGTTTCGGGGTTTCACCCCTCTTCAGCCAGGATAGCTTGATTCCAGTGGCACAGTGAGCCCAGGACCCACGTCTGGGCATACCTGGCGCACTTAGGGCGAGAAAGCAAAAGACACACAATTGATGGACGGAATGCAGAACAAATCAAAACATTCACCCCCAGTCAAGAGATCTGGGTTAAATCCATCATTCTTTTGCTCACTATGCCACCCCAGTTTGGACCTGGCCATAGGCAAATCAGTCTTGACCCTGTGCCTCATGGGAACAGTCCAGCCCAAACTGCCAAGCCAGGTCCTCCCTGGACCGGAAACAAGAATCCTAGGACCGGTTTCAGGGTTTCACCCCTCTTCAGCCAGGATAGCTTGATTCCAGTGGCACAGTGAGCCCAGGACCCACGTCTGGGCATACCTGGTGCACTTAGGGCAAGAAAGCAAAGACACACAATTGATGGACGGAATGCAGAACAAATAAAAACATTCACCCCCAGTCAAGAGATCTGGGTTAAATTCATCATTCTTTTGCTCACTATGACACCCCAGTTTGGACCTGGCCATATGCAAATCAGTCTTGACCCTGTGCCTCATGGGAACAGTCCAGCCCAAACTGCCAAGCCAGGTCCACCCTGGACCGGAAACAAGCATCCTAGGACCGGTTTCGGGGTTTCACCCCTCTTCAGCCAGGATAGCTTGATTCCAGTGGCACAGTGAGCCCAGGACCCACGTCTGGGCATACCTGGCGCACTTAGGGTGAGAAAGCAAAAGACACACAATTGATGGACGGAATGCAGAACAAATCAAAACATTCACCCCCAGTCAAGAGATCTGGGTTAAATCCATCATTCTTTTGCTCACTATGCCACCCCAGTTTGGACCTGGCCATAGGCAAATCAGTCTTGACCCTGTGCCTCATGGGAACAGTCCAGCCCAAACTGCCAAGCCAGGTCCTCCCTGGACCGGAAACAAGAATCCTAGGACCGGTTTCAGGGTTTCACCCCTCTTCAGCCAGGATAGCTTGATTCCAGTGGCACAGTGAGCCCAGGACCCACGTCTGGGCATACCTGGTGCACTTAGGGCAAGAAAGCAAAAGACACACAATTGATGGACGGAATGCAGAACAAATAAAAACATTCACCCCCAGTCAAGAGATCTGGGTTAAATTCATCATTCTTTTGCTCACTATGACACCCCAGTTTGGACCTGGCCATATGCAAATCAGTCTTGACCCTGTGCCTCATGGGAACAGTCCAGCCCGAACTGCCAAGCCAGGTCCTCCCTGGACCGGAAACAAGCATCCTAGGACCGGTTTCGGGGTTTCACCCCTCTTCAGCCAGGTTAGCTTGATTCCAGTGGCGCAGTGAGCCCAGGACCCACGTCTGGGCATACCTGGCGCACTTAGGGCGAGAAAGCAAAAGACACACAATTGATGGACGGAATGCAGAACAAATCAAAACATTCACCCCCAGTCAAGAGATCTGGGTTAAATCCATCATTCTTTTGCTCACTATGCCACCCCAGTTTGGACCTGGCCATATGCAAATCAGTCTTGACCCTGTGCCTCATGGGAACAGTCCAGCCCGAACTGCCAAGCCAGGTCCTCCCTGGGCCGGAAACAAGCATCCTAGGACCGGTTTCGGGGTTTCACCCCTCTTCAGCCAGGATAGCTTGATTCCAGTGGCACAGTGAGCCCAGGACCCACGTCTGGGCATACCTGGCGCACTTAGGGCGAGAAAGCAAAAGACACACAATTGAGGGACGGAATGCAGAACAAATCAAAACACTCACCCCCAGTCAAGAGATCTGAGTTAAATCCATCATTCTTTTGCTCACTATGCCACCCCAGTTGGACCTGGCCATATGCAAATCAGCCTTGACCCTGTGCCTCATGGGAACAGTCCAGCCCAAACTGCCAAGCCAGGTCCTCCCTGGACCGGAAACAAGCATCCTAGGACCGGTTTCGGGGTTTCACCCCTCTTCAGCCAGGATAGCTTGATTCCAGTCGCACAGTGAGCCCAGGCCCCACGTCTCGGCATACCTGGCGCACTTAGGGCGAGAAAGCAAAAGACACACAATTGATGGACGGAATGCAGAACAAATCAAAACATTCACCCCCAGTCAAGAGATCTGGGTTAAATCCATCATTCATTTGCTCACTATGCCACCCCAGTTTGGACCTGGCCATATGCAAATCAGTCTTGACCCTGTGCCTCATGGGAACAGTCCAGCCCGAACTGCCAAGCCAGGTCCTCCCTGGACCGGAAACAAGCATCCTAGGACTGGTTTCGGGGTTTCACCCCTCTTCAGCCAGGATAGCTTGATTCCAGTGGCACAGTGAGCCCAGGACCCACGTCTGGGCATACCTGGCGCACTTAGGGCGAGAAAGCAAAAGACACACAATTGATGGACGGAATGCAGAACAAATCAAAACATTCACCCCCAGTCAAGAGATCTGGGTTAAATCCATCATTCTTTTGCTCACTATGACACCCCAGTTTGGACCTGGCCATATGCAAATCAGTCTTGACCCTGTGCCTCATGGGAACAGTCCAGCCCGAACTGCCAAGCCAGGTCCTCCCTGGACCGGAAACAAGCATCCTAGGACCGGTTTCGGGGTTTCACCCCTCTTCAGCCAGGATAGCTTGATTCCAGTGGCACAGTGAGCCCAGGACCCACGTCTGGGCATACCTGGCGCACTTAGGGCGAGAAAGCAAAAGACACACAATTGATGGACGGAATGCAGAACAAATCAAAACATTCACCCCCAGTCAAGAGATCTGGGTTAAATTCATCATTCTTTTGCTCACTATGCCACCCCAGTTTGGACCTGGCCATAGGCAAATCAGTCTTGACCCTGTGCCTCATGGGAACAGTCCAGCCCAAACTGCCAAGCCAGGTCCTCCCTGGACCGGAAACAAGAATCCTAGGACCGGTTTCAGGGTTTCACCCCTCTTCAGCCAGGATAGCTTGATCCCAGTGGCACAGTGAGCCCAGGACCCACGTCTGGGCATACCTGGTGCACTTAGGGCAAGAAAGCAAAAGACACACAATTGATGGACGGAATGCAGAACAAATCAAAACATTCACCCCCAGTCAAGAGATCTGGGTTAAATCCATCATTCTTTTGCTCACTATGACACCCCAGTTTGGACCTGGCCATATGCAAATCAGTCTTGACCCTGTGCCTCATGGGAACAGTCCAGCCCGAACTGCCAAGCCAGGTCCTCCCCGGACCGGAAACAAGCATCCTAGGACCGGTTTCGGGGTTTCACCCCTCTTCAGCCAGGATAGCTTGATTCCAGTGGCGCAGTGAGCCCAGGACCCACGTCTGGGCATACCTGGCGCACTTAAGGCGAGAAAGCAAAAGACACACAATTGATGGACGGAATGCAGAACAAATCAAAACATTCACCCCCAGTCAAGAGATCTGGGTTAAATCCATCATTCTTTTGCTCACTATGCCACCCCAGTTTGGACCTGGCCATATGCAAATCAGTCTTGACCCTGTGCCTCATGGGAACAGTCCAGCCCGAACTGCCAAGCCAGGTCCTCCCTGGGCCGGAAACAAGCATCCTAGGACCGGTTTCGGGGTTTCACCCCTCTTCAGCCAGGATAGCTTGATTCCAGTGGCACAGTGAGCCCAGGACCCACGTCAGGGCATACCTGGCGCACTTAGGGCGAGAAAGCAAAAGACACACAATTGATGGACGGAATGCAGAACAAATCAAAACACTCACCCCCAGTCAAGAGATCTGAGTTAAATCCATCATTCTTTTGCTCACTATGCCACCCCAGTTGGACCTGGCCATATGCAAATCAGTCTTGACCCTGTGCCTCATGGGAACAGTCCAGCCCAAACTGCCAAGCCAGGTCCTCCCTGGACCGGAAACAAGCATCCTAGGACCGGTTTCGGGGTTTCACCCCTCTTCAGCCAGGATAGCTTGATTCCAGTGGCACAGTGAGCCCAGGACCCACGTCTCGGCATACCTGGCGCACTTAGGGCGAGAAAGCAAAAGACACACAATTGATGGACGGAATGCAGAACAAATCAAAACATTCACCCCCAGTCAAGAGATCTGGGTTAAATCCATCATTCATTTGCTCACTATGCCACCCCAGTTTGGACCTGGCCATATGCAAATCAGTCTTGACCCTGTGCCTCATGGGAACAGTCCAGCCCGAACTGCCAAGCCAGGTCCTCCCTGGACCGGAAACAAGCATCCTAGGACTGGTTTCGGGGTTTCACCCCTCTTCAGCCAGGATAGCTTGATTCCAGAGGCACAGTGAGCCCAGGACCCACGTCTGGGCATACCTGGCGCACTTAGGGCGAGAAAGCAAAAGACACACAATTGATGGACGGAATGCAGAACAAATCAAAACATTCACCCCCAGTCAAGAGATCTGGGTTAAATCCATCATTCTTTTGCTCACTATGACACCCCAGTTTGGACCTGGCCATATGCAAATCAGTCTTGACCCTGTGCCTCATGGGAACAGTCCAGCCCGAACTGCCAAGCCAGGTACTCCCTGGACCGGAAACAAGCATCCTAGGACCGGTTTCGGGGTTTCACCTCTCTTCAGCCAGGATAGCTTGATTCCAGTGGCACAGTGAGCCCAGGACCCACGTCTGGGCATAACTGGCACACTTAGGGCGAGAAAGCAAAAGACACACAATTGATGGACGGAATGCAGAACAAATCAAAACATTCACCCCCAGTCAAGAGATCTGGGTTAAATCCATCATTCTTTTGCTCACTATGCCACCCCAGTTTGGACCTGGCCATAGGCAAATCAGTCTTGACCCTGTGCCTCATGGGAACAGTCCAGCCCAAACTGCCAAGCCAGGTCCTCCCTGGACCGGAAACAAGAATCCTAGGACCGGTTTCAGGGTTTCACCCCTCTTCAGCCAGGATAGCTTGATTCCAGTGGCACAGTGAGCCCAGGACCCACGTCTGGGCATACCTGGTGCACTTAGGGCAAGAAAGCAAAAGACACACAATTGATGGACGGAATGCAGAACAAATCAAAACATTCACCCCCAGTAAAGAGATCTGGGTTAAATCCATCATTCTTTTGCTCACTATGCCACCCCAGTTTGGACCTGGCCATTTGCAAATCAGTCTTGACCCTGTGCCTCATGAGAACAGTCCAGCCCGAACTGTCAAGACTGATTTGCATATGGCTGGGTCCAAACTGGAATGGCATGGTGAGCAAAAAAACGATGGATTTAGGCCCAGATCTCTGTACTGGGGTGAATGTACGACATTGTTCTTCATTCTGTCCATCAATTGTTGTTTTTGCATTTGTCACCCCGAGTGGGACGGGTATGCCCAGGTCCTCCCTGGACTGGAAACAAGCATCCTAGGACCTGAGCCCATATTTAGGTTTAAACCAGTCCTGGTTGCTTGTGTTCCAGTTCAGGGAGAATCTGTCTTGGCAGTTCAGGCTTGACTGTTCAGACTGGAGCAGGGTTGAGACTGGTTTGCATATTGCTGGGTCCAAACTGAGATGGCATGGTGTGCAGAATAACAATGGATTGGGATGCGGCGCAAGTAATTACCAGTGGCTGAGATCAATTCAAGCATTCCATCCATCACTTTTTTGTATACAGAAATAACTAATCAGCAGCCCTTTGCAGTTGCAAGCCAAGGGCTGACACCCAGCCGAAGACCCTTGGTAGCGGCTGGAACGGAGGTCCAAGTCTTGATGGTCTTGGTCTGCCAGATGTAACAGCTACCCTTCTAGAAGCCATGATGCCATCAACATTGGGGAGCACCAAAGCAGATAGAGCATTACAAAAGAAGGCCCTGTCAGAGGAAAATGCCTAATGTGCAAAAAACTTCCAAGATGGCAGAGGAATCTAGGAGTGGGTAGAGGGAATCCAGGAAACAGGCAGAACACCCAGGGGCGAGCTGAAGGAATATGCAGGAAAGTGAAGGTGAAAAAACAGCCAAACAGGAACTAGGAACAACTGAAAACCAGTTGGGAACGAAGATGCTATCAACAGGACTGACAAAGTGTTGCGACGCAAAGGGAAAGAATTCTCAGGCCCTTTTATATCCCAAAGACCAGGAAATTATACCAGGAAAGGATGGCGCCATGATGGACAGGGAAAGGCCTAATGGAAGTCTATGGGTGGCTGCCATCTTGGATTGGGAAGGTGATAGCCCATGAACCCTCACTAGAGGATTATGGGAAGAAAATTGTTTGTGGAATGGAGGCACCAGAGGAGCCTCCTAACAATTTTCTCCCAGAGGAACCAGGCGAAGATGCAGGGAATTATACCGGCGGGCAAGCTGTCGCAAGGTAAGTGTTTGTGAGGAGGGCAGCGGCCTGCTGGCACTCCCTGCACTTCGCCTGCCACCAGTGCACTGAGCACCCTACCCACCTGCAAACACCCCAGGAATTGGCGTTGGGTGAGACAGCTGTGCAACATTTGCTAATAAGGACCTCATTGAATTTCTAAAGCTAGCTGCATTTCCATCCTCCCTAACTTCAGTGCCTGTGTCTCCATCCTCCTGCCACAGGAATGCAGTAAATACAACTACACTGTCTGGGGAAGCTGTATCCAACCTCCTTCTTGTGACATGCTAGGCCAAGACCCATTCAAAATGCATCCCACTGGTCCCAGCACTCAGATTTTCATCACACAATGAGTCTTATTACTACACACGCGCTACACATCCACCACACATAAATGCTTGCAACATGCATTTGGAATGTGAGGGCAAGGGTCTGGGAGTGACACAAAAGTTTGACACAGGAAAAAGGTCTAGTGAAGATTAATAATTCGCAAACCACAGTACACTGCAACAACCACTTCACTTGATCATTGAAGGTCATGGCAGTAGTCCCATGTTGGTTATATTAGGGCACGGTTGGTGTGCCTCACCAGGTCACAGAGCAGGCTTTGGATCTTGCATTTCTATGGACAGGCCTAGGTCTCCACATACATGCTAGATTAGTGTGGTTGAAAGACCAGATTAAAATGCAGTCAGGCAATCAGGGCAGAGGTAAACGCCAGTATCTCATGGCTCTAATTGCAAGTTGCACAGTACTTGGCAAATTTTATGCACGGCAAAATCACATGTGACTTTACTGTTTCCGAGTGGTAAAATCACCTCAGTACCATGAAATAACAAGTAAAATGCCATGGATTGGGGAATAACAGTGTGGGGCTGATTTTTCCCGTCATAAAACCACCAGGAATCCCATATTCCATATAGTTTTACTATATACATCTAATGCCAGTTTTGAGCAGGTGGTTAATTTATACAGACGCTTGTGCGTGGGGTGGTGTTTGTGCGTGGGGTGGTGTTTTTACTGGGGGTGTCGGAGCATGTTCTCCCCAGTAAAAATTAGAGCCGCTTTAGACTTAGTTGCTGATATAGCCAAAGGCTCAAGTGATTTTTGCAGGAAGGTTTTATGGCAGGAAAAATTGTGTCAGGTTCTACTACATCTGGTGTTTGGAAAAAACGTAACCACTTATCACCGGGCTGACCAAAATTAACGCTTGCAAGCATGTGTTAATTTCGTTATGCCTGATGTGTAACCAGGCCCTATGCAGGGACATTCTTGTTCAAACATTGACTAAATTCCTTCAATAAAGAGTCCAATTCACTGACTCTGCAAAGTCCAGCTGTTGGAAATTGGGTTACAGGCTGAGGGGAGTGAAACCCTACTCAAGCAGCAACAACAATTTCTGTCTGGGTGAAACACAAGCAAACCCCAAATTAATCTGCGCTTAACCCCAAGGTAGCTTGGCACAAAATCAGTCAGGCTTGGCCTAAATGTGTAAAGTATTTATGCAGCACTTCAAACAGCAATAAAGTGAAAAAACAGCACCATTAAAAATCCCTCACCAATGTAGGAAAATAGAGTAATATTTACAAATTAGATAAGACCAAAACGAAAAAAATCCAATTAGTAGATCCGGAGATATGCAATTTTAAAGATTTAAGTGAAAATAGTTGTCCTGGGCTCAGGCTTGTCTGGGGACGCAAAAGACAAACCCTTTGTGAGTGTGCTCAGGGAGAGCAGTTGTTATGTGCAAGTGTGTTAGATGACAGTTCTTCCCCTTCGTTAAGTCAAAGGGGATATTTACAAGAAAGTGGCGAAGCGTGTCGTTAAGCCAAGAAGGCTAACGACACGCTTTGTCACTTTAGAAACGCAGGACTGCACCATATTTACTAGAATATGGTGCAGCACTGCGTTTCCCCCTTCGCTGGTGTCAAATTTAGCTGCCTAGCGCCAACGCAGGCACCTTTGCACCATACTGCAAGGGTGCCTGTGTTGAGGTAAAGATTGTTTATGTGCAGGAAGGTCCCCCTTCCTGCACATAAACAATCTTGAAATGCCATTTTGTAACTTCTATGTGTGCTGCTTAATGCAGCACACATGAAGTTACAAACAGCATTTTTAAATGATTATGTGCAGGAAGGAGACCTTCCTGCACATAAACAATCATTGGCGTTTTGCTGTTTCTATGTGTGCTGCCCAAGGCAGCACACATGGGAACAGCAAAAATTAGAAGAAATAAAGTATTTTTCCTCGTTTCGCCCGTTTAAGACCAGGTTTTCCCTGGTCTTAATTTTGGCTCTGTCTCCTATTTACGCTGCTCTTGTAAATAGGGGGCAGCGTCAAAATTAATGGGTGTTGTGGTGGAACGCCCACCACAACACCCATTTCCCGCCCCTTTCACGCTAAGTGTAGCATGAAAGGGGGCCTTATTTAGAAAGGCAGCGTTATTAAGCCACATTAAGTAGCTTAACACTGCCTTGTAAATAAGGCAAAGCTCCTATCGCCGTCACAACGTCACTAAAAGTGACGGTGTGGTGGTGATAGGGGCTTCTAAATATGCCACAGAGTGTCTTATCCTGCCAACATCTATCTTCCCTTTGTCTCACTGTCTGGGAGCAATTAACAAACACCAACTACACCTGTCAAGTGACCCAGAAACAGGCTGTAGGCACCAATTGATTAGGACAAGAAAATGCAAGCTTTCTAAATGTGGATTTTCAGAATTGTAACTTAAAATCAGACTTTACCATTAGCGAGGGCTTTAAATTACAATTCCACACCAAACTCGACATTCGTACATGTTCCCAATTGAAAGTTACCATCTATTAAATAAAATAAGGGAAGCCGATGTTATCTTATGGGAGAGGTAGGCCTCATTGTAGTGAAAAACAAATGTAGGAGTTTCTCACTACTAGAACACGTAAAACTCAAAAGTACATGTCCAACCTCTTAAATACAATGCACCCTGCCCAATAGGCTACTTAGGGCCTACCCTAAGGCTGACTTACATGCAATAAAATGGGAGGTTGAGGCCTGGTAAAGGTTTATTTTGGCAGGTGGAGCTGGCAGTTTAAAACTGCACAAAGGCTGCAATGGTAGACCTGAAACATGATTTAAAGGATTACTTAAGTGGATGGTACAATAAGTGCTGCAGCCCATTTGTGGTATTCAATTTACAGCCCCTGGATACATATAGTCCCACTTTACTAGGTATGTACAAGTATATGAAATACGCCAATTGAGTTCAAGCCAGTTTTACCATGTTTAAAGGAGTGCACACAAGCACCTTAGCACTGATTAGCATTGGAAAAGTGCACAGAGCCCTAAAGCCAACAAAAACGAGTTTCAGCAAGCAGGAGGGGACCGCTGTGAAGATTTCTATGTTCTGACTTAATTGGAGAAATGGAACTCGAAAAACTCCAGCGGGACGAAGCAGAGGTCTGCACCCAAAGACAGTTCTACAAGGTCGGATACCCCTTTGGCGGAGGACCGCTGAAACAGATTTGCTGCTGAAGAGAAGAAAGTACCTGGAGAAGCCGCAAAGTCAATCCAACTAGCGATGCACCTCAGGAGGATAGGCGGGCAGGTTGGTCTCGGTGTCCTCCTGGTTTTCGGAGTACTTTTGTCCTCAGTTTTGAAAATGGCCATTTGGGCACCTTTTGCACCATAACCAAGGGCCCAGGACTGGTGGGACACCTCTTGGCGGTTCAGGACTCACTCAAGCTGGGTCCAGGCGCGTGTTCAAGATGGTCAGAGCCTGTTATGTCACTGTGGCTCTGAACATGAGGCCAGAAAATTAGCCCTTGGAGTCACTTCTGGTAGTTCTGGGTGCAGGTGTAGAGGCAGGGCACAACAGCAGTGCTGGCCTCTGAGTGTTCAAGGCAGACTCCAGGCAGCAAAGCAATCCCTCCAGGTACAGCAGCAGTGTGGCAGAGTGCACAGCCGTTCACAGCAGCAAGCAAACGTCTGCGAGTCCTTTAGCAGGTCCAGTAGTGAACCGAAGAGTGGGCCTTAAGGTCCTATTTTTATACCATGATGCCCTTCTTCTGGAAAGTGTGAAAGGTGTATGGAAAGGTTCTTTGGAGTGTTTGGGATTTCCTGACTCCCCTGCAGTTGCTTCGAGCTGGCTGCTGTGACAATACAAGGTCATTAGGCCCTTTGTGTGAAGGCAGAGCACAGGCTACTCAGGTGTATGTATGTCTTTGCTACGCTCCCCCAATCCTGCCAGCAGATAGCTTATTTAGGCACAACCAATACCTCTATTGTGTGACTGTCTGGGAGGAATTCACAAAGTCTAACTGTCAGCTACACCCAGACAGGTTACAGGCACATAAGGGCTAAGTTCAGGAAAATGACAACTTTCTAATAGTATATATAAAAAACAAGGGAACCCAAGTAGAATAGGTCAGGGACCTTGGGAACTAAGTTATTATAAAAAACAGTGGTCCCTGAAATCGGGAAAGATCTATGAACAATGAATATAGTCCCAATCAGTACTATATTTTTGGCCCATGTCCAGCCGGACAGAGGCAAGTTTAATATGCAAAATAATTCAAATAAAACACAAAACTGTGAGGGAAATATCAGTGGGATACAAGCCTGTATCCGTAAACTCACATATCTAGACAAACAAACAACATAGAGAGGCTCAGGCAATTTGTGGTTGATTTCTAAAAAGTAATATACGTATAGTGAAACAACAATCGTAGAAAGGTCACCTTTACACAAATTATATACAGAAATCACTGTGTAGAAGGTTGACAACTGTGTCGACGACGTTTCGATCCTTATCTGTAGGATATTGGATCATCATCAGGACTAAGAAATAAAGTGCCTGAGAGCATATGCCTGTAAATTACTGTATTATTGAAACATTAGATATAAGTAGAAAAAGGGGGAAAAAAGGGAAGGAAATAAATGAGGTAGTGAGTCAGGGATTCAATTTATATATAATACCACTAAAAGTACACATTCTGAAGGTAATAAGATTATGATAATGGATTTATTTTACGCGTGAAGAGGCCTAAAATACGGAAAAAGCAAGTGATGCGAGAGTAGTAAGGGAACGCGGTTACCCATGCATGCATGGCGGCAAAACCATAAATAAATTCCAATGATACCGATGTGACAACGTGCCTGAAGTGTGAAATGAATTTATCAATAGGTGCTGTTATATTGTTATGCCAGTAGTGAGCGTGCTGCGTATGTAGAGTTGAGACTTGGCGGGGTACCTGCAGTGGCGCTCAGTGAATGAGGGCTGGTGCGTACGGGCTGTATAGCAGGTGGGGCAAATTGGACCTATAAATAGGAAGAAGAGGACATTAAGGAATGGAGGAAGGGGGATATAAGGCAGTAGCCTGTGAGCGTCACAGTAGGGTAACTTACCCTAGAATAGGAAAATTAAACCGATGTGTTCGGTTTCATAGCAATGGAAGGTGGGGCCATCCACAATGGGAGACTGATGTGGCGGGGTCGATACCTGCACAACGAAGGCTGTTTCAAGACATGATAGTCGGAAGGAGTAGCCTGGAGGGGAGGGAATGGCAGTGTTAGGTGGGCTGGGACCTGGCGGAAAAAATCTCGGGAGGACGAAGGGGAAACCTTACCCATGCCCACCTAGTTCTAGCACACTTAACGATCATTGGGGTCTTCCACGCCTAATAGGACATGCCAAATGTGGCAACTGCACTGTTTGTAGACTTACTTCCGATTGTAAAGAATTTGTGTTTGGTACCATCAAATCTACTCTCAGAGAATTCTCCAACTGTAATACGAACAATGTTGTCTATGCTAATTTGTGCCCATGCAATAAGATCTATATTGGGCAAACGACGCAAAAAATACGTATTAGGATCTGCCAACACAGGAGCAGGCTCCGCTGCAAGACACCCAACGCCCCTTTGGTAGAACATTTTGAGACTCTGGGCCACACTGAAGACGACATTCGTTGGACAATAGTAAGTGTGGTGAAAATGCCCCCAAGAGGAGATGACCTCGCGCAACTGCTTAACAGAGAAGAATTCAAATGGATCCTACGGACTAGAAGTATCCACACAGGTCTCAACCGACTGGAAGACTGGACTACACTGCTGTAGCTTGAACCTTTATCCAGGACCGGTCTTACAATCTTCCAAGCACCATTATTGCAAGGACACAAATCTATGTTATGGTGCCTAACATGTCTGTAAGCGTTACTACCATCACAACTAGCTCTTAGCATGCTTGTACAAGTATACTCTGTTTTATACGCAATCTCTAGGTGATCGTCACACCTTGGTCACGTGACATTAGTAGATTGGCTAAACAGCTTTGTTTCATTTCTGATCTTTATGTAATTACGTTTTTTCCATTTATGAGCTTTATACAATTAACTAAGAATCTCTAATTGTATTACACTTATCACTATTAAGCGACCAATTCAATACATGTAGAATACCGGCCTTGGTAACTTGTTAATGCTGTATGCTAATTGGTAACAATAGCTTTGCTAAATCGCTCTGTTTAGATGGTAATTTACCCAGGTTGCCCTCCTGCGTTTTCATTTAAGCCACTAATGCCACCCATTATGTTTATGTCTTAAGTCACTAACTGTATATATCTTTATCATGACTTCTTCTTAGTTTATTTATTTATTTTTGTATACTTATCACCTATTATTATTTCTAATTCCTTTTTTCGAACTCCCCATGATATATTATCATTTCCATGCTTTTCTTCGATCTTTTTATACTGCCTTCACCATCTCTTTTCCAACTCCAAGATGGCCTCTGCACTTCCCTATCCTTACTCCCTACACCGCGCGCGGTCCCACCCACATTGTAGATCACATGATCATCCCACCGAGTCACATGATCTACCATTAGTCTCCATAACACATTCTTCCTTGGTAGCGTACCCGTCTCCCTTGATTGCGCCATTTACTTTCAGGGACAACGAGCGTCACATCAGGTAAGCGCCCGCTCTAGTGCCCCCTCTATTTTTACGCCGATTGCGAGGCTTTGCAACCTATTGATTTGTTTTTTTTTTTTTTTTTTTTATTTAAAATCTTTCAGGCCCACTTCTCTATTCACGCCGAATGGGACCGATTCATTACGGCGTTGTTAATTAGGTAAGGTTTCCCCTTCGTCCTCCCGAGATTTTTTCCGCCAGGTCCCAGCCCACCTAACACTGCCATTCCCTCCCCTCCAGGCTACTCCTTCCGACTATCATGTCTTGAAACAGCCTTCGTTGTGCAGGTATCGACCCCGCCACATCAGTCTCCCATTGTGGATGGCCCCACCTTCCATTGCTATGAAACCGAACACATCGGTTTAATTTTCCCATTCTAGGGTAAGTTACCCTACTGTGACGCTCACAGGCTACTGCCTTATATCCCCTTCCTCCATTCCTTAATGTCCTCTTCTTCCTATGTATAGGTCCAATTTGCCCCACCTGCTATACAGCCCGTACGCACCAGCACTCATTCACTGAGCGCCACTGCAGGTACCCCACCAAGTCTCAACTCTACATACGCCGCACGCTCACTACTGGCATAACAATATAACAGAACCTATTGATAAATTCATTTCACACTTCAGGCACGTCGTCACATCGGTATCATTGGAATTTATTTATGGTTTTGCCGCCATGCATGCATGGGTAACCGCGTTCCCTTACTACTCTCGCATCACTTGCTTTTTCCGTATTTTAGGCCTCTTCTCGCATAAAATAGATCCATTATCATAATCTTATTACCTTCAGAATGTGTACGTTTAGTCGTATTATATATAAATTGAATCCCTGACTCACTACCTCATTTATTTCCTTCCCTTTTTTCCCCCATTTTCTACTTATATCTAATGTTTCAATAATACAGTAATTTACAGGCATATGCTCTCAGGCACTTTATTTCTTAGTCCTGATGATGATCCAATACAGATAAGGATCGAAACGTCGTCGACACAGTTGTCAACCTTCTACACAGTGATTTCTGTATATAATTTGTGTAAAGGTGACCTTTCTACGATTGTTGTTTCACTATACGTATATTACTTTTTAGAAACAACCACAAATTGCCTGAGCCTCTCTATGTTGTTTGTTTGTCTAGATATGTGAGTTTACGGATACAGGCTTGTGTCCCACTGATATTTCCCTCACAGTTTTGTGTTTTATTTGAATTATTTTGCATATTAAACTTGCCTCTGTCCGGCTGGACATGGGCCAAAAATATAGTACTGATTGGGACTATATTCATTGTTCATAGATCTTTCCCGATTTCAGGGACCACTGTTTTTTATAATAACTTTCTGATAGTGGCATTTTGAAAAGTGTAATGAAAATCTGACTTTACCATCAAGGAGGGTTTATTATTATAATTTAATAGGTACCAAACATGATATATCTACCTCCTCTCAATTAGGAGTTACAGCTTATTAAATCTAATAAGGAATTCCCAATGCTATCCTATGGGAGGGGTAGGCCTCACAGTAGTGAACAACGAATTTGCGTGTTTTTCACTATCAGGACATTTAAAACTCAAAAGTACATGCCCCACCTCTTAATTAGACAGCACCCTGCCCTATGGGCTACCTAGGGCCTACCTTAGCGGTGACATATGTATTAAAAGGGGAGTTTAAGGCTTGGCAAGGGGATTTAAATGCCAATTCGACATGGCAGTGTGAAACTGCATTCAGGCTGGCATGGCAGGCCTGGGACATGTTTTAAAGGGCTATTTAAGTGGGTGGCACAATAAGTGTTGCATGCCCACTGGTACCATTTAATTTACAGGCCCTGGTTATATGATATACCAGTCTACAAGGGACTTATAAGTAAATTAAATATGCTAATTATGTATATGCCAATCAAACCATGTTTAAAGTTGTGAGCACCTGCACTTTAGCACTGGTTAGCAGTGGCAAAGTGCACAGTGTCATAAGGCCAACAAAAGCAAAAATCCAGGAAAAATTGGAGGTAAGTAGGCAAACATTTTGGTGGAAGATCACCCTAAGGCTGACAGGTCTAACACCTCTATTTCAATAAAAGAGGTATAAAACAGTTCTCTTCCATATTAACTATTACAGAGGAAAAAGAAAATTATAGAAATTATAAAAACTATGTTTTTTTCCATTCTTCTATATAGCCACACCATATTACCAATGTACACCGTGATCAATGTAATAATGATACATTTGCCTTTCTAAACAAAGGTTCCACTTAGAAATGCCAAATTTCGATAAAATATAATAACTCAGAGAGCCGAGCAAGGGATATTTTTAAAGTGCCTTTTGAAAATAAAAATCTATGTGTAAAAAGTAATAGAGAAATATTAAGCAATAACCATTTTAATGTGCCACCGAAGATCAGAAAACTGCAATAAAGTGCATCACAATGCTCGAAGGCTTTTTCCAAGAGGAGCTAATAAATTACTAATCAGGAGGAGCAAACGTTCCCATTGACAATCAACCCACTAGCATTAACATTCCACTAGATTATATAATCAAAATTATTTTAAGAGGAAATATTCTTTTGTCAATCATCTATTCTTTCCATTGCCAGGTCTAAAAATATTCCAAGGTTAAAACACAATCTCACATTTTCACATGTCGTCACAAATGCCATTAAGCTATGAACTCACTAGATCTGTAAATCTCTAAACACTGGACATAACTGTCTCTTTCTACCCAGTTAAAGAATTCACAAAACAGAAACAGGTGAAATAATATTAATGAACCAGTAGTACAACAGGGACACATTATTTTTTTATTAGGACCTTTTAGCAGATATTTGGCCAAGTCTTAACTTCAGCATTTATCTCCTAGTGCTTCTGATTATACTATTTTTTAAGTATGGTTGCAAGTTCCCTCTAAACTCTGTACTCTGCAGATGAACTAGTTGTTTTCTTCCTTCTCAAGCCTCCACAACCTTTTCTGTAGTGAAGAATAGCATGATGTTGTATGGTATGATTTGGTGTGTTATGTTGCAATGTGATGGGGTGTGATGTGGTGTGTTATGATATGCATCTGTTATTGTGTGTCAGGCTGTCATATGGAATGATGTGCTGGGCTGTTTGTGGTGTTATGTATCATGATATAATTTTACCTGATTTTATTGATGTCATAAAGCCCCTCAACCTAAGAGCCTGATTACGAGTGCCCCGGAGGATCAGTGGATATTTATCACCCTCAATAAAATCTGACACATCGGGATTCGGAATTTATCTGACACATCAGGATTCGGAATTTATTGAGTGTAATAATAGCATCTATTCAAAGTTATGGTTGCTTTTAAGGGGAACAGCATGCAGAGTTTGGTGATTGCCGCACCAACATTTGCATGTCCCATATATAATCCAGCCCTTCCAGTGGCGGCTGGTGGATTATGGATGTTGTGGGGCCCAAAAGCACTATCCAGTACTCTGTCTTGGGTCTAGCTTACCAACCCCTGAGCCTGACTTTTAGATCGCTCACAAGCAGACATAAATACACGCACAGTTGCAGCACGTACACAGACATTCATACATACATACACATGCACTCCCTAGCTCACAGACAAACACACACTCAGGGGCATATTCACAAGGAGCTATCACCGAATTAACGGCACTTTATCGCAGCCAAAGTCGTGATAAATTTACCCCCCCCATTCACAAGCCGGTGTTAACAGCCCACAGCACCAGTTTACCCGCGATAGCAGCCGCAAAAAACATCACCACAGAGCACCCCCGCAAATATCGCTAATGAGATGCAGAGTAGGCGTTCCCGTCCCAAAAGTCGAGACAACATCACACCTCAACATTCACAACGACCAGCCACATCGGCGATAAGAACACAAAACCGGCGATAAGCCGCGTTAGCACCAGGAAATCTACACCTGCCCTGACCTGGTGTAAAGTCAGACCACAGCCTGCACCACAAAAGGGAGCACAGCCCAGAGCCACACATGAAGGACAACAGATGCCCACGAGCAACTGAACATGCAGCACGGACACCCAAGAGGGCCACAACACCCACCGACACCACACCCAGGCCCGCAACACCCCCTCCCCCTGGACCACCCCCAACCCGGACTAAGAAACTGCACACCAACACCACGAATCCCAAAACAAACATTTTGCCTGATGTCGCACAAGCAGGAAAATAAACACACATGCGTGGCCAGAAAATGGAGAATCAGACATACAGCAATGCAATCACCAACACAAAACACCATACAAACAAAAGCAAAAACAACCCTTAGGATGAGTCCTAGCTGCTCCTCACTGGACAATCCATAGCACACAGCCTGGAAGACCAAATCCAAGAGAAGAAGGTGTGCCATGCGTCCAACAAAGGAAAGAGAGGGAGAGAGCGAGGGAGAGAGACGGAGTGAGATAGCACAAGCAGCGCAAGGCCGCTCGGGCACCTGGCTCCACATGCCAACATGTATGTGTGCATCGCCATCCGTACACCATGAGCCCAAGGCTGTGTCCCAATCTCAGCGCCAAAGCCACATCACATTCAAAACGCAAGTAGTAGTCAGACAAACATCAGGGATGAAAGCACCATTGTCCCAATGCAGAAGGCGGGAGGACACCTGCACCTCTGACCTTGGTCCAGAACGCGCCTGGAACACCCTGATAGAGATGCAATGGCAGATGGGGACGACTCCCACACCACGCATTCCGCAAATGAACCATCCGACTCATCCATAGCCCACACACAGAAGCCCCTGCCTGTGGTACCCCCGCATGGGATGCCCTTGACACTCACGGAAACAGCAATCCATTACCCACAACGTTGCACACACATTCGAATCATTGCTAAGAGCTGTGGCATATCCTCCACACAACTGCCGCAGTTCAGAACAGTGCCTGTTCACGAGACGCACCAACGCAATGGCAGGCCATACCGGGCACATGCACAACCCCCGTCATGTGGAACAGTACCGTGCATGTATGCTGCATTTACTGGGCGCACTGCCACTGGCAGTGCTCCGGATCAGTTACAGGCTCAGCTTCCGCATTGCCCACGTCACCTGAGTCCAGCCCTGGTTCCACTGCCGAACATGCACATTCGAGTGTCCCATGGATGTCTGCCTATCCAACACAACTGTTGATGAATTGGACTATGACTTGTGTCTGCGCCCCCTGTTGGATCACGAACAGGAGTGTAACCGAGACAGCCGTGCATGGGATGCCTTGACATACTGCGTATGTATTGGTAGTTGTGCATGGGAGATTGCACAATTTCTCGTGTGCAGTGACCACATCGAGGCGCTCCCCTATTGGGCTGTGTTGCGGATCGGTGAGACGGCGTGGGCTGAGCACACCTGCCCGGACCACCTAATGGATTGGCTCACCCTGGTGTTCCTTTAACACGACAACGACGTACTATTGGAACACATTGCACATGAAGCTGCACGGGCATTCATGGATGAGTAACTACGTTCCTGCAGCCACATCCGATTGCCACCCACAGCACATGGCCCAACAACTTGTTGCATCGTGGGGATTGCTCACATATCCCACCACAACAGAGGACACTTCTGCCTTCGGTCGGGCTCTGGATGCTTGTGCGTGGAATAATGCGTGTGTACACACACCTGTGCAAGGTGACGCAGGTCCATGGTCGGAGCAACACAGCGTCGTTTGGCAACGTTGCCAATTCGGACACACTGCTGGGGGAGAGCAGACACATGGCAATGTAGCATGACATGTGAACCTGTCAGACCCTCACACCTGATCACTATCAGCAGAGCAGACAATCGGCGCACTCCGGAGGCAGAGCACCATGCAGACCCCACGTGCAGTGAGTCATGCCCCCTCACATGGGGCAATGTGCAGACGCCAAACAACACATGACTCATCCAGCAAGGCAAGGTGGGCTGTGAGCGTTGCCATCCGTGATGAATGTTGCCCATTTCAGCCCCAACATTTTCTGAACCTCGACATGTACCCATGCTGCGTGTAAGTGCCTTAAGCCTGTCCCTGCCTGTTGTGGCTGTTGCCTCATCCATACTGACACGCACATGCCAATAAAGCCTATGCCACTCCACTGGTGTCTAACTGTGAGGTGTGTTGTTTAGATTGTCCACTCGTGTGCCACAATGAGCATCGTCCCAACACAGGGAGGAACTGACTGACGCATGTGCAATGGGGGTGTGTCCCTTTGGCAAGCTCCACCTCTGTGAGCCAGACATTGTTTTTGGATAGGTGCTGGACAACATGTGCACTTACATGACTTCAGCTATGTGTGTATGGTGTCCAACCTCTGACCATGTGGAGCAATGTCATACATCACAACAGAATGTGTCCACACAGATGTGTGTAAGTCGGTATGCGACGTGAAGTTCTGTTGTCACACGTGGTGTAGGACACCACTCCTGGCCTGCCACCGTTTTGGTCACTCCTACACACAGCCCTATTCAACACATGGACGTGTGCCTACGTTGGGGTGTTGTGAGATTGCTGTTGATGTGCAATGGGGACACAGCTAGTACTCACCTTCACTGTCATCCAATTGGCCATGTGTCTCAGAGATAGACATGCGCATAGATGTCTGTTACCAGGGTGTACCTTCATGTGCAATCATTGTCCCTACATCCAGCCATACTTCCATACGTGAGTGAACATAGTGATGACACATCTGTGTGATTTAGAATGTTTTATTCACATTCAGGTGATTGACGGAGCTGGAGCTGTACCTGGCCATCCAAGCCCACATCACATGGAAGCCCAGTGGTGGGCCAACCAGAGTCCTTTGGGGATTGCACAGTGATTAGGAAGAGGGAGAGTGCAGTCCGCAGCAGGATTGCTGTGTAATTGGCCAGCGGTGAAGAAATGGCAGTCCGTGTCGGGGTCCGGGTGAATGTCGCAGAGTGTTCCGGAGGTCAGTAGGAGGTATTTCCCAGGGCATGATGCATATGTCATGACCTGGGAGGGACAGGCCATATGGCGGTGATGGATGCTACTGCCTCCTTCCTCACACAGTAGTTCCCATCCCCTTCTCACTCCCCTGATACGGGTTCTGTGTCCAGTGTGTCCGGTGTGTGTGGCAGGGTGATGGCTGCATCGCTGTGTGCCCCTGACACATAAGACTGCATAGGTGATGGGGCAGCATCACAGTGTGCCACGGACACATCAGGGGTCGGAGCTGTGGGTGTCGATGTTCCCGCGGCAGTCATCTGGGAACGGCTCAGTGGCAGCAATGGCAAGATGGAGTACTGCAGGGCGTTGCTGTTCCCAGCCACTACTCGCTGGTGTCCAGCCGTGGCAGACATACTTCCAGCCTGCATCTGCTCCATGGTCTCCATTGCCCTCCGCATCTGTGCCAACTCTGTGCTGTCATGGCTGGTGCCTGTCTGACCAGACAGTTCTTGTATTAGATTCATGGCACCAGCGAGGTCAGCCAAGGTCTGTGGCGGAGCATGGTGCGTACAGGGGGGTCCGATAGGGACTGTACGTGGTCCCTGATGGGACTCAGACACCCTCGTATGGCATCGAGTTTGGCTGCCACGAGCTCAAAACCCACCCACAGCTGATGAGCCAACTCCACCTGGCAACCCAACACACACCGTTGGAATTCCATGTATTGGTCGGGGGGTCCTGGGAGACAGCCGTGGTGGTGTGTGTTTCCTGATGTGTGGTCTGTGCAGCTGGTGGGGTGACCTCGAGGCAGCTGGCCTGGCCTGCTCCTGGGGGTGGGGTGCAGAGGCTGTCCATCATCCGTTGGAGGGTGTCTTGACATATGTGCAGGTTGTACTCTTCATCATCAATGATGGGATGTGTGGTGTGCTCTGCAGGAGGTGTTGTTTGTCCCTCTGCAATGTAAAGGGGAGATGCAGGCTAACAGAGTTTCACATGTATGGTGATGATTTGCAGATGTTTACATTCAGACTGCATGCCAATGTACATTGTGACTGTTTTGGGGGAGCTGGCTATTTGATGGCAGTCAGTGTGTTTTTCGACTATATGACGGATGTGTGGTAGTACCCGTACATTATCATCACACAGTGTCAGGCAATGCCAGATGTGAGTGGACAGTTACTACGCACGAGCGGGACCTGTTGTGAGCTCTGTCCTGTGGTGCTGGTGTTGCACTTTGTACCACATTGCCGTCATTGCTGATGTTCTGTGATTGCTATGTGTGTGTGCTGCATTGTGGGGAGTTGCCCCTGCAGCTCTGATTTCGTGTAGCCTTCTCCCTTTGAGGCGGGGTGCCTTTGAATTGTGTGCTTTTCGGGGCCTGATTTGCTTTTGACTTGGGTCATATGTGCTCTCGGACTGTTTTTGTGGCCTGGTGCATTGTTCATCTGCTGCGTGTATTGTACGGCATGAGTTGTGGGTGCACGTGGACACGTCGGAGTGTGACCTGCTCCTTTACGGATGTGATCCGCACTGGGCTACCTCCATGTCGCTTCGTGGGCCATGTTATTTTTTTTTGGCAGCTGCCATGCTATCGGACATGCAGTGTTACTTGCATAGTCAGTGTGGGTCACAGAGCTGCTGATTTGCTGGATTCAACACATGTGCACGGGTCGGTTGTGATATTGGTGATAGGGGGGGCCCCTCTGTGCACATTGTGGATGGGGGCCTACTTGGCGTTTCTATGTGTGCTGCAGTGTGCCAAGGCAATCATGGACATGTTCCACGGTCATTGTGGGTGTGCTGTGTGCTACACGTAATTGTGCATGTGTGCCATTGTGCCCATCTCCCCCGTCCCTAGTCGTTACTCACCCTGTTGCTGTTGGGTCAGGTCATATCGTGCTGTGTCCAGGCCCCCAATCCTGCCACCGTCTCCTCACTGCTGACTGTGGCCACCATTTGCTCCAGCTCATCCAGCTCCTCCTGTGTCGCAGGACTCCCACCTCCAGTCGCCGTTGCTGCCTCCTTGTTGGCGGCGAGCTTATGTTTGGTCTGACTTTTCAGATCATGCCAGCGCCTCTTGACCTCCTCCAGTGACCTCCTGGACACTCTGACTGCATTGACGTTGGTGACGATGGCCTGCCATATTTCGGTTTGGGTTGCCAGTGCCGCAGTGGAGGTGCCGAACAGTTGTTGATGGTGTTCGGTCACCCCCGTGACGATGATCCGGTCTTCCTGCGGACTGTACCCGGTCTTCCTCTTCCTCTTGTCCTTGCTCTTCCCCGAACGCGGGGTTCCAGGCTGGTCCTCCGTAGGGCTTGTGGTGTTCGGCTTGTCCTCTGCACTCAGTCCGGGTGCATCCATGTTGCTACGCAGTTTGAATTGTTTTTGGGCTTTTTTTTTCTTTCTTTTATGGTGCTTTTTCCCGCCGGACGCATGGGATTTGCAGGCCTGTGGCTGGTGTTCGCTGATTTCTGTACCGCGATTGGCCTCATCGCATGATTTCTCGCGTTCGCGTTTCGCATTTTTTCGGCGTGGTGTTGATTTTCACGCTGACATTTGACGCGTTATCTGGTGACTTTCGCATGCTACCGCCTTGTTGTGAATTCCACGTTGACACAGGGTTATTTTCCTGAGATAGGCTGCGATATTGAAAGTTGCATTACGCTACTCTTGCGGTAGTTATCACACGTTCTTGTGAATATACCCCTCAAACTTTTAAGCACAAAAACGTACGTGGGCAGGCCCACGATTACCAACTTCCCTGTCTGTCCGCAACAGGCACAGCCAGAGACACACCTACGAGCTTCCACCCAATCAGAAGCTGTAATAGTGTTGAAGGTACTGAGGTAAACTTTTTTTCTCTATTCCAGCTTCTGGTTGGAGAAGAGGGTGTGTGATTGACAAGTCCTAACGCTCAATTATCTGACCTGCTGCACAGCACTGCGTGATGCTAGTGAAACATGTGAGATATGTATTATGTATTTGTGAGGCCGGGCCGTAACAGCCCCCACCTGACACATGTGCAATACACCTAGTGGAGCCCTCTTCTGCTGGCAAGATAATATTACAGCTTTTATATGCAAACAAACGATCAGTGAAATAGTTTGTTTTCATATAAAAGCTGTAATATGCCAAACAGTAGTAGCAGAGGGAGGCAGTGGGTCAACGCCCTGGCTGCTGCTTTCTATCCTCCCAAATGCCATCCAAAATATAGTAGGCAATGCAGACTATATCACATCCTGTAATTACTGGGGGGTGATAAAGTCTGCACAACTTGTAATTCCGACCCCTGCACAAACAGGAGACAGATTGCAAATGATTGGAAAGTTTTGGTGTGCTTGTAAAATCGAAGGGAATATAAGGATTTTGGAGTTGAATTGGTCAAGAGAGAGGGTGGAAGAGAGTTCCTGCAGCAGAATGCTAAGACAGAAATAAAGTGAGATGGAGCAGAAGAGCCTGGAGAGAGAGTTACAGAGCTTGGAGGAGCATAGATTGTTACCGAGCTATAACAAGGACACAAGAAAAGATTTAGATGAGTGGGGCAAGTCCATAGATAGCTTTAGAAGTAATACCGAAAATTTGGAAAATATGCTAAGAGTGAAATAGAAACCTGCAGTGAGAGGCAAGAAACAGAGTGGAGTGAGTAGAAAATTATAAGGAAAAAGAAGACTAATAGAGCAAGTGAGGAAGTGGAGAATCTCACAAAAAATTAGCAGATTCCGTCGAACCAAGAGGGTACAAGCACAGAACTTGGGATCTTGTCAGTGAAAAATGACCTTTAAACTTACATATGAGTTTTTGATCTCAGCAATAGGAAATTTACAATGTTCTCCTAAACTTATATGGTGGTCATTGAGATTTGTTGTTACAAAGAGCTTTTCTTCTGTTGGATTGTGTTTTTTTTCTCAGTCCAAGTGGCTTTCTCATCTTGGCCAGAAAGACACCACTGGCCCATTAGTGATACACAGAAGTTGCCCACAGTACGAAATTTGGGGCAAACATTATGAGCTTCTCCAGGTTCTAAAATAATTCTATAATTACCACTGGATCTAAGGACACTGGTAAACCTGCTTGAGCTCAGTCAAAATGACTGGGAAAAACCTAATGAAATTCAGTACCTGGAACTTTATTCTTTTTAATATGTGTCAGTACTTTTCTTCAACCAAGACATTTTTTAGAGCAGTTTATATTCCCACATCCATTACCTAAGCCCATACTGGATTCTAAATCAGTGACTAAACTGATATCAGTAGGATGTGCTTGGAGCATGATTACACCTTGGACAAATCTCTGCTTTTCTCTTTTGTTCTTTTGCCCTGTCTATGATACTAAGGATATTATTTTATGTTGGTATGCCCCTGGGAGGAGGATGGTTGAAGGAAAAGCTAAGCTCACAACATTTGTTTTGCTGGACCTTGTGGGGCTCAGTAAATGAGTCTACATACATCTGACAAAACAGGTTGTATGACTGGACTGAGAAGTCAGTGCATGGGTAGCAGTTTCTCCAATCAACTTGGAAGCGAGCAGTACTTGTCCGCTTACAGCAGTAGGTTTTGGTTATTGGATTCACTACCTAACATTCATACAAAAGTGCTCATATTTACTCCATAACTGCACAATTAATACCACCATCAAACAGTGTTGTGTAGTTCCTACTAATCCGTAGGATCTGCGCATTGTTTGGACAACATCAACTAAGGGCTTGGTGTTGGGACTGATTACAGACACCCCCACAGGATATGTTGCCCTAGAGACCAGCTACCTCAAAGTGCCACTGTAAGCCCCCCTAACTTACCAGGGAGTGAACAGTTTCTGGCAACCACTGAACGTGACAACCCTGATTACTCAGGGATCGTGGAAACAGTACGGATTCTTTCGCTCAGTTACTCGTGCTTACTTTCTCTCAGAGAAGCATACAGAATACACTGTGGGACATTCTCAATATATTTATTGAACCGTTATTCTTGTATAAAATACATGTACTGCAATGATTAGGAGACAGAAGCAAATAAAGGAGATTACAAGCACCAAAAGAGTAAACAGTAGATACATTTCTACCATGGTGCTGAAGCAATGAATATATGCAGGCATATATGCAAAATGGTAATCTAATGTACTCCTACGATGCGAACCCTACACTAAGTGTACCTAGAGTGTGTACGGGTGTACAGCCAAGATTCCCCCAAGGGACGATCCAACCCCATGACCTGAGAGGAGAGAGTGAAGGACCCCGTCTTTGTCTCGAGTTGGACACCCCTCACGGAAGGTCAGACCGGTGCGTGGTGATTTCTCAGCATGCAGGGACCTTCAGTGTCAGCAGAAGTGCCTCCTCTACCAATCTATCTGGATGCCTATTATTTATAATAAAAAGCAGCCTTTGCGATGTGCGCGCTTGATTCGTGATGTTATGGATATGTAGATAGCGCTGTCGCCCCGTGGATAAAGATAGGACAACTTTTGTACCTAGTGCGTAGAGAGTCCTAGTACATGATGTTCAATGCATTGTGATAATGTTGGGCGAAGCTGGATGTGTAAACAAATTAGTTTCTGAGAAACTAATCCAACATTGTTGTGCATGCAAATATGTGCAAAAGTTCACAGCTGAAATATTATTTTCTAGGACAATGTACAGAATAAGCTGCTTCGCTACATGGACCCAAACCGGGAATATAACACACACTCCTCATCCTAAGGGTTGATATATGAAAGCTATCAAAAAGCCAGTATATCAGCATATCAAAAAAATTGAATAAAAGGTAAAAACTACTCTTACCATCGTCTAAAAGCAAGTTTCCCTTTAAAATATTCATAAAAGTCTTAAAGTCATTATACTGTTTAAAATCCTAAGCACTCCGAAAGCCATGGTGCCTAAAAAAATAAAAATAAAACAAAACTGTTTTGGACGAATTTTGTTTATAAAAACAAGCATAATTGTTCACACCCGGAAAAAGGGCAATTATTTCATGTGTTCCGAGTGGCAGACACAACATCATTGTTGTCCATAACCGCAGACGACGATCCCAGAGGCGCACCTCGAAGCAGATTTATGGAGCAAAGGGGATTCCATCCAATTCCCACAGCAGCCACTGAGGGAGAGACTGCATCCTGTGTGTGTATTGTAGAGCCATTGTCCAAGTCACTAGGAGCCGAAGCATCCCAGGGTGGCTCAAGAAATGCATTAATCAGCAATGGAAGATGCTGGGGACAACAATACCCATGGGCCGTTAACAGGTCCAGCAGTACATCAATGTCCAATGGCGCAACCAGTTGTGATCCTAGGCATATGTCTAATACACATTCGTGGCCGCAAAGCAGGCAGTAGAATACAGGTTGTATGCAGTTAAGCCAAACAGGCCTGAAGGACAAAAACCAGTGCTCATCCAGTTCTCGACGTCGAAGTGTGCCAAACGTGTGAACCATGTGCTCACGGCATCATAGCAGAAGCAGTGCTGTCTCCATTCTGAATCAAACTGGGACGTCCATTGCGGAGTAGAAAAATTAAAATCAGGATTCCCGCCAAAAGTATCAGGACAAGTGAGAGCCCTCCAAAAACGCTTCCCAGCATAGAGTGTATGAATGATGGAATAACTCCGAAGATTGTCTGAAAGGTGCTAACCGGTCCACAGCCGATACATTAAAAAAAATGTACTATTCCTCTAGTATCAGAAATGTTAAAGATACGATGGACTAGCTCCCCAAAATGCAGCGGGAAGTTAGTGTGGAGTAGAGTCTGTATCTCTGACGAGGACCTTGCAACCTGGAGATCAAAAGTCTCTCTGGCCGAAGTTGAGGCCACATCCTGTTGAAAAAGCATGGCTTTCAGTCTGCTAAGGGAATCAAAGCATATGTTGAAAACATTTATCGAAGGCCACAGTGCTGCCTCCCTAATTTTGCGGGCAGGTGGAAACAGTACTTGTGTACAACAAGTGACTAAGGAATTAACCGTCACCAGATAAGCGATGCCCGGTTCCATTCCACAGCAACCTTGATCATTCAGTATCAAGTAGCTCCCTTTCGAGAGCAGTTTGAAAACCAAACATATCACGGCAGCTGGGGAACCCTTCAGATAACAGGACAAGCTCACAACAGAAGCATTGCATGCCCCGTGAAGAGAAATGTCTTTGCAAACTAAGGACCCGCTTAAGGCTTCCTCATAGTCGGAACCACTCAGAAAAACTTCTGTGCCCCCTTTCCTGCATTTAAACCTGAAAGGTAACTCCCAATACTCATGCACATAACCTTCCCCTAGCGCTTCGTATCTACCTACATGTTGGTATTGGAGACAATATTTGATTTGGAAAGTCGTGACCGATAGGGTGATATAACCACAGATAATCCATTCTGTGGATGGTGTCTCTGCCACGGTAAAAGGTAATTGGTCTAATTTTTCAGTGTGCAACATGGTGTAATTCGCATCTCTGCATGCCATAGTTATCTGTCTTTCCGTCAGATCATATTCAGAAAACAGATTGGTAGTGTTGATGTAACGCCAACGCATGTGGCCAGAACATAGTGTTTTTAACGTCCAGCTCAGTATTACGATAGAACATAATAGTGACTGTCCATGTTGTAAAATAGACATGTCCTGCTGAATTATGTCAGATGCAGAAGACAATGTTGCCCAGTGAATAAATTCTGGATGATAAAGTGGTCATACCGTTGTCAACCAAAGCCTTTTCCATATTTACCCTGTCGATCTCGCGCAATTTCTCTGCAGCTTCCTGCTGGGAAATCTTCCATAGCTCATTGTATATACCATACAAGAAGTGCTTTTCACGTGGGTTTCTGGGACCCAATAAAAGATCTCTGAGATCCAGGTCATCAGAAAGAAGGGACAAGTGTTGTTTCAGCTAGGAAAGTGTTGAGGTCTTTAGCCAATCTAGGCATAACCTCCCAACACTATATGATGTCACCACCCCTGCATGTTCTGTTTGTACATAGCGTAGGTCAGGCCTGTTGATCTAAAACCCTCCCGTGTTACCCAGGAATCTAGACTGACATTTATCTGTGTCTAGAGGCCAAACCAACCAACCCTGCTGATCGGGGTCTGATGTATTGTATGATCCATTACATGCATGGCATCTAAAGTATCCTCACTATACTTTGTGTATTGTTGCCAATGTTCAAAGCATGCAAATGTGGGAATGAGAGGTATGTTAAAATCTTTTGCCTTAACTAAACCAAGACAGGAAGTCGGTTGCACTATTTTATTGAGGAAAATCATTTGATGTGGTATGAGGCATGCTCTAAATAAGGCCTCTTGTCCCTGAACCTGCCAATCTCTTGTTCCCCAGAAAGATTTCATGTCTATTGTGTCTTTCCAAAAGTCGAAACCTTGTATAGACAGTTGGGAAATAAAGGAAGAAGAGTAAATCAGCTTGGCGTTCGTGAGCATATTTTTCTTTGCAGGTGTAGGTGCGAGCTCATAATAATAAGAGGCTGGGTCTGGTGTGTTAAAACCAGAAAAATATGCAAACTTTCTTGTAAATAAATTTGAACTACTTTTTGGTGGTGTTTGGCAGTGTTCTTATTGGGTGTAATGGTAAGCAGCACGTGGGATACTAGCTTTGTGTAAAAAATGGTGACCATAATGTTGATATCAGAACATGTCTCCAAAATTACTTGTGCCATCATACAATTCATCATTTGAAAATGCTGCTGATTGCTCTGGATCTGAAAGCAAATTATGCACAGTTTCAATGTCTCAATCATCAGAGAATGTACTAGAGGTGATGATATCATTAAAGAAATTTTAAACAAATATGGAATTTGCAAAAGTTCAGTAGGACCATACACATCATACAATCCCTGTCCCAAACAATTCCATCAGGAACTGGAACTGCTTTAATGTTCACCAGCGACAGGTCCCTCAGTTCACGGTGCGATGATGCATGTGGTTTTAGTACCAAGTTCACATGTTGGACTGTAGAGCGTTCTGGGAGATAATGTCCATTCAGAAGTAGAAAAAAGACAGTCACCAACCCAATCTAGAGTACCAGGAAAAGTAATCCAATTGTAACCTGGGAATATATCCAGGGAGCAACAAGGTATGTCTTTTTCAGCCAAAGATAGAGAGAATAAACTCGTAGCTTGAAAGGGAGTGGCGGTGTTGGGAGTTCAGGTTCACTTGGTTCCGGTGAAAAGGCGTCATAATGCACGAAGTAGCCAGACACCGTCCGGTCTATTCTTGTCAGCTAAGCAGGTTTTGTAGAACTGGGAGATGACTCAAACTGTGGCATGTTGACATCGATGTCGTCAATTTTTTTAATTCAAATTTCTGTACTTGTTGACTGTACAGTTGTAGTTTTTTTCAATGGGGAGAAGCATCATCCCATTTTCGTTGACAGCCTCTCTTTGGAAAGTGGAGTCTTCAGTCATTATTAAAGCTTCCATCTGGACTTCCTGTATGGTAGCGAGAAGAGTGTGGTGGCCACCCAGGAGGCCACGTGGCCTACTGTTGAGAATTGGCCACATTGTGTGGTTTGATCGGATTGATGGAGACAATCCTTTTGTCTCGGCAACCGGCAAGAGGCGTAAGAAGTACAGTTCTGATACTTTCAACAGCCAGGACAGGTACAAGCACTCTGTAAGATGGCCCAAATTCTTTCTTGTTAACTATTTTTTATCTGACCAGGTCCCCAATCTTTACGACCCAGGCAGGACTTGCCGATACTGCTTTCACTTCCCCAGTGGCGGTGTGTTTCCCTTGGATGTTGGTCTGCAAAGCTCTGTATTCTTTCAGATTGTGTAAAACGATCATTGATGTCAAATGGAGTTTCAGCCACCACTGCGCTGACACTATTGAGGTCTGGTACCCACATTCTCATCCCAAACAGCAGCTCATAGGGTGTACGACCCCCCAGGGATTTTCTTGGCATGTTATTCAGTGCCCTTTAGACCCCGTATAGATGATTGACCCAACTGCCACCCGAGCCTAGTACCCTAGCTGTTAAGGATTGCTTTAAGTCCGGTTCTTCCTCTTAATGACTGAAGTCCCCTTGGTATGTTAGGGGGAAGAGTACTGCAAGGCCACACCCAATCTTCCCATGGCTTCATTGTAAGCCCAAGAGCCAAACGCCGGATCCTGGTCAGAATGTAGTGTACCAATTGCGTATATGTCCCAATAAAGACTCACAAATCCTTTATAAAAGTTCAGGCGTCAGCCGAGTGTTGGGGCCAAACCCATAGGAATCTAGAGCATGAATCCACTGCCACCAAGATGTACTTGTAAGCCCCATGAGAGTGTAAGGGGATGCAGTGATCCAAATAGACACATGCAAGAGGTTTGTCTGAGATCAATAAAGGTGTTTGCAGTGGATGTGCCACAGTGGAGCCTTTCATCTGCTGGCAGGTGTTGCATTTGAGGACAAAGTCCTTGGTCTGTTTAGTGAGACCTGGCCACCAGTAGTGCTGCTTCAGTAATGAAAATGTAGCAGTAATCCCTGCATGTGCTGAACCTAGACCCTCATGTGCAGCTAGTATCAATCCCAATCTGCGATCAGTGTTTGGTATTACTCTATCCCCCACTCCTGGAATCTGAGCATATGGAATGTTTTGTGCATCTAACTTGTAGTAGTACTTGAGTGGAAAACCTTTTGGTGGTGCTAAGCTATTGCTCGTGGCATTGACAGCTATCATAGTTGTTCCATCTATCCTCGTACTAGAACGAGTGATTGCAGCAACAGCAGCAGTTCGAAGTGTTGCCTTGGCAGCTTCATCCGCCATTGAATTCCCTTCAACGTGAACGCCAACACGTTAGTGACTCAATGTATGGAGAACACGAGCCCGTGGCAGGCCTTCTTTCAGATTCGACACTTGTTCCCAAAGCATCTTGTGCTTTATTGTACAATCCTTTGAATCTCGAAACCCATTTTGGCCCCAATAGTGAAGGTATTCATTGTAAGACTGGACACAGTAAAATAAATCACACACGATAAGTGTGGGAAATTGGCGATTCGTATTTTGTAGTGGCAGTATCAGGGCTTTTAGTTCTGCAGAATGCAGCACACATAGAAAGATGAAAAGACGAGGAGAAATAAACACATTTCTCCTCGTTACCCCGTTACGTGGCCCCTAGGGAGGTGTAAGGTTTTGGCGCATCCCTAGGTTTACATGGTCTTGTAAATCTGGGGATGCATTAAAATACATGGCTGTTGCCTGGGAACACCCACAGCAAAGCCCATGGAATGCCTCCCTTGTGCAGAGTAAGGCAACGCAGCAATTTGTGCTGCCTTGTCTTGCTCCATATCAATGTGGCCATTCAAAGCTATGCAAAGTGGCTCATAAATATAATTTGGTGGTTTGCACCGCTGTTGCTTTACAAAAAGTAATGCAACGGTGGCGCACGAGACTCGTAAATATGCCCCTTTGTGTATTAGAGTCAGCTAACTTTAAGCACTAAATATGAACCCGGTCGTTTCCAAACCCCAATATCATATGAGTCTCCTCCACATAATAGAGGGGGGTGCAAAGGGCCATCAACAAGTGCAAATGTTTTCTAGAATCTCTTCATCAGAAAGACACCCTCCTTTTCTCATCCTCACTCCAAATCCTCCAATTCCACAGCAATGTAAATTGACCTCTGATCTATGAGACTCTGGAACACATTGCCTTATCTTTAAATAATTCACTAACTGAATACTTCACTCCAATGAAAAAAATAAAAAAAGTAACGAAATAACTATAAACCTGAAGGATACAGAAAATCTGTTCTGAAGTGTGCCTTCTAAAAATGATCCAGCCTTTTATTTTCAGTTTCAAATAACCATAAAAATCACAAAGTTTGCCTTGTAATATTATAGACTTTTTATATCACTAAAGCAACTAGCAAGCATCAAAACAAATTGCCTGGTAATAGCTTTATGAACCTCTTGCCTGGTATGCTTGCGATCTGCCAAAAAATCATGATGGTGGTAACTGGTATTTGACATTATTTATTTATTTAGCCTTAATACAATCGCTTTTTTTCCATAGCTCGGTGAAAAGTATGGCACAGTCTTTACGATCTACATTGGTTCTCGACCACTGCTTGTGCTTTGTGGTTATGACACGGTGAAGGAAGCTCTCGTGGACCAGGCAGATGACTTTAGTGGACGTGGACACTTTCCAGTTTTCCATTTAATCAGCAAAGGATATGGTAAATAATTGATACTTTTTTTACTCATCAAACAGAATCTGCAAGATAGTGCATCACATCTCACAATGAAGATGTAAAACAGTATTTGAAGCCCACACTGATTTCTTGAATTCTGTAATATGTATTTATCTAGTCATTTCATTATTTAATTATGCTTTATTGTCACCAAGTGCTTACTTCAGAGAGCCTGGATACACAACATTTGAATCACCAAATGGGGAACATATTTAGTAGCTGATTTAACTAAGTTAGGATTCATAATTGTGAATGTTGAAGTTAAAGGTGACATTTCTTCCGCATGTAATATAATAATTATGTTTTCGAATATATACCTATATCATGTGGTCTATTTTCCTTGGACTCAAATAAGTTCACTGGTTTTGATCATTAAAGTGATGTTACATTGCCTGAGGTTACTCATTCCTCCCATTGCTGGTTATATGTTGATGGACAATTCTTAATTGCTAAAAGTACATTTAGAAGTTGTTGGTCACACCACTCCACTCTCAAATTACATACTGAATGTATTGCTAAAGTTGGTCAAACTACTCTTTTTCTTGAAGGAGATAAGTTTGTCAATTACGAGAAGCTGAGTAAACATTTAATAAAACGTAACTCAAATAAGATTCAGGTAGATAATCTCCCTATTAAATGTAGGCCCTCTAAAGAACATGCCCTGAACTCAAATTAGGAAAAATATGGTTGTAGGGAGTTAAACAAATGAAGCTGGAAAAAGGAGCTCAAGTCTGGACTCTGACTCTAGCAGCCTTTGAGAAAGTGGATTACTAGTTGGGGATGGATGGTAATCCACCTCAACTAATAAGATCACTATTCTTGTTGGGTCCAGTAAAGGTTTCATTAATTTAAACCTGAGCTCAACACCTGGTTGCTATGGCACAGAGCAGACAGGCTTAACTTAGAAAATGTGTAAAGCATTTAGAAGTACCAAAACAGTTAAAAAGTTGAAAACACAACAAAATTTAAAGCACAATCCAATATGAACAAAACGACACCAAAACAACCAAAAATCCAATATGGGGAATCGGAAATATGGATTTATAACGTTTAAATTACAAATTTAGGGCAAAATGCGTTAAGCACCAACAGCGGTCGTCTGGTTGCGCTTCCAAATAGGATGGAGCGCAGTTCATATACAGGAACCAGTTTTGACCCAGTTGGAAGTTTTACCTTTTGACTTAGCCTCTGAAATGGAAGTCAAAATTCCTCAGTGGGCAAGGCAGCTTGCTGTGGCCGAGAAGGGCTCCACGAGGCTGGATAGATGTTGGGCGAGCTAATGGTGAAATCGTTGATTGTTTTTTTAAAAGATGTTTTTATTTTTCAATTTTCATGTAAATACATTAACCAATAAAGGCAATGCAGACACGTACTTCATGCATTATTGTCCATCTATAACTGTCAATAGTATTCAGTGTTACAATAGAGCGCTTAACACACTTCTTAGGACACACAAGTACACTGTACATGGAAGATAGTGCACAGTAAACAATGCGGGACAGCCCTGTAGCAATTACCTCTGTCTGGGAGTCTGGTTCGATGTTATAACAAGGTCTCCCTTCAGGGACCCCAGCCCATAATAATTTCTCCACCACCCCCATATCTTATAGAACTTATGGGGACAGCCTCTACTACTATATGTCACCCTTTCTGCTGCCTCGTAGAGGTTCATCCCCGGCTTCGCCACCACCAGAGCCAGTGAACTAAAAAGCAGTTTGAAACGTGGGACATCTACAGCACCGGGATCCCCAGCAAGACAAACTGTGGTTCAAGGGGAAGCAAATCCTCCAAAATGGTAGAAAGCTCCTGGAGGATTCCTGTACAGTACAGTCTTATGTGGGGATACTCCCAGCTCCTGTGAATAAAGGTCCCTACAACATCCTCACTGCGCAAGTAGTTTGGAGCAGATGCCCTCCCATTAGTGTGTAGTTTATTGCGATCATAATAAACCCTGTGGAGAATTTTGAACCGTATCAGGCATAGGCGTGACTTGCTAGCAACTTCCCGCGGGTGCATTAGCACCGACTCCCAGTTTATGTTTTCAAATTCTCCCACATCCTGTTGCCACCTCCTACGCAGCTGGCCCAGGGAATCTGGCATTTTATTGTTGATCATTCTGTACATGTCAGAGATTGCTCCCTTTTCTAGTTCGTCCAGTAGTATTCAACCCTTTAATGGGGTGTATTCAAGTAACTCTGCCTCTACCAACTCTTCGGCATGCCAGGCATGTTTCAGTTGTGCATATTTTAGAAATTGGGTCAGGTGTATACTGAATTCCCTCTGCAGCGAGGAGGGCATGATCTCCCCTTGTTCTAGGATATCTCCCACTTTAGAGATACCAATAGTATCCCACAGTTCAAATCCTCGCATTTTCGCAAACTCCAGCAACCAGGTCCCTTTGCAGAGGGGTGATTCCCTGGTGATCTTGTGGTCCCAGCCTAACGCCTTAGTGGCTTTGCCCCATGCTTCCAGTGTGACTTGTGTTGCTGGAGTTAAAGTCTGAAAGCCCCTCCCACCATAAAGATAGTGCATGGGGACACAACTCACGAGCCAGGGGTGGGAAACCACAACTCCCAGGCACAACCACTTCAGCTGCCTCATCTTCCCGCGCCCGGAGCCGCTTAACACGGGCACAGAGCTCCGGCAGCGCGGGATGCGACTCACGAGCCGGGGTGCGAAACCACAACCCCCAGGCTCCACTGCTTCAGCTGCCTCATCTTCCCGTGCCTGGAGGCACTTAACACAGGCACAGAGCTCCCACAGCGCGGGACACAACTCACGAGCAGGGGGTGTGATACCACAACCCCCAGGCTCCACTGCTTCAGCTGCCTCATCTTCCCGCGCCTGGAGGCGCTTAACACGGGCACAGAGCTCCCGCAGCGTGGGACGCGACTCACGAGCCGGGGGTGCGAAACCACAACCCCACAGGCTCCACCTCTTCAGCTGCCTCATCTTCCCGCGCCAGAGGCGCATAACACGGGCACAGAGCTCCCGCAGCGCGGGCCGCGCGCGAGTCGCGGGCACGCCCGTCCATGCCCGTCGTTGCCCAGAAGAGGCTGGGCCACCCCCCTGACATCTGCCCTAGGAGGATCAGCCCTTAGAGACTGGGGACTGGAGCAGGATACATAAGGTACAGCGTTTTGCACTGTGTTATTATCTGCCGTAACAAGTAAAGGGGACCTTAAGTTACCAGGTTCCTGTTTGGCCCTAACATCCGGGGTGGCATTACTGAGGGTTGTTTGCTCGTAATCTAGCATTGTTCTGATTTAGAGGCCATTTTTAAACCCTACCCAAACAGCAAGTCTTTCCCCAGCAGCTTGCCTCCACAGTTCCTCCAACCTCAATTGACAATATGTTACAGAGGTCTATTGGTGTTGTGGCAACAGAAATTGAACTTACTGAGCGGCGGCTGTCCTTAGCTCCCGACCTTCATTTCCCCGCATCTGGTATAGTCTCACCTCAAACTATCCCTGCCCCAGAACTCATTTCTCAAACTCCACAGTCTGTCGACAATGCAAAGGTGAGAGAATTGCCAACAGTCCGTTCGCGCAAATGGGTTATTGACCCTGGACCTGCCAAAATTGGGAAACATAAACAAGCAAGCAGAACGGGGGCAAAAAGAAAGAAGCTCAATGATGAGACGCCCAATATTGGAGGGAACCTGGATGACGTGGATTTGAATATGGGCATTATAGACAATGCACGAGTGTCTCTGGATTACCTACCATGGGTAAAGAACTTGGTGGTGGACCTACAGGTTCAATTTAGATCTATTGTAAAAGAAGAGTTTAGTTCCTTAGTAGCACGGGTAGATAAACTGGCAGAATCATTTGAATCCTTGGTGGGAAGGTCAGTCTCAACCACAGGGAAAGGAACAGATGTTAGCTGCCAGGTTGATGTTGATGCCCAAGCACCTGGAACAAGGTCAGAACCCCCATATGCCCAAAATTCTGTCTCTACCTCTGACCTTAACAGGGCTATACGCGAGTCCAGGAGTAGGGATATGGTACATCTTAGCACGGCAACCAAGCAAAATTATGCGAACCAGCTCGGGCCTAGGCACAGAGGGGAGTGGGCCGGAAAAGAGCCCAGTAATGGGGCTAGGGAAGAGAGTAGCGATCTGCCTTCCATTAAGCCTCATCCCCGTATGTTATTGTTTTAGTAGGTGTACCTGAGCTCAAACAAGGGCAGAGGGAAACGTATCTTGAATTGAAGAACAAATGTATGTTTTGGTTGGCAAGGCGGAGGCAATTTTCCTATGAGAATACTGGAGAGATTCTCATGACTCGTAGGTTTAGGTGGGTGGGAAACAGACCAAAAGATGTGCTTGGGGATTGCATAGCGATCAATTTTAAAAACCCAATGATTGTTCAAAGCCTTCTATGTTTAAACCATTATAGTCAAGATGAGGGAATCAGGTCTCTATCCTTAGGGTATCTCTATATCCCACACCAAGTACCAGCAACCAGCGCGCACATGAGCCATGGACAGGGGCTGTGGAAGCAGAATCAACAGCATATAAGACAGTGGGACCAACGCGACAGACCTCTACTATATAATATACCCACAGCAAATAGATATGCGGTCTTAGAAGAGGTTGATTGACTCACAGCAATGCAGTACGCTGAACAGGCAACTAAATGCCAGGAGGAAATTAGGGAGAGGGCCATTTTAAATAGGGTATTTTATTATCCAAGCACCAAGTCTGGGACAGGGGTCGGTGGTATGGGGACAGGCAGGCAAGTTGTGCAGGCCAAACTGCTGTGGGGCTGTCTCTCAATGACGCTTTTATAAGCCCAACCACAGGATTGTCACAAACCGTGCCTCAGGCCAAAGCCCCCGTATTCTCACTAGACTCCAACCCTCCTGTGTTCATAGCTGATAGCATCAAGGTCCCAAACAGAACTCTGGCGATTAGACCAAGCGACCAATAGAGAGAAAACAGGCCACTGAACGTTAATCCTAGGTTACCAATGCCTGTTAATCATACAGACCTAATAAAGTTAAGGGTCTTATCCTGGAATGTCGCAGGCCTTAGAAATAAACTGGATCATCCTGACTGGGGGGCCTTTGTGGACCAATACGACATATGTATGTTCCAGGAAACCTGGGATAAGGAGGAGGCACATCGGTTGGGTTTCGCATTTTTTAGTATAGCCGCAACCACCGGGGGTAAGGGTAGGCCCTCGGGCGGTCTTTGTATATGGGTCGGGTCTCATCTGTGCTGTTTAGTTAAGCAGGTGGAGTTTTTTTCTAATGACGTCCAGTGCATCCTCCTGACATTTACATCTAAGGTTAGAATTGCTCTGGTCAATGTCTACTCCAGGCCTGTTAGCAACAGCCTTGAATCACCGACCTTTGACCAACTGGCCACTTCTATATCTACCATCCCCAATAATCATTGGATGGTTATTGGTGGTGACTTTAACTGCCAGTTTGAGCCCCTGAATGATTTTAATGGAGGAATTCCCAGTGAAGAAGATCTACACTGGGCTGTTCCAGAGGTAAGCATCCCGCCAACCAGGGCCTGGACACTGTTGGTGCTCCAGATTAAATCCTTCACCTTGAACTACTCCCTAAGGGCATGTAATGGCCGTACCAAATCAGATACACCAGGGAAACATACTTTTAATTGACCAGGACACTCCTTCATCATAGACTACATCCTGGTCGATATCAGGATGTGGCACCGGGTGGTGGACTTTGTTGTCTCCACCCGACACAATACTGATCATAATGCTCTGATTGTGGACGTAGACTGCCAATTAGTGAAGAAGTATCTGGTTTAAATATACCGCCAGATGATAGATTAGTACTGACCAAATCAAATCAAATCAAAAACAACTTTATTCGGAGTAATATTTACATCCATAAAAGCATACTGTAGGACAATAAATTCCACATTCATAAAAGGAAATAATGAAGTTTTACATAAAATATCCAAAATTTCATAGTTATTTTTAAAACATCGTGAAAACCCTACAAGGAGATTTGGATATTATCTTCACATAATGAAAGTGACCACAATTTTCATATTTCCATTATTGTCGATACAGGAAAAGTAAGTTAAAACTATTGTACATGTAAAAATAATGATTTGAAAATGTGCAAAACTACAAGAGTCTCCATAAAACAATTGTTTAAGCATTATATAAAAAAGGCACAATATCCTAAGGCTTTGTTAAAGATATCTAAAATTGGGCACCATAAGCAATCAATTATTTATTATTGAATGTAAAATCGTTAAGATCCAAATCAAGTCGAGTATGCCTTAATCTATTTTGATACGATAAAAAAGTCATAAAAACACACATGGTAAAAACGAATATACAAAACTTATCACAATTATGTTACATAGTTCAAGGACATAAAAAGGACAATTCTTATTTTCATAAATATGTTACATGCTACTAAGGCCAGTGAAACAATCCATTATATACATGAGTGCCAATACCTAACAGCAGCCTTTAAAAATGAAAATTGATCAGATAGGCCGGAGTTATAAACACACCAATGATTAAAACGAATATACAAAACTTATCACGATTATATTACATGTTTCAATATCATAAAACAGGGCAATTCTTATTTTCATCATTATGTTGCATGCTGCTAAGGCCAGGAGGGCAATCCATATATGTACACGAGTAGATAAAATAGGCAAGGTAAGGGACTAATTTTAACAAAAAATTCACATTGTGTTCCGATACCTAACAACGGCCTTTAAAAACGAGGAAATGATCATAATAATCTGTTCATTTTCCAACAGTTGTAACCTTAATAAAGCTGTTCTGCATTGTTTTAGGCCCCAGCTTCTAAGAGTGGGCATTAAAAACTTTTTCCTTGGTACAACATAATATTTGCAGAACAAAGTGCAATGCAAGGTTGTTTGTATTGAAATATCATCGCATGGGCATATAGGCAACCTTTCTGACCAATCATTTTTTTCAGGAAATGTGACCAGCCTAAAAAAAGACCCACAGCGAAAGCGAGCCAAAAGCATACGACAAAAACTACTCTGTACCAATACCAAATAAGGTTGTAAGCCTATACATGTGGTCATCAAATGGTTGTCCATAACTGTTTTTTTCCCTCTCCACTAGCCAACGCTTATTCTCTAGATGGTTCAGGCAGTTGTCTTTTAATGTTTTTTCTGGATACCATTTCCAGGGTACTCGGGAGTCAAAATATTCTGGGTGGCCAATTTCATATGTGAATCTTTTTATATAATTAATCCATGTCATGTTAGCCACTCTATCTGATTTAAGACAATCAGAAATTACATCTCTGTTAAAACCAGTCTCCACCGATACCCAGACCTTATGCCATAATAATAGGGGGTTAATTTTGATGGTATCAGAAATGTAAGAAAGGCCAAGTTCCCTATGGCAGCTAAAAGTGGCGGTAGAACTAGGAACGGCCAACAAGTAACGGATAAAAGTATTTTCGCAGCATTGAATTTGTTCTGCTTCTTCGATGCCCCAGATGCCAGCTCCATATGTCCCTGTTGGGATACATTTGAATTTATAAATTGCCAGCAACTCTGGGACTGGTCTACCGCCTAATTTCTTAGAGAAGTTAGTAACCGCTCCTATAGCTCTTAAGAAGTTCAGTTTTCTAGCCTTCATGGCCGCTTTCCAAGTTCCCTTCCTATCAAAGGTTATACCTAAGTATGAAAAGGTATCTGTACTTTCGATTTTTTTACTATCAATAAAAATGTCACATATCTTTTTCCTGTTTGTTCCACAACTCATAGTATATGTTTTAGTGATGTTTACCCTTAAGCCCCTATCATTCATATAGGCAACAAAGTTACTAACAGACCTTTGTAGTCCTAATTGCGTCCGCGCCATTATCACTGCGTCGTCCGCATATAAAAGGATGGGGACGGGGGTATCCTTTATGGTTGGGTAATCACATTGATATGTACTCAAATGTTGTCCCAAGCTGTTAATATAAAGTGAGAAAAGCAGAGGGGCAAGTATGCACCCCTGCCTAACTCCCTTTTTATAGGGAACTTAGGTGAGCACTCCCCCTGTCTCCCAAAACGGACCCTCGCCCCGGCTCCCCTGTACAATTCCTTAATGAACGTCAGCAGTGGTGGATCGACCTTTAGTTCTTCAAGGATGTTCCACAATTTATCATGTTTAACGCAATCGAATGCGGAACTTAGGTCTACAAACGTAAGAAAAAGTTTACCCTTCTTTGCTCTTGTATATTTATCTATGATTAATGACAGGTTAAGTCCCTGCTCAGTTGTACCTAAACCTGAGCGAAATCCGTATTGAAAATTTGATAGGACTCCCATGTCTTCAATCCATGTTTGTAGTTTATTTAAGATGACCCTCCCTGCAACTTTCATGAGAGCATCCAGTAAGGAAATGGGGCGGTAACAGCTTGGTTCATTTCTATCCCCTTTTTTAAATATGGGGATCACAATAGCATCCATCCACGTGGGAATGAACCTATGATGATTACAGCTGTTTAGAACATTCGTTAAAATTGGGGCCCACAGCCCCACGTTCGATTTGTAAACATCCACCGGGATACCGTCTGGGCCCGGTGCTTTCCCTGAGGTACTTTCCTTTAACGCTCTAGTGACCTCCTCAAGAGAGATATCAATGTCTAGGGGAAAGGGTCCATATTTGGTGTTATCTTCGGTGCCCAATGCTGCTCTTGCTATAATGGTTTCACTAACGGTCTCAGCAAAATTGGGGGACCCCCTCTCTAAGAATAATTTGAGGTCAGGGAGAAGAGGGGAAAGAGAACTAAACTATCTGAAGCGGCTCCCTCATGACCTACATTGCTTTCATGAATTAGAAATCAATTCAACATGGGCTAACAACCTATTTCATAACAATGACACAAAATGCGAAAAATTTATAATTTCGTCATGATTTATTTCATTTCTTTTTTTTGTTTATCAAAATCCTTATACTTTTTTCCTTCTTTTCTTAAAATTATGAATATAGACATAAATAATCACATTTATTACATACAAATAAAATACAAAACATCATTTGCTGAATAACCCCTGAGTGGAAAAACGAAAAAAAAGAAAGTATATCTTCATTCATGCAAACACCCAAGCTACAACACATTCATACTATATACACAAATACATAGATCTAGGGAATGGGAGATACAGGATTACACAATCTCCACGACCAATAGAAGTAACTGCATACAGCAGGATCTAAGCAGCTATGGTCACACAATCTCCACGACCAATCGAAGTAACTGCATACAGCAGGATCTAAGCACCTATGGTCGACGCGCGTTTCGGTGGTTTAAAGAATTGTAGTTCCACCTTACTCAGGACCTTAGCCAGTTAACGAAAAAACACATAAGCACCCAGGGGATACTTGTTAGAAATTAAGGATGAATAATGAGGCATTTACTGATGTTCTCTGTAAGAGAGTCTTGCTGCGAAGTGGACCACTGACCACTATTGCCAAAACGGACGTCTATTGACTGATAAAACACGTGCTAGGACTCTAATTTGTCATATGTCCTTAGGTGTATGCTGATATACTCTGTACAGAAGTGCCGATACAATGTAGGTCGCTAGTCACTGATGCCAAAACCAGCCGTTTATTATAATTTGAAAAACACGTCCTAGAACTTGATTATATAGTGCGTCCTAAACCACTCAGCATGTGTGCTGTCTCTCAACGAAACTGAACACTCCAACACCGATGGCCCCACATTCGTGAATCTATCCTGATCACGGGATCCAAAATGTATCTCGGCGTGATCACGCACTATATAATCAAGTTCTAGGACGTGTTTTTCAAATTATAATAAACGGCTGGTTTTGGCATCAGTGACTAGCGACCTACATTGTATCGGCACTTCTGTACAGAGTATATCAGCATACACCTAAGGACATATGACAAATTAGAGTCCTAGCACGTGTTTTATCAGTCAATAGACGTCCGTTTTTGGCAATAGTGGTCAGTGGTCCACTTCGCAGCAAGACTCTCTTACAGAGAACATCAGTAAATGCCTCATTATTCATCCTTAATTTCTAACAAGTATCCCCTGGGTGCTTATGTGTTTTTTCGTTACCTGGCTAAGGTCCTGAGGAAGGTGGAACTACAATTCTTTAAACCACCGAAACGCGCGTCGACCATAGCTGCTTAGATCCTGCTGTATGCAGTTACTTCTATTGGTCGTGGAGATTGTGTGACCATAGCTGCTTAGATCCTGCTGTATGCAGTTACTTCTATTGGTCGTGGAGATAGTGTAATCCTGTATCTCCCATTCCCTAGATCTATGTATTTGTGTATATAGTATGAATGTGTTGTAGCTTGGGTGTTTGCATGAATGAAGATATACTTTCTTTTTTTCGTTTTTCCACTCAGGGGTTATTCAGCAAATGATGTTTTGTATTTTATATTGTATGTAATAAATGTGATTATTTATGTCTATATTCATAATTTTAAGAAAAGAAGGAAAAAGTATAAGGATTTTGATAAACAAAAAAAGAAATGAAATAAATCATGACGAAATTATAAATTTTTCGCATTTTGTGTCATTGTTATGAAATAGGTTGTTAGCCCATGTTGAATTGATTTCTAATTCATGAAAGCAATATAGGTCATGAGGGAGCCGCTTCAGATAGTTTAGTTCACTAACGGTCTCATCATTATATAGTCCCATAAAAAATTCTACCCACTTTTCTCCTGTGATAGCCGTATCTATGATATCGGTCTCTCTATTAATAAAAAGGGAGCATTGACTGCTTTCCAGAATCCAGTACTATCTTTCCTTAAGCAGGCCTGATGTAAGGACTCCCAGGCTTCCCTTTTTAATTGTACTTTCCGTTTCTTTAGGGCTGATCGATATAATATTCTGGCCTCCCTTACTTTTTCCTTGCATCTAGGAGCACTATGCAGGGTATTTTTCAGGAAAGTGTGCGTCTTTGTACATTCTTTATCAAACCAGCACGAAGGGCTGCGCGATACATCTTGCTTTTCCCTGGTTAATAGTTTCCGAGCCTCATCTGTAATCTTAAGGAAGGCATGAAATATTTCTTCATCATCCCTGCCCTGTGAAAGGCATACATCTATTTCCTCTGTCGTTTTTTTGATTAGTCGTTGGAGGAATACCCCGGGATCCACTTTTGCCCAGTTTAAAGTATACCCGTTAGTGCTTGCAAGGTGAATATCAAAATTAGATCGTGTGTTCCTATTAATTCCTCTCGCCAGGCCTCTCATTGAGAGATTTAAACAAATTGGGTAGTGGTCACTCATTACAATATCAAGGGTATTACAGGTAAGTACATTACTAGAATACCTCTTAGACAATAAAACAAAATCAATGGTTGAATTACAACCCCTACCATTAAAGGTCGTTTGAAAGGGTATCGGGGGTGAGCACAAATTATTTGCATATCCTAAGTCAAATTGGAAAACCATTTCATTTAACAAATCCCCAATGTTTGTATGTGCAAAATGTGGGGGTGTATCTTCCCTATCCTTGCCCAGGCCACAAATGCCCTGTTCACTATGTTTGCACAAATAACAGTTGAAATCACCAGCCCATATGATAAACATATCCCGTGACATTTTCCCTTCGATATGTTTTAAAAGTCGACAAAGGTCGGTGAAAACATTCATTATCAAAGTTTTAGGGATATTGTTATAAAAATGTATCAGCACAACGTCCTTTTCCCCACCCAGGTTCATTGTCAATATCTGATAAAACTCACTGGCATTTACACTTTTCACGTTGTTAACCCCTGCCACATTAGAAACATAGGTGCATAAGCCCCCTTTATTTCGCCCCTGTTTGGTTATAGTTGCTGGGATATTGAAAGTTTGGAAACCTTGTAAGTGTATATCCCTAGGTGCCCACGTTTCTTGGAGGCAGATTATAGCATGTTCCTCTATGAACGTTAACCACTGTTGATCTCTAGCTTTAGCTGCCAGCCCTGCGATATTCCAGGTTAGTATTTTACATATTCCACTGATATTTGGCTTAGTCAATTTTCCTTCGGCGATCCTTTGCAACCCAAATGTGGTATGTTCATTAAAACCCTTGTCAGTACTACTTTGAATATTGGGTGGGTCTACGCATGTGTCCCCCCCCCCCCATGATTTTATCTTTGTTGGGTATTTTGCCTCTTGCTTTCTCGTCCTGAGTGCGAATATCGTGTCCCCTAGAATACATGGGGTCGCCCCTTTGAAGTGACAGATCCGCTTTCCCTTGAGCCACCTCCCACCCTTGGTTTGGAACTAGTCAGTCCAACTCCTCCAACGAGGTTAGGGGTTCAAAGCGGTTACAGAGTGCGATATGTCCTCGAGGTAAGGGTTCTATATGGGAGTCCCCTACGAATTTTCTGGCATCAGGCCTGCGAGCGAGTGAATGAGGTGGATAAAAAGCTCCTAGCGATAGTACATTAATTCCATGATTGTTATAAAAAGCGTTCCCTATCTTAGTTAAGATGGCATGAACTAACATGGGATCACTAAACGTCAAAACTATGCAATCTCCCTGGAGCTCTTTTCGTTCTTTGCCCAGCCAAGCAACTCGTCTTGCCATTTTAACATTTTTAAATAGTGTATCACAGGAGCCAAAATGTTTTCCCAACCAATGGAGTGACTTATTACGAAGTTCACTCCATGATTCATGTCCCGGAGTCAACAAAGTAGGGACATTGGCCAGAATTACAACATACGGCGTAGCAGCCGGGGGCAAATCAAGGCGATTACACAATAGATGGTCCGGGTTAAACCTTGGTCCCATGGATGTTATCCCCATATTGTTTTTGGATCTGATGTTTTCTACAGGCAGTCTATTTGGCCCAATATCTTTATGTAAATCCGTCGTGCCTAAAATGGGTCCATGGGGTGAGGGTCTGGTAATGGTCTCCCTCACAGCTATAGTTGGGATGACTATTTGATTCGTGCTAGTGGGCCCATTTGAACATGATTCTGTCTGTATAGTCGGGGAGATACCCACTCTTTTATTAATGTTACTTTTTCCCATTAGGTGTCCCTCTAAGTTTGCTACTCTCTCGGTCAATTTTTCCAGGGCTCCCACCATGTGGCTATACAATGCATCTATACTTTTGGATATATTTTCCAGTGCCAGTGTTTGTCCCTCCATTTGGGCAATCATGGTAGTTTTCCCTGTACTAGCAGAGTTTTTGCGGGCAAACTGTTTTAAAGGTAACAGTTTACCAGGGGTTTTCCTTTTCTTTCCTTGCGTGTTTTTGGGCCGCTTCGCCGGGTTTTGCCCTCCCGTTTTCTGTGCTTGGGGGCTCTCTAACTCGCTTGGGTTTTTCATACGCTTAAGAGGGGGTCGTAAATCCTCCACTAAGTCGCTCACATCGCCCCCATCTATGAGGGCTGTACTTTCTAGTATACTATCATTTCGGGTACCCTGAGCTATGTGAATCTCACTTAGGGTTGTTGGAACATTAAGACTATGACCTCCCACCTCCCTTCCCGAACCCCGCCTTCCTTTAGATAGAGTTTCCTCTACTGTATTAATTTGGTCTTCGATAGCCCCCATAGCCCCGGTGAGGTAAGTCAACAGTGATGTTTGGCCTGGTACATTTGCTATGTTGCCTACGTGGCTCAACTTCCTTTTGGACATTGTTAAAACTCTCTAATTACAAACATGCAGTTCAGGGTGCTTACTTGAGCATGTAGTCCTTAGTCCAGATACAAGTCAGCTATAAGGGTTTAGAGGGCTAGCCCAGCCCGGCCTCATTCGGCCCCTGACGGGCACAGACGGGTCCGCCCTTGGTCCGGGCTTCGTCCGGGTGCACCCCGCGCGCGTCACGCGCTGCGGTGTTCGCGCTGAGGATATGTAGGCGCCTCCTGGTGCTGGAACGGTGACGGGCACAGCAAGGGAGTCTGGGGAGTGTAGTCCGACACTCTCCCAGGCCCGCAAGGATCTCCCGGTTCTCAATGGGCTTGGCCCCCTCCTCAGCCCTGGCGTTGCGGTAGGTGAGCTTAGTACTGACCAATAACAGAAGAAGAGTCCGGTGGTCAGCTATACAGCAATCATGCGTTAAGATGGCTTCCCTGTATGATTCAGTTATCCCATGCTTAGTACCAGTGCAACAGTCCATTTCTAGTGATGGTACTTTTACCTCCTTTGCTCAAGCCGCAGAGACCCATGAGTTGCTGACATCTACTCTGGCTGGTATATTTTTTCCACTGTCACATTCAAGTGGGTACAAATAGGCCCAACACCCTTGGTTTAAGGATAGTTTTCGGAGGACCAAATTAGCCCTGATTGAGGCAATCAAATCTAAGGATAGACCACAATTAAAGCAAAAAGGGCGCTATATAGAGCTAGCATCACCGAAGCTAAAAAAATGTGGGAGCTGGACGAGTGGGATTCCTTGAAGCAGGCCATATATGTTCATGACATGAAGTCTTTCTGGTGTATAGTTAACACAGGTAGAAGGGGCGGGGAGGGAAGCAGCCCTTTGAACCAAACATTGCAGCCGATAAATGGAAAGAACATTTTGAGGCCCTGTACTTAAGGTTGGAGGATGAGGGTAACAACACAGCTAAAGATATCGCTCCACTGCAGAATATCTACTCTGAGGCCCCTCAGATAACTCTCACAGAGAAAACAAGTGCCTTAAGCAAAATTGCCCCTTCCAAAGCACCATGACTTGACAAGATCCCAGGGGACCTCTTCCGCACTAAGCCAACCATCTGGGCCCCCTATTTGTGGATCCTGTTTAATGCCATACTGCAGGGAAGGGCTATCCCAGCAACGTGGGCCTGCGTGGAAATTCTGCCAGTCCATAAAAAGGGTTCACCGCTTCTCCCCTCCAACTACAGGCCCATAAGTTTAATTGATGTTAGCCAGAAAATCTTTGCCAGGGTATTGTTGGTCCGTCTTCAAACCTCGATGGACGAATTTAAAATATTGAGCCCATTACAAGCTGACTTTAGGAAAAATACGTCCACCATAGACCAAATATTCAGGCTTCAACTCTTGTACTGGAAAACGGTGACTATAGAGGGTGGCAGCCTCTATTTGATCTTCGTGGATTTAAAATCCGCGTTTGATCTAGTACTAAGAGATAAACTGTGGGCTGTTCTAAGTGATCTGGGGGTGCCATTCTATCTCTGTCATATGCTTAGGCATTTGTACGAAGGCAACTATGGCCAAATCAGGTTCGGCAAACGTGGTGATCTCAACTCACCTTTAGCTATAGAGGGTTATGAAAGGGTTGTGTGCTCACGCCCACCCTTTTCTGCCTATTTATAAATGCACTCGTAGATGCATTGAATGTGGGGAAGGATAACGATGCACCCAAGCTAGCAAGTAGGAAAATACTGGCAATGATGTTTGCCGACAATACTTTGTTATTCTCAAAGTCACCGATGGGCATACAGAGGATCCTCGACAACTTTAAGGCCTTCTATGACAGTAGGGGTCTCGAGATTAATTGTTTAAAGACCAAATATATGGTCTTTAACCCAATCAGCTCTACTCGCCCTAATCCCAGCCTGCACGGTATTCCATTGGAGAGGGTATCTGTGTTTGAATATCTTGGGGTCACTTTAACTGAAAAAATGGACTAGGGGGCCCAAATTAATAAAATTAGTTTGAAGTTAGCACAGAGCACAGGAGGGTTGATCGAGCTATTTAGGAACACCTCTTATAAACCTATTGGACCAATGGTGGAAATCTATAAAACTCAAACAAGGGGTTCTGCAATGTACGGGGCTGAACTTTGGGGGTATAGTTCTCTGAGAAATATTATCAAGTCTGAGAACTCTTTCATTAGGCAGCTATTTGGTCTTTCCCTCAGCTCTCCCCTCACACCGCTTCGCTTGGATCTGGGGGTAAGGCCAATTGCTGACGAAATTGCTCTTAGACCCCTAATCTTCTGGCGACGACTATGGGTAACCCCGGAATTGGCTGTGTATAGGGACAAGCTAAAGGAGATCTTGGGCCTGCATGGTGATGGAAAATTACCGTGGATAGCATATGTTAGGGACTCTTTTTTGAACAGGGGCAGAGCGAGTCTATGGCACTATCCCGAGGAAGCTTGCGCTACATTTTCCAGAAAGGAACTGGTTCAGAGTCACAGGGGGGATACATTCGCCCGTATACAGGGGTGCTCAGCAACAGGTTCATTAACTGTCGCATTTTTGAGAATAAATGATCAGTACAGCCTAAAGTCTGCTCTGGATGAGATACAACCTGCGCTAGCGAGGAAATTGTATATTCAATTCAGGCATGGGGTTCTCCCACTGCGCGTTTTTTCCAACAAATGGGCAGGTACACTCTCTCTAGGCTGTCCGGCCTGTAACAACGCAGAGGAATCAGAGTTGCATGTTTTCTTCTTCTGCCCTGACTATAGAACATCTAGACAGCGCTAGTTGACCCAACTATGTAGAAATCTGGGGACCAAACACTGTGTAGAGACATTTAGGTTGCTGAAATACAATACTTTATCCCCAATTGTATTTGCGGTGTCACGCTTCCTACTTTCCATGTGGTGTGTGCTTAGGTCACTTGTGAAAATCATTATATAGGGCAAAGCTGACAAAACTTCTTTTATTTTTTAACTGGGCTGGTTCCATTTTTAAACCAATCCTTTTATATTTGATTTTATAGAGTGCTTTTTTAGTATTTTACTCTTATGAAATGTATCAGCTCTATCTCTGCCCAAAAACTGAACATCTTTTATTAATCTGGTCTTTTGTATGCACTGCTATGTATTTTGTCCATATATTGGGGTGTGGGATAATAGTAATAATTTGTAATTGTAACTTCGGACTCTGGGGCTCGAGTTCATGTACCAGAGAATGTTTTTATTCATTGTTAGTTTATTGCACTTGTACTTTTATGGCCTATTGACCGCAATAAAGTATTTTTTAATTGAATTGATAGTGCAGGTGAGTTTTGTGCTCCAACAGAGCACGTTCAAGTAAAAACTTTGGGTGGTCCTGTGGGGCGTAGATCCAAATATTTCTGTTTATCAGGTGTGCCACCTAGTAGTATCCTTTGATATCTGGGAGTGCAAGCACTCCATTATGTTGATTACGCTGTAACGTTTTAAGCGAAATTCTCGGGTGTCACCCATCCCAAAGCAGGGTACTCAGTTCCCCGGTAATCTTGATGACTAGTGTCTGGGAGACTGGATAATGGGTATCCTGGTGCGCATATAGGAACTTAGGGAATGTAAACATTTTGAATAAGGCATCCCACCCCATCAGGGTGAGAGGTAATCCCTTCCACCGTATGACGTCAGCCTGAAAATCTGAGAGAACCCTTTCCACATTGCTGCTCATGCACAGCTCCTTCCGTGAGGTAACAAATATCCACAAGTATTGGAAACCATCCTCAGCCACCCAATGCCTGTGTGGTATTGGCAGTTAGTCACTTAGTCCGTGCGGTGCATACAACACTGGCTTATCTCAATTAATCTTATAGCCCGAATGGACCCCATTTTCCCCCAGCAGTTGAAAGAGTGTCAGGATAGTGATCACTGGGTTAATGACAAACAAGAGAATATAGTCAGCAGATAATGATATTTTTTCCTCCTATTTGTCCACAGCAGAGATACGGAAACCTCTAACCCCGAGGTGTAACCGCAACACACATGCCAAGGATTCCAACGTGAGGGCGAATAAAAGCTGGTAAAGGGGACAACATTGTCTGCTCTACTCTAACGACTGGGAATTCAGCCGATGTTTTCCCATTAACCTGGACTGTCGCAACTCAGCTCTTACAGGGCACCGCCACCCATTTCCTGAATTGGGGGCCAAATTTCAATAATGGCTGCTAGAGGAATGCCCAGTGGACCACGTTGAACGCTTTCTTGGTCCTAGACGTTTAGCTTCCACACTGTATTACGCCTGTACCTGAAGCATCCCACCTGAACCAGTAGGGGAGAGTGATTGGACAAGCCTCTTGCCAAAAAGTCAGCCATTTGTATCTCCCCAATTTCTGCCCCTGGGTACAAAGTTATATAGTCCAATCTTGAGTATAACCTATGGGCCCCTGAGAAGTAAGAGTACTTCCTGTCTGCTAGAGGTATGCCTCACCAGAGGTCAACCAGTGCCAGTCTATCGGCAAATTGCGCCAATGCAGTGTTTTGTGGGGGTGCAGTCGAGATCAGGCGTCATGACATAATTGAAGTCCCCACCCACAATATGGGTAGAATCTAAAAGAATATCCATTATTTTGGCCATAATGATAGTAGACACCTGGAGTCTCTGGGGGGCATACGCACTCAGCAAGGTTATCAGTCCATCCCCTGTGGCACTGTACTCCCATGTATCTACAATTGGGATCCACCCAGGTTCGTGTTTCCTGAAAGGGGAGATTGTTCTTCACTAAAACAGCTACTCCTCTGGCCCCCCTGGAGAATCCTGCAAGAGCAAAGGTGGTATAAACCCCCACTCCAGAAATTTGCAGTGTGACCCCTGTAAATGGGTTTTCTGAAGGAAAACTATAGCGGTCTGCATCCACTTGATATACTGCATTGATTTTGTTGCCCAGACCATTGACATTTCAGGTCAGCAGCGTGAGAGGCTGGCTTCTAATGAGTTGTGTGGTGCCATCTGGGAGGAGTCAAGAGATGTAGCTCTGTGTGTCTGCGTGCGCAGTAGTGAAGCACAATTGTGACCGCATACCTTCAAAAACAATCAAGCAAATTATACTAAAACTTTGTAAATCCCCCCTACTATCCTCCCACTCCACCCCCGGTAGCTCCCCCATGCACTGAACCACAACCTCTGATTCAAAGAAGAGGGACCACCTCTAACTGAACATTATCAGGAATATCACCCTCACCAAAAAAACTTCAAGTTTTTCGGACTGGAACTTGTGAAACCTTCCCCCAGAGGGGGCAATCGCGAACTTCTACTGAGGCAAAAAGAGAGCGATTACATTATACACGTGACACAAGGACTCAACAAGGATGCAGAAATGCATTACTGGCTTTACTGAACACTTTCTCATTGTCCTAAATGTACCATTACACATGTGTTCCCATTACTTTGATAAGCATGCCCTGTCACCAACACTCTGGCCAGAGCAGGTGGCTACATCTCTATCGACCTACCAGCTAATGGGGGCTTGCGTTTATGTTTAGTTCAACTCATGGTACTACCACATAGAACCATACCATTATCTTTCTGACTACCAGTCACCACCTCATACCATCGCCATAGCCACTTCTAAAACACATTCTGGTGGTTGCTGGGATGTTTCCTTTCTTTTTTTTTAAATAAATTTCTTTATTAACAGTTTCTTTAATTCAACATTAATACAATTAACATTTGCAGGTGTTGAAAGCAAATTCTTGATAACATTTACATATAGAGGCATTGATATTTGCAACAGCGATACATGAGTCACAGTTTTGTACTTCTCAAATCCACCACGTCTCGGTTCCTTCCCCCCACCCCCTGCATCCTTCTATGCTATGATTGGGTGGCCAATTGCGAAACTTCCAGCTCAAGGCCATAGTATTGTATCCATGGACTCCATATTTTCAGGAACTTTTTGGGGCATCCCCTGGCCGCATATGTGGTCTTTTCTCCTGTCATATACATATCCATCCCCCTCTTCCATTCATCCAAAGTAGGTCCCTGCGTCGACCCCCACTTACGCGCCAAATCTCTCTTGGCAACCACCAGGCCGAGGTTGGTTAGTAGTAGCTTTGGCTTCGGGAGGTCTACGTCTATATGAATGCCGAATAGCACAAATTTTGGGTCTCTAGGTATAGCATCGCCCAACACAGCCTCCAGCTCAGTCAGTACCTTCGCCCAATAGGCTTGTATCTGCCGACACTCCCATATTGTATGAAAATATGCGCCAGATTCCTCGTTGCATCTGAGGCAATTAGGGGTTTCTGCCCTCCCCATTCTATGTAAGGGAGATCTGTCGTAATAAGCCCTGTGCAGGTATTTGAACTGAATAAGTTGAAGCCTCGACTTAATGGCCACTTCCCGTGGATGCATCAGCGCAGTCTCCCAGTCTAGATCTTCTAGGGCCCCTAGCTCAGTTTCCCACTTAGCCCTAAGTTTCAGGAGTGTATCTGGCTGATTATTTATTATGGTTCTATACATCCATGAGACTGCTTTTTCTGCTATTTCGCCCATGAGGAGTCTGCCCTCTAACGGGGCATACTCTGGGAGTTTCTCCATGTCTATACGTTGCGCCTCCCACGCATGGGCCAACCGCAGATATTTATAATATTGCGTCTGGTGTAAGTCGTATTCCTTCTGGAGGGCGGGAAAGGTGACAAGTTTGTGTGATCTAGTATGTCTTTGATTTGGGAGATACCCAGCAGATCCCATTTTTTAAACCCCATCAATTTTGAGAATTCTTTGAGTCTCCCTCCCACCCAAAGGGGGGTTTCTCTAGTGATGATATTGGTCCATTTAATTTGCCTTTCTGCTTTTTTTCAGGCGGCCACCACCACCTGCGTAGCTGCTAATAATTTCGCGACTCCCTTCCCTCCATAAATGTAGTGGGTGTGTGGGTGTTTTTCAAATTGCGTGCGCTCCAACGCATAGGTCGGGTGATCCCCAGGCATATGTTCCCAGTCATTAATCACTATCAGATGGGAGGCCCAATAGTAGGCTCTATTATCTGGTAGCGATATTCCACCGTTATATTGATTACGCTGTAGGGTGCCTAGGGCCACACTGGGCGGCCTTCCGTCCCAGAGGAATGCATGTAGAGCATCATCAATCTTGACAAAGACGTCCTCTGGGATTGGGTAGTACGTGTTCTGGAGGATATAAAGGAATTTGGGCAGTACTACCATTTTATATAGGGTGGCCCTACCTAGCAGTGTCAGAGGCAACGTCTTCCACCTCTCAACATCTATTTTGAACTCTCTGAGGACTCTGTGGAGATTACGATTCAGGGCCTCCTGTCTGTCAGCGGTCACGTAAACACCCAAATATTGCATCCCATTTTGTTCCACCTGGAGCTGACTCCCACAGTTAATAGGTCCCCATCCCTGATTCGCTGAATATAGGCAAGATTTCTCCCAATTAATTTTATATCCGGCATGTCTACCATAGCAGTCGAAACTGTCCAGTAGTCGTGGGAATGTTGCCTCGGGGTTCGTGACATAGAGAAGAATGTCATCCGCATATAACGATATTCGTTTGTCCTTAATCTCAGTGTTGTTACACTGAAACCCAGTCATATCCGGATGCACTCTAATGACGCACGCAAGGGGCTCCAATAAAAGAGCAAAAAGAAGGGGGGACAGGGGACATCCCTGTCTTGTCCCACGCTCTATTGAAAATTCCCCAGAGATCGCTCCATTGACCCGTACCCGGACCATTGGCTTCTCGTATAAAAGAGTTATCCATTGCCTAAATTTGGGACCAAAACTGAACCTTTCCAATGTGGACATGAGATAAGGCCAGTGAACAGTATCAAACGCTTTTTCAGCGTCGAGTGAGAGTATTAAGTGCGGGTCTGCCCTATTGCTAGCTACCTCAAGCCAATTGTGTATTCTTCGCAGGTTTAATCTCGTGGACCTCCTTGGCATAAAGCCAGATTGGTCACGGTGAATGAGACTAGATATGACTGTTGTGAGCCTGCCAGTGAGAATACGCGCCAGTATCTTCGTCTATATATTTAGAAGCGAGATGGGGCGATACGAGCTGCACTTCTGCGGCGGTCTATCTTTCTTGGGTATCACCACTATTGTGGCAGTGCGGAGGTCTTTTGGTAGGCTGCCCACATCTCGCGCCTCCAGGTATAGGTTCAACAGGTGGGGGCCCAATAAGGCAGCGTTTTGTTTGAAGAGTTCTGGCGGCAGTCCGTTGGGACCCGGAGCTTTCCCAGATTTCAGGTAACTGATAGCTGCCCCTACTTCCTCTAGTGTTATCTCTGCTTCCAACGCTCGAGCATCCTCTTTTCTTAGTCTGGGGACCTCTATCGCCTCTAAGTAGCTTTCAATCTGTGACGGTCCCGCCAGTGGACGTTTGGCGTAGAAAGCCTTGTAATAATGAGCGAAGGCCTCAGCTATCTTCACGGGGGTCACGTGCCTCTGGCATCATCGGTCTCTATCTGGGTTACCCATCTACTGTCCAGTTCTTTCCTACTGAGCCATGCCAGCAGCCTACCCGCCTTATCCTCCACATCGTAAAGGCGCCGATGCATAGCCTGAATCGCCTGTTGCGCATCGTCCCTGGCCATAGCCAAGTATTCCTGGCGAAGAATCCTCATTCTCCGTAGCAGTATGGGATCTTCGCTTGTGAGGGCCTGCTTTTCTAACTGGAGGAGCCTAGTTTCGATCTCCGAAATATCTTTCAGCGCCTGGCCTTTTTTATGTGCTATTATGTTCTGGGCCCTATCTCTTAGGACTGTCTTGTAGGCCTCCCAGATGGTTATAGCCGACTCCACCGAACCCACATTTTCTTTGAAATAGAGCTTCGAATCCACTCTAATTTCCTGAGCTACCTTGGGATCCTTAAGTTCCCAGGCATTAAGCCTCCAGTCGTTACTCAAACTTTTCCTCCCTCTTCCCACTGTTAGCCAGAGGGGCGAGTGGTCTGAGAGGCTTCTTGCTAAGTATTCTGCCTTTTGGATCTCCTTCACCTCTCCCGCCGGGGCCAGGATATAGTCTATTCTCGAGAAAGTTTTATGGGCTCCGGAATAGAAGGAATACGCTCTAGTACCTGGGTGGTGCCTACGCCATAAGTCTGTTAGTGCTAGGGTGTCCGTGAATCTCTTGAGTTGTGTCTCGCTAGAACCTGCAAGAGGGACCGTAGTACGATCGCATCGAGGGTCCATTACGTCATTAAAGTCTCCTCCTACGAGGTGAGTACTGGAGCCTGCCTCCAAGAGAATACCTGCCAATTTATCCAGTGTCTGCTTTTGTAGTCTTGGAGGGGCATATACGCTTATAAGAGTAATGTCCCTCCTATTCCATACGCCTTTTACTGCCACATATGTCCCATTCGGGTCTGTCCATGTGCGTTCAATTCTAAAGGGCTGGGTTTTCTTTATTAAAATGGCAACCCCCCTTGCCCCGGAAGAAAAGCCGGCATGCGCCAGTGTCTTGTAAGCACCTCTACCCAAGAACTTACACTGCGTGCCTTTCAGGTGTGTTTCCTGCAGAAAAATGATCTCGGGTTTCAACCTTTTAATGTACACCGAGACTAAGCCTCTCTTTACTTTGTCCCCCAACCCATTTACGTTCCAGGAGAGGACGGAGTATCTGTCATCGTTCTGTACGGCCATGGTGTGATTCTGGAAAGCAAGTATCAATGCTGTAAACGTCCCGTATCAGTCCCTGCAAAAAGACCAAAAAAACTTTACCCCAAACCCCCCCAAACTCCCCTCCCTTCCCCTCTCTGTGCCCCCCACCCCACATCCTCACGTGTCCTACACTTGACCCTGCAATCACCAACATAACAACAAGCATAGGTGTCCTTGAGGTGTCTGTCGCTCCCACCCTCCCCCCCCATACCCCCCAATAACAACCAAAACTATGAAGGATATGTCTCTAGTTCCAGAAGATGGTTTACACAATCTCTTCCTTGACTCAGACACGCCTGGGCGGGGTGGCCTCATTGCTGTTGCTGTGTTGCTGATTGGTTTTTCCGTCTTGCCCAAGATTTACATTTCTTCGCCACTCTTGTGTTGCAGTAGTTGATGATCTGGCTCCACTTCCAGGCCCGCCGTCTCGGACCCTTCTGCCTGGTGTATAGCTTTGAGTAGAGGGTGGTCACCATCAGTATCTCCGGGAGTCCTGGTCGGATTGATCGGCATGTGTGCTGTCTCCATGGGTTGAGTCTCCAGTGGCAGCCCTATCCCCCCCCCCCCAAGTCCTCTTCTGGGGTTGTCCCTCTCCGTCTATACGGTGTCCCTGGCTGCATTGACCCCAGGCGTCTCGAGTTTCTTGCAGTGAGACAACGTCTCGGTTTCACCCTCTGTGATCGAGGCTCCCATTTCGATTGCAAGGCTCCTGAGTGAGATGCGGTACTGCTAGCCTTTGATCCAAGTCTCGGGTGTTCTTCAATCCAGGCCCAGGCATCCTCCGGTGTCTGGAAGAACTGAGTCGAATCTTGAAAGATCACCTTGAGCTTGGCTGGGAATAGGAGCATATATTGAATGCGTAGGGCCCGGAGTTTGACTTTCACAGAGTCGAAGGACCTCCGCATCTTCTGTACCTCCCTGGAATAGTCAGGGATATCATGACCCTGGTATTGGCCAACTAAAGTTCACCCATTTTCCGGACTTCCCTTAGAATTACATCTCGGTCCTGATAGTTTAAAAAATGGGCAATCAAGGGGCGGGGCGGAGCTCCGGGTGGAGGTCTCGCAGCCGGCATCCTATGTGCCCTTTCAATGAGAAAGCAAGTGGAGAACTTAACCCCTGGGAGGGCATTGTGTAACCATGACGTCAAGAAGGTGACGGGGTCGGTGTTCTCCTGTCCTTCAGGTATTCCGATAAAGCAGAGGTTATTTCTCCGTGCCCTGTTTTCCGCGTCGTTGACCTTCCACACGAGCTCCCGCACAGTAGCCTGTAGTTCCTTGATATCGCCCCCTGGAGGTACGTGTTACGTCTTCCACTTCAGATATGCGGGCCTCCGTTTGAGTGACACGATCTGCAATATTGCGAACATCCTGCCGGAGGAGGGTCACCTTCCGTACGTATCTCTGCCATTTTGCCTTCAATGACTTCTCTTGAGGCATGAATCGCCTGAAGGATAGCTGCGTTGTCTGGTGCACTCTCGGCGTCTCCCTCTGGCTCAGTGTGCGCAGGGAACACCTTAGTGTATTTGTCCATTTTCCCCTGGCGGTGCGTCTTGGGTTCCTTATCTTTAGCCATTTCTAGCCTGAGAGGAAGTGTTTCAGCCAGCTACCCTGCCTGAGGGTAGAAACACCAATAGGAAAGTCACAGACTCGGGCCGCGGCTAGTATCGCAGAAGGTATCCCTCGGGTGGTAGGCCCCACGCGCCCCCCCGCTATGGCAAGCACACACAGAGTCCACCGTTCGGTGTCGTCTTCACGAGCCACACCCCCAAAGGGCCCTCTCAGCATGTGGATGCAACTTTCAGCGGGGACCTCCCAATACATAACACATATTTATGGCCGCAGGGAACACACTACTGGATGGAGCGAAGTCTTTGTCCTCAAAAGGGTGGTTTGCCACCTGGCCACTCCTGGAGCAGTGCTCAAGGGGTACTGACTCTACACCGCCACGTCAGGTCCCTCAGCCGCAGGGGTCCCGCCTCCTCCGCGGGCCAACAGTACACCTGTCCCACAGACGTGCAGTACAGCAGGGCCCCACAACCGCCTTTTCCTTGAGGGGGGGCCACGAAGGGGCAGCCAGGCAGATGGGGCGCACCCGACTCTGTCACCCCAAGGGGGGTCACTTCCGGCCAATGTGGGGAGAGTAGCAAAACAAACGTAGTAGAGTTCTGGCCAGCTATCAGTGTCTTGTGCTGTCCTTGGGCCCCTGGGCCTACCAGTCTCTCCCCTGCACTGCGGGTCACATTCACCAGGACGTGCGCACCCCCAGCCGGTTCCGGCCGCCGCGTGTGCCCCTCCCCCCTGCTCGTATCTTAGGCACTATGACCAGCCGTCCACTGGCTTCATAAATCACAGGAGGCAGGGGGGTCCCCACGTCTGGAGAACCCCTCTTGGGCAGGCCTGCACCCCCTCCGCACCGCGGGGGGGAAAGGCAGCCGCAGCAACTCCTGCAGCGAACTCTGGGCAGCACACAATCCAGGCACAGCCGCTCTGCGCTTCCTGTCCTCCAGCCCCCGGGCGATCCGGCCCGGGGGCAGAGCGCGAGCAGCTCCGACGTCCAAAGAGCAGTCAGCGGCGGCCTCAGGCACCAGCAGGATCCCGGCACAGCCCCTCTCACTGCAGCGGGGACAGAACGAGGAGGCCCCACCTCGGCACGCAGTCTGCGACACCTCACCACCCTCCCAGCCAAGGAGGGCAGCCGCACCAGTCTTGTGCGCTCAGCGCGTGTCCCTCAGCCTCCAGATGGCAAACGATGTCAGATCCACTCAGAAGGTGAGGAAGGCGGCCACCTCAGATCGGTGCGGGGACGACTCACCCCCTCCGGGCGGGCTCCCCACGGTGCAGTAATCTCCGCTAGGACCAGGTGGCAGTACTACCATTTTATATAGGGTGGCCCTACCTAGCAGTGTCAGAGGCAACGTCTTCCACCTCTCAACATCTATTTTGAACTCTCTGAGGACTCTGTGGAGATTACGATTCAGGGCCTCCTGTCTGTCAGCGGTCACGTAAATACCCAAATATTGCATCCCATTTTGTTCCACCTGGAGCTGACTCCCACAGTTAATAGGTCCCCATCCCTGATTCGCTGAATATAGGCAAGATTTCTCCCAATTAATTTTATATCCGGCATGTCTACCATAGCAGCTCGAAACTGTCCAGTAGTCGTGGGAATGTTGCCTCGGGGTTCGTGACATAGAGAAGAATGTCATCCGCATATAACGATATTCGTTTGTCCTTAATCTCAGTGTTGTTACACTGAAACCCAGTCATATCCGGATGCACTCTAATGACGCACGCAAGGGGCTCCAATAAAAGAGCAAAAAGAAGGGGGACAGGGGACATCCCTGTCTTGTCCCACGCTCTATTGAAAATTCCCCAGAGATCGCTCCATTGACCCGTACCCGGACCATTGGCTTCTCGTATAAAAGAGTTATCCATTGCCTAAATTTGGGACCAAAACTGAACCTTTCCAATGTGGACATGAGATAAGGCCAGTGAACAGTATCAAACGCTTTTTCAGCGTCGAGTGAGAGTATTAAGTGCGGGTCTGCCCTATTGCTAGCTACCTCAAGCCAATTGTGTATTCTTCGCAGGTTTAATCTCGTGGACCTCCTTGGCATAAAGCCAGATTGGTCACGGTGAATGAGACTAGATATGACTGTTGTGAGCCTGCCAGTGAGAATACGCGCCAGTATCTTCGTCTCTATATTTAGAAGCGAGATGGGGCGATACGAGCTGCACTTCTGCAGCGGTCTATCTTTCTTGGGTATCACCACTATTGTGGCAGTGCGGAGGTCTTTTGGTAGGCTGCCCACATCTCGCGCCTCCAGGTATAGGTTCAACAGGTGGGGGCCCAATAAGGCAGCGTTTTGTTTGAAGAGTTCTGGCGGCAGTCCGTTGGGACCCGGAGCTTTCCCAGATTTCAGGTAACTGATAGCTGCCCCTACTTCCTCTAGTGTTATCTCTGCTTCCAACGCTCGAGCATCCTCTTTTCTTAGTCTGGGGACCTCTATCGCCTCTAAGTAGCTTTCAATCTGTGACGGTCCCGCCAGTGGACGTTTGGCGTAGAAAGCCTTGTAATAATGAGCGAAGGCCTCAGCTATCTTCACGGGGGTCACGTGCCTCTGGCATCATCGGTCTCTATCTGGGTTACCCATCTACTGTCCAGTTCTTTCCTACTGAGCCATGCCAGCAGCCTACCCGCCTTATCCTCCACATCGTAAAGGCGCCGATGCATAGCCTGAATCGCCTGTTGCGCATCGTCCCTGGCCATAGCCAAGTATTCCTGGCGAAGAATCCTCATTCTCCGTAGCAGTATGGGATCTTCGCTTGTGAGGGCCTGCTTTTCTAACTGGAGGAGCCTAGTTTCGATCTCCGAAATATCTTTCAGCGCCTGGCCTTTTTTATGTGCTATTATGTTCTGGGCCCTATCTTGGCGGCCGGGCCCCGTCTTCCCCTCGTTCGTGCTGGCCTCGTCGCTCCACCTGTGGCGGCGTTGTGTGGTGTTTCTCATGTGGGCCAGCGGTCAGTCTGCAAGTGGCCGACGGGTTTAGTCCTCAGCTGTGGCTAAAAGACAGGATATAGACCAGGATTTACTGTGGGCGGCCGGAGCTCCGGCAAACGCGGCTAGTCAGCCATGGTGTTGGCCACGCCCCCCTGATGTTTCCTTTCTTAACCTTAATTATGTTCCCAGGTCCGCTTCTAAGCGGCACGCAAGACCCTGCTCCAAGACTTAGTGGTTAGTAGACTAGACTACTGTAATGCACTTCTGGGTGCCGTAAATGAGGGGACACTGAATAGGCTCCAGGTAGTGCAGAATACGGCAGCCCGACTGGCTCTGAATCAACCATCCAGAACCCCTTCTCTGCCATTACTAAAAAGCTTACACTGGCTTCCTATTCGAAGTCGAATTAAGTTTAAAATGTGCTGTCTGATCCACAAAACCCTTAATGCAAGTAGCCCCAGATATATGACCGATTGTCTTGTCCCCTACCATCCTAACAGACAGCTACGCTCAAGTGGAAAGGCTCTGCTTGTAGTACCCGGATCAACAAGCTACGTACGGGTGGCAAAGCCTTTGCCTATGTAGCTCCCCGTCTTTGGAACAAACTCCCCATGGCGCTACGGGTGTGTCCGGATTTGTCCAAATTTAGGAACTTATTGAAAACTGAACTTTTTTAGCCTGGCGAGCACTACTCCCCTCTTGTGTTATGCTTTCCTGCCAGCGTGGAGATACCCCTGTCGGGGTGAGTCCTGCGCTCTATAAATTCCTCATTCATTCATTCATTCTAAGCGAGTTTCCATCCCTGAACCAAGGACACCATCAACACAGGTGAAGTACAAACAGACATTTTCTAAACATGTGTATCCGCTTCGTACAATCCACCTTGCTAATTAGCTATCCTACCACTGCTGGATCTTGTGTTGCTTTGCGCTTATGTTAAAAGACATCATATGTGTTTTATCTGCATCATTACTTCTCTAAGATGAGGGTCAGCGGAAACTTTCTTAGCATGTATCAATCACCACGTTATTGAGCTAATCTGTCATTGCTGTACTTTTCTCTGCATTGATTTTATGATATAAGTCATCGTGTGCATTTACAACTGCACCTTAGTTATGACCTCTCTACTTCGGTTTACTCATTCCAATGAGTCCTTCTATCATCCTGTCCCTTTATTAATTTTTAGGATTTCATTCCTATTGAACTACTTTTACAAACTGTGTCTCACTTCTTCGCTAATCTCCCTTTTTATCTGTTAGTTTTATTTCCTTTTTAGGTCTCGCCTAGCGTCGCAGCGCATGCGTTGCGCGCTCTGCGAGATCTATTGTCGTCGGGTTGCTTTCGGAAGTGGAGTCGAAGCTCCGCCCATGCTTTTAATTGGCGCGCGTCATCCTTTATGGTAAACGATGGCCTCCGATTGAAAGTGAGGCTTTTTGGTGACCGCCCTGTCTCCTTTAGGCCCCGCCCACCTGGACTGGATCGTTTGCAAGACGGCTGTCGTAATGAGTTTTTCCCACTGCAGACAGGCATGACGCGCATGGCGCGCTTTCCCTTTCCTATTTTTTTTTTCCATTTGCGCAATAGCGTGGCGACAGCTTGTTCTTAATTTTATGATTGAGGCATTTTCCCTCCGATGCAGCTCTGTCAGCCGCTGCTTCTCATATTTTCACGCTTCCCCTTTCTGCTGTCAGTAGCTGGCTCCATCCCACCCTCTCCTACGCCCACGCAAGTTCTTGCTTCGCGTTCTCCCTGCATGACGAAGTGCGACGAGACGAGCTGCTTGCTCCGCACCCCAGCACATTAATGAATCTCCTGAGACGCTGAAGGTCACCAGTCATTGCTTCACTTGCTCGGGAGTCAAGTGACTTTGTTTTCAGGTAATGGTTGATAAGAGGTTACATTGTACAGACTCCTTAAGTGTTATGTAAGGACATTAACAACTTGCTGCACCGAGTGCAATTAATAATAGAAGGAGAAAAAACCGGTAATAAGCAGGTGAAGAGCGTGTTTGCTTTGAGTATTCACTTTCCCTATTTTTTTTATTTTCTGTGCGAAGTGCGTGCTTTCACTTTAATTTTTATTTGTTTCACAATATCGGCCGCTGCACACACCACTCGCGGGACGCTGCTCTTGATTAACGGTGGCTGCTTTTCCTTTTTATTTACTGCACGCTTTCACTTTATTTTTTGTTTCATAATGTTGGCCGCCACCGTACACACCACTCGTGGGACGCTGCTCTTCTCAGTCACAGTTTCTATACTGGTCTTTATGCACTTCGACCGCTGACAGCAGGGCATTTTTGTCAACATAAGCTGATAAAATGACAGTGCGGTGCAAAAAAAGTGCAGTGCAATAATGAGGTGTCCTATAGCACGTAACGACGTGACGTGAGCAGGGGCGGTGAGTCGGTGGCAGGCAGTGAGCAAGGTGCCCTGGCAGACACCTCTATTACACTGTGGCTTAGCTCAGCAGGTTGTGCACTGCGGGTGAGATCTGCCGACCACCGGCTCAAATTCAGGGAACCTCTTTTGTCTTTTAGAAGGCCTTGAGAAGGTGAGTTCCATAACGCTGGGTTATAATTGCGGTGTGTGTACAGAGCTTGGAAGTGGCGGATGCGGCGCTTTCTATACACACACGTGACACGCAGTACATAGTGGGAACCGATTTTCCAATTCTTAGTTTCTGGGCAGCAGTGGCTTTCAGGTCTGTGCTTGCCAGCTCAAAAATGCCTCCGTCATTGCATAATCTGCTCACAGCGATAGCATGCGTAAAAATCAATTTGTGCATCCTGACTCCAAAGAAGTGATCTTAAATTGTCAACACAGGCATTCTTTATTACTTTGAATTTAGATGTCCAGTATTATACATCTCTGACAAATGAAATTGTGCAAGCCACAAACCAAGCGCTCTCTCACCACTCAATGTGTGCTCTCGTTTGCCAAAGGCATGGCGCTCATGTTTGCATTATTGGATTGGATGCTGTCACTTGCAGGAAACATGCAGATCTTTACGACATGTGCATAAACTCACGGAGTTGTCTTACGAGTCTTCTAACCAGTAGATGACAAAGAGATATCCACTGAAGGTGCATTAACCCTTTAAGGTGTATAACTGAAAGTGAAACCCTGAACCTTCGGGTACTGGTGCGCGAGCCTTCCTCATCTTCTTCCTAGAATTCTGTCGTACAGCCTGCAGTTTATGCACAAATCTGTGTGGCTGGTTGGTGAACCCTATTAGCTGTCTCTTTCAGTTTTAAAAAGTGGTTTGAAGATGTCATGCATGTGTCTAAACAGTTTTCTGAGCTGTCACACTGCACTTCTAACCTGTGGCCTATAGGCTACATACAGTTCTCTTTGATTGGTGCCTACTGAGCTAGCTTGTTCTAGTTAGAACCCGTGAGCTACAGAATTCAAGTCTCAGCCGCAGGTTTGTTAACCTTGTGTGCTTCCTTACTAGAATTCTTATTTGTAACCTGCCGCTGGCACTCAGATCTCTGCTGCAGGTGCATTAACCACCTGAGAAGTCTCCCTGTCATATGAGCCACCCACCTGCAATTCACAAACAGTCTGAATATGGCGCATTAACACACTGACCTCCCTTACTAGATTTGCAGCCTTTCGCCTGAAGTTGAGAGTAATCTGTGCAGAGGGTTTCTTAGCCAACAGACTTACCTTATCAGGTGGGATGTGTTCACCCGTGGCAATGCAGACACTTTCGGGAGTTTTTCATCCTTATCTCTCTCAAAGCTACAGTCATGTTTATCGAAACAGATGTGTACATTGCTCAAGATTCTTTTTGGTTGAAAATAGAGCGGCAGCTTTGATGTTGCCTACCTGAACAAGGTTCAATTCTTGTTTCAATAATAGTGTGCGTAATTCCTTTTGATATGTTCTGCATAGCGTCTACCAGGCTGTTCAGTCACTCCAACAAAGTAATGAAAGCTCTTCTGTTTTACTGATTTTAACAGGTAGGCACAGAGAGTTAATTATCAGGCTATGTGTATTTTAAAATATGAAAAACAATGTCAAATATGTTTTTCTTTTATTATTCACAATGCTTGATTTGAAGGTTGGCATGTGGGGGGGGTGAAAGAAGGCGTAGTGTTTTTCTAAAGAAGCTTAAACAGGTTTTGACATCCACGTGTGTTTGTATTATAATGCTAATGTTTTGTTAGGAATAGTTTTCATTATGTTACGGACAGCTACTTATAGTGCCACAACACATCAAACATCCCAGTATGACTGTGCATGGATTGCTTGAATAAATTGGGAAATAAACAAGTTTCAGCTTCATTTTTTTCCAAAACATAAAGTTAAAAAAATTAGCAACATAAATGAAATGTGTACAAATGTATATGGCTAAATGCAGAAGGAAATATAAATAGCGCTATGCAAATATAATTACTCCACTGCAAAAAAACAAAAAGTAAGAAACATTGTCATTTTCTACGCCAACAGCTCTAACTTTAACAAATGCGAGACCTATTGCATTGCAAATGCTTGTTTTCCGCTGTAACTACGGAGTAACTCTTCCATTTCCCCCATACGGTACCTACGGATGACACCAGACATGCTCTGACGTCGGGCCCGTAGTTATATAACCCAACGCGGACTTTCCCAATCTTTACTTGACGCCCTGCCCCTAATTTGTCAAAGTATTTGACAACCTGCATGGCATCATTTTCTCACTTCTGCCACCCACCCCGGAGCGCTCGCTCTCCATACCTTAACTTAACTGGCCGATGTTTTCATTTTGACCATGATGCACGCAGCCTTGATTCCTGGTATTTTCTTTAAACCTCTTTCGCAGGAGCTCGGCAGTAATAAGCACGCGCGTTTTCGACATTTTTAACGCGGCCCTTACCTCAACCCATCCGACAAGGATGACTGTTAATCCTTTTCTTCTGCCTTCATGTTGACCCCAACTCATGACTGATGCCCACCCACTGCTTTATTTTCAGGATTTAGGACCGCACTTTGGACGCTCTGGTAAGCGCTATACCTAACAACATAGCACTCTTCCATTTTGTTTATGTTCTTTGATTTGTGCGATTTTGGACCCTCTAGGACCTTCATAACTATGCAACATACCAATTGAGGCCATTAATATGTGGGTTCGTTGATGTATTATATATACCTTCTGATGTGGTTCATATCCTTAGCATCAATATTATTGTTTAACCACAAAACTGCCATAGCTAGTTCTCAGTATTTGTATATACACATGTATGTCCTGTTTCTCAATGATTTTCCTTGAAATCACTGAATTATGTGTAATCGTGATGCATGATGATATTGCGTATGCGAACATGAATCGGTAACATGCTGCCCACAGTGTCAAATTATCAAATTAACGTCATTTACATGTTACGTTCAGCAAGTTGAACATTGCCACTCATTTTTTCTTTGTATTATTGACATTATTGAATCATTATGACTAACCTTGCATATGAGTGAAGATTCGCAAAGTGATACGCGAATGTCACTTTTAATAATCTTAACTTTTTCACTTTTCCTTCACCTGCTTTATCCTCTCTCCCCCACAACACAACTGTTTTCTATCGCCTAACCAACTCGGTGTTTCTTGGTCCCCCCTTTGCCTTATGGGTATCTATTATATACCTGACTCACATCCTATTGTATATGGCCTTCTATCAATCTGACCTTATCACCCTACAACTATCACGTTTTTGTCTAAACCAGCCTTGAGAAAGCCCTCGGCCAACTGGCCACCGGGCGAAACACGTGTCGGCTGTTTTTCGTGTGTGATTTTACATTTGGAATAAGTCATTAAAAAGGACATATTCTGTCAACAAAAGAACATGAGTCTTGAAAATTATTACTCTCAAGACATCTAAGAAGAAGGCACAGACCTCCACCCACAACTTTAGTTATTGCATTCCCAATGGCTCTTGGGTGCAGCCATTTGTGAGGCGCATGCCACCACTAATTTTCGGCTCTGACCACTGTAGCGTGAAGCCTAGACTCGCCCACCCATTTCAGCAACCTCCGATTCAAAGCATGTATGGAGAGAGTATGAGAGGTCTGTAGCCCTCTGTCCATCAATTGCTCACAACTTCCCAATATTGAGAACAATAATAGTTAACTTAGAACCACAAGAAAGAGAAGAAGAGAAAGAAAAGAAAAGAAAACAGAAGAATAGAGTACAAGCACTCTCCCAGAAGCTTCTGAGAGCTTTGGAGGGGTGGCAGAGGGGTTCCAGTCATCTCCCTTATCTTCGTTTTTAGCTCAGTACCACCGTTTGGCTGTCAAGCCTATTTTGTTCCATTGTGCCACTCCTCACAGGGGAGGCAGTGCCTGTTTGTTTTGTTCTAGGCATGCAATCTCTTTAACCAACAGGTGTGACCCATCTGTGTCCGAGTACAGGCCTCTTCCCATGACAGCCATAGTCTGGCTGCTCTGTTCTCGGGCATTTTAGACTTTTTGGGGATCAGAGGTGCCTCTCCCTCAGTGTCCGAGGACAACCCGGATTTCTCTCCCATCCCCACTCTGTCTACGGGGTCCCCGCAAGCCGAAGCCCATCATTCCAGCTCTGTCTTTTCTGCCCAGGCCGGCATGTCTTAGGTCTTGCCCCCTCCAGACAGGGGGCACCCCTACAGATTGTTCTCTTCCATTCTTTCTCAGGGGTGGGCGCTCCTCCAACCAATCCCAAGCCTCCCCTGGTGAGTGGAAGAAAAATGTCTTGCCCTGGAATATGACCTTGAGCTTCATTGGAAACAACAACATATAGTCCAGTCGGAGGACCTTCAATTTTGCTTTCACAGAGTTGAAGGTGCGTCACTGCTTCTGCACCTCGCGGGAGTAATCTGGGAACACCATGATTTTAGAGCTTTCATAGTGGATTTCTCCCATGCGGCGGACTACTCTCAGTATTATGTCTTTGTCCAAGAAGTTCAGAAATCGAGCTATGATCAGGTGCGGGGGCACCCGGAGGTGGTCTAGCATTCAACGCCCTGTGGGCCAATTCTATAAAAAAGCAGTGGTAGAACTGCTCCGATGGAAGGGAGGCCCACAACCATTTGTTCAGAAATGCCCCCATATTGGGACCCTCGACCCCCTTCGGGAAACCCACAAAGTGTAGATTGCTCCTTCTAGCATGATTTTGTGCATCCTCCACCGCCAGTACCAGTCCTTTGCCGTAGAGCTGACCTCCGATACTTCCTTCCATAGTCTGTGCGTTACGTCTTCCACCGCCGATATTCTAGTCTCTGCCGTGGTGACCCTTTCGGATATGTTCCATAAGTCTTGCCGTATGAGGGATACTTCCAACCGTACTTCTCCGATCCTCCCTTCCAAGGCCTCCCTGGAGGATTGGATTGCTAGTACCAGGGCTGCATTATCCGGCATGGTCGGGCGATCGGTTCTGTTTCTGCTGAGGGTGAGCCCCACCTTCGCATAGTGGTCCATTTTGCCCTGTCTGGAGGGCTTGGGATCTTTATCTTTGACCATGTTGCTACTCTAGTTATTCACCAACTGTGAGGAATCCAGAGGCGTGGCAAGCCCCAGAAGAGACCGGCCCTCGTACCAGGCCCAGAGCCCCAAACCAGTACACCTTGAACCTTGTAGTTTCCCACACTTGTCAATTTAGTGCTTCCATGTTCGCAGGACTTTTGATCTGTAATAGTTGGGCACAGCCGGCAAACGTTTTGTCTCCACCGTGGACAGGGGGTCCACGGAGACACCATGAGGGACGAAGGCACCCCCAGAGCGAGGAGCCCACCCCTCAGAAAAGCTCCATTTCAGGTATTGGCTTGGGCCCAGTAGTCCATGCCCCAAAGAATGAGGGGCATGCGTCTCCTAGTACCATGTTTCTCAGGAGGCCACAAAGCAGGAGCTCCTATGGGGAGCCAAAGTGTTGACATGTAACACCTAAGAAAGGCAAGGCATAAGGAGGCATCTGGGGCCCGCTTGCACACCAGAGAGAATGCAGCCCCAGACAGACAGACGACCATGGAGGCAGATATGCCTCCCCGCTCTGCGCATTAAGTAGGAAGGTATTACTGTCGGCAGGCAGTCCAAGGCCCTGAGGCGACAAGGGGTCAGTCCATCAGCTGTTCAGAATCCCTGTGGGCCATGAGTGGGGGAGGGGAGCCCTCCAAACGATGCCAGGCATCCAAGTCTATTGCACAAAGTAGATAAGCGCAGTGTTAAGGCAGGTCCCAAGGGTTAGGAGCGATAGACATGGTGGCACCATGAAGTCACCCACAAACCGTCCTGCACCAGCTTACACACTTCACACAGTCAGAGCCGCGCGCCGCCCACAGCTCCCACTGTCTCTATGAGAGGGTGCCTCCAGCAGAAGGTCTCCGCCGTGGCAGTCAGGATCCCTTTGCCTCCATACAATTAAGGCGGGAGCGGGGGGGGGACGAAGGGTGAGGAACGGGGTCCTCAGATATTGAATCACCCAACAGGGCTTTAGTGGATGACAGCCGCCCGCTTCCCCGTCGGGCCTCGTGGTCGGCCCCACCTTATCTCTGGTGGTAGGCCTCAGCGTTGTCAGCAGTCCGTCGACCCCATCACCAAGAGGGGGAGAGGAGTGGGCTATTTGCAGGGCTCCAGGACCCTGCGAGCCACCTCAAGTCCAGAGGCGATGAGCGGCAGTAGGGCTGTGGGGTCTTCCCACTGGTACAGGTGGCGATACAGGCAGGATATGGGTATTCGGGCACCTAACGTCTGGAACGCAACACCGACCAGCTCGCACAGAATCAGGGCTGCAGACCAGTGCCCCACCATAACAGCATGCAGGGGCCCAGTCAGGTCCTCGTCATCGGCAGGGAGGATGCCCATCAAGTGTGGTAAGGTCTGGGCCGCAAAAATGCCCACATCAACAGCGGCCTCTGATTTCCATCTCCGGTCTCAGCCACTAGCACTGCAGGTCGGCAACAGCAGGGTACACCTCAAGGGTCCCCGTCAGTATCGGACACTCAGAAACACAATCACCATCTCGTCCTGAGCTGCGGGTTGCAGCATATACCTGGGCAAGGTCAATACCGGGTGACTAGAAAGATAAATGTTGGATTATAGGGGATATGACGCAGAACTCAGTTAGAGAGTGTCCGCCATCTTGGCCGTAAAACCATTGATGGCTGGTACCAAAGCTTAGAGAGGGAGAAATACAAAAAATTTCCCCAGGAAGGTCCTGTGCCAGCCAGATACTTTTGGCACTTTCACCCAGTGAAGATTTCTATGTTCAAACTTAGGGCCCGATTTAGATTTCAGTGGGTGGCCTGTTTTTCCACCAGGGCGATGGAGAATAAATGACCGCCAAGCTGCTGATCATTTATAAAGCACTGGCAGGAACCACCAGCACGTCACTTCCTGTCAATACCTTTTCCATTTTGGTGCAGGTCTCCATCAACATGGCGGACGTCTGCACCAAACTGTTTTCTTTTTTTATTTTCATAAAGAAAATCCTGTAATTGGATTTTCTTTTTGTGAATAAAAAGAAAATGCTCTTCCCACCAAATTGCAAGGGAAGCATTTAGCAGTTTTCACTGCCCATACTGCCAGGTTTTCCTGGCAGTGACTGGCAGTGAAAACTTACCTCTAATTTTGCCCATCTAAATCAAGTAGGCAGAATTACAGGTTTATCTTCTATGGCCCTTATGCTACAGGGCCGCCAGAGGGGTTAATCACGGTAGAGACAGAGTAGTCTCCGACATGATTAATCTTATTGTCTGCTTGCATTTAAATTGGGCAGGCAGACCATTATCTTGATGGTATAGATACTCGAACGCCATTGAGATGGAGTATATACACCGCCAAGATATAAATCAGCCCCATAGTCACTTTTTTGGAGCTCTGATTCCTCCAGCTGGGCAATGCCAAACAGGGCTCCATGAATTCGGATACCCTCTCCACAATGACCCGCTGAAGCAGATTTGCTGCTGCGGAAAAGCTTTGAGCAGAAGCAACTGAATCTTTGGCCCTGCAGCAATGCATCTTCACCTGATTGACTTGGCAGGTTAATCTAAGTCCTCCGATGGTCTTTGGAGCCAAACAGTTTGTAAGTCTCTGGTTTCTCGGAATGTAAGGAGGAGTACACTTTGACACAACCAAGGATCCCAGGGCCTCACTAACAGCACTTGGGGATCAAGGCTCACTCCAGCAGAAACCACCAACAGGGTATAGGACTGGTCCAGTTGGAAGTGGTCAGCTGGGCTCTTCAGGAAGAGGGGCTTCTAGCAGCTTGTTGAGACCTTGTAGCTTAACAGGAGGTCAGCCAACTGGCCCTTGCAATCCACTTCATTGTCCTGGGTACAAGTTATGTTATTCTATATGTAGTTGTAAAGCGCGCTATTACTCACAAAGGTATCCTGGCACTGAGCAGATGTGTGTGCATAGCCCTGCCTATGGTAGCTTGGTTAATTGAAAAGCCAAGTCTTCTGCTTCTTACAGAATTCAAGAACAGAGAGGAGGCTCTCAGGTGGTTTGGGAGGTTTTTCCACTCTTTAGGAGGGATATAAGAGAACACCTGTCCTCCTGTTCTGGTTCTGTGTATATATGGGATGTGTGCGAGTAGGAGTCCTGGGGAGCGAAGGTGTCTGGGTTGTTACTAATAGGAGGTGCACCTGTTCATGTAGGTGGGGCCTAAGTTGTGTAGTGCCTTGAAAGTGTGTGTGAGGATTTTGAAATGGATGCATTTGTGTATGGGTGTAAGTGGAGCTCCCTGAGGTATGGTGTGACATAAGTTCTGTGTTGGAAGTTAAGGATGAGTCTGGCTGCTGAGATCCAGGTGGTTTGGAGTCTTCTGGTGAGTTGCTTGGGGATCCCGACATAGAGGATGTTCCTGTAGTTCAACTTGCCCATAACTAGGGTGTGAGGATTTTTCCAGTGTTGGTTGAGAGCCTTTTGAAGCTCTTCCTCAGCGTCTTCAGGGTGAAGAAGCAAGATGCAGTGAAAGCGTTGATTTATGTGGTCAATTTCAGTTTGCTGTTGATGATTCCTAGGTTGCTGGCATGGGTGCTGTGTGTGGGTCCGAGTTTGGCTGGCCACCAGCGGGAGCCCCATGGTGAGGTGTTCTTAATGAAGATCATTACTTCTTCTTGTCTGTGTGGGCATGAGACTTGGCTTTCATCCAGTTAGTGACCTCGGTTGTGCAGCTGGTTAACTTGTTTCTTGTGTTGGGGGTCTAATCTGAAAGTGAGAGTATGAGTTGTGTGTCATCGGTGTAGGAGAGGATGTTTATGTTGTGTGTGCAGATGACATTGGCCTGAGGGACCATGTATGCTCTGAAGAGAGTGAGGCTGAGCGATGAATCTTGAGGCACTTCACAGATGAATTTCCCGGCTTCCGAGGAGTATGGTGCCAGGCTGACATCGTGTGTACTATCTGCTAAGAAAGATGAGATCCAGTGGAGGGTGAGTCCTTGGCTACCAATCTCGTTCAGGTGCCTGATGAGGATGGGATGTGAGACTGTATCAAATGCTGAAGTGACGTCTAGGAGTATGAGGGGTACTCTGTCTCCTCTGTCAAGGATCATGCAAATGTCATCGGTGGTGATGATGAGTACTATTTCTGTAAGGTGGCCTGAATCCGGACTGTGTGATGTCGAGTAGCTGGTGTTTGTGTCCAGCTGGTCCAGCATTTCAGGTTTCCTCATAGGTCTTAACAACCGGTGCAGTCCTTCTTCTGTATTTCACAGGATATTGCTCTGAAGAGGTTGCTCAGGGATGCCACACTTATGCCTGGCACTAGCTTGTGGGTGGGGGTGACTCCTGGACCCTCTCTAACCAATAAGGAAAATGTTCCCATGGGTAACCCTATCTACTTTTGCAGCAGTTCATGTGTGCCCTACTGCAAACAATCCCACAGTGGCCCTCTCTACCTCAAACCAAGATAACAGACACTTTCTTCCTTTGTGCAGAGCTCCTGTGTCTGCCCCCGAGGAGTGATCAGGGAAATGAGCAGCCCCTCTTCTGTGGTCACTTCAAACAGTTCTGGGACAACCCCTCTCCACTGGGATCGGTACTTGTCTAACTGGATGGACAAATAAGTGTCCTGCCCAGGTGTCAGCTAACATTTGCCTGTGACAGGGTAGGCCTCTGTGAAGCTAAACAATTTCCTGGGCACAGCTAGAAAAACTGCACAGCTCCCCACACCCAAGACCTTTGTCTCAGCTCTGGGACTTAGTTCACACCTCGCCACGGAGGCTATTTAGCTGACAGGTGACAGTTGAAGCTCATGCAAATGGACTTCTACATGCTTTAGGCAGGGAAAAGGTAACTTTCTAAGTAACATTACCAACATTGTTATTACAAATTAAACTTCACCAGTGAATTAGGATAGGATTGTAATGAATACTTTAAAGATTCCTAAAAATACATTCTGTAGTCGTTTGCTAGCTGGTGTTGTCATTATTAAATTTAATATTGTATCAAAATGCTTTCTTATGGAACAGCTAATCCTGTTACAGTGAAAATAGCTGTGGTGGCCTCTTCACGGTAAGGACATGTTTAACCTTAAACTATCACATGTCCTCCTTTTCAATACCATGCATACTGCCATTTGGATCATAAGGACAACTTATGTGTGAATTAATAATATTTAAAGGGGAGGTTAGGACCTGTCATAAGCGGTTATTTTGACATGTTGAACCTGAGGTTTTAAAACTAAAGGCTACTGTGGTAGGACTTCATCCGTGTTTGCACTGTCACTGTAATGGGAGGCACAATGGCTGCTACAGGCTAATAATGACATTTAATTTACAGGCCCAGGAACATTTTGTAATTTATTTTAAGGCTTTATAGGTAAGTTGAATATGCCAGTTAGGAGTATAGTCATTTTCAACATGTTCTAGCGGCCACAGCACATGCACTGGGGCCTGGCTAGAAGAGTCCCAGGGCATAGAGTCAAAAAACACAGCAGCATCAGGCCACAGAAAACAGGGATGATTATGCAAAAAGAAACATTTTCCCACAAGACTCTTCCCAAAAAACTAGGCAGTTTTGGCAAATATTTGCAAAAGCATTCTTGGTCAAAAGCTCAGAAGACAGCAGTCTTTACTGTCGCAGTAAGCAAGATTATCCTCTGACTCAGTACTCCTCCAGTTGATTACAGTCTTTAACAGAAATGGAAGTGACTGAACTTCTTTCTTTGTTCAGTATTCTTCTCCACTTTTAATAGAGAAGCATATTAAAGCTGTAAGAGTTGCTATAGTCCAAATAGTGGATTGCTTTCCCATTGTGGTACTAAAGCAGAATCCAGAGCTATGGTGAAAATTCTTATTTGCTGCCTACTATAGCAAGGGTAAAGTACAAGAGACTGGAAGAGGGAATTATTTTCCCTATCCATAAAAATGGCTCCCATATGAAAACCCATAATTATAGACAGATTGTGCTTTCAGAAGCAATTGGTAAATTGCTTGCAATATCAGGTGAGGTACAAGGAACAGAGAGGCAAATAAAGGAAGAGAAAGAAGAGATAAGGGTAGAAAAGGGGATGAGGTGTAGATAGAAATGAGGAGAAGATGAAAGATGAAAGTTAAGAAGAGAGTGAAAGTGGTAGGATACAAAAAGAATAGTAGAGTAGAGAGCTGTATATAGATATATACAGAGAGGAGAGGAATAGAGAATGAGATGAAATAGAGAACGAGGTACACAGAAAGAGAGTGAGTAGGAAATTAATATATGAAAAAAAGCGGTAAAGCAAGATGGATAGTGAGAAAGGAGTGAGATGATGTGAGATGCAAGCTATACAGAATATAGGTAGGAAGTGAGAAGGTAGGTGGAGAGGTAAAATAGCGAGCACATGGTGATGTTAAATGGAAAGCAGAAATTAAGATGTTAGGTAGTAAGGCAGGTAGTAAGACAGAGAGAGATGGAGTAGCAAATGAAGTGCAGTGAGAGAGTTGTGCAAGCAGAGACATTTCAAGGCATGGGCAAAGTGGGCCCTGGCCCAGGGAACCAGCATTTTAGGGGGGCCCCTGACAGAGTCAGCTCTGTTCTTGCCCTGATGACTTTGAATAAATCTAACAGATTTTTTAAATAGCGTTTTCCCTTAATTTATTTTAATGTGGGTGATATATTGGAGTCTATTACAGACATTTGGCAGATAAATGTTTGTTTTTCAACACCATGCAACATCCATAAAAACAGTTTCTTTTAGATCAAAATTGGACCTCACATACGTTTCACAAAGATTATTAGCAATAACATTAGTGATCTGCTGCTGAATTATAATATTGAAAACACACATCACTGCCCCTGAATATTAGGTGTAAATTCATTTAGAATTTGGACCAGCATGCCTGTGCAAGGTCAGTGACCTGACCAAAGAGGGCATGAAAGAACTTAAATTGGATCATAAGTTCAAAGCTGTTACGAATAGGGGCACCCAAATAATGTTTGGCCCAGGGCCCCCGAAATCCTTAAGATGTCCTTGTGTGCATTTAAAAGTAAAATGAGGTAGGAGTTGTGAGGTAGGAAGAGGTTGAGAGAGAAGTAGAGAAAGGTGAGGTATAGATAGATGAGAGAGAGCGAGCTGAGACAAAGAGATATGCTTGAGAAAGGTAAACTAGATGGAAGAGAGATACATGGAGGTGAGATGACAGAGCAGTAAGGTGAAGAGTGTGGGTGAGGTAGAGAGAGTGGAAGTGTAGAGAGTAGGTAGAAAGGCAGATATAGAGAAGTAGGCAAAAAGAGTAAGACAAGGGGTGTTGGGGTCATGAAAGACATGCAAAGAGAGATGGTGTACAGATCGGTGCAATAAAAAGGCAGGTGAGGGGGTAGGTACACAGAGATACTGATGTAGACAGAGGGAAAGAAAAGTAAAGAGAAGAGTTTGATAGAGGAGGTGAGGTGACGTAAGAAGAGACATGAGACAGAAAGATAGTGGGGATAGAGAAACAGAGGACGATGGAGATAGAGAAAGTGAAATTGATGTAGTCAGATAGATGGATACATGGAGAAGTGAGCAAGACAGAAGGGCAGGACATAGTTTATTAGTGAGGTGGGAAGAGATAACATATAATGGAGACACAATGGATAGAGAGAGAGCGAGAAAGATGAAGTAGAGAAAAGTGAGGTAGAAGAGAGGGGAGAGGCAGAGGAAGTGGCAAGGTGAGCATAGATTAGAATGGATTCAACTATTAGACAGATAAGTAGAGAGAAAGGTAATGTGTTGAATTAGGGAGGAAAGAGAAAGATGACAGATGAAGAGATATAAGAGGCAGAGAAACTGTAGGCTGAGAAAGGGAGCGAGTTGAGACAGAGAAAGAGCCAGAGGAGAGAGTCAGAGAGAGAGATAGAGAGAGAGAGAGAGAGAGAGAGAAAGAGAAGAGAGAGAGAGAGAAAGAGAAAAAGAGAGAAAGAGGAGAGAGAAAGAGAAGAGAGAGAGAGAGACAGACAGAGCGAGAGAGAGAGAGAGAGAGAGAGAGAGAAAGAGATTGAGATAGAGTGAGAGAAAGAGAAAGAGAAGAGAGAAAAAGTCTTCTGATTGTCCTGATAACTTTACCAAGGGGGCCCTTAAAGGGAGTCTACCAGGCAATTGCAGCTTTCCTATGCGTTAATACATTTTCATGAGAAAGGCTAGAGGACCAGGCATGGCAAAGCTAAAGGAGAGGAAAGGACAGAGAAAAACTGCTGTATGAGGGCTGAAGTTACAAAAAAGGGTTAACCCAATAAAGCCACTGGGACCTGGCTAGAGAACAGTACAGTAGAGAATTGGTCCCAGTAGAACAATTCTTAAGACAACCAAAAATAAAAACACATTAGGCATTAATACACTGATACACTATGGATATATAGAACAATGTTATTTAATCACATTGAACATCTTTGGATGCTTGTAAATCAGCAAATGACTCAGCATAAATGACTCAAAAAGTAGTACCAAACAAGTGCCCCACGTAAGGGGGAGAAAGAGAAAGAGAGAAGGTATTGTGCATCAAGTGAGGGTTGGAAAAGTGTAGAGGGAAAGTAGTGACATTCTATTCATCACACAATTATTTACAGTGAAACACGGCTTTTTTTAGGCCACACAATTAAATGATAAACAATACATAGCCATGATTTGGAGTACTAAATCACAGTGAAAAAGCACTGTTGATCCCACTGGCATGTGACAATGACACAGTCGACGTTTCGACCCCCAAGAAACAAAGTAGGCTGCTTAAGTCCTTACGATGGGGTCTTCCTCAGGACAGAAAATAGGGCACCTGGAAAATTAACAAAAAAGTCCTTAGTATCAAATGTACTGGACGTTCTAATTTCAAATGCAGTGAAATAAATCTAAAAAGTGAAGTTGCCATGAGCCACCCTGAACTGGATGGTATTAACGTTGTGGTTGGGCCCGTAGGCTCCAAAAGACGGAGAGCGGATTGATGGCACCTGAAAGGCAAGGTGAGAACCATCAGATTGTATCCCGCAAGATTGATTAGTTCCCAAAGAAACTAGAAAAGCGCGATCAATCAGACTTACTTGGGGCATTCAATGTGAAAATAATCCCTGTGAAACATCCATTACACCAGAGAATGTTATTATATAATCTTGGGTCCAAAGGGACAGAACCGTTCCAAATACGCTGTTGCCAAATCTAAAAGGGGGAATGAAAAGGGAGGACCAAAGGTCAACCACCACAGGAACTCCAAAGGAAACTCCGCTTTAATAAAAGAAATGTGCCTGTAATGCAGAACAGATTTACCTATTTAGGTCGAGCACAATCGCAACTTCCGTGGAATTGTGGAATTCTCAATCTGAAAATAGAAAAGAAAGAGCTGCTCTGAGCCCAAAGTATGCCGCCTGCCAGTGCATGCAAAATTGTGACTGTAAACGGAGGAAACGCTCTATTAACAGTTCATGATCTGTAACTGACCTGAAGTTTGTCAAAAGCATCTGTCTCTTGTCAGGGAACCGGAGCTCTGTCAAGTCTGGCTATAAATAGCAGAGGCTTGTCTCCTGCACGCGCACAGCGCGTCGTGACAGACGCTCGATGCTTGTCAAAGAAGAATGAATGTATGACGACACAAAGCATGCATTCACATCGCATGCCATTAGATCGCGGTTTTTACAACGCAAGTCGTTACAACGACTTGCGTTGGAGGGCGCTGGACTTAGGAGTAGTTTAATTTACTATTCCAACTCCAGCCTACGTACAGTAGGGAAGGTGTTGGATAGTAAATTAAACTATTCGTTGTCCTATAGCGCCCTCCAGCGCAAGTTGTTGTAACGACTTGCGTTGTAAAAACCGCGATCTAATGGCATGCGATGTAATGCATGCGTTGTAAAGGTTGTTTCCCGTCAAAGAATGACAAGTCATCGCGTTGCTGCCATGGAGGAAAGACTCCATAGAGCAGTGGATTGATTATATAGTAAAAAAGAAATAAAATGGATTGAATTTAATCACAGAAAAAGGGGGAATTACCAGGGAAGCAATCCGCATGAATTCTAGTGGGGAAAACAATTTGGTGCATGTAATACCTGACGCAGCAAGGATGCCATGACTAAAAGGTGGGTGATGTGTAGCATACTCCTAACTGTGGACTGATTATAAACATCGAATAGAAATAATATATATCCTCCCCTTATTTAAAAAAAAGAATATGATAGAGCTCTCACCTAAAAGGAAAATATAAAGCTAGTACATATTCTCGAGTGTAATACATTGAAATGTGTGCAGGATAACAGGCAAATTACATCATGTTTTTAACAGCCCAAAAGTTGTCGGTTATGATACATTATATATGTATGGCAGACATTGATTACATAAAACCTAGCACATAATCCCAGGAGGGAAGACATAAGTTCTCCACGTCGTGCGTGGTGGATTGATTAAGGTGCAATAGTCTATGTGCTGTCAGTCCAGGACAAGTGTACATAGCTGGCAGCCGCCTGCTTTTCTGCTGGCATTCACCTCATCAAACATGTTACAGTAGAGGTTGCGTTTGTGACAGGACTGTTACAGGGTTTTAAAGGTAAATTATTCCAATACCATTCACCTCATCAAACATGTTACAGTAGAGGTTGCGTTTGTGACAGGACTGTTACAGGGTTTTAAAGGTAAATTATTCCAATACCAAACAGGACAGCTGCTCATGACTTGCGTCCAGTTCATTGAGGCCATTGTGTATAGAATCCAAACGATGCATCCATTTGCATTCTCTTACAGTAAGGATGGTCTCAATGTTGCCTCCTCTTGCTCCAAGGGTGGCTTTCTCCAATACTAGCCACTTGAACTCATCTGGTCCATGTTTTGCGTCTCTAAAGTGCTCCACCAGGGGCGCACCTTGTACTTCGCACCGTATTCTGCTGCAGTGCTGCAGTATGCGGGCTTTGACCTTCTGCTGTGTTTGGCCCACATGTATTCGGTGACATGGGCAAATGATTCCATAAATTACATTGGAGGTATTGCAATTAGTAAAAGACTGAAGGTCTATTTTGTGATGTTTGTAGACAAACTGTTTCGTTTGGATCGTGATTTTGCAGGCCTTACAATGTCCACACTGATGATGGCCTAAAGTGGGGGGTAAACTCCACAAAGACTGAAGAGTTGGTTCCTTTGGTGGATCTAGAAGTGACCGAACCACATGGTCCTTCACACTTTTGGCCTTCTTGAAGGAATGCATTGGTAGGTCCAGCTGTTCCATGTCATCTGATATTAGGCCCAAATGTTGGTTTACCACCTTCTTGATTGCGTTGCTGTGGGTGGAAAAGGTAGTGATGCAGATCATCCTCTGTGTGGAGTTGCGTTCCCTTTCTCTGGGTGTCAGCAGTGTTTCTCTGGGGCTTAACCAAGCCCTCTTGCCTGCTCTCTTCACCAATCTCTTGGGATACCCTCTTTGAAGAAGTTGATCGCACAGATCTTCTGATTCAGACATAAAGTCTTCTTTCTTTGAGCAGTTCCAACGAATCCGCAGGAACTGCCCGCAGGGCAAGTTTTCTCTTCAACCCCTAGGGTGGTGGCTATTATAGCGGAGCAGTGAATTCCGTTCTGCTGGCTTCCGGTATAATGTGGTGTACAGTTTGTTGTCTTCGTTTCTAATGGTAATATCAAGAAAATCGATTTCTTTTGGATCAAAATGTATGGTAAACTGTATATCCTTATTTCTGAGATTCAGCCAAGCATGAAAAAGAGCCAACTGCACAGGATCACCAATCCAGATCATTAGAATATCGTCTATGTACCTCCTCCACATTGTGACCTGAGCATTATAGGGGTTGTTGGTGCTGAAGACATATGAATTCTCAAAGTGATCCATAAAGATAATTGCCAGATCTGGAGCAAAGGCCGCTCTTCAGTCTTTGTGGAGTTTACCCCCCACTTTAGGCCATCATAAGTGTGGACATTGTAAGGCCTGCAAACTCACGATCCAAACAAAACAGTTTGTCTACAAACAAAACAAAATAGACCTTCAGTCTTTTACTAATTGCAATACCTCCAATGTAATTTATGGAATCATTTGCCCATGTCACCAAATATATGTGGGCCAAACACAGCAGAAGGTCAAAGCCCGCATACTGCAGCACTGCAGCAGAATACGGTGCGAAGTACAAGGTGTGCCCCTGGTGGAGCACTTTAGAGACGCAAAACAAGGACCGGATGAGTTCAAGTGGCTAGTATTGGAGAAAGCCACCCTTGGAGCAAGAGGAGGCAACATTGAGACCATTCTTACTGTAAGAGAATGCAAATGGATGCATCATTTGGATTCTATACACAATGGCCTCAATGAACTGGACGCAAGTCATGCCCAGCTGTCCTGTTTGATATTGGAATAATTTACCTTTAAAACCCTGTAACAGTCCTGTCACAAACGCATCCTCTACTGTAACATGTTTGTTGAGGTGAATGGTATTGGAATAATTTACCTTTAAAACCCTGTAACAGTCCTGTCACAAACGCAACCTCTACTGTAACATGTTTGATGAGGTGAATGCCAGCGGAAAAGCAGGCGGCTGCCAGCTATGTACATTTGTCCTGGACTGACAGCACATAGACTATTGCACCTTAATCAATCCACCACGCACGACGTGGAGAACTTATGTCTTCCCTCCTGGGATTATGTGCTAGGTTTTATGTAATCAATGTCTGCCATACATATATAATGTTTCATAACCGACAACTTTTGGGCTGTTAAAAACATGATGTAATTTGCCTGTTATCCTGCACACATTTCAATGTATTACATTCGAGAATATGTACTAGCTTTATATTTTCCTTTTAGGTGAGAGCTCTATCATATTCGTTTTTTTAAATAAGGGGAGGATATATATTATTTCTATTCGATGTTTATAATCAGTCCACACTTAGGAGAATGCTACACATCACCCACCTTTTAGTCATGGCGTCCTTGCTGCGTCAGGTATTACATACACCAAATTGTTTTCCCCACTAGAATTCATGCGGATTGCTTCCCTGGTAATTCCCCCTTTTTCTGTGATTAAATCCAATCCATTTTATTTCTTTTTTACAATATAATCAATCCACTGCTCTATGGAGTCTTTCCTCCATGGCAACAACGCAATGACTTGTCATTCTTTGACAAGCATCGAGCGTCTGTCACGACGCGCTATGCGCGTGCAGGAGACGAGCCTCTGCTATTTATAGCCAGACTTGGCAGAGCTCCGGTTCCCTGACAAGAGACAGATGCTTTTGACAAACTTCAGGTCAGTTACAGATCACGAACTGTTAATAGAGCGTTTCCTCCGTTTACAGTCACAATTTTGCACGCACTGGCAGGCGGCATATTTTTGGGCTTACAGCAGCTCTTTCTTTTCTTTTTTCAGATTGAGAATTCCATAATTCCACGGAAGTTGCGATCGTGCTCGACCTAAATAGGTAAATCTGTTCTGCATTACAGGCACATTTCTTTTATTAAAGCAGAGTTTCCTTTGGAGTTCCTGTGGTGGTTGACCTTTGGTCCTCCCTTTTCATTCCCCCTTATAGATTTGGCAACAGCGTATTTGGAACGGTTCTGTCCCTTTGGACCCAAGATTATATAATAACATTCTCTGGTGTAATGGATGTTTCACTGGGATTATTTTCACATTGAATGCCCCAAGTAAGTCTGATTGATCGCGCTTTTCTAGTTTCTTTGGGAATAATCAATCTTGAGGGATACAATCTGATGGTTCTCACCTTGCCTTTCAGGTGCCATCAATCCGCTCTCCGTCTTTTGGAGCCTACGGGCCCAACCACAACGTTAATACCATCCAGTTCAGGGTGGCTCATGGTAACTTCACTTTTTAGATTTATTTCACCGCATTTGAAATTAGAACGTCCACTACATTTGATACAAAGGACTTTTTTGTTAATTTCCCAGGTGCCCTATTTTCTGTCCTGAGGAAGACCCCCATCATAAGGACTTAAGCAGCCTACTTTGTTTCTTGGGGGTCGAAACGTCGACTGTGTCATTGTCACATGCCAGTTGGATCAACAGTGCTTTTTCACTGTGATTTAGTACTCCAAATCATGGCCATGTATTGTTTATCATTTAATTGTGTGGCCTAAAAAAAGCAGTGTTTCACTGTAAATAATTGTGTGATGAATAGAATGTCACTACTTTCCCTCTACACTTTTCCAACCCTCACTTGATGCACAATACCTTCTCTCTTTCCCTTTCTCCCCCTTACGCAGGGCACTTGTTTGGTACTACTTTTTGAGTCATTTATGCTGAGTCATTTGCTGATTTACAAGCATCCAAAGATGTTCAATGTGATTAAATAACATTGTTCTATATATCCATAGTGTATCAGTGTATTAATTCCTAATGTGTTTTTATTTTTGGTTGTCTTAAGAATTGTTCTACTGGGACCAATTCTCTACTGTACTGTTCTCTAGCCAGGTCCCAGTGGCTTTATTGGGTTAACCCTTTTTGTAACTACGTCTGAGCAGGTGCATACCTGCGAGGTTTACTGTTGATTTATTCCACATTTGATCATGACAGAGAGCGAGACTTTGTCTTATTCTGAAGATTACATTAAACAATTGTTACAGGACCCGTCCAATAATTTCCTTTCAACCACCTACTCCCACCGTTGACTTCACACTTAACGATAAGGTTGCACGCCTGGAACGCCTTGAAAAGAAACTAGTGCGCACCCGCCTACATAGTCACTTACTCACGAAATATTTACAGGCGAACATAATCCCAATCGGTCTGCAAGTAAAAAACAAACCGGCCATTTTTGTGGACCTACCCAAATTTAAAGAAGGCTTTAGCTTTGTTGCTAATAATTGCTCCCGACAATGGATGGTGCTGGGGGTGGAGACAGCGTCAGAACAGGTACAGTTTCTCATGCGAGAGATTGTTGCCCTAAAATTGGAGATTTCTGGAGATTCTACTTTGACAAACGCTAAGGACGAGTTAGAGCGCTTGGATAAAACTCTAAAGGATTTTGAAACTAGCACTCAGACTAAGAAATTGGACAAACTATCTAAAGACATTCGCTATTACGATAAGAAGAACACCTACCTGTACCTGCAAGAGGATTATTTTAAGCAGGATAACCAGGAGCGTTTTTCAAATAGAGGAAGAGGGGGCTACAGAGGCCGCAGACAATACACTACATTCTCTGAGTCATCTGGCCCCAACTGCACTGATAGTGAAAACGAACAACCAGGCACAAGTTCAGAATACAGATACCAGGACAGTTGGTATCTCCCCCAAGGACCTCCTCCTTTTTTAGGCGAGGGACAATGGCGACCACCCAGGGGAAGGAGCGGCAACTGGCCTCAAGGACCCCAGCGGGGCCACCCGCAGTTCAGCGGGAACTGGGAGAGGGGACGCGGCAAAGTACAGAAACAGGTGCGTTTCCAGCCAGAGAACCACGGGGAGATCCAGACCGGGCGCCGGGTCTACAGGTGGTAAGGAAACCAGACAACCCTATAGTCAACGTCTCATCCTATGTCCTTAAAGAAGAAGAGACCAAGGTGTTAAGTAAAGGCCTATCCTTCGTACCTACAGCCCATCTGAATAATTTCACTATCAAAACAGAGCTCCATCGGTTCTTTAGGAAGATTTGCCTATGCTATTTCTTCAGGCAATCTCCTGGATTTCATATAGCTTCCCAGACAGGATTGAGGATACCTTCCACTTTTATCCCACCGGCACACGCCATGACCAACAAGATCCTTGCATATGAAAGCGTGGTCCTTAGGGATGTCTCCAAAGTGCTGAAAGACAAAAAATACATCAATCACGTTACCAGAATGGAACGCGAAGCTCTCCTGTCACTCAAGCAGAACAAGGAAATTGTAATAAAACCTGCGGACAAAGGCGGAGCCATTGTGGTCCAAGATGTGACACAATATAAGACTGAGATCCTCAACCAATTGCAAGATGGAATCAGCTATATGAAACTACGGGCAGACCCAACAAAGGAATTGGCGAAGGAAATCTTGGGTATCACGAATGAAGGACTGGAACAAGGTTTCTTATCTAATTTGGAATATTTATATCTGAACCAAAAGCTGCCCCACCTCCCAACTATTTATACGCTGCCAAAAATCCACAAGGATATGCGGAACCCTCCCGGACGGCCCATCGTCTCGGGTTGCGGATCCCTACTTGAACCCCTGTGTAGATACATAGACTTCTTCCTGAAGCCAATAGCAGAGACAACAAAGGCATACTTGAGGGATACCATGGAGACAATCAACTTGGTGGATCAACAACCCTTTTATCCGACTGGCAACTTCTAGTGACCTTTGACATCGTGTCACTTTACACGAGTATACCTCAGGAATCGGCTCTTGAAGTGATGAAGATAGCTCTCGACCGCAGGACAGCACCCGTGATGGTACCCACAGAGTTTATCATTGGATTACTTCGAATTGCCATGATGAAAAACTTCTTCTTCTTTCAGGGCAACTATTACCTTCAAATCAAAGGTGTAGCGATGGGGGTGGCCTTTGCCCCAGATCTGGCAATTATCTTTATGGATCACTTTGAGAAAAGTCATATGTCTTCAGCACCAACAACCCCTATAATGCTCAGGTCACAATGTGGAGGAGGTACATAGACGATATTCTAATGATCTGGATTGGTGATCCTGTGCAGTTGGCTCTTTTTCATGCTTGGCTGAATCTCAGAAATAAGGATATACAGTTTACCATACATTTTGATCCAAAAGAAATCGATTTTCTTGATATTACCATTAGAAACGAAGACAACAAACTGTACACCACATTATACCGGAAGCCAGCAGAACAGAATTCACTGCTCCGCTTCAATAGCCACCACCCTAGGGGCTTAAGAGACAACTTGCCCTTTGGGCAGTTCCTGCGGATTCGTCGGAACTGCTCAAAGAAAGAAGACTTTATGTCTGAATCAGAAGATCTGTGCGATCGACTTCTTCAAAGAGGGTATCCCAAGAGATTGGTGAAGAGAGCACGCAAGAGGGCTTGGTTAAGCCCCAGAGAAACACTGCTGACACCCAGAGAAAGGGAACGCGACTCCACACAGAGGATGATCTGCGTCACTACCTTTTCCACCCACAGCAACGCAATTAAGAAGGTGGTAAACCAACATTGGGGCCTAATATCAGACGACATGGAACAGCTGGACCTACCAATGCATTCCTTCAAGAAGGCCAAAAGTGTGAAGGACCATGTGGTACGGTCACTTATAGATACACCAGAAGAATCAACTCTTCAGTCTTTGTGGAGTTTACCCCCCACCTTAGGCCATAATAAGTGTGGACATTGTAAGGCCTGCAAAATCACGATCCAAACGAAACAGTTTGTCTACAAACATCACAAAATAGACATTCAGTCTTTTACTAATTGCAATACCTCCAATGTAATTTATGGAATAATTTGCCCATGTCACCAAATATATGTGGGCCAAACACAGCAGAAGGTCAAAGCCTGCATACTGCAGCACTGCAGCAGAATACGGTGCGAAGTACAAGGTGCTCCCCTGGTAGAGCACTTTGGAGACGCAAAACATGGACCGGATGAGTTCAAGTGGCTAGTATTGGAGAAAGCCACCCTTGGAGCAAGAGGAGGCAACATTGAGACCATCCTTACTGTAAGAGAATGCAATTGGATGCATCGTTTGGATTCTATACACAATGGCCTCAATGAACTGGATGCAAGTCATGCGCAGCTGTCCTGTTTGGTATTGGAATAATTTACCTTTAAAACCCTGTAACAGTCCTGTCACAAACGCAACCTCTACTGTACACTGTTTGATAAGGTGAATGCCAGCAGAAAAGCAGGCGGCTGCCAGCTATGTACATTTGTCCTGGACTGACAGCACATAGACTATTGCACCTTAATCAATCCACCACGCACGACGTGGAGAACTTATGTCTTCCCTCCTGGGATTATGTGCTAGGTTTTATGTAATCAATGTCTGCCATACATATATAATATTTCATAACCGACAGCTTTTGGGCTGTTAAAAACATGATGTAATTTGCCTGTTATCCTGCACACATTTCAATGTATTACATTACTAGCTTTATATTTTCCTTTTAGGTGAGTGCTCTATCATATTAGTTTTTTTAAATAAGGGGAGGATATATATTATTTCTATTCGATGTTTATAATCATTCCACACTTAGGAGTATGCTAGACATCACCCACCTTTTAGTCATGGCGTCCTTGCTGCATCAGGTATTACATACACCGAATTGTTTTCCCCACTAGAATTCGTGCGGATTGCTTCCCTGGTAATTCCCCCCTTTTCTGTGATTAAATCCAAACCATTTTATTTCTTTTTTACAATATAATCAATCCACTGCTCTATGGAGTCTTTCCTCCATGGCAACAACTCGATGACTTGTCATTCTTTGACAAGCATCGAGCATCTGTCACGATGCGCTGTGCGCGTGCAGGAGACGAGCCTCTGCTATTTATAGCCAGACTTGGCAGAGCTCCGGTTACCTGACAAGAGACGGATGCTTTTGACAAACTTCAGGTCAGTTACAGGTCACGAACTGTTAATAGAGCGTTTCCTCCGTTTACAGTCACAATTTTGCACGCACTGGCAGGTGCCATATTTTTGGGCTTAGAGCAGCTCTTTCTTTTCTTTTTTCAGATTGAGAATTCCATAATTCCACGGAAGTTGCGATCGTGCTCGACCTAAATAGGTAAACCTGTTCTGCATTACAGGCACATTTCTTTTATTAAAGCGGAGTTTCCTTTGGAGTTTCTGTGGTGGTTGACCTTTGGTCCTCCCTTTTCATTCCCCCTTTTAGATTTGGCAACAGCGTATTTGGAACGGTTCTGTCCCTTTGGACCCAAGATTATATAATAACATTCCCTGGTGTAATGGATGTTTCACAGGGATTATTTTCACATTGAATTCCCCAAGTAAGTCTGATTGATCGCGCTTTTCTAGTTTCTTTGGGAATAATCAATCTTGAGGGATACAATCTGATGGTTCTCACCTTGCCTTTCAGGTGCCATCAATCCGCTCTCCGTCTTTTGGAGCCTACGGGCCCAACCACAACGTTAATACCATCCAGTTCAGGGTGGCTCATGGTCACTTCACTTTTTAGATTTATTTCACCGCATTTGAAATTAGAACGTCCAGTACATTTGATACTAAGGACTTTTTTGTTAATTTCCCAGGTGCCCTATTTTCTGTCCTGAGGAAGACCCCATCGTAAGGACTTAAGCAGCCTACTTTGTTTCCTGGGGGTCGAAACGTCGACTGTGTTATTGTCACATGCCAGTTGGATCAACAGTGCTTTTTCACTGTGATTTAGTACTCCAAATCATGGCTATGTATTGTTTATCATTTAATTGTGTGGCCTAAAAAAAGCAGTGTTTCACTGTAAATAATTGTGTAATGAATAGAATGTCACTACTTTCCCTCTACACTTTTCCAACCCTCACTTGATGCACAATACCTTCTCTCTTTCCCTTTCTCCCCCTTACGTGGGGCACTTGTTTGGTACTACTTTTTGAGTCATTTATGCTGAGTCATTTGCTGATTTACAAGCATCTAAAGATGTTCAATGTGATTAAATAACATTGTTCTATATATCCATAGTGTATCAATGTATTAATGCCTAATGTGTTTTTATTTTTTGTTGTCTTAAGAATTGTTCTACTGGGACCAATTCTCTACTGTATTGTATGAGGGCTGAAAGCAATGGTTTCCTTGTGCACTGTCTCTCCCAGGTTCTGTCTCCTCGCCTCATTGACTGACCCCTGGAAGTGTCAGCCAGTGATAGAGGGAGGTGGGATCTGCATGACAGGCCCCATCACACAATATGGCTCACTGCGAGCCAATCACTGACCCGAGCCGGGGCATGATTGTCGCTTTTGTGACTGTTTTGAAAGTGTATATTCACACTATAGAAACATAGGGTGACTGATGCTCAATGGAGGCAGACTGCAACCAATCTCCCCCTTTGCACTTTGAGGGATGCTCACAGCCTTCACACCACAAAATATCTCAATCCACCCACTCTTCGGTATTATTGTCGGAGGACTCAGCTTGCAACTCCTTGTAAAACATTGTGAATGGCCGGTCTGAGGACTGACTGCATGGTACAACTAATGAGTTTCTTACTGGCAGAGCCTCCGTTGGATCCGCTGAGGAAACTTTACCTGATGGCCTGTGATGAACCTGACGGCCTCCCTGCCATATCTGAGCTGGAGTGACTGTCACTGTGACATGGACAGGAAAAAACAAACAATGGCAGCTATAACAGGAAGAAAAGTGTCTGAGCATCAGGGAAGACTTATTTTCTTGTATTTTGCAAATAACCCCCGACTTTGGGGGTTTATTTCCGTAGATTCTGTAGAAAGAAGGAGCACCAAGCAAGAAACAACATGGCACTGCTCAGCTGTATTACACTATACTGAGATCGATAATATTCACCTACTACAATATTGCTATATCACCTACTACTATATCATGATGGTGAGCCTATAATTACTATTCTTAAATCTACATCTACGTGCCTATACTCACCTTGCGATATAGTGATTAGGCCTACATTGTATAGGTGATATTATTGTCATGAGATTTAATGCATGCAATATAGTGGACATAGATCCACTTTCAGCAGTGATGTAAGTGCTGCTCAGGTGGATTGACTTTCATCTTAGAGACCCCGCACCCAAAGGTAGGCGCCTGTGCCTAAATTTAGATAGCTGTCTTCCACCAGGGAAGTGGAAGCCAGGGCTTCTGCTGACCTGGTTGGGTGGAGAGCTACCTTCCACGCTCAATATATTCCCCATAATTCTTCTTATTGAATTTCACATAATGTGCACAATACACAAAAAGTTGGAAATCTGCATCTAAAGATTCAGTCCTCGCATGAATGAAGAGGTCCAAACGTTTGGAATTTGGAAAGGTTCTTCAGGTTGTGTCTGGAAATTTGTGACAGTATTAAGTTTTCAAGCGCACTCCTGAAAATATTTGTGAATTCCATTTTCTCATGTGAAAATATGCAAACATGAGAAAATCAGTGGTACCTTCACTAGCAATTCTTACTTTATACCCTTACCAATTTTTTGTGGATTTTCCCTCTGTTTCACTCCCTGGAATAGGATTTACTTCTGCAAATGACAGGAGGAAATCTGTAGCTCTTTCCAGAGTGAGAAAGGGTCAGAGATGAAGCTGTGAAAATCCACAAACGTGTAAAATTATGTTTGTTCAATAACTCATAGGGCAAGCATGCCTAGTACGTCCCACTCCCTTCCCCTGCTTGTAGATTGAACCACATGAAAATCTTTGACTGAATAAATCCATTTAGGAGTTCTCAACCAAATTTGTGATTTAGGAAAGAAGTTTTGCATCGGAAAATAATGCAATTTGAATGTGCCAATTGGGGTGGTCATAACTCGCGAAAGTCCGTGTAGCGTAATCACTCGGAAGATTATGTAGAATAACACAAGAAGAGTAATTCTGCATTTAGCACTATTTTCTTTGCGTAAAAATGCCCCCTCACATCCAAAATGGATCAGAGGATACTGTTTTGGCCAAGAAGTAACACTAAATGCAACAGAACATAAATAGAGAGCGTAAAGCAGACACGTGCTTGATAAATGTGCACCTGGGATAGGAAATTCCCCCAATGTATCCTGGCATTTAGCACTAGTTTCTTAGCTCAAAAAAAGCACCCTTTCCCTTAAAATGGACACGAGGATGCATTTTGTGCTAAGAAAATAGCTCTAAATGCAGCCGAACAAACAGCAGCACAAGCAGCTGCTTGCGCAGGCTAAATGTGCTCTCGCAATAGCATTTTCCCCAAACTTACTCTTTATTACTATAGCAGATGTAATTGTGTTATTATCGGTAATTCTGTGTCAAAGAGTAATGCAGAATTAACAAAATTACTCCAATTTCTCTAGAGCAATTGAAATTCTGCCCAGGCCAAGTGTAAATCCAGTTTACCTGTGCAAATGGCTTTGAGAAGCGGCCCACATTTGTTTCTATTTACCCATTTCATTTGCCCTCTACGTGCCTAAACTCAAAAATACTTTAGCTGTCAGTCATCTCACCAGTCATTCACTGTTTGATTCTAGTGCTCATCGTGCCATTCCTGAACATTCAGATTGTCATTTTTAGCTATGTTGATAATCAGGTTATTCAATATTTTAGGTCATTCGCCTCCTTTGGTTTCAGTATTCTTCACAAACAAGCTACTTGCAATCTTTTCAATGTTGAATGTATTGCAAAAGTTTTCATTTGATCTTCACAGGGATCGAAGTCCGTTTAGTCGCTACTCGGTAGGCCGAATCAGATAAGACTGAGATATCGATGCTCCACCTCCCTGGGGCATTGGACCATTTGTGTTACAAATGCAAAATCCTTTTAAATCTGCTTGATGTTGATCTTTCACTAATGTCACAGGAGTATAATGCATTGAAATTGTGCTTTACCTCTCACACTGAACCTGAGTATTTGTTTCTGGTGTGACCTAAACTCACACGTTTCAGGCCAACTTTGCACCTATTTAGCCATCTTCACCATCACAATACTCTTTACCAGGTATAGTAAAGGTCATTTGAGTAGCTACAGATCACTGGGCTCGGCTCGTCTCTATAGCACCTTGTCATAAATACCTCTCCCTGCTCCCATCCACATTACAGTTGCTAGAAGACAGTACATTTAGGGGCATATTCTCAAGGACCCATCGCAGATTTAGCGGCACTTTACCGCCACGAAAGTGGCGATAGACCTATCGCCCTATTCACAAGCCTGCGCAAACAGCCGACATCACCAGTTTACCTGCGATAGCTGCCGCTAAAAACATCGCCAAGGCTGACAGCGACAACTAACGCTAATCATATGCAGAGTAGGCGTTCCCGTGCAAAAATTCACGATAACACCACTTTGCGATATTCTCAACGACCAGCCAGATCGGCGATGCGGTCCAAAAACTGGCGATAAGGCGCGTTAGCAGCAGGGACTTCAGACCTGCTTTTTTCTGGTCTTAAGTAGGACGAAAACCTGCAGTTTAAAGGGAGCCCAGCCCAGAGCCACATCTGAAGACCAACAGATGCCATGGAGCTACTAATCATGCAGCTTGGAGACCCAAGAGGGCCACAACACCCACCGCCACCACCCCCAGGACCACACCCCCCCCCCCGGACTACCACCAAGGCAGCGCAAAACAAGACAGCGGACCTTCCGAAAACGCACCAGCCTCAGAGACTTAACGCCAGAGGATGACATTGCCCACTACAGGCTCAAAAGGACAACCATCCTCTGCATCCTGACCCACATTGCCCACAGGCTGACGTTACCAACACAGCGGACAATCAACATCCCTCCGCAGACAAAGCTACTGGCTGTGCTGCACTTGTTGGCCTCTGGTACCTTCCAACCAACAACTGCCAGAGTCGGAGGAGTCTCACAGCCAGCCCAATCAAAGTTCCTCACACCTGTCATGGATGCCATCATCAGCTTCATACCCCAGCACCTTCACTTCCCACACACTGCGCAGGAACAGCTGTAGACCAAGCAAGGCTTCTACGCCATAGCTGGCTTCCCGCACGTGTTGGGGGCAATTGACTGCACATATGTCCTACTTGTGCCCCCTGCCGACACGCACACAAGTACCGCAGCAGAAAGCATACGCATTCCATCAACGTGCAGGCAATAGTGGACCACCGGGGACTGTTCACCAATGTTGTCATCAACTTCCCAGGCAGTGTGCATGATTCCTACGTCTGCCGACAGTCCATCATCAACCAGCGCTTTCAGGATGGCACCTATGGAAATGCGCTGCTCGTTGGTAAGTACCAACGGAACACACCACACATCTCAACTCCACAATCATACAACTCACAACTGTGGGAATTCACACGTAACAATATCACATACAACATGCCAACCAACATGCCCACCTACCAGACACGACAATACAAGGAACTGTGGTAACAGGGGCCAGATATGTAGACAAACCATCCACAAAGGCATAGCCCCTCTGCCACACAATTGCAGAATGTGGGGAGAGGTGGGAACCAAGAATGTGCGAACGAGGCAATGGACCCATGAATAAGAATGTACACAATGCCTAGTGTGGCGGTGATGTGCTGGACAGTCTTGAGTATGCAGAGCACAGACATGTCCATGTGGACATATACTGCTGGTGTTTGCAGTGTTGTGGACAGTGGACGCAACCATGTTACCTCAGGCAGTGGGGAAGACCTTGGACATGTAGCTATGTCGCCCCCCCCGTAAGCGTAAGCGTAGTGGGCTGGGCCGGCGTACGCCAGTCCAGTGTAGGAGTGTGAAGAAATGGCCCGGGGCTTTGGGCGTGGTTCAGTTCTGGGCTCTGGGCGTGGTTCAGTTCCGGGCTGGCCACAAAAGTGACTATGGCGTGTGTCTCTGTTGTGGTGTCGGTGCCACCCGGCCCTTAATCGACAATGTTGCAATGTAGTGTTGTAGGGATTCTGTACATACACAGAACTATGCACAGCAATGCGGGACTTCGGTATATAGGGGCTACGCCTTCCTACAGCCTTAGTACCCACGAGCCCACGACCGGCTAGCTATAGTGTCCCACCTGCCCTCCTATACACAGATAGAGAAACAGGCGTTTAGACAACCCAGAACACAACACTCCCCTAATCACTCAGGGATCGTGGTAACAGGTCATTCCCTTTCACTCAGACTCTCGTACTCATCCACAACAAGAGATTGACAGAGTCACTGAGTTAGTTTAAAATGTTTATTTTAACTAACGTGCTCTAAAATGCAGTATACAAGCCACTACTAAAATCAGAATGCATAATACAAACATTGTCAGCATTGTAGCAAGTCCATACATTATAAAAGGAGAAATCATTGTATATTGATTCTGGAGACAGGGCTATAAAACCTACTCTCCCTCCCCATGGACACAAACAGCAGCTGCAGGGTATGTTTTGTCTATGTGCTAGGGCCTGACCAGATCAAAATAGCAAGGGACGGTGTTGTTTGACCTTGCTCATGATGTTCAGACTAAACTCCAGGAACAAGCAGGGAACCAGCGCAGCCAGCGGGTCGCAGGTGACCAGCGAAAACATTCTTGCATAAGAATAAGCCTGTAGTGTTGTGTGCAAAAGCAGCATCATGGTCTCCGGACCCATTCTAATCTAAAGATGCCAACGGGGTCCCTTAAATCCACATAATACCCTCCCCCTGGCCAGGTTGCAGAGGAATAGAAAATACAAGGTCCAAGTCGCAAGCAGAGTCAAAGCACTGAGCATAGCAGGGGCAAAGTTCCAAAAAATAAAAATCAGTATAAGGTTGATTAGTGGTAAAATACGAGAAGAAAAAAATAAATAAAAATGTCTTGTTGAACATTAATCATCGGAATCATATGAGATCCGTTGAACCTTGGAAGGCAAGGTGTTCCAAAAGACGGTCCCCCTCCTCAGAGACAAGGAGGGACAACATCCAATTCAACAACTCGAAGGAGCATACGTGCTCATCATAATCCATAGCTTCAAAAGCATGGTCGTACATCCTGTATCATACTCAATGTAGCTGTGGTGCAGCAGGCGCGACGCCCCTTCACAGATGTCCCATTGTGCCAGCACTCCATTCACGGCCGCCATCAGCATGCGGGTACCAGTTGCACATGATTGATCATGACGCAATAGGGGCCACAGCAACAGGTCGTAATCAGGGCAAGGCCGTATGGCGTTTGAGAGGCACAAATCCAAAGCCCAGGAGAAAGGACAGTCGCAGCACCAAAAAACTGGATGGACGCATGTAAAGTATGCGTATCTGTAAGTCACATTGTAGGCAGCACCCACAACAGCCATAGGCAGGTAACCAAGGAATTCCTGCAATCGGCTACGGTACAGCTCCAGCTGGACCGGATGATCGAGTACCACATGAGGGGCAGCCATTACGAAGTAGTAAAACAAGTACCAGGACAGCACCAGCGAGCAAGAGGATCAACGGCAAGCCACCAAAAGCGCTGGAAAAAATGGAATGAATAAAAGCCGGAATTACGACAAATATCGTTTGAAATGAGGACACAAGACCTCAGCCCACCATTTTAAAAAAGGTGCAAGGCCTTCTGTGTCAGAAACATTGAATATTTGGTGTATCAACTCCCCAAAATGTAGTGGGAGATTGGTATTTAATAGGGATTGTATTTCACTTGATGTCCGAGCCACCTGTAGCTCGAATGTTTCACGGGCCGAGGTCAAGGCAAGTTCATGTTGGAATAACAGTGCTTTAAGCCTACTTAATTGGTTGAAGCTTGCTTTCGTAGCGGGAACAGAAGGCCACAGAGAGCTATCAGCAATGCCATGCGGGGGCGGAAACAGGACGTTGCTGCAAGAGGGACACCTTTGCCGATACACCTGCGTGCGCCGAAGCAATGCCCTCATGTGCAGCTGTGATCAACGCATGTCTGCGATCCTCATTGGGAATCAGCGGATCCCCAACGGAAGGAATTGTTACTGTCGGAACTTGTTCCGGGGACAATTGGTATTTATATTTTGACGGAAACCCCTGTGGGTATTTCGTCCCGTCTCTGGTAGCCGCTATGGCTGCCAGGATGTCGGTATCGACTTTTGTCATAGACCTTGTGACTGCTGCTACTGAACAAGTGGCTACTGCATTTCTGGCTGCCTTGTCATCCAGAGTGTTGCCTACAGCGTGTGGTCCCACGCGCTGATGGCCAAGAGTATGTATTACATGTGTAAGTGGCAAGCCCTCTTTGAGAGCCGCCACTCGTACCCAAAGCGTTTTATGCTTGATCGTGTTACCCACATGACATGACATGACAGTAGCATGCACCCGGAGGGCGGGCTCGCCCGAATGGAAAAAAGGAATAAAGGAGCACTCGGGGTCTTGGCTCATACATGCCAACTGTTGTGTGTGTATCTTCATAGCCGCTGCATAAGCAAAAGGCCTAGCCTCAATCGCAGTGCAAGTTCAGCCAGGCCTGAAATCCACATCTGTGTCCGCCCTATCCTTACCATGGGCCTACACACACGTGGCCGCCCACCTTCAACGGCCAACATTACAGTGTTGTTGTCAGGCTTGCGGACATGCACAGACAGGCATGACAATGGTGTGCCGTAGGAGTGCAAGTGATGCAACCACGCAGCGCACACAAGTAAATAGGCTCAGGGGGAGGGACGAGCAGCTGTGAGGCTACATAATACACATTGATCCCGCACATTAGCCAGAAGCAATACATGGCAAACATGAATCCCAAAGTCGCACAAATCACACACTACAAAACTTGTTAGTCTGCCAACACAGCATGCTGAACCACCAATTTACACTAATCTCACTTACCTCTCACAGGTGATCAAGGATATGCACTCTGCCCGTGGATGATGACACCCCTCCGAGCCCCGAACACCCAGGCCCAGAGGTAGTACAATGGGGCCCACAAACACACCAGGGTCATTGTTGAGCGCACATTTGGCGTGTTAAAGTCACGTTTCAGGTGCCTGGACATCACAGGTGGAAGACTCCTGTACAGCCCGGAAATAATGTGCAAGATGATCATTGCATGTTGTGTATTGCACAACATATGTGTACGCACCAATGCCCCATGGATCCAAGTGCCAGATGCACCGGACGATGATGAGGAAGATGAGGCAGGTGGACCACACCGCACTGCAGCTGCAGCAGGAATAGCCCGAAGGAACACAATCATTAGCAATTTCTTCGAATGAGCACGTCACATTGTGACTGTCCTTAGCAATCATGGAACAGTACAAAATGACCACATGAACAGCATGTGCAAATAAATTCATTGCAACACACATTCCCTGTTTGCATGTCAGTCCTCTGCATTAGCACATCACTCTGACAAGTGTAAGTGCAACATTAAGTGCTAACAATCTCACAATTAGCATATAGATGGTGGGTATGTCACCTCTGTACAGAGAGGCTGTTTAGGGTGTCACGTATTCGAAATGTCATTTCAGGGTGTCAAATGTAGTACGTAATCCCACTCATCAGCGTATCACATGTGTACAATAACATGACATGAAGGCTGTCATTGGTGTTCAAAAAAAGACAACAGTGTCATCTGGGGTCAAATATGACATTTCGGGTGTCATTTGGGGTCAGATATGAATTTCGGGTGTCATTTGGGGTCAAATATGGAATTGCGGGTGTCATTTGGGGTTCAATATGGAATTGCGGGTGTCATTTGGGGTCAAATATGAACCACCCTGATGCAGAGATGCACCCTGTGACTCAAGTCCCACAACATGTGCAACATGGACGTAAGGGGGATGGGGGCACAGTGAACACCTCAGCAACATGGGAGATGCACGCCAGCCAAAAAGCCAGCAGGAATACCCTGCGTGGAACACACCAAGGTGTCCCCTGGACATATGTGCCATGTACAGATCACATGTGTACACGGACGTCATCCATCAATAGTAGTGAACAGTGTCAGCTAATAGATGCAAGGTGAGAAGTCACGCGCCTCCTCACAGCTACCTGTACACATCACTGTCGGACTGCAGCAAAACACCACTGCTACATCTGAGCATGCAACATTGACCGTGAGGGCACGTACATGGCTGGTTAGGGTTCAACCGTGCCGGAAGGCGAAGCAGTGACATCCCCCCACCCCCAAAACCCACATCACTTTTCCATAATGCTAACAGATGACAAACTAACATTAGGTATGTTGTCTGAACTAGAAGGCGGTAGCACATCTGCACCTCCGACCTTGGAATTGCATGCGCCCAGCACCCCCTGAGAGATATCATAGCAGCTGATGTCAACTCCTACACTACACACAGCGCTAACCAAAGACCAACGTATACACACCCCACACACAGAAGTCCTTGCTCGCAGTTCTCTTGCATGGAATGACCTTCACACTTACGCACAGACCATCCCAGGAGTCCAACTGCTGCACACTCAAACAAATCATTGCTCCGAGCTGTGGCATCCATATAACTTAGACTTAGGCTTTTTTACACACAGCCCTATTTCCTACATTGACGTGGGTCTAAGTTGGGAAATTGCGAGATTGTTGTTTAGGAGCAATGAGGCCACAGCTAGTTCACACATTCCCTGTCATCTCACTGCCTGTCTGGGTCACGGTTAAACATGCGCATTGTTATCAGTTCCCAGGGAGTACCTTTTTTTGGAATCACTGCCCCTACATTCATCCATACTTTCATACTTGCTTGATCATAGAAATGACACATCTGTGTGAATTAGAATGTTTTGGTCCCATTCGGTGGAGTGTTGAAGCTGGACCAGTACATGGCCATGCAAACCCCACTTTGCATTGTTGCCCCGTGGAGGGCCAGCCTTGTGCATGTGCATGGGTTTGCACGTGCATGGGTTTGTTGTGAGATTGGTTATGTGTGGGGAGGGCCCCCTCTGGGCACATTGTCGACAGGGGCCTACTTGCTGTTTCTATGTGTGCTGCAGTATGCCAAGGAGATCAGGGACATGATCCATAGTCATTGTGGGTGTTCACTGTGCTATACTTAATTGTGCATGTGTGCCGTTGTGCCCATCTCCCCCCGTCCCCCCAGTCCCTGGTCGTTACTCACCCTGTTGCTGTTGGGTCAGGTCATGTTGAGCAGTGTCCGGTCCCCCAACTCCTGCCACCGTCTCCCCACTGATGACTGTGGACACCATTTCCTCCATCTCATCCAGCTCCTGCTGTGGTGCTGGACTCCCACCTCCAGTCTGCATTCCTGCTTTCCGGTTGTTAGCAAGTTTCAGCTTGGTTTTGCACTTCACATCATTCCAGCGCTTCTTGCAGTCGTCCACTTCCCTTCTCTTCACTCCGACTGCATTCACCTTGGCCAAGATGGACTGCCATATTGCATTTTTAGTTGCCAATGACACAGTGGAGGTGATGAATAGTTGTTGGTGGTGTTCTATCACCTCCGTAATCAGGATCTTGTTTTCCTGCAGACTGAATTGCGTGTTCCTCTTCTTCTTCTTCTTGCCCTTCTCCTTCCCCGAGGTCCCTGGCTGGTCCTCCGGGGAGTTTGTGGGGTTCTGGTTGGGATCTGTAGTTGCTCCAGCGTCCTCCATGGTGCTTCTCAGTTGTTTGGGTTTGGGCTTAGATTTCTTTCTTTTTTTTTTGCAGCTTCTATGGTGATTTTTCACGCCTGACGTGGGAATTGCAGGCCTGGCGCTGCTTATCGCTGATGTTTTTATCGCTGTTGGGCCCATCGCCACTTTTTTCACGTTCAGGTTTCCTTTTTTATCTGCGTCCCGGTAACTTTATCGCGGACATTTGACGCGTTATCGGGACACTATCGCCTGTTGCCGGCGTGTTGAGAATACGCCGTTAACGCGGCGTTGGTTTCCCACGATAGACGACGTTATGTAAAATTGCGTTAGCCTAAGATGGCGATGATTATCGCACGTTCTTGAAAATATACCCCTTAGAGTCACATTGTATGCCATAGAAATTCTTCTATGACACCTGTCAAGGGTTCTTGAACAGAAAGCTTGATTGAAACAATCCAAGAAGACAATCCATGTTTGAGGAATCAAGTCTCTGTAGACCAGGTTCAAGCACCTTCTCTCTCGAACATTTGTTATAAGTATTACCTCCCAGTACCTCCAGTCCTCGTCCCATTCCTAGCAAAGTGGAGATGACCATCTCCACGACAGAAAAAAAAGAACAGGAGAATGCTGGGACACCTAACCCCACCCCCTCCCACTGGGAGTGCATACTTTGTACCACCCTAGCATTCCGCCTGCTCTTTTTTTCTGTCTTCCGACAGAATGGGACTTGGATTTTGCTGGTTCTTACCTGTTTGCTGTCTTCTTTGGATGTCTTCGTCGGGCTGCTGGGCTGTCCTCGACGTCCTGCTGCGTGGTCTCCTGGCCTGCCTGGCTAGCCGCGTTGGTTGGCGGCCGGCCCTTTGCGGCTGGTGCACCGTTCCTCCCGGTCTGTTCCGGGTTGGAGGGCGAGTCTTCCTGTGGCCGGTCTGGAAGACGCGCTGCTGCGGCTGCTGTGGAGTGTCCCGGGGCCAGTCTTGGTGGTACCCCTGGGCTTCCTAAATGGCTGATGGGGTCCTGCTGGCGTCCTTTTCCTCCCTGGAGCCCCTGCAGTTCTCCGTTGTGGAGGAGGAGCGGGCCTGGCTCTGCTTGCCTGGGAGTGCTGGATGCTGCAGTCTTTTCCCTTCTGCCCAGCGCTGGTTTGCTGGAGGGCACCTGGGCTGGCTGGTGGGGGCAGTCGGTGTGTGGTGCTGTCTCCCTGCTCTGGTGGTGAGTACCGCATAGCGGTTTCTTTTTTTGGTCCTGATTCTGCCTGTGGCCATGTCACCCTTTTTTCCCTGTGTCTTGGTCTGCTCTGGTGGGGCCTGGTTGTTGCCTTCCCTAGGTGGCCGCCTGGAAGTGCCTGTCATTGTTAGCTGGCCTTCCTGCACCCTTGCCTCCCTGTTTTTGCCTGGTCTAGTCTGCTCTGTCATTGAGTGGGGTTGGACCTGGTTGGTTCCTGGAGGGGTGTCCGCCTGGGTGTTCCCTGGTGTTGTAGGCTGTTGGCCTTTTGTGTCCCCGATACCCTGTTGCTTGGTCATTGTTTGGATTTCTGTTGTCTCTCTCTCTTTCAGAGGGTGTTTCCGGATGGCCTTCTGCCCAGCGCTGCACTGGTTTTCAGTTCCTGGACTGTCTGGTGGGGGCAGGCAGTGTGTTGTACTGTCTGTCTGCCCCCGGGGTAAATAGCGCATAGTGGTTTGTCTCCTGTTCCGGCTTTCTGGCCCTGTTCTTTGGGGTCCCCGGACCCCCGGTTGCAGGGGTGTGTTTTTTCTTCCGATTGCCCGGTGCTGCATTCCTCCCTGGGGGTTCTGTCGCTTTTTCGCACCCAGAGTCGGGTCCTTGGTCTCGCGTGGGGGGGGGTTGATGTTGTGCCCTCTCTTTGGCCTGCCATGGCCCTTGGTGCTGGGGTTGGCTGATACACTGTGCTTCTGCTGCCTCTCTCTGGTCTCCCACGGCTGTCTGTAGTCGGCTAGTTGGTTTTGTGGCTGCGCTGCTGGTGCCCCTGGTGTGCCTTGTTCTTGGTATTTGTCTACTGCCCGGTGCTGGGTTGTGGTTTGCGCCTGGGCTGGCTGATGGGGGTTGGGTGCCGTGTTGCGGTGTCCTTCTCCCCTCTTGGGTTCCTTTTTGGATGCTTGGGCCACTTTTGGGGGTCCTCTGTCTTTCTGCTAACGGTTCCTTTGCCGCCGGGGGGGCTGGGTGTTGTTGTTCTTCCTTTTCTTCGGTCTCTGCGGCTCCTTGGCTTCTCCCCTGTTGCTTCTACCTCACTTTTGGGAGTGTTGGTGGGCGGCTGGTTTGGTCTGGTGTTTGCCTGCCCTGGAGTGTGTGCCGTGTTGCAGCTTTCCATTCCGCTCCTGCTTGGGGGCGCTGTCCTGTTTCTTTTTCTCTGCCCTGGCCTTGCCTCTGCCCTAGGGCCTTGGCTTCATGGTTGTTTTTTTATTTGGGATCTCCCTGGTGTGCTTTGTTGACGTTGGCCCGCTTTGTGGGGTGCCTGCGGGTCGGTTTGGTCCTGTCGCTTTCCCCTTGGGGCTTGTCGTTTGGGCCTGGTCCTTTGGTGCTCTGGTGCGGGTGCTCGTTTTGGGAATGTGGTGTCTCTAGTCCCTGTTTTTTGGTGGCTCTGTGGTTGCAGGGTCTGCTGGGGTTCGGTGTCTTCCTTGGCTCTTCCCGTCCCTCTCTCCTTGGTGGGTGGTGCGCCTTTTGAGTCTCCTGGCGCGTCCCTCCTTGGGTTGTGGTGTGTCCTCGGGTCTTCGGGTCTTCGGGTCTGTGGTGGGGCCTTGGCTTTGCCCTTGTCAGTCTTGGCCTTGTTGTCCCTGTGTTTGGCCCCTCGTTTGTCTCTGCGGGGGAGGTTGGTGGTGCCTTTCCTGCTGGGTTGTGTCCAGCTCTGGCCATGGGGGCCTTGGTCCCTTGGGGGTCTCCTTTGGGTGTCAGCCTGTGTCCTTGTCCGCTTTTTCTTTCTCTGGTCGCTTTAGCCTCGGCCCGCCTCTCCTTTCCAGGGAGACGGCTGGGCCCACCGGTGCCCGTGCGACTGCACCTGTCCCTTCTGTGCGCATTCCTGCCCTGGAGGGCGGGCTCTCTCCCCCCAGCAGGCTCCCGAGGGGTGTGCTGGTGTTGGTCGGGGGGACGGGTGCGCGGCTCCCCACCCACCCTGTCTGCTGGTGCGACGCTTTGTTTGGTTGTGGGTCTTTTGGCCCCTTGGTGGTCGGCGGTCCGGTGCCTGGTGTTGCTGGGGCCCGGGCCGGCCTTCTGTTCTTTTCCTCTGGGCTCTTCTCTGTGCCTCCCTGGTGCGGGCTGGGCCTTGGCTTGCAGGTGTGGGCTTCTTGGGTCCCTCCCTGTCTTCCTGTAGCTTTGTGTGCCCTGGGTGGCCTGCCTGTGGCTAGGTCCTGTGCATTTCCCTGTTATCCCTAGTGGTTTGGGGTTTCGGGGTTGGGGCAGTTGTCCCTGTGCCGCTCCTTCCGGGCCCGTGGGGGCACCATGTTGGTGGCCTCCTGTTTTGCTGGCATGTCTTTTGTTCGGTCTGCTGGCCTCTTGGGTTTTTATAGGGGCGTCTGCAGGGTTGGGCTGTGGGCCTCCCTGTTTTTCTCTCCTGTTTTGCCCTTCTGCGGATGCTTCTGCGTCGGCTGTTGGTTTGGTTGGGAGTTTCCCCCCTTCCCTGTTCCGGGTTATTGTTCAATGCCTGGCGGTCTTCCCCGGTCCCGTGTTTCTCGCCTGCGGTCGGCCCCCGTTTTTTTTGTTGGGGGTGTCGCCCTTGATGGGGTTGTTTGTGGCGTCTTCTTCCTGGTTGTCCCTGTTTGTTCTTTGGGTTCCCCTGGTCTCGGTGGCCTTCGGGGTTTTGCCTCTTCCCGGTCTTGGCGTTGTGACCTGGTCTGGTTCCGGGTCTGCTAGGGTCCGTCCCTTGCTTTCCTTGGGCGGGGTCCTGTTATTGGCCTCCTTTTGTTGGGGGGGTTGCACTTCGGGCCCCCCCTTGCCTTCATTGGGCGGGGTGCTGGGTTTGTGTCCCGGTGTCCCCTGCTTTCGGGGTGGTTGCCTCGGTCCTGGCCTGTTGGTCTGTCCCTGTGCCCCGGGTTCTTCTCCGGGTTTGGGGTCCTTTCTGCTGCTGTCCGGTGTCTGCGCTGGTGTTGGCTGCTGGACATTCCTGCCCCGTGGCCTGGGCCACCTCTGGGTGTTTCTGTGGCTGGTTCCTCTGGGCTCTCTGTTGCCGGTGCTGTCGGGTTGGGGGGGGGCTTGCTTGTGGTCGCTGCTCCCACCCTTCCTGGTTTGCGCGGTTTGTGCCTGCCCATGGTTGGTTCTCTGGGTCGGTGCCTTGATTCTTTTGTCGGGCACCGTCCTCTTCTGTCTGTGCTGGTCTGCTGGGGGCTTCCCCTGGTATGTTGGGGTTGGTCCTGTGGTCGGTTGTGTCGTTCCTTTGTCTCCTTCTTTGGGTGGGGCCTGTGCGATCTCTCCTTCCTTCCCCTCAGCTTTTGGGGAGGTCCTTTTGGGTTCTTTCACCGGTGTGGGGTGTTCTTCCCTTGTCTGTAGGGGGTCGCTCTCTGTCGTTTCTGCTGCTGAGTTTCGGACGCAGGGTGGTGTTCCGGTCCTTGGCTGTCTTCTCATTGGCCGGGTGCCCTTCCTGGCATTTATGTGCCCCGTGGGCGCTTCCGCTTCTTCTGGGCCCCCTTCTGCTGGTTGTTCTGGGGGGGGAGGCTGGTTGTTTCGGCCCCTCTGGGGGTTCCCTTGGGGCTTGGCTCTGGGTGCTTGGCCTCCTTTCTGGTCTTGCCTGGGGGTCTTGTGCCCCTCTCGGTGTGGCCCTGGCTCCTTGCTATGTCGGGTTGCTCTGGGTCTTCTTCGGTGGTGGCCTCATCGCTGTCCTTCTGGTTGGGTCAGTCTCTGGTCCTTTCTTGTTGGGTTCTCCTCCTCGGTGGTTGGTTCGGAGGTTCCTGGTGTCGGTTGTCTGCCCTTTGGGTGGCGGCTCCTTGGTTTGTCTCCTTGTTTTGGGCTTTCCGTGGTCGTCCCCTGCTTGTTTTGGGGTTTTGGCCCTGTTTGTTTGGTTGGGGGCTTGAGGTTGTGTACTCCTGCCTGTGTTTCTTCTTGTAGTTCTTCAATTTGCTTCTTTTGGGGTGCTGATTTCAGTGTGGTGTCCCTTGTATTGGTGGGAGTTCAGAAGGCCGGGTTGTTTGCTTTGGTATTCTCCACTTTGTTAGGAATGGGACGAGGACTGGAGGGACCGGGAGGTAATGCCCTATTACTTACCGGTAATCTTCATTACTCCTGGTCCTGTTGTCCTCGTCCCATTCCTTACGCCCCTCCCTCCCTCCCGGTGGCCAGCCTTCCGGTTGGTGGCTTGGTAGTTCAGGCGGAATGCTGGGTTGGTACAGCTTATGTACTTCCAGTGGGAGGGGGTGGGGTTAGGTGTCCCAGCATTCTCCTGTTCTTTTTTTTCTGTCATGGAGATGGTCATCTCCACTTTGTTAGGAATGGGACGAGGACAACGGGACCAGGAGTAATGAAGATTACCGGTAAGTAATAGGGCTTTACTGCAAATGACTCTTGTCTCAGGCTAGCGCCTGGGTACATATGAGGTCCATCATCATCATTATGAACTTTATTCGGTTTAATCCAAACAATCAAAGTATACATAATCAATAAATAAATAGCAATCATTGACTAAAATAATCTTACTCAATTTTCAAATAAAAGCAGCAGAAGTAAAAACCTCCATAAAACAATTTAAAAACTTCAAACAATAACACTTCATGTATTTAAAGTGCTTTTTGTCTAATGTGATTAATTAGTCATAATAGTCATAATAGAAATGTCACTTATAGCAAACATCCGAGTTGCCCTAGGCATGATTACAACTCCAGTAGTACAAAAGATGAAAACCTCAGAAACAGTCTAGGTCACAAACTTCTGCCGCCTTTACCAAACATTCAGTAGAAACCTGCTTACAGCCAAGACAATAGCGTTTGATGTATCAGTCTTTAAAATCCTAAAAGCAACCCAATAATGTCTGAATGCCAAGTTCCGGCAGATTGATCGAATTCACTTTCTTCGAGAAAGGTGATATTCAGTGCAAAAGAACAAAATGTGTTCATCTGTCTCCAAGGCATAACCACATGTTGGGCAAGAAGCTGAGTCTAAGTCAAGGGCCCAGGTGTTAAAGGACCTTAGAGCTAGACAGCCCAGGCGGAATCTCATATAGAGAATGTTCGCTAAAGGTGGTGAGATCAAATCAAGGAAGGGCTCAAACTTAGGGTGTGGCTTAAAACTTAGCAACTCGGTGGTTAGACGCCCTGCAGTCATACTTGATGCATGCAGATCTGCCACATAAACTCAGTACTTAGCTTTTACTTAGCTATATCTTTTTTTACTGATCCTCTCTGGGCAATCCCATAGACTAATCAGTCCAAGGGATCTACACCAGGTTGCAACATGGAGTAGCCATGGAATCCGTTTAGCACCACTCCTACTTAGAACTTCCCTCAAAGATTCACAATAATTGCTTAACTTTGGCGTGGTCCACAAATGCAGCCAGTACACCAAGGGTTTTAATGAGGCCACATCCCCAATTCTCTTCATCCCAAAATCGAAAAACAATGGGGTCAGCCGAGTGCTAACCCGGACAGAGACAAAGGATCTAACGTATGTATTCTCACACACCACCAACTTGTGCGTGTCAACGTGGCCCCATATCACTGCACTGTATGGTGCCGCATTTTGAGCTTTCGCCTGATAGACCTCCAGAGCGCTGTTATAGACCGAGTCTGAGTCTGTCCATGGAATCGTATTATGGGTCTGCATTCATGACATAGGGTAAAGTAACTTTTGTCAAGTTGTGGTTCCCAACCAAGTGTGTCAGTCAACCTAACCCCAAGATAATCAAAAGTGTCACCCTCTCTAATGGTTTCTCAGTAATTGTCACTGCTCTAGTTCTACCCTTACTCTTTCCGAATACCATAAACATGGTTTTCTCTGCATTTAATTCCAAGTTCCTAGATACACAAAAAGCCAAAAATGTATCTAGTAGTTTCTGAAAGGCCCATTGAGGTCCTGGAAATAAGTAGAGAATCATCTGAGAACAGAAAGATTTGTGTTTTCTTGCCATTCAGAACCTGAGAATTGTTTGCAAAGTCTCTCAGTTCATTACTTCATTAACAAGGAAAATAATGTGGGTGCGAGTACGCATCCTTGGCGCACCCCGCGCTCAATAGGAATTTTTGCAGTCAGTTCGCCCTGTTTCCCCCACCTAACCTGCATATAGTTTCGCTCATGCAGCCTTGCTAGAAGGTTTACCAGATTTACAGGGGCTCCCATCCCTATTAGAACTTCCCAGCCCAATTCTCAAGGCACAAGGTTGAAAGTAGCTCGCTGATTGACAAAGGCTACGTACAATTTGTTTTTTTTTAAGAGTACGTATTTCCAGGTAAGTAATGAAAACCTAAAGACCTTGGGGTATATTCACAAGAACGTGTGATAACTACCGCAAGAGTGGCGTAACGCAACTTTCAATATCGCAGCCTAGCGCGGGAAAATAACCCCGTGTCAACGTGGAATTCACAACAAGGCGGTAGCATGCGATAGTCACCAGATAACGCGTCAAATGCCATCGTGGAAATCAATGCCACGCTGAAAAAATGCGAAACGCGAACGCAAAAAAACATGCAATGAGGCCAATCGGTACAGAAATCAGCGAACACCAGCCACAGGCCTGCAAATCCCACGCGTCCGGCGGGAAAAAGCACCATAAAAGAAAGAGAAAAAAAAGCCCAAAAAGATTTCAAACTGCGTAGCAACATGGATGCACCCGGACCGAGTGCAGAGGACAAGCCGAACACCACAAGCCCCACTGAGGACCAGCCAGGAACCCCGCGTTCGGGGAAGGGCAAGGACAAGAGGAAGAGGAAGACGGGGTTCAGTCCGCAGGAAGACCGGATCATCGTCACGGAGGTGATAGAACACCATCAACAACTGTTCGGCACCTCCACTGCGGCACTGGCAAACCAAACCGAAATATGGCAGGCCATCTTTACCAACGTCAATGCAGTCGGAGTGTCGAGGAGGTCACTGGAGGAGGTCAAGAGGCGCTGGCATGATCTGAAAAGGCAGACCAAACATAAGCTCGCCGCCAACAGGGAGGCAGCAACGGCGACTGGAGGTGGGAGTCCTGCGACACAGGAGGAGCTGGATGAGCTGGAGCAAATGGTAGCCACAGTCAGCAGTGAGGAGACGGTGGCAGGATTGGGGGGCCTGGACACAGCACGATACGACCTGACCCAACAGCAACAGGGTGAGTAACAACTAGGGACGGGGGGACGGGGGGAGATGGGCACAATGGCACACATGCACAATTACGTGTAGCACAGCACACCCACAATGACTGTGGAACATGTCCCTGATTGCCTTGGCACACTGCAGCACACATAGAAACGCCAAGTAGGCCCCCATCCACAATGTGCACAGAAGGGGCCCCCCCTATCACCAATATCACAACCGACCCATGCACATGTACTGAATCCAGCAAAGCAGCGGCTCTGTGACCCACACTGACTATGCAAGCAACACTGCCTGTCCAATAGCATGGCAGCAGACAAAAAAAAATTACATGGCCCACGAATCGACATGGAGGTAGCCCAGTGCGGATCACATCCGTAAAGGAGCAGGTCACACTCCGACATGTCCACGTGCACCCACAACCCATGCCGTACAATACACGCAGCAGACGAACAATGCACCAGGCCACAAAATCTGTCCGAGAGAACATATGACCCAAGTCAAAAGCAAATCAGGCCCCGAGAAGCAAACAATTCAAAGGCACCCCGCCTCAAAGGGAGAAGGCTACACGAAATCAGAGCTGCAGGGGCAACTCCCCCACAATGCAGCACACACACATAGCGATCACAGAACATCAGCAATGTCGGCAATGTGGTACAAAGTGCAACATCAGCACCATGGGACAGAGCTCACAACAGGTTCCGCTCATGCGTAGTAACTGTCCACTCACATCTGGCATTGCCTGACACTGTGTGATGATAATGTACGGGTACTACCACACATCCGTCATGACTACCATCAAATAGCCAGCTCCCCCAAAACAGTCACAATGCACATTGGCATGCAGTCTGAATGTAAACATCTTCAAATCATCAACATACATGTGAAACTCTGTTAACCTGCATCTCCCCTTTACATTGCAGAGGGACAAACAACACCTCCTGCAGAGCACACCACACTTCCCATCATTGATGATGAAGCGGACAACCTGCACATATGTCAAGACACCCTCCAACGGATAATGGACAGCCTCTGCACCCCACCCCCAGGAGCAGGGCAGGCCAGCTGCCTCAAGGTGACCCCACCACCTGCACAGACCACACAGCAGGAAACACACACCACCACGGCTGTCTCCCAGGACCCCCCGACCAATACATTGAATTCCTACGGCGTGTGTTGGGTTGCCAGGTGGAGTTGGCTGATCAGCTGCGGGTGGGTTTCGAGCTTGTGGCAGCCAAACTCAATGCCATACGTGGGTGTCTGAGTCCCATCAGGGACCATGTGCAGTCCCTATCGTTCACCCCCTGTACGCACCATGCTCCGCCACAGGCCTTGGCTGACCTCGCTGGTGCCATGAATCGAATACAAGGACTGTCAGGTCAGAGAGGCACCAGCCATGACAGCACAGAGTTGGCACAGATGCGGAGGTCAATGGAGACCATGGAGCAGATGCAGGCTGGAAGTATGTCTGCCACGGCTGGACACCAGCGAGTAGTGGCTGGGAACTTCAATGCCCTGCAGTACTTCATCTTGCCATTGCTGCCACTGAGCTGTTCCCCAATGACTGCAGCGGGAACATCGACACACACAGCTCCGACCCCTGATATGTCCGTGGCACACTGTGATGCTGCCCCATCACCTACGCAGTCTGATGTGTCAGTGGCACACAGCGATGCAGCCATCACTCCGCCACACACACCGGACACACCGGACACAGAACCCGTATCAGGGGAGTGAGAAGGGGATGGGAACTACTGTGTGAGGAAGGAGGCAGTAGCATCCATCACCGCCATATGGCCTGTCCCTGCCTGGTTATGACCTATGCATCAGGCCCTGGGAAATACCTCCTACTGACCCCCGGAACACTCTGCGACAATCACCCGGACCCCGACACGAACTGCCATTTCTTCACCGCTGGACAATTACACAGCAATCCAGCTGCGGACTGCACTCTCCCTCTTCCTAATCACTGTGCAATCGCCAAAGGACTCTGGTTGGCCTACCACTGGGCTTCCATGTGATGTGGGTTTGGATGGCCATGTACAGCTCCAGCTCCGTCAATCACCTGAATGTGAATAAAACATTCTAAATCACACAGATGTGTCATCACTATGTTCACACACGTATGGAAGTATGGCTGGATGTGGGGACGATGATTGCACATGAAGGCATACCCTGGTAACTGACATCTATGCGCATGTGTATCCCTGAGACACATGGCCAATTGGATGACTGTGAAGGTGAGTACTAGCTGTGTCCCCATTGCACATCAACAACAATCACACAACCCCTCAACGTAGGCACACGTCCATGTGTTGAATAGGGCTGTGTGTAGGACTGACCCAAACGAAAGCAGGCCAGGAGTGGTGTCCTATACCACATGTGACAACAGAACTTCACGTCGCATACCTACTCACACACATCTGTGTGGACACATTCTGTGGTGAGATATGACATTGCTCCACATGATCAGTGGTTGGACACCATACTCACATTGCTGACGTCACGTAAGTGAACATGTCGTTCAGCACATATCCAAAACAATGTCTGGCTCACGGAGGTGTAGCTTGCCAAAGGGACACACCCACATTGCACATGCGTCAGTCAGTTCCTCCCTGTGTAGGGACGATGCTCATTGCGGCACACGAGTGGACAATCTAAACAACACACCTCACAGTTAGTCACCAGTGGAGTGGCATAGACTTTATTGACATGTGCGTGTCAGTACGGACGAGGCAACGGCCACAGCAGGCAGGGACATGCTTAAGACACTTACACGCAGCATGGGTACATGTCAAGGTTCAGACAATGTCGGGGCTAAAATGGACAACATCCATCACGGATGGCAACGCTCACAGCCCACCTTGCCTTGCTGGATGAGTCATGTGTTGTTTGGGGACTGCCCATTGCCCCGTGTGAGGGGGCACGACTCACTGCACATGGGATCTGCATAGTGCTCTGCCTCCGGAGTGCGCCGATTGTCTGCTCTGCTGACAGTGATAAGGTGTGAGGGTCCGACAGGTTCACATGTCGTGCTACATTGCCATGTGTGTGCTCTCCACCAGCAGTGTGTCCGAATTGGCAATGTTGCCAAACGACGCTGTGTTTCTCCGACCATGGACCTGCGTCACCTTGCACAGATGTGTGTACACATGCGTTGTTCCACGCACATGCATCCAGAGCCCGAACAAAGGCAGACGTGTCCTCTGTTGTGGTGGGATATATGAGCAATCCCCACGATGCAACAAGTTGTTGGGCCATGTGCTGTGGGTGGCAATCGGATGTGGCTGCAGGAACGTCGTTACTCATCCATGAATGCCTGTGCAGCTTCATGTGCAATGTGTTCCAATAGTACGTCGTTGTCGTGTTCAAGTAACACCAGGGTGAGCCAATCCATTAGGTGGTCTGGGCAGGTGTGCTCAGCCCACGCCGTCTAACCGATCCACAACACAGCCCAATAGGGGAGCGCCTCGATGTGGTCACTGCACACGAGAAATTGTGCAATCTCCCATGCACAACTACCAATACATACGCAGTATGTCAAGGCATCCCATGCATGGCTGTCTCGGTTACACTCCTGTTCGTGATCCAACAGGGGGCACAGACACAGGTCATAGTCCAATTCATCAACAGTTGTGTTGGATAGGCAGACCTCCATGGGACACTCGAATGTGCATGTTCGGCAATGGAACCAGGGCTGGACGCAGGTGACGTGGGCAATGCGGAAGCTGAGCCTGTAACTGATCCGCAGCACTGCCAATGGCAGTGCACCCAGTAGTTGCAGCATACGTGCACGGTACTGTTCCACGTGACGGGGGTTGTGCATGTGCCAGGTATGGCCTGCCATTGCGTTGGTGCGTCTCGTGAACCGGCACTCTTCTGAACTGCGGCAGTTGTGTGGAGGATATGCCACAGCTCTGATCAATGATTCAAATGTGTGTGCAACGTTGTGGGTAATGGGTTGCTGTTTCCGTGAGTGTCAAGGGCATCCCATGCGGGGGTACCACAGGCAGGGGCTTCTGTGTGTGGGCTGTGGATAAGTCGGATGGTTCATTTGCGGAATGTGTGGTGTGGGAGTCGTCACCATCTGCCATTGCATCTCTATCAGGGTGTTCCAGGCGCATTCTGGACCAAGGTCAGAGGTGCAGGTGTCCTCCCGCCTTCTGCATTGGGACAATGGTGCTTTCATCCCTGATGTTTGTCTGACTACTACTTGCGTTTTCGGAATGTGATGTGGCTTTGGCGCTGAGATTGGGACATGGCCTTGGTCTCATGGTGTATGGATGGCGATGCACACACACACATGTTGGCATGTGGAGCCAGGTGCCCGAGCGGCCTTGCGCTGCTTGTGCTATCTCACTCCGTCTCTCTCCCTCGCTCTCTCCCTCTCTTTCCTTTGTTGGGCGCATGGCACACCTTCTTCTCTTGGATTTGGTCTTCCTGGCTGTGTGCTACGGATTGTCCAGTGAGAAGCCGCTAGGACTCATCCTAAGGGTTGTTTCTGCTTTTGTTTGTATGGTGTTTTGTGTTGGTGATTGCATTGCTGTATGACTGATTCTCCATTTTCTGGCCACGCATGTATGTTTATTTTCCTGCTTGTGCGACATCAGGCAAAATGTTTGTTTTGGGATTCGTGGTGTTGGTGTGCAGTTTCTTAGTCCGGGGTTGGGGGTGGTCCCGGGGGGCGGGGGGGTGTTGCAGGCCTGGGTGTGGTGTCGGTGGGTGTTGCGGCCCTCTTGGGTGTCCGTGCTGCATGTTCAGTTGCTCGTGGGCATCTGTTGTCCTTCATGTGTGGCTCTGGGCTGTGCTCCCTTTTGTGGTGCAGGCTGTGGTCGGACTTTGCACCAGGTCGGGCAGGTGTAGATTTCCTGGTGCTAACGCGGCTTATCGCTGGTTTTGTGTTTTTATCGCCGATGTGGCTGGTCGTTGTGAATGTTGAGGTGTGATGTTGTCTCGCCTTTTGGCACGGGAACGCCCACTCTGCATCTCATTAGCGATAGTTGCGCGGGTCCTCTGTGGCGATGTTTTTTGAGGCTGCTATCGCTGGTAAACTGGTGCTGTGGGCTGTTAACACCGGCTTGTGAATGGGGAGGTAAATTTATCACGACTTTGGCTGCGATAAAGTGCCGTTAATTCGGCGATAGCTCCTTGTGAATATGACCCCTTGTCGCATGAGCTGGTTTTAACACGAAAACCAGCTTGATACAGTGACAAGATCTAATTATCTTCCATCCATGCTAGTAGTTTATCCAGGATTTGCCTAGCAAAGATTTTTTGCAAATTATCTATTAGGCTAAAAGGCCTATATTTCGAAGTAACTAAGGCACCTCCTTTCTTCTAAATAGCAACTATCTCTGCCCCTCTCCAAGTCTCCGGGATTGCTCCCTCATCAGCTATAGCATTGGACAAAAGGTTAATATATGGGGCCCATACCAAAGTTTTCATTTCAACGTCACAGAGATCAAAATCTGTGTAGTCACTAGTCGGTAGGCCGAATCAGATTAGACTGAGACATCTATGTTCCACCTCCCTGGGGCATTGGACCATTTGCGTTACGACTGCAAAATCCTTTTAAATCTGCTTGATGTTGATCTTTCACTAATGTCACAGGAGTATAATGCATTGAAACTGTGCTTTTCCTTCTCACACTGAACCTGAGTATTTGTTTTTGGTGTGACCTAAACTCACACGTTTCAGGCCAACTTTGCACCTATTTAGCCATCTTTACCATCACAATACTCTTTACCAGGTATAGTAAAGGTCATTTAAGTAGCTGCAGATCACTGGGCTCGGCTCGTCTCTATAGCACCTTGTCATAAATACCTCTCCCTGCTCCCATCCACGTCACAGTTGCTAGAAGACAGTACATTTAGAGTCACATTGTATGCCATAGAAATTCTTCTATGACACCTGTCAAGGCTTCTTGAACAGAAAGCTTAATCAAAACAACCCAAGAAGACAATCCATGTTTGAGGAATCAAGTCTCTGTAGACCAGGTTCAAGCACCTTCTCTCCGGTACATTTGTTATAAGTATTATTGCAAATGACTCCTGCTTCAGGCTAGCGCCTGGCTACATATGTGGTAACTCCAGGCTTGTCAACCTGACTATCAGATTTAACAAAAAAAACACAACCGCAAACCATTGGCGTGCACTGCTTTCAACAAATGGCCTCATAACGTTCATTCCTTAAACAAGCACTGGCAAAACCAATTGCTTTCACGTTGCCATTGCTGTGGAGGTGACTCTGCTGACTGTCAGTACCAGGTGTTTTAAAAATGCGCTGCCATTGGAAAAGCCAGTAGAGGTGACCAGCCATTTTTAAAGTATATAAAAGAGTATTTTCTACATTTTAAAGATGGCAGGCACATTGTGTGGTGCATTGTGCACAGTGGCATCACGTTGCGTCATACAACACGTCAGGCACTTGGAAATCATAGAAAGCAATGTTTTCTACCCCTTCAAGATGGAAGGAATGAGGGCGGAGGGCAACATCTAGAGCATAATGAAGGCTGCCATCTGGCACCTGACATGGTATGGAGAAGCACTGCGAGTTAGGGTGGGAGGCAAGAGGTTGGGTGAGTGAGGGGGAGAAAGGGATAGGGTATGATGCACTCTGAAGAAAAAAACATGCACTCCCCTGCAGCGCTAAACAACAAGTGGCAAAAAAGTAGTTCCATGACATCAGCAATGGAAGGATTCAATCCATCCAAACGAAAGCAAGTGCAAACAGGCTATAATGCAGAGGTGGAGAAAACACAGAATAGAGAGGAAAGCCATGCAGTACAGAGCAGAGAGCTGAGATTGGCTAGCCAAGTAAACATGAGACAGCTTCAGCTGTCTGTAGCAAGACTGCAAAAATAACACATTACTGTCTCATTTCAAGTCTTGGGGGCAATAAATCTGCTTGTCATTGTGGTGGCAAAAATTCACCGTATCTAATGTGGTCTGCCATGGCAACGCTGCCTTTTCACCAAAGTTGCACAATCCACCATCAACTATCCTAATTTACTTGAAAACCCTGCCTGAAAAAACAACTCAATGCCCTACAAGAACCGGTCTGCTGGAGAGTTGTTTATTAAAAGGCACAAGAAATGCACAATTTCTGGACCTGGCACATTCCAGTGAGGACCTCAGTCATGTCTGCAGGTCCTAGCCTGATAAATGTACAAGGCATACGTTGTCAACCGTGGGAACTGCAGATCCTCGTTCTTCAACGTGTGACTGGCTTGTATCATACAGGATGTTTGTAACTTGTTTAAAGTGGGAGACTTGCCATGGAAGGTTTTGAGAGCTCATGAATGGTGTGAGAGTCTATCTGCCTCACATGAGATTTTTCCTAGTTCTCTAAGCACACAGGGGACGTGAACTTCGATTAGCATCCAGCTAAGCTTGCACTACAATTGAATGAAGGCTTTATCTCATCATCTCTGGTGGGTCTGAGAATTGTTAACTGGTAACATCACGAAAGTGTGGATTGTTGACTGTCCACAACTTTAGATGATGAAATCAGCTGGTAGAGCCATGAAACAGGCCCTATTAAAGCCATTGTTTAAACACAATGTCAAAGCTATTTTGATAACCATAGTTTGATGCTGAGGAAGCCATGTGACGTGCGCCACCATATGGGGAGAACGTGTCTATCACAGATCTAAACAAAGTCTATTGTGTAATGACTCTCAAAGTCTAATAGTTTATAATGTCATAGAGAGAGGGGCTTTAAAAAGATTCTCACCCAGACCTTTCCCTTTTGGATTCAGCGATTGATGCAACAGGCAAGGGCAGGGTGCCTTGCTCTAATAATAATTGCCTTCCTATTCATTTAAGATTCTCTCATGAAAGGAAGTCCTGAGACCCTGTGGTTCTACAAAACCTTCCTGAATCTGATCATTATCACCAAGAGACCCCAAATATCATGGATGCTCTTCTGTACTGCTGGACAACACTGTTATGCACTAAACATCTTGGACTATGGGCCACAATGGTGGTCAGACTGATGACTGACTCTAAAAATGTGACTTCAGTGTGGGGTGTGAGTTCCCCCCAAATCTGCATTATTAAGAGGCGTTTGTGTGCCAAAAATGGTGTCATCAATAGCCAGGTATTGATTGCAATAAAATGGAGGCATTTAGGGAATGAGGCATTGTACAGAAGGAGTATTTGCAGTTGGAAGGCTAGGGACCCACATGTGGCTGGTCCAAGTAAAAATGGGGCTCAGTTCCAGATTAGGTAGGAGCAAACGACGAGCTTAGAGAAACAGTGGCCGTGCCTAATTGAGATCTTGTATAGCCTAGTTCCTTCCTACTCTATTTCTACCTGTCTCTATGTCAAATCGAGTGTCTGCATCTCTCAGGTGATATTCATGAAATGGAAAGTCTCTGAATTCTACGTGTTCCATTTTCTGGTCCATGTTGTTCTCCATGTGCAGCTACTGAGGAATAATGTATAGGTAAGAAAGCTAAAGTCTATGATGTAACAGGCAGAAGTAGTGCAATGTTGCGTCCACACTACCCAGTAAACATATCTCTCCATTGTCATAGTGTTCGCTTCTTAAAGAAACATTAGGAGAATAATCAAGCTTGTGTTTGTTCTAGGTGTTGTAATTAGCAATGGAGAACGCTGGAAACAACTGCGGCGATTTTCACTCATGACGTTAAGGAATTGTGGGATGGGAAAGAGAAGCATCGAAGAGCGGATCCAGGAAGAGGCTCAGTTTTTGGTGGAAGAGCTCAGAAAAACTAAAGGTACTGTGGCTAATAAAGTGTGGAATATTAGCCATAATTCCACCACCATTTTATACATGAGCACTGTTCCGGGACGTGTGCTGATTAGTGCGTTGCAGTCTTCTATCTGAGACAGGTAGGGGCAGATTTACAAGCCCCTTGCGACACCGGTGCGTCCCTTTTTGTGTCGTACCGGTGGTGCATTTAACTGCTCCATATTTACAAGGACAGGAAAAGCCACCCTGCGTGACTTTTCCTGTCCTTGTAAATATGGCCGCTTTGCACGCAGCACTTTGCGTCAAAGCGGTGTTCCATGGGTGTTGCTGTGGGTGTTCCCACACAACACCCATGGAACCAGACACATTTCCAGTTTTACGAGGAATCGTAAATCTGGAAATGCGTGTGAATGCTACGCCTCCCCAGGGGAGGCGTAGCGAGGCGCAACGAGGAGCAATGTATTCATTTCTCCTCATTTTCTTTTCCTCTTTCTATATGTGCTGCATTCTGCAGCACACATAGAAAGAGGAAATCACCTCTAATGATTGTTTTTGTTCAGGAAGGGTTACCTTCCTGCACATAAACAATCATTGAAACAATTACGTTTTTTAACTTCTAAGTATGCTAATGCAGCACACATAGAAGTTGAAAAACGGCATTTTCAAGATTGTTTTTGTGCAGGAAGGGAACCCTTCCTGAACAAAAACAATCTCCCCATGACGCAGGCATCCTTGCACCATGGTGCAAGGGTGCCTGTGCCAGCGCATGGCAGCAGTTTGTGCACCAGCGCAGGGGGAAGCAAAGAGATGCGACATATTGTAAATATGTCGCATCCCTGTGCTTTGAAAGTGACTCAGTGCGGCCCAGCCAAATGGCTTGCGGAACGCACTGAGGGGCAGATTTACAAGAAAGTGACTCAGTGCGTTCCGCAAGCCATTTGGCTGCGCAGCACTGAGTCACTTTCAAAGCACAGGGATGCGACATATTTACAACAATATGTTGCATCTCTGTGCTTCCCCCTGCGCTGGTGCACAAACTGCTGCCATGCGCTGGCACAGGCACCCTTGCACCATGGTGCAAGGATGCCTGCGTCATGGGGAGATTGTTTTTGTTCAGGAAGGGTTCCCTTCCTGCACAAAAACAATCTTGAAAATGCCGTTTTTCAACTTCTATGTGTGCTGCATTAGCACACATAGAAGTTAAAAAACGTAATTGTTTCAATGATTGTTTATGTGCAGGAAGGTAACCCTTCCTGAACAAAAACAATCATTAGAGGTGATTTCCTCTTTCTATGTGTGCTGCAGAATGCAGCACGCATAGAATGAGGAAAAGAAAACGAGGAGAAATGAATACATTTCTCTTCGTTGCGCCTCGCTACGCCTGTTTACATACATTAGCACATTAAAGACAGACCCATTGACTTTGTGAATGCTTGTTAAACCACATATCCGCAACTTGGCTACTTCCTTCAAACTCTAGAAGGTAACCTGTCCAGATGAAACATGGGACAGATGGCTGGCTAAGCATTTGGAAATGCTCGGATTACTAACTGGCCATCTTCATCACTCTGATTCTCTTTTATTCTTCCCAGTACTTAATCCATGAGTGAAGGTACCCATTCACCATTCTCCTTCCACTGTTTCAAAGCTGTCTTCTCTTTCCATAGATGGGTAGAAGGAACCACCCACAACACTTCTCGAATGGGTACATTCACTCATGGAGTAACTATTGAGATGGGGAAGGCGAAGAAGAGGAAATATACATTATGTCTCAGTAGCAGAATTGTTTGGACCATGACATCCGTCAATCAGTCCTATTCATATTTTCTTAACAAACAGCACTTTTCAATCTGGGACTTGCAGTTTCACTAGCCTCAGGAAAAATGTAGACCTACAATAATGATAGAGCTAGCTTCTCCACTCTTGGTTCCCCATGTCCCACTCTGCACTAAGTGAAAGGCGCATTGAAGATACACACAAAAAGTTGTGCAATGAGGCATGGTCACTCAAATCAGCCAAGTCTTCAGCTTTACAAAAGGAAATCAAAATCAATAAAATCCATCAAATGAATAAAAAAATATATGAATGCAGCTTCTGCACTGCCAAATTCTGTACTGGGATAAACTCTTGGTACAGAGATGTGCGCAGGTCAGTTACAAAGTCTGGTAGGGCCAACTCACCCTTTCATCTTTGTGAGGAGAAAAGATTAGTCATTTTATGGCGAGTAATACCATTTGTTATTTATAAAACGCCAACTCACACTCACACACAGTTCCACAGCAGACACTTGAACACGCAGAGCTATTTGTTTGTTCAAAATATTATATTGAATTTTATAAAGCACAAGAACAGATACATCGACAAACAATATCAGCAAAAAAGTGTTGTCCGGTGAGAATAAAATTATGCAAATTGGATAAAAACATAAAAGACAACGTGAATATGAACAGTACACAATCTAAAATAAACATAAATTATAAAAACCTATATAGAGGTACTGATGCACTATAAGTTAGCAATATAATAAATACTTGGATATATTTAGCAATTAGAAACATATTCATCCAGGGCTTTCCATGTTAAAAATTTGATTGAAGAAGACTTCTTATTTTTGTTAAAAGAGATTTCAATTCAATTTCTCATATATAAAATTCAATCCCACCAGACAAGCGTGGACAAAAGGTTAGCAGATTTCCAATTCACAGCAGGGCCGGCTTTAGAGCAGGTGGCGCCCAGTGCGACAATGTTTGTTGGCGCCCCCCCAATGACCACCTCCACCACGAATTCCCTCACCACCACCCTTTAACAGTGCCCAAGCCTCCATAACCACTCTCTCTCAGATACATATATATAGCGCCACTCATACCAGTGTAGGGTGTCAGAGCACTTTGCATCACACACACATTACACAGAGACAATCAATGATACGTGTGTAACTCAGCATATAGGAAATGTTACATAAGACAGAGGACTACAAGGTGTAGGAGTCACATGTCATCAATACTGGTAGGCAGTATAGTTTAATAGGGCTTCGTCTAGAGAAGCACAGACTCAGAATTTAAAAAGGGAACATTATAGTTGGGGGTTCTCTTTAATAATGAGAATAGAATTCTGCCCAAATGAATCCTTTTCGCAACATTAATCTTTGCTCAAATCTATACTTTGCAACGTGCATGCAGTTCTTTAATAAAAGCTAATAGTTCAGTAAAATTACAAAGAGCATAGACTGTAAATCGGTCAGTGGAATACTGCTTTTAAAAGAGACATAATTTTGTTACTTGAAATTTATAAGTAAAAATCCTATAATATGATTTTTACTTATAAATTGCAAGTAACACAATGATGTCTCTTTTAAAAGCAGTAACCCACTGACCTATTTACATTCTACGCTCTTTGTAATCTGCTCGGTACTTGTTTTCTGCAACAGGTGTATTAACCCTCTGCACTACCTTAGAGTGAGTCAAAACCCCAATTAAACAAAACTCCGATCTCTCTTCAGGAAGAACGTTAATCACAGGATCACAGGATTTATCCTGACATCTTTTTGTTGCCCAGAAATTGCTGGAGGAAACGAACGCGGCAGCAGGTGCTTTAAAATAATAATGAACTTGCAAACACGGTGCCCCCCCTCCCCCCCCGGAAGCCAGCACCCGGTGCGATGGCACCGGTTGCACAGCCCTAGAGCTGGCCCTGATTCACAGTAATAGATTTAATAGCAGAGGAAATTATGCGATTTAACAAAAGACCAATAACAACTGTTTAATAAAAATGAAATAAATGACCAAATAAAAGATGGTAACTAAATAGAAACATTAAAGAGCAAGATTTTCTTCCACTGCTGTGTTGCATAATTTGTATGTAAAATAGAGTTCCAAAATTCACATAATTTCAATAGGTTGGAAGAATAAGTGGAGATCAACTTTTAAATGTTTTAGAAGCAATGTGATCAGAAAATCTGTGGATATTGAAGAAAAGATCTATGGGGCATTTTCACAAGCCCCTATCGCCACAGGAACGCCACTTTTTCCTTCGTTCCTGTGGCAATAGGGGCTTTGCTTTATTCATAAGGCAGCTTTAAGCCGGTTATCGTGGCTTAACGCCCCCTTGTGAATAAGGCCCCCTTTCACCCTTTCATGCAACACCCATTGATTTTGATGCTGCCCCATATTTATAAGGGTGGCATAAATATGGGGCAGCTACAAAGTTAAGACCAGGGAAAACCTGGTTCGAAACAGGTGAAACGAGGAGAAATGCTTTATTTGTCCTTGGTTTTGCCATTTCTATATGTGCTGCATTGTACAACACACACAGAAACAGAAAAACACCATGTATGATAGTTTATGTGCAGGAAGGTGTCCCTTCCTGCACATAAACAATCATTTTAAAAATGACGAGTTGCAACTTCTATGTGTGCTGCACAAGCAGCACACATACGGTGCAGCCCTGTGTTTCTAAAGTGACGGAGAGCGGCGTTAGCCTAATTAGTTGTAAATATGCCCCCAAGTATAAACATTGAGTATGAGGAATAAAACAGTTTTAGGCATTAACAGTTGCCTTGAATATAACATACTTGTGATTTTCAGAGGAGGGAAATTTACATTTAAATTGTATATCTGAAAAATATAAAAACATATTGCTTTGACAAATATCAAACATGTAAAATATTCCAACATCAATCCATTTATCCCAACAGGAAATCGGTCTATTCAGCTTAATCAAAGAACCACAAGGATACTTTTATAGAGGACACAATTCTGTTACCGAATAGTGCATCAACATTGGCTAAAGCAGTTTTAGTTGTGTTTAAAATTGTAGAACGAAACCCCATTTTTCTAATCTCCATAGTGAGGATTGCTGGATAATTCAGAATCAATGTGTGGTCTTTCTCTGGCTTAGGGAGAACAAAACAGAGCTATTTTAAAGAAACACCTCATTGCAGTCACAAGTTAAGACATCGAGGTATCAGCCAAACACTGTCAAAAAATGCCTGACCACCTCTTTATTCTGTGGCCTGCGCATTCCTTTCGTACTTGTGAGTGAGATCTGCGTAGCGCCTACACTTGTTCTGAACGCCCAGCCCACTGCTCAAGCCTTCACCTCCATGCCTGACCAGGCTGTATCAAATTTAGCAGGGTCAGACTGGTAAAGAAAATAGGCCTTGGCACCAAAATAAAAGTGGACCCTATTATTGAATACGAAAGTTAAAAAATGGCGCATGTTTGTAAATTGAGGTCGTTTTGAACTTGTCAAGAGATGCTGTAGAAGTGTTTTGCAAAGTAAGAAATATTGGACCCAGCAGACCATAGAACAGGCCCACAAACAGTCAAAACAATTGCCAACACACTGACCTGTCAGACCAACCCTTTGGGCACTGCCTGATTTCCTTTTAAGCCAGTATGACCCTCTAAGTTAGTAATGAATTTTGTCCCTACAGCCCCTAGGAATGAGCTCTGTATACATACACAGTAGTTCCCTAGAGAAGCACTGGATTTAGAAAGCTAATCTTACACCATAAAGATAACAAAACCCAGAGTGTTTGAATTTAACTCACTTAATCCCTGGCAGACTTCACTCTCTCTCTCTCTGGGCAGAAGAAAGAGCGAAAAGGCCTTCTCGGATTCTGACAGACAAAACATTATTGTTTTCTGCAAAGCCTTAACAATATACACTAACAATTAAAATATCATATAATTGGCTGTATATTTAAATCATGCTTAAAAAGACAGCACATTTTTATATAAAAGTTAGCAAAGCCAAAAACTAACAATAAAATGTGAAATTCATTTACACTCATGACTGAAACATAGTGATTAACCAAATCATTTAAAAATAAATATCAAATCAAATCAAAATAAGCTTTATTCGATTTAAAATATTAAATCATAAAAGCACATTGTATAAAAACAGCCACAATATAATACAAGTACATTGTCATGCGTAATCTATAACAATCGCATAAGCTTAATATTAAAATATATTTAAAACAGGGTCTCTATAAAAAATGTAAAAGTCCAAATCCGTTATTCACATTGTTTTCCTACTTCTAATCACGCCTTTCAGGTATTTAATCAGACGACTAGTAAACACATCATGTTCTAGGAGTTGTAATATAAAAAAGCTGGGCGGCATTGTCTCAATCCTAACACCCTTAATATTGGGACTATCCATCTTTTTCTTAACGTAGTATAAAATTTACAGAATAGTAACATGTGCATTGTGGATTGTGTGGATATGTAATCACATGGGCATGGGCATAAAATTCTCGACCAATCGTTCATGTTTGGAAAAGTTGTTAATCTATATAAGTTTCCGAGGCGAAAACGGGTCAGCAGCATCCTATCATATCCCCCTTTAACAGTTACAAGATAGGGTTGTACACCAGATTGAAGTAGTAGCGATTGATTTTCTCTTACTGTAGATTTTAATATTTCAATGGAGAATCTATTTATTTCCAAGAGCTCTAGACAATCAATCTTTAGTGACTTCCTAGTAATTGTGGTGATGCTACCCGGGCCCTTGAAATATTCAGGGTGCCCAAGATCGGTCGCGAAGTTCTTAACATATTTAATCCAGGGGATATGGAGTGCCCTTTGTAGTTTAACACAATTGTTTAGCACGTCCCGATTAAAGCTAGTAAATGTGGTTGACCATATCTTATGCCATAGCAAGATTGGTTGACTCTTGATTAAAACTGAGATATATGGCAGCCCAAGTTCCGCATGGCAGACATAGGTAGCAGTACTATTCGGGACCGCTAATAGATATCTCAAGAATGCGTTCTCAATTAATTGTAAAGGTTGTGGGTCGGCGTAACCCCAAATTCCAGCGCCATACATGGCGGTAGAAACACACCTTGCTTTATAAATCTTTATTAATCCTGCAACCGGTCTAATGCCTAATTTTCTAGCAAAGTTCACTAATGCTGACGTTGCTTTTGCAAATAACAGTTTTCTGGCTAAAATGGCGTGTGACCAGAAGCCCTTTTGTTCAAAGAGAATCCCCAGATATGAGAATCCATTGATGAATTCAACCTTGTTGTTATTAATAAAAATGTCTCAACATTTTACACTATTGTTTCCGCATTTCATGACGTATGTTTTGGTAGTGTTTACTTGGAGACCTAAATTAATCATAAAGGTTAAAAAACTGGAGACAGCTCTTTGCAGGCCAAGTTGTATGCGAGACTTTAACCGCTTCGCCGCGATCGGAATTCCGCCCAGGTGCTGGACATTCCGATCGCGGGTGTGGTCGTGACGAGCTCAGCTCGTCATGCGCACAGGCCGACCGCGCAGCATGACGAGCTGAGCTCGTCATGAGCATCGAAGGGGTTAAAACAGCATCGTCTACATACAATGTTGCTGGAATTGGACGATTATCTATATATGGGAAGTCGTGGCATTCACTGGTTAAAACTGTACCTAGGCCATTATTATACAAAATAAAAAGGAAAGGGGCTAACACACACCCTTGTCTCACCCCCTTACTGACTGGAAACATGGAAGTGCACTATCCTAGACCTCCGTAGTGAACCCTAGCATGCGCGTCTTGATATAGCTGCCTCAAAAAGTTAATAAATTGCATTTCCACCCCCAGGTCCTCTAAAATACTCCAAAGTTTATGATGTCTAACACAGTCAAATGCAGAACTAAGGTCTACAAATGCCAGGAAGAGGTTCCCGCTTTTAGCTTGCGTATATTTGCCCCAGATGATGTTCAAGTTAAGCCCTTGTTCGATGGTACCGAGGCCTTGATGGAACACATATTGCAGTTCCGCGATTATACCAAGATCCTCAGCCCACGTCTGCAGTCTATTCAATAAAATCTGATCGGCCACTTTTACAAAAGAATCTAGTAATGATATTGGTCGGTAACACATGGGATTGTTGAGGTCTCCCTTCTTAACGATAGGGACCAATATCAACTCTGACCAGGACTGAATAAAACCTTGTTTACAGCAGGCTTTCAAGACTAGTGTTAATAATGGGCCCCAGAGTAGGGGATTCGATTTATATAGGTCCACAGGCACGCCATCTGGACCTGGGGCTTTTCCTCCCGCACTAGCCTTTATTGCGTAGATAACTTCGTCCACAGTAATATCAACATTAATTGGGAAAAAGTTAAGTAATTCTGGGTCCGGGACTTGTCTAGAGGTTGCCGGTGACTTCACCTGGGCATTATCATTATACAAGTTAGAAAGGTGATCCACCCATAGGGCTTCACTGATGGTTATCTCAATTGATGGTAGATCTTTGGGTGCTAGAAAAGGGGCATTCACAGCTTTCCAGAAGCATGTGTTGTCTCCCAGCTCAGACGCTTCTTGTAGAGCTCACGATGATTCTTCTCTTAGGGCATACTTTCGTTCTTTAAGGGCATGTGTAGGAAAGTAGGATCTGCTTCTTATGGTTACCCCCACTTTTTGCTTGATGTTACACTGTTTTTGACTAGTCTGACTGGGATCCTGCTAATCAGGACCCCAGTCTATCTGCTTTCTCCTTAAAATGTCATGCATGTACTTAGGTACTCTCCAGATTGGATACTGGGGTACCCTTGTCAGTCCCTAGTGTATGGTACACATGTACCCAGGGCATAGGTACCCCAGAGGCCTCCCATGGGCTGAAGCATGTATTATGCCACCCATGAGAGGCCAGGCAAAATGGAACTACATGCCTGCCATTGCAGCCTGTATAAGATGGTGCATGCACCACTTACTTTAGATATAGGTTTACTATATCTATAGGTCACTACACTTAAAACCTATAAGTCACCCCTCTAGCAGGCCTTAACAATCCTGAAGGCAGGGTGCTGGGTTTTACGTGAGAGGGTGCCCCTGCATGAGCAGAACCCCTCTGCAGCCTTCGGAGACCATTCTGCCGGGTTGTCGGTGACTCAGCCAGACATATAGGTAGAGGTACATTATATGCTCGCGTAAAATGCTATCTCGAAAACGGCTGCAACAAACCATGTCGTGTTTGGTATCAAACACCTTGGAATCATACCTCCACACCGGTAACCGGTGTGACAGGTATGATTCCACCCTTTAGAAGCGAGCTTCGTGGGGTCCCTGGTCTTCCCGGTACCAGCCTTCTCGACCCGGACAGCGAAAAATGGTTGCTGCCGACCAGAGACATATTTCTGCCCTCCTGCTGCTGAGCCAAGCTCGAGCAGAGGAAGGCAGCACAATAGGCATCCTGTCACAAGGAGGTGTGACCACCTCCCAGACAGCATTTAGTGTATTGGGGCTGGGTGGGGGCACTTCCAAAGTGCCTGAAAGTCTGCATCTGGGGCACACTTGGTGTCCCTGTGCATAGTCCAGTTCAAACCAATCCAGGGAGCCATTGGCTCCTGCTCTGGCGCGAAACTGGACAAAGGACAGGGGAGTATCCTCCCCACTGTCCTGACCCTCCCCTGGGAGGGTCCCCTGAATCTGTCCAACCCTCTCCCATGGGTACAAAAGGGCTTACCTGGCTGTAGGACCCTAGATTCGACGTGGACAAGATTTGTTCAAGAAACCACTGACCTTCAACCGTCTGGACACTCTGGACTTTGCTGGACTTCGACTGGGCCCGACTTCATCTCCCTCTCCGTCCAAAGCATCGTCTGTGCCCGTGCACCATACAGGCTCTGTGCAGAACCTGTGGAGCATCAAGGACAACTGAAGTTATCTCCCTTGGGATGAAGGAGTCACTCCCCTGCATTCGCAGGCACCGTAACGCAACTGATGGGTCTGCTGATCCTGAGATCCTGCTGACTCCGAAGGCTCCAGCAACACAGGAGGTGGGTTCCTATGTTCCTTGAGATTGAGCTGCCCTCTCATCAAGTTTGAGGCCAGTATCCCTCTTGGGGACCGCATAACTCAAAACCCTGAGCACCGTGTACTTTTGCAAGAGCATATGCTTGTTGGCGTTCCCCAACTAAGTGCATAGGGCTATCGCTAGCCCCAACCTCTGCGCACATTTTGTACAAAGGACTTTGGCCTCCTTGCACTGTGTGCTATGCAAGCTGTTACTTCGTGAAACTGCTAGAGGCCCCCTCGCGACTCCTGTGCCTTCGGCCTGTGGGTCCATCTGAGGGACAACACTGCTTTTCTTGGGCTCCCCTGGTTGCTACAGGCCTGCCCTGACTCCCCTTGCTGTGGTGAGTCCCCTGGTCCTTACTGGGCCAGACCGTAACCTTCTTTGACCTTCTTCGTGGGTTGCTGCTGCCAAGGCTTGTTGGTGTTCCCGCCGGACACTGACCCCTAAGCACTCGACATCCTTTGTGGGACAGATCGTATCCAGCTCCTGGTTGTCCTCTACATCTCCTGGTCCCTACAGCTGTAGAGTCAAGGTCTCTATCTTCACACCTGAAGCACCCAACATCGCTGGGCATTCGTCTACCGAGCCCCTGGTCACTCCTGAGTGACCCTGACTCTGTCCCCTCTGCTTTCAGGCTCCTTCCATCAAGAATCCACCTGTGGGTTCCACCGGACACTTTTCTTATTTCCAGCAGTGGCATTTCTTTGAAGACTCCCATTGAGAACGACTGCGGTTTCCGACGCCAATTTGACCCTATGCACCCGGCTTCCCTGGGATAGGTAACTCTGGTACTTTGGTATCCACGGGTGGGGTGACTCTCCAACCTTCTATGTTCTGAAGGGTTTCTTCGTAATCCACTGGGAAGGGTCCTTAAACTTTAAAACTGCAACCGCGACTCTCCCATTGAATTGCACGTAGCACGCGGTCATGTTCTCACACTACACCCGTCCTCAGTGGGGTCCCTACTTACTCACCTTGGGTGGTTCCTTGGGGTCCCAGTGATTCTACATCATCTAGACACTGTCTTGACTCGAGTCGTGGTTCTTATACATTATTTTAGTAGATGGTTTTGTCTCCCCCTGGAGCCCACTGTATATTAGTGCTACTTACGATTGTTTCTGTGCTACAGTATTGTGTGCTTTGTATTTATCTATGTGTAGCAGATGCTGTGAGGTATTTAGGGTGTGTTATAATAATAAATACATATTTTTATAACTACTGTGTGGTTCTCATTTCATTTAACAAATATAATAAGATTGCATTCTGGTAAAACAAGCTGCTTAACATCCCTTCACGACTAAGCCTGAAGGCTGCTCTCCACAGCTACCACTTGGATAGCTTTCTAAGGTTATCTTTGACCTCTTATATCACCATAAGGGTTGTTTGGACGGATGCAAGGTGCCCACTTTAATTAGTGGACAGCATATACCAGGCCAACTTCTCACAGCATGTCTATATGCCTTTCTAGCCATCTTAATTTCGGATTGATCTCTAACAGATTTATGTAAAACATTTTTCAAGGCCGTGTGGGCTTTAGAACACTTAGTATCGAACCATCCCAACTTTATAATATGAGATTTTGTTTTATCCACGCGTAAATTCTTCTTAATCTCAGTGGATATTGCCAAAAGGAATTCAAAATGTCTGCATTCGCAGCAGTCTCATCGAGACAGACTGCAAAGTCAATCAATTGATTGATTGATTGACTGCAAAGTCTGATTTGCAGTGATTAAGAAGTGTCTTAGTAAATTCTGTAGAATCCAACCTAGACCAACGGATTGAGTATCCGTTGATTTTATTTAAGGCAATATCCTTAACAAGGTGTTGGGAAAGATTTTTTACGTTTAACACGTTGCGTGGAAAGTCGATGGTGATACTTATGGGAAAGTGGTTACTAAATGCAAAGGGGTGGGTTACAATATTATGTAGTCTGGTAGAGTGTCTATTTGAAACCAGAACAAAAGCAATAATAGAGCATGTCCCTCGACTATTGAAAGTGCAACTGAATGGGACTACGGGGGAACATAGTTCATTTGCAAAACCAAGATCAGATGAAAACTTGATTAAATTTAAATGGTCCCCAAGTGTTGAGTGAAAAAAGTGGTCAGAATCAGTACCGTCCTCGGGCGTTAGACCACATATACCTCTGTCGGCGTGTGGACACAAAGCTGAATTGAAGTCCCCTCCCCCCAAATTACACACATATCCTTATTCATCTCGTTCTGCATAATGTTCAGGTCCCTCTGTAAATTTCTCACCACCTGATCTCTTGCTATGTTATTATAAAAGTTCAACAGAGCAGTACAATGCATTTTATCAATATGCAGCATCAATACCTGGTAGAAAATATCTGAGATCAAGAAATCTATCTTTTTGACATTCACTCTGTGGGAAACGTATGTGCATAAACCACCCTTATTCCTCCCATGAGATGATAATACCGCCGGGGAGTGAAAAGTTTTGTAGCCATTGATGTGCAGAATATCCTCCGCCCAGGTTTCTTGCAGGCATAATACATCAAAATCCTCTACAAAATCTAACCATAAGGGATTAGAAAGTTTAGCACGCAGTCCAGCCACATTCCAAAATAGTACATTACATGTTGGTATCCTTCCATGATCACAGTTTCTACAATCTGTTCTCGTGTGTTCAATGACTGTAGAAAGAGGTTGTTCTGCGAGTGTCAGTGGGTTCTGGCCACAAACTGAGATATTTATAACATCGATTAAATTTGTGCCATTGAAAGAAGGTACCGAAATAATGAGAGGAGATGATTCTACAACAGTGTAAGCAATCCTCTTCTCCCATTATCGGACTTAGTCTGTTTAGTAGTTTTTTTACGCTTTTTTGTTAAAAGTAACCCTGGGCGAAGTGCTACGCTACGCTCGCGTAGTTTGCGAAGTTGGCGCTACTTCGCACAACGCGAGTGCACGTAGCACAGTGCAAACACGCGTAGCGTAAGCGGTCATTTTTGCTTGCTCGCGGTCCTCAACGTCAAGTTGGCGACCGCGAGCAAGCAAAATGACTATCCCGGCGAGACTTTTTCCTCGTTCGCGATCAGCAACATCAAGTTGCCGATCGCGAGCGTGGAAAATAAACCTCCCGGCGAGATTCTCAACGCGGGGAGGTCAGGTTTCTCATTGCGAGTGGTCGCGTAAGCTCGCGACCGCTCGCGATGAGAAACTACCAGTCCGCGTTGAGAAAGCTGCCGCTCGGGTAAAAATCTACTCGAGCGGCAGTAAAAGACAGCTCGCACTGTGCAAGTTGCCGTTTTCAATGATTGCACAGTGCGGACAAGCATCCGGCACTGTGCAATCATTGCGAACAGTGCGCTACGCAGTTCGCGTAGTGCTACGCGAAGCTTGCGTAGTGCGAACTGCACTTTGCGTAGCTTCGCGAAGCATTACTTCGCGAACTACGCCCAGCCTTAGTTAAAAGATCAGTCCTAGATACAGGTGGGTTATCATCAGGGGTCTCTGGTACAACCTCAGGGTTTCGGGGGCACTTAGAAGGAGGTTGAGATTCGCGTTCCTGGTCAGACGCATATATGTGGTCTGACACTTCCTGAACACAGGCATTCGTATTATGTGGGCCAGTTATAGTCTCTGGTTGTGAATCTTGAGAAACAATACACTCAAGATTTTGGGAGCTTAGAAAGCCCCCTCCTACCTTTTTGCCTTGTATTAATGTCTCCTCCACAGAGTGTATTTGTTTTTCGATGGCCCCCATTGCTCCCGATAAATATTTCATTAGCGATTGCTGGGCCCCCCGGCTGGCTTAGGTATACTCCCAGCTTTTCCTTTGCCCATCACTCTCACACAAAACTAAGGTGCCCGTGCAGTAATCTTTGGGACTGTGCACTATTTCTAGTCGTTGAGTTAATTCCCTGCTAATTTCTGAATACTGTGTTTTTCTCCGAGCTAGATGTACAATGAATAAAGATCGCCTTGCACAGTACTGTATTGGAAAGGTCCCAAAAACCAGTCTAAAAATGAAATTATGGTATTACCTACTCCACCCCTCGGTTGTTTGATGCAACAGTCTCTCTATTGACGATTTTTAGCAGATCCCGTTATTGGTTTGTCCAAAAAGTTCTATTAACCACCTTCGCATAGGCCGAAATAGTTTGTACTTGTAATAGTTAATCACTGCAGAAAATACGTCCCAGACAGTCCGCAACCATAAGGGGAACTCATCCTCAGTGTGCAAAAGGATCCCAGAAACAAATGATCAAGGGGGAAGCCTCTCCCTCACCAAAGACCCCACCACTGCCAAACTCAACTTCCAGAAAGGAATGCAAGACGTCGCAGTCTGGATGACCAACAGCTGCCTGAAGCTCAACGCCGAGAAGACAGAAGTCCTCGTCCTCGGTACCACCCCTTCTGCATGTGACAGCACCTGGTGGCTGACCGCCCTCGGAAGCCCACCTACCCCCTCAGACCACGCCAAGAACCTCAGGAATCGTACTCGACTCATCACTCACCATGAACCGACAGGTCAACGCCGTCACCTCCAGCTGCTTCAACACCCTCCGGATCCTCCGCAAGACCTTCAAGTGGATCCCCCCTGAGTCAAGGAAGACAGTCACCCACGCACTCATCACCAGCAGACTGGACTATGGAAATGCACTTTACGCCGGCATCAACAAGTCCCTACTCCGCAAACTCCAGACAATACAGAACACCGCCGCCAGACTCGTCTTCGGCATCCCCCGACACGAACACATCAGCCAACACCTACAAAGTCTCCACTGGCTCCCCGTGGAGAAAAGAGTCACTTTCAAAATCCTCACTCACGCCTACAAATGCCTACACAACAACGGACCCAAATACCTCAACAACAGAATCAACTTCCACGTACCCAAAAGAAACCTCCGATCTTCCAACCTCGCACTGGCCGAAACCCCGCGCATCCACAGAGCCAGAGCAGGCGGAAGATCCTTCTTTCACATTGCAGCCAAGACCTGGAACGAGCTACCGGCAGACATCAGACGCGCCCGCTCCCTGAACACCTTCAGGAAGACCCTCAAGACCTGGCTCTTCGGCTAAACAGATCTGCGGACCCCCCCCTCAGCGCTTTGAGACCCTCACGGGTGAGTAGTGCGCTTACAATTCCCTGATTGATTGATTGATTGAGCCTGGCCCGGCCTCCACCGGTCTATGACGGGCTAAGACGGGCCTGTCTTGGCCCGGTCTTCACCCCGGGCACCTCCCGCGCTGCGGGAACCCTCAGCGTCTTTAATAGCGCTCCTGCGCTCGATGTCCGGTGATGCTGCTGTTGGCCCCTCCCTCACCGGGCAGGAACCAGGGAGTAGCGGCAAAGTGCTCTGTGTGGCGCCAAGGGCAGGAGCAGGGAAAGAGGAAAAAGTGCAGTGCAGGTAGCCGGCGTGACCCGTACTGCGGGAAGCCTCAGCGTCTTTAATAGCGCTCCTGTGCTCGATGTCCGGTGCTGCTGCTGTTGGCCCCTCCCTCACCGGGCAGGAACCAGGGAGTAGCGGCAAAGTGCTCGGTGCGGCGCCAAGGGCAGGAACAGGGACAGAGGAAAAAGTGCAGTGCAGGTAACCAGCGCAATAAATATCAACATTCTCCCACCAAAGTAGCATTTAAAATCTACATAGGTTCATTGACCCTAGGGTTTTCCTACTGTGGAAAGCACAGCCTTCAAGCCCCACTGGACACTTATATTACAAGGTATCAGCCGAAAATGACATCAACTTGCTACCTAGAGGCTGCGGGGCCAGAGTAGCCCTTTCTGCAAGTCATAGGGGTGTACAGACTGGGAGGTCGGATATCTGCTGGCCACTTCATGACTGCAACAAGCGGGCAAGTAGAGAAGACATGCTGCTCCTGGTACCTGGGGGAATTATTAATAACTGGGACCTGCATGGCTCTTCAAGTGTGCTCCCATATCTGTTCTGGTTTCCATAGCTCTCAGCTGCTCGGCCACTCCTGTGCTTATGGGTCCCAGGGTCTGCTGTTTGGAAGGGCTTGCACAGTACTCGGATCATCCCTCGACATTTTGTGCCAACACTTGTCTGGTTTGCAGAACCAATGTCACACTGTGGCATGCTTGCTTGCTGTCTTAGGTGGAGCAAAGAATTGTACATGACAGCCGCTGGCTCCGCATTGCCTTGCTTTTTTTTTACAGAATTGTCCCACTCTGTGTATGCTTCCCAGTGGGCTGGTCCAAAATGAATAACATGTCAGAAAAAGAAACATTAATGAATAATTGTGCATGGATACTGCAAATGAGGTACTACTTTGTAGGTGCTCTAACACAACTAGTGTCCAATCAAATGCATGCTTATAAATAAGATCAACATAGAGGCAGAGCCAACCCACCCACCCTGTACTATTTTTAATGCTAGTTTTGAGATTGCATGATCTCTGGCTAGTAACTAAACTGTCTCTAACCAGTCCTAAACATTCCAAATCTGAAAACACATTAGTGGATTTAAGCTCCTGTAGAAATTGGGTTGCAAATATTATAGATTGTTGGCGCCCTTGGCCTGGTGCTGTTCCAGTGAACAAAGATGGCCTGGGGGTAGGGAAGGAAGTACCATCCCTGTGACGGAAGGGGCCACACCCTAGGGTGGGCCCCAGGAGAGGAAAAAGTTATCCTACTGGGTTCATGGGCCCTAGAGGTGGAGGGGGTACCACCGCAGTGGTGGGAAATCGTCCAGGCTCTATCATCAGCAGTGAAGTTTATCAAGGGGATGATTAAACAACCTTGGCTTTAGGCTGGGAGGGGTCATGTTGGGCATGGCTCTTCTTAGGGGAATTTCCCTAAAACTTTTTAATTTGTCCTCCTGGTTTTTGCTCTTATTTCATGGCCTTAGGACTCTGGGCACTTTCCCACTGTAATGCACTGTGAAAGCGCGCACTCCCTTCCTGCACATGCTAGGAAGTGGTGGCTAATTGATTGGTTTAGGTGCTGTACCTAGAATTGGCCTGTAAAAAGGTACACCATATACCCAGGGTTACTGATACTGATTGTGCCACCCACCAGAATAGCCTGTCAAACATGTATCAGGTCTACCATTGCAGGCCTGTGGGTGTGCAGTTGAGCTTATGCTCGGGTTAGCATTTCTCACTCCTTAGTCAACCCGGAGTGGGCCTTCCACTACCACTAGAGCACATCTAGGGTGAGCTCTGATGGGCAGAGCAAGTGGTAGGAGAAAGGCAGGGCAGGTACACATGGGTGTTCCATGCCCAGGTAGTGAAGAACCTCCATGTGGGTTTTCCCTGCCTAGGAGTTCGGCTCTTCCCATGGGACACAACCGGGGTGTTGCTTGTTTTCTATTTGTGGCCTTAGAGCTCTGGGCACTTTCCCACTGCAAATGCAGTGTGAAAGTGCACGTGCCTTTCCTACACATTAAGAAGTGGTGCTTACCTGATGATTTGAAAACATGTCACAAGCCTGCCATTGCAGGCCTATATGTGCCACTTGCACCAATGACGTTTTCAAATATGTGTCCAGCCTGCCATTGCAGGCCTGGGTGTGTGCACTTGAACCTCTGGTGTTTTAAACACATGTCCAGTCTGCCATTGCAGGCCTGTGTGTGCACTTATGGTCAGGTTGGCCTTTCTAAACCCTTGCCAATCCTGAGGGGACCTTTCACTACCAGTAGAACACCCCTTGGGTAAGTCCTGAAGAGTCAAGGAAGTAGTAGTTGAAAGGTACACATGCATGCTCTCTGCCCAGGTAGTGAAGAACACCCATGTGTGCTTTTACTACCTATGAGATTTGCTCTTCCCATAGATTAACAAGGTAGAGTGGTTGAAATTACTTCAAGCTGTAGTAGCGGCTTGCAGTGGAGCAGCCTCATAATGTTTCCTATCATTGGATTCACAATGACAAAGCCGCTCCTGTGGTAAAGGTGGTTTTGTCAATAATAGCTTAGAAATGCCACTTTTAGAATGTGGGAATTTCTCTGCTCTAAAACTCTTTGTGTGCCTTTTAGTTTGCCTCCATCCCACAGTGGTGGCTGGGAGAGCACATCTGTGCATTCCCCAGTGACAGCTATAAACATTGGGCATGCAACTGGAATGACAGACCTCTGCCATTTGAGGACCTGCCTGGATAGATTGGAGGGAGAGGTTTTGACACTTGGCCTTTGGGAGCCAGTTCATGACCCCAATAAAGATTAAGATCTGCATTCCATGGCCTCATGGCAGACAGGACTGAAATTTAGGGGAGACATCTGTGATTCAAAGAGAAACACTCTGAGCGCAGGTTACACAGTGAGTGTAATCACCCACCCCTGATGGGAGTGGTAGGTTCTGCCTGGCTAGGGCACTGCCTCAGCCAAGCAGAAAGTGCCAGTACCAACAACATGTCTACAAGTACTGGATAGGCCAGCTTCTTGGCCTTTACCCAGTCACTGTGAACCACTTTGTTTGCCCCTGGTGATCTTAATGCCTACTAGCAGAGCTAATGCCTAAGCAGTGGCATAAAAACATACAGCTACTCAGAATGCTGTATGAAGCCTGTGTTATGATGTCCTAGTGTTTGACATGGTTGGAACATAACATACAGGTACACAAAGGGGCATATTTACAAGAGCTTATTGCCACCAGAACATCACTTTTTGTGACATTCTGGTGGCAATAAGCCCTTGCCTTATTCACAAGGCAGCGTTAAGCCACTTAAAGTGGCTTAACGCTGCCTTGTGAATAAGGCCCCCTTTCACGCAGCACTTAGCTTGAAAGGGGCGGGCAATGGGTGTTGCTGTGGGCTTTCCTCTGCAACACCCTTTGCTTTTTGATGCTGCCCCTTATTTACAAGGGTGGCATAAATAGGAGGCAGTGCCAAAATTAAGACCAGGGAAAACCTGGTCTTGCCCTGGCAAAACAAGGAGATATGATTAATTTTTCCTCGTTTTTGCTGTTTCTATGTGTGCTGCAATCTGCAGCACACAGAAACAGAAAATCGCCACCAGTGATTGTTCATGTGTAGGAAGGAGTCCCTTCCTGCACATAAACAATCACTAAAAAATGACAAGTTGCAACTTCTATGTGTGCTACATACGACAGCACACATAGAAGTTACAATTAGCCGTTACTGATTGTTTATGTGCAGGAAGGGACACCTTCCTACACATGAACAATCATTCCACATAGCGCAGGCACCCTTGCACTATGGTACAAGGGTCGGAAACCTAGGCACACATGAATGTTAAGTTACCACAGTATGTAAAGTAAATACTACAATAAAATATACATAAAAACGGAAAGGAGATCTCTTCAAGGATGTCGATTAATGTTCAGCCTTTTAATTTTTCTTGTAATTAAAGCGATTGGAAGAAAAACCAGCCTTTCGATGAATGTTCAACCCGGCTGGGCTAAAACAACAACCCGGAACACAGTGATCCGCCAGAGGGGCTCCTTGGGCGTACCCGCCTTGAGATCTATCACAACGCTGGAATTACCTGTTCCAGTTTCTCAACCCCCTCACGGCATCCCGATATGAAGTTGGTCTACCGTGACCTGATGTGACGATCGCCGATCACTAAGAGAGATTGTCACAGATCACCCACTTTATGCGGGAAGTTTGACATTACCGCCATTTTGATACGTCTTGAACGAATTGACTTATCCCTGACTGGTTGTTGTTTCAGCCCAGCCGGGTTGGAATTATCACCGGCTGAGCGCCCTGAGGAAGTCGCGGAAGTAATTTCCACACGCGACGAAACTCGTGTCGGCTGGTTTTTCTTCCTATTGCTTTAATTAAAAGAAATAATTAAAAGGCTGAACATTCATCGAAAGGCTGGTTTTTCTTCCAATCGCTTTAATTACAAGAAAAAATTAAAAGGCTGAACATTAATCGACATCCTTGAAGAGATCTCCTTTCCGTTTTTATGTATATTTTATTGTAGTATTTACTTTACATACTGTGGTAACTTAACATTCATGTGTGCCTAGGTTTCCGTTTTGCTTGTTTAGTGAGGGTTTTTTTTACCCACACATAATTGGGGGGTTACAGGGTTCATCCCCTCTCCTAGTTGCACCATGTGGATTATATTTTTAGTTTGCAAATTGTGCGTATATAGGGCAGAGCGCCTAAGATTTTTCCCTGATTACCAAAACCCTTCCTCTAGAATTGCTATGGTACAAGGGTGCCTGCGTTGGCACTAGGCAGCTAAATTTAGCACCAGTGCTAGGTGAAAAGCTGGGGTGCAACTCATTCTTGTGAATACGGCACATCCCTGCATTTTCAGAATGGCGGAGTGCGGCGTTAGCAATTTTGGCTTAATGTCATGCTCCGCCATTCTCTTGTAAATATGCCCCAAAGTGCTGAAGAGACTCTGGGACATTTGTTTGACTCTGATTGTGGAAAATGTGTTTTTCAAAAGGAGGGGGAAGCATATTTAGGGTGTATGTTATGTTATGTTAAGAAGGATTTGTAGAGCGCGCAGCTACTCAAAAGATTGTCCAGGCGCAAAGAGAACGGTAAGGGCAAAGAGAACGAACCAGCTGCCTACTGGACAAAGGGCCAGGTTTTTGGCATGGTATGGTGTTTTGTGAAGGAGTTAAGCCCAAGAGTGAGTTAATGCAGACAATTTGCAAACTGAAGGTACCAGAGATTAAAGAAGAGGTCTTTTTTCTAGGTATGTTGAAATTCTGCAGCTGATTCCTCCATAACTTGGCTGATGAAACCATAGGTCTGAGAGGTTTGTTTAGCTCTGAACTCCAGTGCACCCCTGATCTGCAGGCGTTTGCCCCTGTAAGGAAATTGTTCTAGTGACCAATGTTAGTTGCAAGGGACTGGAACCAACTTAAGGAGTTAACTATTTAGTAATTGAGAAGGAGGTTGTCACAGTCGGTTGGACCATTTATTTATTTATTTGACAGACTTATAATGCGTGCATCTAACCTGAGGGGTTTCCCGGCGGAGGATAGAGGCAGATAACGGTGACCCCAACTAGCAGCTAGAATAGCCAAGTCTTCAGGTTCTTTTAAAAAGCAAGTAAGGAGTTGCAATTCCTAAGGGTGGCTGGGAGAGAATTCCACATTTTAGGACCTAGGTAAGCATAGAAGCAGCCTTTCATGCGGGCTAAATGGAACCTAGACGTGCCGAACAGCGAAAGGCAAGAGGATCTCAGCAGACGCGAAGGCAAATAAGGAGTCACAAGTTCCTGAATGTATGAGGGCGCTAGGCCATCTTTAACCTTGAACATATAACACAATGCCTTAAATTCAATGCGTTTAAAGATCTTAAACTAGTGCACTTCCAGAAGTTGAGGGGAGACTGAGGCACATCATGGTAGACAAAAAAGCAAACGGGCAGCCGCGTTATGAATAGTTTGTAAGCGTTGAATCAGGGTTTTATCCGCGCCAAGGTACAGCACATTGTCATAATCCAATCTAGATATGACTAGAGCCTGATTGACAGTTCTCTGAGCCGCTCAGGGAATTAACCAAAGGATCTTTCTCAGCCATTTGAGGACTAAAAAGCAGGTAGCAGTGACCTTGGACACCTGTGGTTTCAATGAAAGTTTATCATCAATAATGAAACCGAGATTCTTGACCTTGGTAGAAGGGGTGGGTAAAGGCCCTAGGGAGTCCAGCCAGTGTCTAGGGCACCAAAGAGCAGGGTTGTTACCCAGATCCAGGACCTCGGTTTTATTACCGTTGAGCCTCAGCGCATTTTTGTTCATCCATAAGGAAATATTCCTCAGGCCCAGGTGAAACAGTGAAGGGTCGCAGTGCTGGGCTGCTGATAATAAGAAAATAATCTGAGTGTCGTCAGTGTATGAGAAAAGGGTAAGCCTATACTTCTCAATTACATCTGCTATAGGACGAACATAGATGTTAAAAAGCAAGGGGCTCAGAATAGATCCCTGTGGAACACCTGAGGCCAGGGCTCGCGTCTTAGATCTCACATTATCCGAAGAGACCTGAAAGGTTAGGTCCTTTACAAAAGAGATCAACCACTTCAAGGCCACACCTACAATGCCTAAGGACTCAAGTCTATCAGACAGGATAGAATGAGACACTGTATCAAACGCAGCACTCAAGTCAATGAGAATGAGAGCGGCCGTGCCTCCAGAGTCTAGATGTTGTCTAAGACATTCAGTTACACCAAGTAGAGCAGCCTCGGTGCTATGCGCCGCTCTAAAGCTGGCTTACGACGGATGGAGGATCCGATGGGTCTCAATGAATATTGAGAGTTGCGTATTAACATGCTTTTCCAAACTTTTGGAGAAGACAGGAAGAAGGGAAATAGGTCAGCAGCTAGACCAACAAGAGGGGTCCAAACTAGCTTTTTTAGAAGGGTAAGAACCAAAGAATGCTTCCAATTCTGGGGTATGCTGCGATCCCTCAAAGAGGTATTAAGAAGCTTCTACTAACAGTTAGGACAGAATCATCAAAAAGGTTGAGCTTAGCCGGGGGGAGGGGATCCAGCGGAGAACCAGACTTAAAGGAGTGCAGGGTGTCCTTTAATAATGCAAGATCCATGGGAGACCATGCACTAATTTTGAAGTCATCAAGAAGTTTAGAAATTTCTTATAGGAAATAGCCTTTGAGGGAGAATGTTTTCAAAAAAGGTTTAAACTTCTTGTCTGCACCGATCAGAAAGTGGGTAGTGAAGTTACAAGAGCTGCTGACTACTTATTTAAGCATGGTGCAGTAGGAATGGTAAGGGTCATGGTGAAAGTCCACACAAAATGTCTGTGTGTTAGAAGGTGTTTGTGTTATAAAGGGGAGTTCTGTATCTGAGAAGTTGTGGAAAGATGACATGGAAGAGGATCAGGTTCTTGTGTTATGTTCCCAGCACATCAAGGAAGGTTGGCCTGAGAGATGGTTGAAAAGACAGGGACTTAAACCTTTTTTATGGATGGGTTGTCTGCTCAGGAGGGTCTTATTTTGTGTGGTGAGAGAATAGTGGTGCCAAATGGACTTAGGGGAATGATTGTAACAGTGGTTCTTGTAGGATATTTTGGTGTGGTCAAGACCAAGGAGAGAGTCAAGAAGGACATTTGGTGGCCAGGCCTTAATTTGGAGATTGAAACAATAATTAGAGGATGTCATGAATATTTGGAGAGTGATAAGAATTGAAAAATGAGGGTTGCACCCATGGTTTGTAGGAGGTGCCCGGGGGTCCTTGTGCAGAAATTGCTGATGACAACCTGGGACCATTGAGTGGGGAAAATCAACACCAATTTGGTTGTAGCTATGGATCAATTTTCCAGATGGCTAGAGGTTGCATGTGTTAGGGATAGCTGCTCTGCTGCAATCATCAGGTTCCTGGAAAATGTATTCGGGAGGGAGGGTCTTCCAAAAAATTTGCTTCTGGACAATGAGGTCCAGTTTTTTCATGTGAGGTGGAAAATATCTTTCTTAAACAAGGAGTGGTTCAAAAGAAGTGCTTCCTGAACCATACACATATGAATAAGATGAGTGAAAGAGGACCATTACAGAATGCATTCAATTGGCTACAGCCAATGGCGTTGACTAGACAAAAGAGGTGCAGAACCATCTGATGGCTTCCCACCTGATATCTCATTCCACCACTGGTGAGTCTCCTTTCAAATTGTTCAGCAGAAGGAAAACCAATTCTCTTTTGGTCCTTTGATGGATGGGGTAGAACAAAGGTTGAGTAAATGCTTCTGTGGATGCTCCCTGGAGGGAACAGGAGGTCAGGCTGAGAGGAAAAGCTATCATTTATGAAAGCATTCTGTGAAGGAGTGTGGTGTAAAAGTTAGGGATTGGGTGAGAGGTTGTGTTCTGGGCTAAAAATCGTTCTGGATTATAGCACCCTCAGCTTTTTTTTCTTTTAAATGCATTTAATTGTTGTTATGAAGCTAAACAGATTAACTCTTTCTTTCATAATTTTAAAGGGGAAAATATTTCCCTGTGGAGAAACCCCATCCATAAAACCGCAAAAGTGTGGAGGTGTTCTGTTCCCCTAGACTCCCTAAAATAAAATTTGCTTCAGCTCTTAGCTGGAGAACATTTCAGACCATTCCAGAGTGGTAAAAAGCAGAAGACGAATTTATGTTTGACAAACGCACATTTGTAAGCTTTCACAAACTCTCAAGACAAAATAAGCACCCATATAACCACCTTGCCCCACTGCGTGCAATACTGCCTAATTGTAAGAAGCCTATCTTTAAAATTAGGTTGCACAAAAAACATTTATGCATGCCAGAAACCTTTTTTGCATACCTTCCGAGCATGAATGGTGCCATATATCATTGTGAACACATGAACGTTTCTTAAAATGATTTTTTGATTCAGGCCCAGGGTTTGAGAATTTGTGTTGCCTGTCTTGAGTTCAATCTTGCAGGCACAACAGTCTACTTTAGGCAAGCTACTCTGGTTGTCATTGGTACAAAAAGTAAATTAAAGACTTATCTTGACAAATGTTGGGAGAACGCATGAAAGCCATACAGTCACCTAGAGCTAACAATAAAAGTATGAAAATGGGACAAGCAATACATTTTAAACACACAGAGGTTATTGTCACAAGTTCCCAAAGTGAAATACCAAGTAACACCACAGGAATAATCAGTTACTACTGACAGACAAAGGCACTTTGGAAATCTCTCTCTCTCTCTCTCTCTCGATATATATATATATATATATATATATATATATATATATATATATATATATATATATATATATATATTTATTACCTACTGGCGGTCGCCAGTAGGTAGTTATAGTTAGGACCTAGTTTCCATAGGATTAGCGTTTTTTGATATGCCAATATCTTTGGCGCCGTTTGATGAATATTCGTGAAATTTTCAAAACTCATGCCCTGCTGAGGTCAGCTCCTGTCTTGAAAGTTTCAGGGTGATTCGGCAAGCGGGGGCTGAAAAAAAAGAGGGGCCCCAAAACACGTTTTCTCTATGTTAATTTCCATAGGAAACTTTATACAAAGCTACAGCCGAAACTGCTGAACGGAATTACACCAAATTTGGCAAAAAGGTAGCTCTTGGTTCAGAAAGTGACCTTTTTTTTAAATGGTGTAAATTCGTTCAGTAGTTTCTGAGAAATACATACATAAATAATATTAGTATCTGGTGACCGTGGTGGATCCGCGAACCCTCCCGAGCACGAGCTTAACTCTAATTGGCTGGCAACACTTCAAACCAGGAAGTGTTGGCAGCCATCTTGTCTCGTTTGAACCGAGTCACAAGAAAAAAGGTTAAAAAACGATTAAAAATAAGAAAAGGGGGCAGGGTAGAAACACCCTGTCCCCCTAGGCCTGCTCAGGGGGTCCCACAGGGACCCCCAGGGCCCCAAAAAGCGAGGCGTTGTGAAAAAAAATTTCGGCGGGATTCGCGGACGGTATGCGAATCCCACCGAAAATTCTTTTCAAAACGGTCTTCCTCGCTTCATTTTTTTAAGCCCCCGGTTGGGCGAGGAATTATTAATTAATCATTAATTATTATGCGGGGGCCCTCGGGGGCCTCAACAGCCCCCGCAGCCCCTGAGACGCCACCTCCCCAGGGCTTTGTTAATAATATGCTGGGAGCACGTGGCCCCCCGTATCCCGGGGACCGCCACCTCCCCGGGGCTTTAATTAAAAAATGCATGGAGGGGCTCCTGCCTCCCCATGTTGCCCCGGGGACCGCCACTCCCTGGGGCATCACTATTATTATGGGCAGGGGGGCCTCTCGGGCCCCCTCAAACCCCAGGGACCGCCACCTCCCCGTGGCTTCAATTGTAATAAAGAAGTGTGGGGGGCTCCTGCCCCTCCCCACACTGCCCCGGGGACCACAACCTCCCCGGGGAAAACTGAAATTAAGGGCAGGGGTTTGTTGTGGACCCCCGGCCCCGGGGACCACCACCTCCCCAAGGCTTTTCTCATGATGGGAGGGGGGCCACGTGGCCCCCCTCCTAGAGCCCTCTATGGCCCTGGGGACCACCATCCCCCAGGGCCGGCTCCAGCAATGTCCCCGGGACATTGCCGTTTGCTATGGCAGGGAGGGAGCATGGCAGAATTGCTTTTGGGCAAAGGGAGCTGCATGTTAGCAGCTCCCTTTGCCCAAAAGCAATGCCCACACCTGCAGGAGTTGGGGAGCTGGCTGGGAATGCCGCTCCCCTGTGGTCCCCGTTGAGAGGCCAAGCCCTGGGGGCTAGGGTCCCCGGGGCCAAAAATGGCCCGGGAGGGGGGTCACTCGGGCCCCCTCCTTTGAAAAAGATTTTCTTTTCTTTAAATGGCCATGCCCCAGTGGATGTGGTCCCTGGGGCCAAAAGTGGCCCAGGGAAGGGGATCACGTGGCCCCCCTCCCATAAAATAAAAAAATAAAAAGAGGCAAAGCCCCGGGGGATGGGGTCCCCAGGGCCAAAAATGGCCTCAGGAGGTTCCCGTTTTAAAAAAAAATTGATTAAAAAATGGCTCAGGCCCTGGGGGATGGGGTCCCCAGGGCCCAAAAAGTATTAAGGGAAGGGGGGCCACACAGCTCTCCTTCCACAAAGAAGACAAAAAAGAGAAACCGGCATCTCACCGGAGGCCCCGCCCCCTCCCTGCTCTACTATGCAAGCACGCCTCCTGGCGTATTCTGGGTTGGGGGATTAAGTCCCCTTGAATCCTAAGGGTCCTTAGGGTCCAACTAGGCCACCAGGTACCTCCAGTAAGCCCCACACAGTGGGATTGCTGAGAGGTGGTCCAAGCCCAAGCCCCTTTTTACACCACTCTGCAAACGCACCTCTTGGCGCACTGCTGGTGGGGCGATGAGGTCCTCTTGTGTCCTGAGGACTTCAGGACTAAAGTGGACTTCATCCCCCAAACAGCAGTGCACCAGGAGGCGCGTTTGCAGAGTGGTGTAAAAAGGGAGCATGGCCTCTGACCACTCTCAGCAATCCAGCTGTGTGGGGCTTACTAGAAGTAACAGGAGGGCTAGTTGGCCCCCAGGCACCCTCAGGAGGAAAGGAGACTTCATCCCCCAACCAAGAGCGTGCCAGGAGGTGCGATTGCAGAGTGGTGGAGAAAGGGGGCGTGGCCTGTGTCCACCTCTCAGCAATCCCACTGTGTGGGGCTTACTGGAGGTAACAGGTAGGCTAGTTGGGCCCTAAGGACCCCCAGCAGCGAAGGGGACTTCAACCCCCATCTAAGAGCACGCCAGGGAGCGTGTTTGCAGAGTGGTGGGCAAAGGGGGCGTGTCCTGCTATGAGAACTTAGCAATCCTGCTGTGTGGGACTTACTGGATGTCCTTGGCGACCAACTACCCCTCCTGTTACCTCCAGTAAGTCCCACACAGTGGGATTGCTAAGAGGTCTTCGGAGGCCACCCACCCCTTTCTCTACCACTCTGCAATTGCACCTCCTGGCACACTGCTGATTGGAGGATGATGTCCACTTTACTCCTGAGGGACTTTGGGGGCCAAGAAGCCCTCCTGCACTTCTCTTGCCTCTTTCTGCATCCTCTTCTCTCTTTCTGCACCTCTCTTGCCTTTTTATGCACTTCGCTTGCTTCTTTCTGTACTTCTCTTGCTTCTTTCGGCACCTCTCTTGCCACTTTCTGTACCTCTGTTAGCTCTTTCTGCACTTCTCTTATCTCTTTCTGTACCCTCTTACCTCTTTCTGCACCTCTCTTGCATCTTTCTGCACCTCTCTTGCCTCTTTCTGCACTTCTCTTGCCTTTGTCTGCACCTCGCTTGCTTCTTTCTGTACTTCTCTTGCTTCTTTCTGCTCCTCTCTTGCTTCTTTTTGCACCCCTCTTGCCTCTTGCTGCATCTCTTTTGTTTCTTTCTGCACTTCTCTTGCCTCTTTCTGCACCCCTCTTGCTTCTTTCGGCACTCTTGCCTCTTTCTGCAGTTCTCTTGCCTCCTTCTGCACCTCTGTTGGTTCTCTCTGCACTGCTCTGGCTTCTTTCTGCACCTCTTTTGCCTGTTTCTGCAACACTCTTGCCTCTTTCTGCACTTCTCTTGCCTCTTTCTGCACCCCTCTGTTGCTTCTTTCTGCACTTCTCTTGCCTCTTTCTGCACCCCTCTTGCCTCTTTCTACACCTCTGTTTGTTCTTTCTACACTGCTCCTGCTTCTTTCTGCCCCTCTCTTGCAAATGTCTGTACCCCTCTTGCCTCTTTCTGCACCCCTCTTCCCTCTTTCTGCACCTCTCTTGCCTCTGTCTGCTACCCTGTTCCTCCCTCTTTCTGCACCTCTTGAGCCTGTTTCTGCAACTCTCTTGCCTCTTTCTGCAGTACTCTTGCCTCCTTCTGCACCTCTGTTGCTTCTTTCTGCACTTCTCGATCTTCTTTCTGTACCTCTCTTGCTTCTTTCTGCACCCCTCTTGCCTCTTTCTGCACCCCTCTTCCCTCTTTCTGCACCTCTCTTGCTTCTTTCTGTACCTCTCTTGCCTCTTTCTGCACTTGTCTTGCCTCTTTCTGCACCTCGCTTGCTTCTTTCTGCACTTCTCTTGCTTCTTTCTGCACCTCTCTTGCTTCTTTCTGCACCTATGTTGCATGTTTCTGCAACTCTCTTGCCTCTTTGTGCAGTTCTCTTGCCTCCTTCTGCAACTCTGTTGCCTCTTTCTGCACCTCCCTTGCTTCTTTCTGTACCTCTCTTGCTTCGTTTTGCACCCTTCTTCCCTCTTTCTGGACCTCTGTTTCGTGTTTCTGCACCACTCTTGCCTCTTTCTGCACTTCTCTTGCCTGTTTCTGCACCCCTCTAGCCTCTTTCTGCACCCTCTTCCCTCTTTCTGCACCTCTCTTGCATCTTTCTGCACCTCTCTTGCCTCTTTCTGCACTTCTCTTGCCTTTTTCTGCACTGTGCTTGCTTCTTTCTGTACTTCTTTTGCTTTTTCTGCACCTCTCTTGCTTCTTTCTGCACCCCTCTTGCCTCTTTCTGTACCTCTTTTGCTTCTTTCTGCACTTCTCTTGCCTCTTGCTGCACCCCTCTTGCTTCATTCTGCACACTTGCCTCTTTCTGCAGTGCTCTTGCCTCCTTCTGCACCTCTGTTGCTTCTTTCTGCACTTCTCTTGCTTCTTTTGGCACCTCTCTTGCTTCTTTCTGCACCCCTCTTGTCTGTTTCTGTACCTCTGTTGGTTCGTTCTGCACTGCTCTTGCTTCTTTCCGTACCTCTTTTGCCTGTTTCTGCAACACTCTTGCCTCTTTCTGCACTTCTCTTTCCTCTTTCTGCACTCCTCTGTTGCTTCTTTCTGCACTTCTGTTGCCTCTTTCTGCACCCCTCGTGCCTCTTTCTGCACCCGTTTGTTCTTTCTGCACTGCTCCTGCTTCTTTCTGCACCTCTCTTGCAAATTTCTGTACCCCTCTTGCCTCTTCCTGCACCACTCTTCCCTCTTTCTGCACCTCTCTTGCCTCTGTCTGCACCCCTGTTCCCTCTTTCTGCACCTCTTGTGCCTGTTTCTGCAACTCTCTTGCCTCTTTTTGCAGTTCTCTTGCCTCCTTCTGCACCTCTGTTGCTTCTTTCAGCACTTCTCTTGCCTCTTTCTGCACCCCTCTAGCCTCTTTCTGCACTACAGTTGCTTCTTTCTGCACTTCTCAAGCTTCTTTCTGTACCTCTCTTGCTTCTTTCTGTACCCCTCTTGCCTCTTTCTGCATCCCTCTTGCCTCTTTTTGCACCTCTCTTGCCTCTTTCTACACCTCTCTTGCCTCTTTCTGCACTTCTCTTGCCTCTTTCTGTACCTCCCTTGCTTCTTTCAGCAGTTCTCTTGCTTCTTTCTACACCTCTCTTGCTTCTTTCTGCACCCCTCTTCCCTCTTTCTGCACCTCTGTTGCGTGTTTCTGCACCTCTCTTGCCTCTTTCTGCACTTCTCTAGCCTCTTTCTGGACTCCTCTTGCCTCTTTCTGCACCTCTTTTGCTTCTCTGTACTTCTCTTGCTTCTTTCTGCATCCCTCTTGCTTCTTTCTGCACTCGTGCCTCTTTCTGCAGTTCTCTTGCCTCCTTCTGCACCCCTCTCGCCTCTTTCTGCACAACTGTTGCTTCTTTCTGCACTTCTCGAGCTTCATTCTGTACCTCTCTTGCTTCTTTCTGCACCCCTATTCCCTCTTTCTGCACCTCTTGTGCCTGTTTTTGCAACTCTCTTGCCTCTTTCTGCAGTTCTCTTGCCTCCTTCTGCACCTCTGTTGCTTCTTTCTGCACTTCTCTTGCCTCTTTCTGCACCCCTCTATCCTCTTTCTGCACTACTGTTGCTTCTTTCTGCACTTCTCGAGCTTCTGTCTGTACCTCTCTTGCTTCTTTCTGCACCCCTCTTGCCTCTTTCTGCATCCCTCTTGCCTCTTTCTGCACCTCTATTGCCTCTTTCTACACCTCCCTTTCCTCTTTGTACACTTCTCTTGCCTCTTTTTGTACCTCCCTTGCTTCTTTCTGCACCTCTCTTGCTTCGTTTTGCACCCCTCTTCCTTCTTTCTGGACCTCTGTTGCGTGTTTCTGCACCACTCTTGCCTCTTTCTGCACTTCTCTTGCCTCTTTCTGCACCCCTCTGGCCTCTTTCCGCACCTCTGTTGCTTCTTTCTGTACTTCTCTTGCTTCTTTTGGACCTCTCTTGCTTTTTCTGCACCCCTCTTGTCTGTTTCTGTACCTCTGTTGGTTCTTTCTGCAATGCTCTTGCTTCTTTCTGCACCTCCTTTGCCTGTTTCTGCAACTCTGTTGGTTCTTTCTGCACTGCTCCTGCCTATTTCTGCACCTCTCTTGCAAATGTCTGTACCCCTCTTGCCTCTTTCTGCACCCCTCTTCCCTCTTTCTGCACCTCTCTTGCCTCTGTCTGCACCCCTATTCCCTCTTTCTGCACCACTTTTGCCTGTTTCAGCAACTCTCTGCAGTTCTCTCGCCTCATTCTGCACCTCTGTTGCTTCTTTCTGCACTTCTCTTGCCTCTTTCTGCACCTTTAATGGTTCTTTCTGCACTGCTCTTGCTTCTTTCTGCACCTCTCTTGCAAATTTCTGCAACTCTCTTGCCTCTTTCTGCACTCCTCTTGCTTATTTCTGCACCTCTCTTGCTTCTTTCTGCACCTATGTTGCGTGTTTCTGCAGTTCTCTTGCCTCTTTCTGCAGTTCTCTTGCCTCCTTCTACACCTCTGTTGCTTCTTTCTGCACCCCTCTAGCCTCGTTCTGCACTCTTCTTCCCTCTTTCTGCACTTTTCGTGCGTCTGTCTGCACCCCTGTTCTCTCTTTCTGCACCTCTTTTGCCTGTTTCTGCAACTCTCTTGACTCTTTCTGCACTCCTCTTGCCTCTTTCTGCACCTCTTTTGCTTCTTTCTGTACTTCTCTTGCCTATTTCTGCACCCCTATTGCTTCTTTCTGCACTCTTGCCTCTTTCTGCAGTTCTCTTGCCTCCTTCTGCACCTCTCTAGACTCTTTCTGTACCACTGTTGCTTCTTTCTGCACTTCTTGAGTTTCTTTCTGTACCTCTCTTGCTTCTTTCTGAACCCCTCTTGCCTCTTTCTCCATCCCTCTCGCCTCTTTCTGCACCTCTCTTGCCTCTTTCTACACCATTCTTGCCTCCTTCTGCACTACTCTTGCCTCTTTGTGCACCTCCCTTGCTTCTTTCGGCACTTCTCTTGCTTCTTTCTGCACCTCTCTTGCTTCTTCCTGCACCCCTCTTCCCTCTTTCTGGACCTCTGTTGCGTGTTTCTGCACCTCTTTTGCCTCTTTCTGCACTTCTGTTTGTTCTTTCTGCACTTCTCGAGCTTCTTTTTGTACCTCTCTTGCCTCTTTCTGCACCTCTCTTGCCTCTTTCTACAACTCTCTTGCCTCTTTCTGCACTTCTCTTGCCTCTTTCTACACCTCCCTTGCTTCTTTCTGTACTTCTCTTGCTTCTTTCTGCAACTCTCTTGCTTCTTTCTGCACCCCTCTTACCTCTTTCTGGACTCCTCTTGCCTCTTTCTGCACCTCTTTTGCTTTTTCTGTACTTCTCTCGCCTCTTTCTGCACCACTGTTGCTTCTTTCTGCACCTCTCTTGCCTCTTTCTACACCTCTCTTGCCTCTTTGTGCACTTCTCTTGCTTCTTTCTGCACTTCTCTTGCCTCTTTCTGTACCCCTCTTGCCTCTTTCTGCTCCTCTGTTGGTTCTTTCTGCACTGCTCTTGCTTCTTTCTGCACCTCTCTTGCAAATTCCTGCACCCCTCTTGCCTCTTTCTTAACTCTTCTTCCCTCTTTCTGCACTTTTCGTGCCTGTGTCTGCACCCCTGTTCTCTCTTTCTGTACCTCTTTTGCCTGTTTCTGTAACTCTCTTGCCTCTTTATGCACTCCTCTTGCCTCTTTCTGCATCTCTTTTGCTTCTTTCTGTTCTTCTCTTGCCTCTTTCTGAACTCCTCTTGCTTCTTTTTTGCACTCTTGCCTCTTTCTGGAGTTCTCTTGCCTCCATCTGCACCCCTCTAGACACTTTCTGCACCACTGTTGCTTCTTTCTGCACTTCTCAAGCTTCTTTCTGTACCTCTCTTGCCTCTTTCTGCACCTCTCTTGACTCTTTCTACAACTCTCTTGCCTCTTTCTGCATTTCTCTTGCCTCTTTCTGCACCTCCCTTGCTTCTTTCTGTTCCTCTCTTGCTTCTTTCTGCAACTCTCTTGCTTCTTTCTGCACCCCTCTTACCTCTTTCTGGACCTCTGCTGCATGTTTCTGCACCTCTTTTGCTTCTTTCTGTACTTCTCTTGCCTATTTCTGCACCCCTATTGCTTCTTTCTGCACTCTTGCCTCTTTCTGCAGTTCTCTTGCCTCCTTCTGCACCTCTCTAGACTCTTTCTGTACCACTGTTGCTTCTTTCTGCACTTCTTGAGTTTCTTTCTGTACCTCTCTTGCTTCTTTCTGAACCCCTATTGCCTCTTTCTCCATCCCGCTCGCCTCTTTCTGCACCTCTCTTGCCTCTTTCTATACCATTCTTGCCTCCTTCTGCACTTCTCTTGCCTCTTTGTGCACCTCCCTTGCTTCTTTCGGCACTTCTCTTGCTTCTTTCTGCACCTCTCTTGCTTCTTCCTGCACCCCTCTTCCCTCTTTCTGGACCTCTGTTGCGTGTGTCTGCACCTCTTTTGCCTCTTTCTGCACTTCTCTTGCATCTTTCTGCACCCCTATTGCCTCTTTTTGCACCTCTGTTGCCTCTTTCTGCACCTCTGTTTGTTCTTTCTGCACTTCTCGAGCTTCTTTCTGTACCTCTCTTGCCTCTTTCTGCACCTCTCTTGCCTCTTTCTACAACTCTCTTGCCTCTTTCTGCACTTCTCTTGCCTCTTTCTGCACCTCCCTTGCTTCTTTCTGTACTTCTCTTGCTTCTTTCTGCAACTCTCTTGCTTCTTTCTGCATCCCTCTTACCTCTTTCTGGACTCCTCTTGCCTCTTTCTGCACCTCTTTTGCTTTTTTCTGTACTTCTCTCGCCTCTTTCTGCACCACTGTTGCTTCTTTCTGCACCTCTCTTGCCTCTTTCTACACCTCTCTTGCCTCTTTGTGCACTTCTCTTGCTTCTTTCTGCACTTCTCTTGCCTCTTTCTGTACCCCTCTTGCCTCTTTCTGCTCCTCTGTTGGTTCTTTCTGCACTGCTCTTGCTTCTTTCTGCACCTCTCTTGCAAATTCCTGCACCCCTCTTGCCTCTTTCTTAACTCTTCTTCCCTCTTTCTGCACTTTTCATGCCTGTGTCTGCACCCCTGTTCTCTCTTTCTGTACCTCTTTTGCCTGTTTCTGAAACTCTCTTGCCTCTTTCTGCACTCCTCTTGCCTCTTTCTGCACCTCTTTTGCTTCTTTCTGTTCTTCTCTTGCCTCTTTCTGAACTCCTCTTGCTTCTTTTTTGCACTCTTGCCTCTTTCTGGAGTTCTCTTGCCTCCATCTGCACCCCTCTAGACTCTTTCTGCACCACTGTTGCTTCTTTCTGCACTTCTCAAGCTTCTTTCTGTACCTCTCTTGCCTCTTTCTGCACCTCTCTTGGCTCTTTCTACAACTCTCTTGCCTCTTTCTGCACTTCTCTTGCCTCTTTCTGCACCTCCCTTGCTTCTTTCTGTTCTTCTCTTGCTTCTTTCTGCAACTCTCTTGCTTCTTTCTGCACCCCTCTTACCTCTTTCTGGACCTCTGCTGCATGTTTCTGCACCTCTCTTGCCTCTTTCTGTACTTCTCTTGCCTCTTTCTGCACCCCTCTTGCCTCTTTCTGCACCTCTGTTGCTTCTTTCTGCACTTCTCTTTTTTCGGCACCTCTATTGCTTCTTTCAGCACCCCTCTTGTCTGTTTCTGGACCTCTGTTGGTTCTTTCTGCACTGCTCTTGCTTCTTTCTGCACCTCTTTTGCCTGTTTCTGCAACTCTCTTACCTCCTTCTGCACCTCTGTTGCTTCTTTATGCACCCCCTCTTGCCTCTTTCTGCACCTCTGTTGGTTCTTTCTGCACTGCTCCTGCTTCTTTCTGCACCTCACTTGCAAATGTCTGTACCCCTCTTGCCTCTTTCTGCACCCCTCTTCCCTCTTTCTGCACCTCTCTTGCCTCTGTCTGCACCCGTATTCCCTCTTTCTGCACCAATTTTGCCTGTTTCTGCAACGCTCTTGCCTCTTTCTGCAGTTCTCTTGCCTCATTCTGCACCTCTGTTTCTTCTTTCTGCACTTCTCCTACCTGTTTCTGCACCCCTCTAGCCTCTCTCTGCACACCTGTTGATTCTTTCTGCACCCCTGTTGCTTCTTTCTGCACTTCTAGAGCTTCTTTCTGTACTTCTCTTGCCTCTTTCTGCACCCCTCTTCCCTCTTTCTGTACCTCTCTTACCTCTTTTTGCACCTCTCTTGCCTCTTTCTGCACTTCTCTTGCCTCTTTCTGCACCTCACTTGCTTCTTTCTACACTTCTCTGGCTTCTTTCTACACCTCTCTTGCTTCTTTCTATACCCCTCTCCCCTCTTTCTGCACCTCTTTTGCCTGTTTCTGCAACTCTCTTGCCTCTTTCTGTACTTCTCTTTCCTCTTTCTGCACATCTGCTGCTTCTTTCTGCACTTCTCTTGCCTCTTTCTGCACTTCTAGAGCTTATTTCTGTACCTCTCTATCTTCTTTCTGTACCCCTCTTGCCTTTTTCCACACCCCTCTTCCCTCTTTCTGCACCTTTCTCACCTCTTTCTGCACCTCTCTTGCCTCTTTCTGCACTTCTCTTGCCTCTTTCTGCACCTCTGTGGCTTCTTTCTGTACTTCTCTTGCCTCTTTCTGCACCTCTGTTGCTTCTTTCTGCACCCCTGTTGCTTCTTTCTGCACTTCTAGAGCTTGTTTCTCTACCTATCTTGCTTCTTTCTGTACCCCTCTTGCCTTTCTGCACCCCTCTCCCCTGTTTCTGCACTTCTCTTGCCTCTTTCTGCACCTCGCTTGCTTCTTTCTGCACTTCTCTGGCTTCTTTCTGCACCTCTCTTGCTTCTTTCTGCACCCCTCTTCCCTCTTTCTGCACATCTGTTGCATGTTTCTGCACCTCTCTTGCCTCTTTCTGCAGTTCTCTTGCTTCCTTCTGCACGTCTGTTGCTTCTTTCTGCACTTCTCTTGCTTCTTTCTGTACCTCTCTTGCTTCTTTCTGCACCTCTCCTGCCTCTTTCTGCACCTCTCTTGCCTCTTTCTGTACCCCACTTGCCTCGTTCTGCACCCCTCTGTTGCTTCTTTCTGCACTTCTCTTGCCTCTTTCTGTACCCCTCTTGCCTCTTTCTGCACCTTTAATGGTTCTTTCTGCACTGCTCTTGCTTCTTTCTGCACCTCTCTTGCAAATTTCTGCACCCCTCTTGCCTCTTTCTGCACTCTTCTTCCCTCTTTCTGCACTTTTTCGTGTGTCTGTCTGCACCCCTGTTCTCTCTTTCTGCACCTCTTTTGCCTTTTTCTGCAACTCTCTTGCCTCTTTCTGCACTCCTCTTGCCTCTTTCTGCACCTCTTTTGCTTCTTTCTGTACTTCTCTTGCCTATTTCTGCACCCCTCTTGCTTCTTTCTGCACTCTTGCCTCTTTCTGCAGTTCTCTCGCCTCCTTCTGCACCTTTCTAGACTCTTTCTTTACCACTGTTGCTTCTTTCTGCACTTCTTGAGTTTCTTTCTGTACCTCTCTTGCTTCTTTCTGAACCCCTCTTGCCTCTTTCTCCATCCCTCTTGCCTCTTTCTGCACCTCTCTTGCCTCTTTCTCCACCATTCTTGCCTCCTTCTACACTTCTCTTGCCTCTTTCTGCACCTCCCTTGCTTCTTTCGGCACTTCTCTTGCTTCTTTCTGCACCTCTCTTGCTTCTTCCTGCACCCCTCTTCCCTCTTTCTAGACCTCTGTTGCGTGTTTCTGCACCTCTTTTGCCTCTTTCTGCACTTCTCTCGCATCTTTCTGCACCCCTCTTGCCTCTTTCTGCACCTCTGTTGCCTCTTTCTGCACCTCTGTTTGTTCTTTCTGCACTTCTCGAGCTTCTTTCTGTACCTCTCTTGCCTCTTTCTGCACCTCTCTTGCCTCTTTCTACAACTCTCTTGCCTCTTTCTGCACTTCTCTTGCCTCTTTCCGCACCTCCCTTGCTTCTTATTGTACTTCTCTTGCTTCTTTCTGCAACTCTCTTGCTTCTTTCTGCACCCCTCTTACCTCTTTCTGGACTCCTCTTGCCTCTTTCTGCACCTCGTTTGCTTCTTTCTGTACTTTTCTTGCCTCTTTCTGCACCCCTCTTGCTTCTTTCTGTACTCTTGCCTCTTTCTGCAGTTATCTTGCCTCCTTCTGCACCCTCTCGCCTCTTTCTGCACCACTGTTGCTTCTTTCTGCACCTCTCTTGCCTCTTTCTACACCCTCTTGCCTCTTTGTGCACTTCTCTTGCTTCTTTGTGCACTTCTCTTGCCTCTTTCTGTACCCCTCTTGCCTCTTTCTGCTCCTCTGTTGGTTCTTTCTGCACTGCTCTTGCTTCTTTCTGCACCTCTCTTGCAAATTCCTGCACCCTCTTGCCTCTTTCTTAACTCTTCTTCCCTCTTTCTGCACTTTTTGTACCTGTGTCTGCACCCCTGTTCTCTCTTTTCTGTACCTCTTTTGCCTGTTTCTGCAACTCTCTTGCCTCTTTCTGCACTCCTCTTGCCTCTTTCTGTACCTCTTTTGCTTCTTTCTGTACTTCTCTTGCCTCTTTCTGAACCCCTCTTGCTTCTTTCTGCACTCTTGCCTCTTTCTGGAGTTCTCTTACCTCCATCTGCACCCCTCTAGACTCTTTCTGCACCACTGTTGCTTCTTTCTGGACTTCTCGAGCTTCTTTCTGTACCTCTCTTGCCTCTTTCTGCACCTCTCTTGCCTCTTTCTACAACTCTCTTGCCTCTTTCTGCACTTCTCTTGTCTCTTTCTGCACCTCCCTTGCTTCTTTCTGTACTTTTCTTGCTTCTTTCTGCAACTCTCTTGCTTCTTTCTGCACCCCTCTTACCTCTTTCTGGACCTCTGTTGCATGTTTCTGCACCTCTCTTGCCTCTTTCTGCACTTCTCTTGCCTCTTTCTGTACCCCTCTTGCCTCTTTCTGCACCTCTGTTGCTTCTTTCTGCACTTCTCTTTTTTTGGCACCTCTCTTGCTTCTTTCTGCACCCCTCTTGTCTGTTTCTGGACCTCTGTTTGTTCTTTCTGCACTGCTCTTGCTTCTTTCTGCACCTCTTTTGCCTGTTTCTGCAACTCTCTTGCCTCCTTCTGCACCTCTGTTGCTTCTTTCTGCACTCCCTCTTGCCTCTTTCTGCACCTCTGTTGGTTCTTTCTTTCTGCACTGCTCCTGCTTCTTTCTGCACCTCACTTGCAAATGTCTGTACCCCTCTTGCCTCTTTCTGCACTCCTCTTCCTGCACCTCTCTTGCCTCTGTCTGCACCCGTATTCCCTCTTTCTGCACTAATTTTGCCTGTTTCTGCAACTCTCTTGCCTCTTTCTGCAGTTCTCTTGCCTCATTCTGCACCTCTGTTTCTTCTTTCTGCACTTCTCTTACCTGTTTCTGCACCCCTCTAGCCTCTCTCTGCACACCTGTTGATTCTTTCTGCACCCCTGTTGCTTCTTTCTGCACTTCTAGAGCTTCTTTCTGTACTTCTCTTGCCTCTTTCTGCACCCTTCTTCCCTCTTTCTACACCTCTCTTACCTCTTTCTGCACCTCGCTTGCCTCTTTCTGCACTTCTCTTGCCTCTTTCTGCACCTCGCTTGCTTCTTTCTGCACTTCTCTGGCTTCTTTCTACACCTCTCTTGCATCTTTCTACACCCCTTTCCCCTCTTTCTGCACCTCTGTTGCATGTTTCTGCACCTCTCTTGCTTCTTTCTGCACCTTGCTTGCTTCTTTCTGCACTTCTCTCTTTCTGCACCTCTTTTGCATGTTTCTGCAACTCTCTTGCCTCTTTCTGTACTTCTCTTGCTTCCTTCTGCGTGTCTGTTGCCTCTTTCTGCACATCTGCTGCTTCTTTCTGCACTTCTCTTGCCTCTTTCTGCACTTCTAGAGCTTATTTCTGTACCTCTCTTTCTTCTTTCTGCACCCCTCTTGCCTTTTTCTACACCCCTCTTCCTGCACCTTTCTTACCTCTTTCTGCACCTCTCTTGCCTCTTTCTGCACTTCTCTTGCCTCTTTCTGCACCTCTGTGGCTTCTTTCTGTACTTCTCTTGCCTCTTTCTGCACCTCTGTTGCTTCTTTCTGCACCCCTGTTGCTTCTTTCTGCACTTCTAGAGCTTGTTTCTGTACCTCTCTTGCTTCTTTCTGCACCCCTCTTGCCTTTCTGCACCCCTCTTCCCTGTTTCTGCACTTCTCTTGCCTCTTTCTGCACCTCGCTTGCTTCTTTCTGCACTTCTCTGGCTTCTTGCACCTCTCTTGCTTCTTTCTGCACCCCTCTTCCCTCTTTCTGCACATCTGTTGCATGTTTCTGCACCTCTCTTGCCTCTTTCTGCAGTTCTCTTGCTTCCTTCTGCACGTCTGTTGCTTCTTTCTGCACTTCTCTTGCCTCTTTCTGCACCTCGCTTGCTTCTTTCTGCACTTCTCTTGCTTCTTTCTATGCCTCTATTCCTTCTTTCTGTACCTCTCTTGCCTCTTTCTGCACCCCTCTTCCCTCTTTCTAGACCTCTGTTGCGTGTTTCTGCACCTCTTTTGCCTCTTTCTGCACTTCTCTCGCATCTTTCTGCACCCCTCTTTCCTCTTTCTGCACCTCTGTTGCCTCTTTCTGCACCTCTGTTTGTTCTTTCTGCACTTCTCGAGCTTCTTTCTGTACCTCTCTTGCCTCTTTCTGCACCTCTCTTGCCTCTTTCTACAACTCTCTTGCCTCTTTCTGCACTTCTCTTGCCTCTTTCCGCACCTCCCTTGCTTCTTATTGTACTTCTCTTGCTTCTTTCTGCAACTCTCTTGCTTCTTTCTGCACCCCTCTTACCTCTTTCTGGACTCCTCTTGCCTCTTTCTGCACCTCGTTTGCTTCTTTCTGTACTTTTCTTGCCTCTTTCTGCACCCCTCTTGCTTCTTTCTGTACTCTTGCCTCTTTCTGCAGTTATCTTGCCTCCTTCTGCACCCCTCTCGCCTCTTTCTGCACCACTGTTGCTTCTTTCTGCACCTCTCTTGCCTCTTTCTACACCCCTCTTGCCTCTTTGTGCACTTCTCTTGCTTCTTTGTGCACTTCTCTTGCCTCTTTCTGTACCCCTCTTGCCTCTTTCTGCTCCTCTGTTGGTTCTTTCTGCACTGCTCTTGCTTCTTTCTGCACCTCTCTTGCAAATTCCTGCACCCCTCTTGCCTCTTTCTTAACTCTTCTTCCCTCTTTCTGCACTTTTTGTGCCTGTGTCTGCACCCCTGTTCTCTCTTTCTGTACCTCTTTTGCCTGTTTCTGCAACTCTCTTGCCTCTTTCTACACTCCTCTTGCCTCTTTCTGTACCTCTTTTGCTTCTTTCTGTACTTCTCTTGCCTCTTTCTGAACCCCTCTTGCTTCTTTCTGCACTCTTGCCTCTTTCTGGAGTTCTCTTGCCTCCATCTGCACCCCTCTAGACTCTTTCTGCACCACTGTTGCTTCTTTCTGGACTTCTCGAGCTTCTTTCTGTACCTCTCTTGCCTCTTTCTGCACTTCTCTTGTCTCTTTCTGCACCTCCCTTGCTTCTTTCTGTACTTCTCTTGCTTCTTTCTGCAACTCTCTTGCTTCTTTCTGCACCCCTCTTACCTCTTTCTGGACCTCTGTTGCATGTTTCTGCACCTCTCTTGCCTCTTTCTGCACTTCTCTTGCCTCTTTCTGTACCCCTCTTGCCTCTTTCTGCACCTCTGTTGCTTCTTTCTGCACTTCTCTTTTTTTGGCACCTCTCTTGCTTCTTTCTGCACCCCTCTTGTCTGTTTCTGGACCTCTGTTTGTTCTTTCTGCACTGCTCTTGCTTCTTTCTGCACCTCTTTTGCCTGTTTCTGCAACTCTCTTGCCTCCTTCTGCACCCCTGTTGCTTCTTTCTGCACTCCCTCTTGCCTCTTTCTGCACCTCTGTTGGTTCTTTCTTTCTGCACTGCTCCTGCTTCTTTCTGCACCTCACTTGCAAATGTCTGTACCCCTCTTGCCTCTTTCTGCACCCCTCTTCCTGCACCTCTCTTGCCTCTGTCTGCACCCGTATTCCCTCTTTCTGCACCAATTTTGCCTGTTTCTGCAACTCTCTTGCCTCTTTCTGCAGTTCTCTTGCCTCATTCTGCACCTCTGTTTCTTCTTTCTGCACTTCTCTTACCTGTTTCTGCACCCCTCTAGCCTCTCTCTGCACACCTGTTGATTCTTTCTGCACCCCTGTTGCTTCTTTCTGCACTTCTAGAGCTTCTTTCTGTACTTCTCTTGCCTCTTTCTGCACCCTTCTTCCCTCTTTCTACACCTCTCTTACCTCTTTCTGCACCTCGCTTGCCTCTTTCTGCACTTCTCTTGCCTCTTTCTGAACCTCGCTTGCTTCTTTCTGCACTTCTCTGGCTTCTTTCTACACCTCTCTTGCATCTTTCTACACCCCTTTCCCCTCTTTCTGCACCTCTGTTGCATGTTTCTGCACCTCTCTTGTTTCTTTCTGCACCTTGCTTGCTTCTTTCTGCACTTCTCTCTTTCTGCACCTCTTTTGCATGTTTCTGCAACTCTCTTGCCTCTTTCTGTACTTCTCTTGCTTCCTTCTGCGCGTCTGCTGCTTCTTTCTGCACTTCTCTTGCCTCTTTCTGCACTTCTAGAGCTTATTTCTGTACCTCTCTTTCTTCTTTCTGCACCCCTCTTGCCTTTTTCCACACCCCTCTTCCTGCACCTTTCTTACCTCTTTCTGCAACTCTCTTGCCTCTTTCTGCACTTCTCTTGCCTCTTTCTGCACCTCTGTGGCTTCTTTCTGTACTTCTCTTGCCTCTTTCTGCACCTCTGTTGCTTCTTTCTGTACCCCTGTTGCTTCTTTCTGCACTTCTAGAGCTTGTTTCTGTACCTCTCTTGCTTCTTTCTGCACCCCTCTTGCCTTTCTGCACCCCTCTTCCCTGTTTCTGCACTTCTCTTGCCTCTTTCTGCACCTCGCTTGCTTCTTTCTGCACTTCTCTGGCTTCTTGCACCTCTCTTGCTTCTTTCTGCACCCCTCTTCCCTCTTTCTGCACATCTGTTGCATGTTTCTGCACCTCTCTTGCCTCTTTCTGCAGTTCTCTTGCTTCCTTCTGCACGTCTGTTGCTTCTTTCTGCACTTCTCTTGCCTCTTTCTGCACCTCGCTTGCTTCTTTCTGCACTTCTCTTGCTTCTTTCTATGCCTCTCTTCCTTCTTTCTGTACCTCTCTTGCCTCTTTCTGCACCTCTCTTGCCTCTTTCTGTACCTCTTTTGCTTCTTTCTGCACTACTCTCCCCTCTTTCTGTACCCCTCTTGCCTCTTTCTGCACCTCTGTTGGTTCTTTCTGCACTGCGCTGGCTTCTTTCTGTACTTCTTTTGCTTTTTCTGTACCTCTTTTGCTTCTTTCTGCACTTCTCTTGCCTCTTGCTGCACCCCTCTTGCTTCTTTCTGCACACTTGCCTCTTTCTGCAGTGCTCTTGCCTCCTTCTGCACCTCTGTTGCTTCTTTCTGCACTTCTCTTGCTTCTTTTGGCACCTCTCTTGCTTCTTTCTACACCCCTCTTGTCTGTTTCTGTACCTCTGTTGGTTCGTTCTGTACTGCTCTTGCTTCTTTCCGTACCTCTTTTGCCTGTTTCTGCAACACTCTTGCCTCTTTCTGCACTTCTCTTGCCTCTTTCTGCATTCTTCTGTTGCTTCTTTCTGCACTTCTGTTGCCTCTTTCTGCACCCATCTTGCCTCTTTCTGCACCCGTTTGTTCTTTCTGCACTGCTCATGCTTCTTTCTGCACCTCTCTTGCAAATGTCTGTACCCCTCTTGCCTCTTCCTGCACCACTCTTCCCTCTTTCTGCACCTCTCTTGCCTCTGTCTGCACCCCTGTTCCCTCTTTCTGCACCTCTTGTGCCTGTTTCTGCAACTCTCTTGCCTCTTCTTGCAGTTCTCTTGCCTCCTTCTGCACCTCTGTTGCTTCTTTCAGCACTTCTCTTGCCTCTTTCTGCACCCCTCTAGCCTCTTTCTGCACTACAGTTGCTTCTTTCTGCACTTCTCAAGCTTTCTGTACCTCTCTTGCTTCTTTCTGTATCCCTCTTGCCTCTTTCTGCATCCCTCTTGCCTCTTTTTGCACCTCTCTTGCCTCTTTCTATACCTCTCTTGCCTCTTTGTGCACTTATCTTGCCTCTTTCTGTACCTCCCTTGCTTCTTTCAACAGTTCTCTTGCTTCTTTCTACACCTCTCTTGCTTCTTTCTGCACCCTTCTTCCCTCTTTCTGCACCTCTGTTGCGTGTTTCTGCACCTCTCTTGCCTCTTTCGCCCTCTTCCCTCTTTCTGCACCTCTGTTGCGTGTTTCTGCACCTCTCTTGCCTCTTTCTGCACTTCTCTTGCCTCTTTCTGCACCTCTTTTGCTTCTTTCTGTACTTCTCTTGCCTCTTTCTGCATCCCTCTTGCTTCTTTCTGCACTCTTGCCTCTTTCTGCAGTTCTCTTGCCTCCTTCTGCACCCCTCTCGCCTCTTTCTGCACTTCTCGAGCTTCATTCTGTACCTCTCTTGCTTCTTTCTGCACCCCTGTTCCCTCTTTCTGCACCTCTTGTGCCTGTGTTTGCAACTCTCTTGCCTCTTTCTGCAGTTCTCTTGCCTCCTTCTGCACCTCTGTTGCTTCTTTCTGCACATCTCTTGCCTCTTTCTGCACCCCTCTAGCCTCTTTCTGCACTACTGTTGCTTCTTTCTGCACTTCTCGAGCTTCTTTCTGTACCTCTCTTGCTTCTTTCCGCACCCCTCTTGCCTCTTTCTGCAACCCTCTTGCCTCTTTCTGCACCTCTATTGCCTCTTTCTACACCTCTCTTGCCTCTTTGTACACTTCTCTTGCCTCTTTCTGCACCTCCCTTGCTTCTTTCTGCACCTCTCTTGCTTCGTTTTGCACCCCTCTTCCTTCTTTCTGGACCTCTGTTGCGTGTTTCTGCACCACTCTTGCCTCTTTCTGATTTCTGCACCCCTCTTGCCTCTTTCTGCACCTCTGTTGCTTCTTTCTGTACTTCTCTTGCTTCTTTCGGCACCTCTCTTGCTTTTTCTGCACCCCTCTTGTCTGTTTCTGTACCTCTGTTGGTTCTTTCTGCAATGCTCTTGCTTCTTTCTGCACCTCCTTTGCCTGTTTCTGCAACTCTGTTGGTTCTTTCTGTACTGCTCCTGCTTCTTTCTGCACCTCTCTTGCAAATGTCTGTACCCCTCTTGCCTCTTTCTGCACCCCTCTTCCCTCTTTCTGCACCTCTCTTGCCTCTGTCTGCACCCCTATTCCCTCTTTCTGCACCACTTTTGCCTGTTTCAGCAACTCTTTTGCCTCTCTGCAGTTCTCTCGCCTCATTCTCCACCTCTGTTGCTTCTTTCAGCACTTCTCTTGCCTCTTTCTGCACCCCTCTAGCCTCTTTCTGCACTACAGTTGCTTTTTTCTGCACTTCTCGAGCTTCTTTCTGCAGTTCTCTTGCCTCCTTCTGCACCTCTGTTGGTTCTCTCTGCACTGCTCTGGCTTCTTTCTGCACCTCTTTTGCCTGTTTCTGCAACACTCTTGCCTCTTTCTGCACTTCTCTTGCCTCTTTCTGCACCCCTCTGTTGCTTCTTTCTGCACTTCTCTTGCCTGTTTCTGCACCCCTCTAGGCTCTTTCTGAACCCCTGTTGCTTCTTTCTGCACCCATGTTGCTTCTTTCTGTACTTCTTGAGCTTCTTTCTGTACCTCTCTTGCTTCTTTCTCCACCCCTCTTGCCTCTTTCTGCACCCCTCTTCCCTCTTTCTGAACCTCTCTTGCCTCTTTCTGTACCTCTCTTGCCTCTTTCGGCACTTGTCTTGCCTCTTTCTGCACCTCACTTGCTTCTTTCTGCACTTCTCTTGCTTCTTTCTACACCTCTCTTGCTTCTTTCTGCACCTATGTTGTGTGTTTCTGCAACTCTCTTGCCTCTTTCTGCAGTTCTCTTGCCTCCTTCTGCAACTCTGTTGCCTCTTTCTGCACCTCCCTTGCTTCTTTCTGTACCTCTCTTGCTTCGTTTTGCACCCCTCTTCCCTCTTTCTGGACCTCTGTTGCGTGTTTCTGCACCACTCTTGCCTCTTTCTGCACTTCTCTTTCCTGTTTCTGCACCCCTCTAGCCTCTTTCTGCACCCATGTTGATTCTTTCTGCACCCCTATGTGAGAAGTTGGCCTGGTATATGCTGTCCACTAGCTATAGTGGGCACCTTGCACCAGTCCAAACAACCCCTTATTGGAGATAGGTTAAAGACAACTGTGAGAAGTTGGCCTGGTATATGCTGTTCACTAATTAAAGTGGACACCTTGCACCAGAACAATTCGACTCTTATGGTAGATAGGTTTAAGACAACCTTTATAGAAAGCTATCCTAGTGGTAGCTGTGGAGAGCAGCCTTCAGGCTAAGTCTTGAAGGAATCTAAAGCAGCTTGTTTTACCACACAATCTCTTGAATCACCAAATGAAAAGACACCACACAGGTATATATATCAAATATATATGTATTTATTAATAAACAACTCTCTACTAATCTCTTTATGAGATTAGAATTCAGAAACATATGTACAAATCAAATGTTATCAAAATAAGTTTAGCACAATCGAATATCACAATCTTAGTTTGGCTAGACCTAGGTCTAAGGCATCTAGAATCGAGGGAACCCCAAGAACCACCCCAGGTAGTTGTAGGAGACCCACAGGGGACGGACGCGGTGTCCTGGCACCGGTGCGAGTCCTGTACGAGTCTATGCGAACAGACGCGATTGAGATTTCAATGTTAAAGGTCCCTTGCGTGTTCGAGGCGAACACACCGATCGGTCCTTGTACGAGTCGAAGGACGCGGTTACAGATAGAGTTGCAAGGGAGTTGGACGCGGTGTGTCTAACACAGACGCGAACCATGTACGAGTCAGCGCGATAGTCGCACTTGGAAAGTAAGAGTTTTAGGGCACTTCTAGGGTAGCTACAAGCAAGTCACTTACAGGGTAAGTAGTTCTAGGGCCCACACCCACAGGAGCACCGTAGTGCTGAAGTTACCTTACCCAGGGGAGCCGGGTGCATAGGTGTTCTTTGGTGTCGGGTCGCGGCGTCGTTTTCAATGGGAGCCAGTGAAGACTTGCTGCTTCCGGCGACAGGAGAAGTGTCTGGAGGAATCCAAGCCTGGATTCAGAAGATGGAAGACCTGAAAGCAGAGGGGACAGTGTTCAAAGTCACTTGGCAGTGACTCGGGGCAAGGAAGATGGATGCCCACCGTCATTGCAAGATTCAGGTCATTCATGGGTGCCTTGACTCTTCAGCCACGAGGTCCAGGAGGTGTCGACGACAACCAGGAGCTGGATTCTGCGTGTCCCACAATGTCTGCAGCTTACTGCGGTATCGGCAACTCGATTGGAGCCAACAAGCCTTGGTAACAGCAAGTCTTGGAGAAAGTGTGAAAAGTCAATGGCGCAGATCAGCAAGGTCTGAGGGACTCACCCAGCGAGGGTAAATCAGGGCAGGCCTGGAGCAACCAGGGAAGCCCTTTGGTTCTGTAGGAAAGCCTTCAGGGGACCCACAAACTGGCTGGCAAGGGATTGCAAAGACGCCTTGGGAGGATTCGCTCAACAGGAGCCCACGGTCACTCGGGACGAGGTAGGCCTCTGATCTTCAGAGGGATTCCTGCTGGAGGCTAGGACCACACGACGTCTAAAGCACAAGGTCGTAGGACGTTGTGAAGGGGTTGCACTTGACAATAGTGCACGGTACCCCGGGGTTGCGGTTCCTCATCACTCTTGGGGTCCACTGGCCTCAGCTTCGCTAGGGTCTCACGATGGCCTCTGAGAAGTCAGGAAATCCACTTTTGGGGCTGCAGGGACTTTGGACTCCGGCGGGAGCGGCATAGATTGCGACCGTCATTTGTAGTTTTTGGTGCCTGCCAAGCAGGGGAGTCACTCCTTGACTCCAAGGGAGATTCTTCAGTCTTCCAAAGGTAGTGGAACGTCGAAGGTCCAGGATTCTTCTTCAGAGCGTTGTCCAGGGATATCTCATTGGCAATGCACAGGTTCCCCCTCTTATACTAAAAGAAAGGGAGGGACTAGCTCTATGACCCCACCTATGGGAGGGTCAGGGGAGTGGGTGGTTACACCTACTTCCCTTTGTCCAGTTTTGCGCCAGAGCAGGGGCAGGTAGCCCCTGAGCCGGTTTGAACTGGGGTATGCACAGAGGAGCCTTCTGCTCCCCCAGTGCAGGACTTCAAAGCACTCTAAGAGTGCACCCACCCAGCCCCAATACACTAAACCCTGTCTGGGAGGTGGTCACACCCCTTGGGACAGGATATCTATTGTTGGGCTTCCTCCACTGCGAGTGTTGGTCATCAGCAGGAGGGCAGCCCAGTGTCTGTGACTGGTGGCATCCATTTTGTGATGCCAGGGCTCTGCAGGATTCTACCTCGTTTCCACAGTAGGTACATGTCTATCCCTCTAGAAGGGTGGAATGCTACCCCCGCCGCCAGACACCAAACATGACATGTTTTGATGCAGCCATTCCAAAGTTAGCATTCTACCGCGAGGATATAATGCACTTAAGAGTATATGGTTTAACCGCATCCACAAACAGCCCCAGAGAATGGACTCTGAGAGCTGCAGAGGGGCCCTGCTCAGGCAGAGGCACCCCCTCACATGGAAACTAAGCACCCTGCCCTCAGGATTGATAGGGCCTGCTTTAGGGGTGACTGACAAGTCTCAATGTGTGTGCAGGAGAGATATAGGGGACCTATATCTCAGTGAGGGGTGCTAGCACTTCCTCACCCAGCCTGGCAGTAGCAGGCCTGTGGTGTCAGATTTAGTCTGCTTCCCAGGGGTGACATAATACATGCTTCAGCCCCTGGTAGGCCTGTGAAGTACCTATGCCCTTGGTACCTAAGGTACCATATACTAGGGACTCATAAGGTACCACAGTATCCAATCACTAGTGCACCTAGAGTGCACTCCAAATCGTTTAGAGAGAACAGAGAGGCTGGGGCCCTGATTGGCAGGGTCCCAGCCAGACTATAGCCAGAAACCAGTGTAAACATCAGAAAAAAGTGGGGGCAACATAAGAGGCAGATCCTACTCTCCTACACAACCCCCCAAATGCAGGGACACTAAACTAACCTTGACCAGTTGAGTCTTCGTGTTCAAAGTGGAAATACCTTGAGAGTCCATCTGCATTGGCATGTTGGGTCCCAGGTCTATGTTCCACTGTATAGTCCATCCCCTGTAGGGAAATGGACCACCTCAAAAGTTTTGGGTTTTCTCCTTTCATTTGTTTAAGCCATAGGAGGGGCTTGTGGTCAGTCTGAACTATGAAGTGAGTGCCAAACAAGTATGGCCTCAGCTTCTTCAGGGCCCACACCACAGCAAAGGCCTCCCTCTCTATAGCTGACCAACGTTTCTCTCTAGGGGTCAGCCTTCTGCTAATAAAAGCTACTGGCTGGTCTTGACCTTCATCATTCAGTTGGGACAGTACAGCTCCCACACCCAGCTCAGAAGCATCTGTTTGGACAATGAACTTTTTGGTGTAGTCTGGACTCTGCAAGATGGGGGCAGTGCACATGGCCTGCTTTAGGTCTTCAAATGCCTTCTGACAGCTAGCTGTCCACTGAACCTTTTTGGCATTTTCTTTGAGGTCAGATCATTCAAGGGGGTCACTATAGATCCATATCCCTTGACAAACCTCCTATAGTACCCAGTCAGGCCTAAGAAGGCTCTCACCTGTGTCTGGGTGATTGGAGCAACCCATTCCATTATGGTTTGGATCTTGCTCTGTAAAGGCTGAACCTGGCCTCCACCTACAAGGTGGCCCAGGTACACAACCTGACTCTGCCCTATCTGGCACTTAGTGGCCTTGATAGTGAGGCCTGCTTTCTGCAGAGCCTCCAAAACATTTCTGAGGTGGACCAGGTGATCCTGCCAGGAGGAACTAAAGACAGCAATATCATCTAGATAAGCTGAGCAATAAGTTTCCATCCCTGCCAGAACTTTATTCACCAACCTCTGAAAAGTGGCAGGTGCATTTTTCAATCCAAAGGGCATCACCACAAAGTGGTAGTGCCCACTAGGGGTCGAAAATGCTGTTTTGGCTTTTGCATCATCAGCTAATCTGATCTGCCAGTAGCCAGCTGTTAGGTCAAATGTACTTAGATACTTGGCTGAGGCCAAAGTATCAATCAGCTCATCTGCCCTTGGTATGGGATAGGCATCAGTCCTAGTGACTGCATTGAGGCCTCTGTAGTCTACACAAAACCTCATTTCTTTCTTACCACCCTGGGTATGAGGCTTGGGTATCAGGACTAGTGGGCTAGCCCAAGGGCTATCTGAAGGCTCAATTACACCTAGCTCCAACATTTTCTGGACTTCACTCCTGATACAGTCCCTGACATGGTCAGGTTGCCTGTAGATTTTACTCTTGACAGGCAGACTGTCTCCAGTGTCCACCTCATGGGTGCACCAGGTAGTCTGACTAGGGGTCAGGCTAAACATATGTCTATACTGTTGCAGAACTTGTCTGCACTCAGTTTGCTGATGGTCAGTGAGGCTGCTTGCCAAAGCAGCACCATCCACTGACCCATCATCAGGGTTCGTAGAGAGCAGGTCAGGGAGAGGGTCACTCTCCTCCTCCTGGTCCTCATCAGTTGCCATGAGCAAGCCCATGTCAGCCCTGTCAACATATGGCTTTAATCTGTTGACAAGGAGCACCCTCAGGGGGGTCCTGGGAGTTCCACGATTCACCAGATAGGTGACTTCTCCCTTCTGTTCAACTATGGTATGGGGGTCACTCCACTTATCTTGGAGGGCTGCTGGGGCCACAGGCTCCAACACCCACACTTTCTGTCCTGGCTGGTATACAGTCAGTACAGCCTTTTGGTCATGCCAAGCTTTTTGCAATTCTTGGCTGGCCTCCAGGTTTTTGGTTGCCTTTTTCATGTATTCGGCCATCCGGGAGCGGAGACCAAGTACATAGTCCATCACATCCTGTTTGGGGGTTTGAGAGGTAACTCCCAGCCCTCTTTAACCAAACACAATGGACCTCTTACAGGGTGCCCAAACAGAAGCTCAAATGGGCTGTAACCAACCCCCTTCTGTGGAACCTCTCTGTATGCAAACAACAGGCAAGGAAGAAGAAGGTCCCATTTCCGCCTCAGCTTCTCTGGGAGTCCTTTAATCATTCCCTTCAGGGTTTTGTTGAAACGTTCAACCAACCCATTGCATTGTGGGTGATAGGGGTGGTGAACTTATAAGTTACACCACACTCCTTCCACATTGCTTTCAGATATCCTGACATGAAGTTAGTACCTCTGTCAGAGATGACCTCCTTTGGGAAACCCACTCTGGAGAAAACTCCAATGAGGGCTCTTGCCACCACAGGGGCTGTGGTGGTCCTCAGGGGAATTGCCTCTGGGTACCTGGTGGCATGATCCACTACCACCAGGATAAATCTGTGCCCAGATGCAGTTTGAGGGTCAAGGGGACCCAACAATGTCAATCCCTACCCTTTCAAAGGGTACCCCCACCACAGGTAGTGGTATCAGGGGGCCTTTGTTGTGCCACCTGCCTTGCCACTGGCTTGGCATGTGACACAGGAGCGACAAAACTCCTTTGTGTCCTCTGACATATGTGGCCAATGAAAATGTGGAACAAGCCTGTCCCAGGTCTTGTTTTGGCCCAAGTGACCTGCCAAAGGGATATCATGTGCTAGGGTCAAGAGGAACCCCTAAACTTCTGAGGTATCACCATCCTCCTGGTGGCTCCAGGGGCTGGATCTCTACCCTCAGAATATAGGAGTCCCTCATCCCAATAAACTTTATGGGACCCACTAGCACTCCCAGCAGCCTCAGCAGCAGCCTGCTGTCTGAGGGGTTCAAGAGAGGGGCAGCACTGTTGCTCCTTACTCAGATCTTCCCTAGAAGGGCCCCCTGCCCCCAAGAACTCAACCTGATCAGGCTCAAGTCCCTCTGGGGCAGTTCCTTCTTCAGGATCTGCTTCACCTCCCTCTGGAGGTGAATCTGTGATCTGAGACAGAGGGGAAGGCACTGCCTTTACCCTACTGCTCCTCCTCTTGGGAAGCATCTGGTCCATTGTTCCAGGATCCAGAGCTGGTTCAGTGTTATGCATTCTTGCTTGTGACCTGGTCACAGCAAATACCTCTGCAGGGATGCCCAACATCTCAGCATGAGTCCATAACTCTACTTCAGACCAGGCTGAAGTCTCTAGATCATTGCCCAATAGACATTCTACAGGGAGGTCTGCACTGACTACAACCTTCTTGAGGCCAGTTACCCCTCCCCAGGAGAAATTCACAACTGCCAGATTATGGTTGGTCCTGACATTCCTTGCATTGGTCACCTAGTACATTTCGCCCAGGATGATCTGTCCAGGGTCCACAAGATCCTCTGCCACCATGGTGACACTAGCACCTGTGTCCCTAAATGCCAAAGCCTGTTTGCCATTTATTACAGGCTGCTGTTTGTATTTGCCCAGATTACTGGGGCTTACTAGGAAGGACATATCAAGGTCTCCATCACAAATCAGCATTGCCTGAGTGGGCACTCTGACTAGGTCAGAGTCCACTTCAGAACCCAGGGTCAACCCTACTACACCCTTATTCTGAGTACCACCTCCACCAGTAGCTGAGCTAGGGGCAACAGTTGCCTTAGGGGCAGGAGTGGTGGTGGTTTGGTCTTTGGACTTGTTACAATCAGAAGTCCAGTGCCCTTTCTGTTTACAGAATTTGCACCAGGGCTTCTTTTGGCCTTTTCCTTGTTGGATTGTGACTCCCCACCAGATGCAGATTTTTGGGGCCCTTGTGAAGACTTCTGGTCTTTTGACTTATCCCCACCTTTCTCAGAGCCCTTAGGATCTTGCTTCTTGGTGTCACCCCCTTGGTTCTGGGGTTTCTGCCTTATACTGGTTCTGACCCATTTGTCTGCCTTCTTTCCCAATTCTTGGGGAGAGTTCAGATCTGAGTCCACCAGGTATTGATGCAACAACTGGTTCTGGCAATTATTAAGGATCTGTTCTCTCATCATCAGATTATACAATCCCTTGAAATCAGTAACCCTACTGCCAACCAGCCAACTCTCCAGAGCCTTGGTTGCACAATCTACAAAGTCAGTCCAGTCCTGAGTCTGTGCCTTCTGGGTGTCTCTGAACTTCAACCTGTACTGCTCAGTGGTTAAGCCAAACCCATCTATCAGTGCACTCTTCAGGACTTCATAATTATCAGCATCCTCTTCTCTAACAGTGAGGAGCTTGTCTCTACCTTTGTCTGACAAGGAGAGCCACAAGATTGCTGCCCACTGCTTTTGGGGGACCTGCTGTACTCTACAGGCCCTCTCCATAGCAGTTATCCACTTGTGGATATCATCCCCACTCTGGTAGGGAGGAACAACCTTGCTCAGGTTCCTATGGTCTGGAATAGATTCTCTGCCTCTAGGGACACTGTTGCTGCCACCAAGGGGTTCTAACCCCTCTCTTCTAGAAGCTCTCTGGATCTCCAGGGCTTCTCTATCTAGTGCCAACTGCTTGGTTCTGAGGGCAACTCTTGCTTCCTCATACTGCAGCAGTTTGCACATTCTGTCAGAGGAGCTCTCTCTTATGGGAAAGTATGAGTTCTTCTGCTGGACAAATTCTCTGCCAGAGTGATAAGAGTGGTCAGATTCCCTGGAAGGGGACCTATGCCTCTCATCCACTCTGTCAGTTCTCTTAGGGAGAATTCCTCTGTCCTTTTCAGGCCCCTTGGAGCCTGGCCCTTCAATCACAGAGTCTTGGTCATTCTGATTTTCATCATCTGACCCAGACACTGTAATTGACCCACCCACTGATTCAGACCCATTAGCTCCTAGAGCCAATCTAAGATCATCTGCTGTCAGCAGATCTATCAGGTGTAGTGTGGAGGGACTCTGTCCTAGCTTCAGGTGTCTTTCAACACACATGGCTCTCAAGTCAGAGAAAGCCATGTCCTTATACTGAGGCTGAGTGGATCCACTGGTTCCACCCTTTAAGGACATTCTAGTGTTGTGCAGTGTTGTACTACCTACACTAGTTTGTGGCCTACTGATACTAGCTTGAGCTGTAGAAAGGGTGTGCTATCCCTTGGCACACAGCTCTAAGTTCAGTAGAACTTATTGATACTAAGCTTGACTTTATATGTACCTTAAGTACCTATAGTGGTTTTCAGTTAGTCATTCAAATAGAGATTTTCTGGTAAAACAATAGCAAGCTGGAATCCCACACGCTGCCCACCAATGTGAGAAGTTGGCCTGGTATATGCTGTTCACTAATTAAAGTGGACACCTTGCACCAGAACAATTCGACTCTTATGGTAGATAGGTTTAAGACAACCTTTATAGAAAGCTATCCTAGTGGTAGCTGTGGAGAGCAGCCTTCAGGCTAAGTCTTGAAGGAATGTAAAGCAGCTTGTTTTACCACACAATCTCTTGAATCACCAAATGAAAAGACACCACACAGGTATATATATCAAATATATATGTATTTATTAATAAACACTCTCTACTAATCTCTTTATGAGATTAGAAGTCAGGAACATATGTACAAATCAAATGTTATCAAAATAAGTTTAGCACAATCGAATATCACAATCTTAGTTTGGCTAGACCTAGGTCTAGGGCATCTAGAATCGAGGGACCCCCAAGAACCACCCCAGGTAGTTGTAGGAGACCCACAGGGGACGGACGCGGTGTCCTGGCACCGGTGCGAGTCCTGTACGAGTCTATGCGAACAGACGCGATTGAGATTTCAATGTTAAAGGTCCCTTGCGTGTTCAAGGCGAACACACCGATCGGTCCTTGTACGAGTCGAAGGACGCGGTTACAGATAGAGTTGCAAGGGAGTTGGACGCGGTGTGTCTAACACAGACGCGAACCATGTACGAGTCAGCGCGATAGTCGCACTTGGAAAGTAAGAGTTTTAGGGCACTTCTAGGGTAGATACATGCAAGTCACTTACAGGGTAAGTAGTTCTAGGGCCCACACCCACAGGAGCACCGTAGTGCTGAAGTTACCTCACCCAGGGGAGCCGGGTGCATAGGTGTTCTTTGGTGTCGGGTCGCGGCGTCATTTTCAATGGGAGCCAGTGAAGACTTGCTGCTTGCGGCGACAGGAGAAGTGTCCGGAGGAATCCAAGCCTGGATTCAGAAGATGGAAGACCTGAAAGCAGAGGGGACAGTGTTCAAAGTCACTTGGCAGTGACTCGGGGCAAGGAAGATGGATGCCCACCGTCGTCGCAAGATTCAGGTCGTTCATGGGTGCCTTGACTCTTCAGCCACGAGGTCCAGGAGGCGTGGACGATGACCAGGAGCTGGATTCAGCGTGTCCCATGATGTCTGCAGCTTACTGCGGTGTCGGCGACTCGATTGGAGCCAACAAGCCTTGGTAACAGCAAGTCTTGGGGAAAGTGTGAAAAGTCAATGGCGCAGACCAGCAAGGTCTGAGGGACTCACCCAGCGAGGGTAAGTCAGGGCAGGCCTGGAGCAACCAGGAGAGCCCTGTGGTTCTGTAGGAAAGCCTTCAGGGGACACACAAGCCGGCTGGCAAGGGATCGCAAAGACGCCTCGGGAGGATTTGCTCAACAGGGGCCCATGGTCACTCGGGACGAGGTAGGCCTCTGATCTTCGAAGGGATTCCTGCTGGAGGCTAGGACCACACGACGTCCAAAGCACAAGATCGTAGAAAGTTGTGAAGGGGTTGCACTTGACAATAGTGCACGGTACCCTGGGGTCGCGGTTCCTCGTCACTCTTGGGGTCCACTGGCCTCAGCTTCGCTGGGGACTCACGATGGCCTTTGGGAAGTCAGGAAATCCACTTCTGGGGCTGCAGGGACTTCGGACTCCGGCGGGAGCGGCATAGTTTGTGACCATCGTTTGTATTTTTTGGTGCCTGCCAAGCAGGGGAGTCACTCCTTGACTCCAAGGGAGATTCTTCAGTCTTCCAAAGGTAGTGGAATGTCGAAGGTCCAGGATTCTTCTTCAGAGCGTCGTCCAGGGATATCTAGTTTGCAATGCACAGGTTCCCCCTCTTATACTAAAAGAAAGGGAGGGACTAGCTCTATGACCCCACCTATGGGAGGGTCAGGGAGTGGGTGGTTACACCTACTTCCCTTTGTCCAGTTTCACGCCAGAGCAGGGGCAGGTAGCCCCTGAGCCGGTTTGAACTGGGGTATGCACAGAGGAGCCTTCTGCTCCCCCAGTGCAGGACTTCAAAGCACTCTAAGAGTGCACCCACCCAGCCCCAATACACTAAACCCTGTCTGGGAGGTGGTCACACCCCCTTGGGACAGGATATCTATTGTTGGGCTTCCTCCACTGCGAGTGTTGGTCATCAGCAGGAGGGCAGCCCAGTGTCTGTGACTGGTGGCATCCATTTTGTGATGCCAGGGCTCTGCAGGATTCTACCGCGTTTCCACAGTAGGTACATGTCTATCCCTCTAGAAGGGTGGAATGCTACCTCCGCCGCCAGAACTGGCGGGGGGTAGTATTCCAAGATGTTTGACACCAAACACGACATGTTTTGATGCAGCCATTCCAAAGTTAGCATTCTACCGCGAGGATATAATGCACTTAAGAGTATATGGTTTAACCGCATCCACAAACAGCCCCAGAGAATGGACTCTGAGAGCTGCAGAGGGGCCCTGCTCAGGCAGAGGCACCCCCTCACATGGAAACTAAGCACCCTGCCCTCAGGATTGATAGGGCCTGCTTTAGGGGTGACTGATAAGTCTCAATGTGTGTGCAGGAGAGATATAGGGGACCTATATCTCAGTGAGGGGTGCTAGCACTTCCTCACCCAGGCTGCAGTAGCAGGCCTGTGGTGTCAGATTTAGTCTGCTTCCCAGGGGTGGCATAATACATGCTTCAGCCCCTGGTAGGCCTGTGAAGTACCTATGCCCTTGGTACCTAAGGTACCATATACTAGGGACTCATAAGGTACCACAGTATCCAATCACTAGTGCACCTAGAGTGCACTCCAAATCGTTTAGAGAGAACAGAGAGGCTGGGGCCCTGATTGGCAGGGTCCCAGCCAGACTATAGCCAGAAACCAGTGTAAACATCAGAAAAAAAGTGGGGGCAACATAAGAGGCAGATCCTACTCTCCTACAACAACCTTTATTGAAAGCTATCCTAGTGGTAGCTATGGAGAGCAGCCTTCAGGCTAAGTCTTGAAGGAATGTAAAGCAGCTTGTTTTACCAGTCTATAATCTCTTGAGTGACCAAATGAAAGTGGACCACACCAGGTATATATATAAAATATATGTATTTAGTCTTAAACACACCCCTCTAGTCTCTTTATGAGGCTAGAGTTCGAAGTACATACTTTACAAGTCAAATATCAACAGTAATAGCACAAATACACATTTGAGCCCTAGGGGCGTACCAAACCATATACCAATAAAGTGGTATAAGAACCACGACTGAGCTAGACACAAGGCCTAGAGCCTGTAGAAGTGCTTGGAACACAAGGAACCACCCAAGGTAGTGACACAGGGGACCCACGGGGGACGCGTGCAGTGTGGGAACACAGCCGCGAATCACCGTTAACTTCTATGGGGAAAGTCGCGGTTAGGTTTTTAAAAGGAAAGGACACTTAGAAGAGGACTTGGAGCAAACCCCTTTAGAACTAGGTCGTTCTAGAGTCAATACCCACGGGAGCACCGGAGTACTCGAGTTACCTCACCCAGGGAAGCCGGGTGCATAGGTGTCTTTTGGTGTCGGGTTTCGTCATCGTTTTCAATGGCGATCTGCTGCAGCAGGCTGCTGGCGACCAAGTCGAAAGTGTCCGGGTGGATCCAAGGGTGGATCGAAGATCTGAAGGACCTGAAAGCCAAGGGGACAGAGTCTGGGTCACTAGCCAGTGACCAGGAAGGCGATGAGCAGATGCCCACCGATGTCGGGTGCTTCAGGTAGGTTGACAGTCATCTTGACTCTTCAGCCACGAGGTCCAGCAGGCGTCAACGACAACCAGGAGCTGGATTCGAGCTGTACCACGACGTCTGTCGATTGCTGCGGTATCGGCGACCGGATTGGACACAACAAGCCTTGGCAACGGCAAGTCACGTGGAAACAAAGAAAGGACGTTGATGCAGACCAGCAAGATCTGGGGGACTCACCCAGTAAGGGTAAGTCAGGGCACGTCTGGAGCAACCAGGAAAGCCCAAGCAGAAGAAGAGTTGCCTTCGGGAGGGCCCACTAGCCAACGGACTAGCGACCGCGAAGGAGCCTCAAGTGGACGAACTTGGAGCTGGCTCACAGGACACTCGTGGAGTGGAGGCCAGTGATCTTCGGAGCAGTTGGTGCTGGAGGAAGGGGCTACTTGGAGCCCAAAGCACAACTTCGTGGGAGACCAGAAAGAGGACGCACTTACAAAAGTTCTCGGTGTCCAGGGGTCATGGTTCCACGTTACCCACGACAGCTACGTGCCTCAACTTCACTGGGGTCTGAGGGCAGCCTCGGGGAAGTCTGGAAATCTACCTCTGGTGTTGCAAAGACTTCGGCATCTGGCGGGAGCTTCAGCGATGCAGACCAGACAATTGCTTCTTAGGTGCCTGCCAAGCAGGGAGTCACTCCTTGACCCCAAGGGAGATTCTTCAGTCCTCTAATCTTCAAGTAGAGCGTCGAAGGTCCAGGATTCGGCTTCAGAGTTTCGTCCAGGGTAATCTAAAGTCCTAAGGACTGGGGTCCCATACTTATACTAAGTTAGGGGGTTGGACATACTCTGGGGACCCACCTATGGGAGGGTCAGGGAAGAGGGGTGGTTACACCCATTCCCTTTGTCCAGTTTCACGCCAGAGCAGGGGCAGGTAGCCCCTGCAACCGGTTTGAACTGGACTATGCACAGGGACACCAAATGTGCCCCCAGTGCAGGACTTCAAAGCACCAGAGAGTGCTCCTGCCCAGCCCCAATACACACTATCCTGTCTGGGGAGGTGGTTACACCTCCCTTCGACAGGAAACCTATTGTCCAGGCCTCCCCTGCCAGAGTTTCGGTCAGCAACAAGAGGCAAAGACCCGTGTCTATGGCAGCGGCATCCATTTTGTGATGCCAGGGCTCTGTAAAGTTAATACCGGGTAGGCTGGTGCATACATGTCTCTCCCTCTAGAAGGGTGGAATGCTACCCCCGCCGCCAGGACTGGCGGGGGGTAGTATTCCAAGGTGTTTGACACCAAACACGACATGTTTTGGTGCAGCCATCCCAAAGTTAGTATTTAACGCGAGGTTATAATGCACTTAAGAGTATATGGTCAGGCTGCACCACAAACAGCATCAGAGGATTGGCACCGAATGCTGCAGAGGGGCTCTGCTCATGCAGGGGCACCCTCTCACATAAAAACCAAGCACTCTGCCTCCAGGATTGTTAAGGCCTGCCATAGGAGTGACTTATAGGTTTATATGTGTGTGCAATGGTAGTGATATAGGTAGCCTATACCACAGTAAGGGGTGCATGCACCACCTTACCCAGGCTGCAGTAGCAGGCCTGAGGTGTCATTTTGGAAGGCCTCCCAGGGGTGGCATAATACATGCTTCAGCCCCTGGTAGGCCTCTGGGGTACCTATGCCCTGGGTACATAGTATACCATATACTAGGGACTTATAAGGGTACTCCAGAATCCAAACAGAGATGTACCTAAGGTACATGGAAACCATTTTAGAGAGGAAGCAGCTAGGCTGGGGTTCTGATTAGCAGGGCCCCAGCCAGACTAAAGTCGAAAAACAGTGAAGCATCAGCAAAAAGTGGGGGTACCCATGTGAAGCAGATCCTACTCTCCTACACAACCCCCCCCCCCAAATGCAGGGACATTAAACTAACCTTGACCAGTTGAGTCTTCATGTTCTAAGTGGAAGTACCTAGAGAGTCCATCTGCATTGACATGGTTACTCCCAGGTCTATGTTCCACTGTAAAGTCCATCCCCTGTAGGGAAATGGACCACCTAAGCAGTTTGGGGTTTTCACCCTTCATTTGTTTTAGCCATAAGAGGGGCTTATGGTCTGTTTGAAAAAGGAAGTGAGTACCAAACAGGTATGGCCTCAACTTCTTCAGAGCCCAGACCACAGCAAAGGCCTCCCTCTCAATGGCTGACCAAAGTTTCTCTCTAGGGGTCAGCCTTCTGCTAATAAAAGCTACTGGCTGATCCTGACCTTCATCATTCAATTGTGACAGTACAGCCCCTACCCCCAATTCAGATGCATCTGTTTGGACAATGAACTTCTTGGAGTAATCAGGACTCTGTAGAATGGGCCTGCTTCAGGTCATCAAATGCCTTTTGACAGCTAGCTGTTCACTGAACCTTTTTGGGCATTTTATTGGAAGTTAAGTCATTCAGGGGTGTCACTATTGATCCATACCCCTTGACAAATCTCCTATAGTACCCAGTCATGCCTAAGAAGGCTCTCACCTGAGTCTGGGTAGTTGGAGCAACCCAGTCCATGATGGTCTGGATTTTGCTCTGCAGTGGTTGAACCTGGCCTCCACCTACAAGGTGGCCCAGGTACACAACCTGACTCTGCCCTATCTGGCACTTGGTGGCCTTGATAGTGAGGCCTGCCTTTTGCAGGGCCTCCAAAACATTCCTTAGGTGGACCAGGTGATCCTCCCAGGTGGAGCTAAAGACAGCAATATCATCTAGATAGGCTGCACTATAGGCTTCCAGACCTGTGAGAACTGTATTCACCAACCTTTGGAAAGTGGCAGGTGCATTCTTCAGACCAAAGGGCATTACCACAAATTGATGATGCCCACTAGGGGTTGAGAATGCTGTTTTTGGTTTTGCATCATCAGCTAGCCTGATCTGCCAGTAGCCAGCTGTTAGGTCAAATGTTCTTGGATACTTGGCTGAGGCCAAAGTGTCTATTAGCTCATCTGCCCTGGGTATTGGATGGGCATCAGTCCTAGTGACTGCATTGAGACCCCTGTAGTCCACACAAAACCTCATCTCTCTTTTCCCACCACTGGTGTGAGGTTTTGGCACAAGGACCACTGGACTAACCCAAAGGCTATCTGAGGGTTCAATAACTCCCAAATCCAACATTTTCTGGACTTCTGTCCTGATACAGTCCCTGACATGGTCAGGTTGCCTATAAATCTTATTTTTAATAGGCAGACTGTCCCCAGTGTCCACTTCATGAGTGCACCAGGTGGTCTGACTTGGAGTCAGAGAGAACATATGCCTGAACTGATTGAGCACCTGTCTGCAATCAGTTTTCTGCTGGGTAGTGAGGCTGCCTGCCAAGGCTACACCATCCACTGACCCATCATCAGGGTTCTGTGAGAGCAGGTCAGGGAGTGGGTCACTTTCTTCCTCCTGTCCCTCATCAGTAGCCATGAGCAAGCCCATGTCTGCCCTGTCCACATATGGTTTCAATCTGTTGACATGGAGAACCCTGTGGGGACTCCTGGGTGTTCCTAGGTCTACCAAATAGTTAACCTCACCCTTCTGCTCAACAATGGTATGGGGTCCACTCCATTTGTCTTGGAGAGCTGCTGGGGCCACTGGCTCCAACACCCACACCTTCTGCCCTGGCTGGTAAACAGTCAGTACAGCCTTTTGGTCATGCCAGGCTTTTGGAGTTCCTGGCTAGCCTCAAGGTTTTTAGTTGCCTTTTTCATGTACTCAACCATCCTGGAGCGGAGACCAAGTACATAGTCCACTATGTCCTGCTTTCGGGGCTTGAGAGGTAACTCCCATCCTTCCTTCACCAGGCACAATGAACCCCTAACAAGGTGACCAAACAAAAGTTCAAAAGGGCTGTAGCCAACCCCTTTTGAGGCACCTCCTGTATGCAAATAAAAGGCAGGGCAAGAGTATGTCCCATCTTCGCCTAAGCTTCTCTGGGAGCCCTTTAATCATGCCCTTCAAGGTTTTGTTGAATCTCTCAACTAAACCATTGCATTGTGGGTGATAGGGTGTGGTGAACTTGTAAGTCACTCCACACTCCTTCCACATTGCCTTCAAGTATCCAGACATAAAGTTTGCATCCCTGTCTGATACAACCTCCTTAGGGAAGCCCACTCTTGAGAAAATTCCCAGGAGGGCTCTTGCCACCACAGGTGCTGTAGTGGTCTTAAGGGGTATAGCCTCTGGGTACCTGGTGACATGGTCCACCACCACCAGGATAAACCTGTGCCCAGATGCTGTTTGGGGATCCATGGGACCAACAATGTCAATCCCCACCCTTTCAAAGGGAACCCCCACCACAGGTAGTGGTATCAGGGGGGCCTTTGTAGTGCCACCTGCCTTGCCACTGGCCTGGCAGGTTACACAGGAGCGACAAAACTCCTTGTTGTCTTCAGACATGTGGGGCCAGTGAAAGTGAGGGACAATTCTGTCCCAAGTCTTGTTCTGGCCCAGGTGACCTGCTAGAGGAAGGTCATGGGCTAGGGTCAATAGGAAGTCCCTGAACTTCAGAGGTATAACCAACCTCCTGGTGGCACCAGGCTTGGGGTGTCTACACTCTGAGTACAAGAGTCCATCTTCCCAATACACTTTATGGGGACCAGTAGCATTCCCAGCAGCCTCAGCAGCAGCTTGCTGTCTGAGGGGTTCAAGAGAGGGGCAGCTCTGCTGCTCCTGGCTCAGATCTGCCCTGGAAGGGCCCCCTGTCCCTAAGAACTCAACCTGATCAGGCTCAAGCTCTTCTGGGACAGTTCCTTCCTCAGGACTGAGATCATCTCACTGAAGAGACTGATCTTCCTTCTGAGCCAAGGGGGAAGGCGCTGCCTTTACCCTACTACTCCTCCTCATGGATGGCACTTGGTCCATTGTTCCAGGATCCAAGGCCTGTTCAGTGTTCGGTATTTTGCTCTGTGACCTGGTCACAGCAAACACATCTGAAGGGATGCCCAGCATTTCTGCATGGGTCCTGAGCTCCACTTCTGCCCAAGCTGAAGTTTCTAGATCATTGCCAAGCAAGCATTCAACTGGTAGGTCTGCACTCACCACAACCTTCTTAAGGCTAGTTACCCCTCCCCAGGAGAAGTTAACAACTGCCAGAGTATGGTCTGTTCTGACATTGCTAGCATTGGTCACTTGGTACATTTCACCAAGTATAATCTGCCCAGGATCTACAAGATCTTGTGTCACCATGGTGACACTTGCTCCTGTGTCCCTAAATGCCAAAGCCTCTTTTTCATTTATTAATGGCTGTTGCTTGTACTTGCCCAGATTACTGGGACTCACAGAGGAGGTCACATCCATGCCTCCATCACAGACTAGGACAGCCTGAGTGAGTTCTCTGACTAGGCCAGAGCTCATCTCATTACCCAGGGTCAACCCTACTAAACCCTTGGCTTGTGTACTCCCACCACCAATTGTAACTGCACTAGGGGGAACAGGTGCCTTAGGGGCATTGGTGGGTGCTGGAATAGAGTCTTTGGACTTGGTGCAATCATTGGTCCAGTGTGTCTTTTGCTTACAGACTTTGCACCATGGTTTCTTTTGGCCTTTCCCTTTGTTAGACTGTGAATCCCTACCTGAAGAAGATTTTTGGGGGCCTTGTGAAGACTTCTGGTCTTTACCCTTCTCCCCACCCTTGTCAGAGTTCTTAGAATCTTGCTTCTTTGGGTCACCACCTTGGTTCTGTACCTTCTGCCTCACCCTGGTTCTGACCCATTTGTCTGCCTTCTTTCCCAATTCTTGGGGAGAGGTCAGATCAGAGTCCACCAGGTACTGATGCAACAGCTGATTTTGACAGTTATTAAGAATCTGCTCCCTCATGATAAGATTGTACAATCCTTTGAAGTCACATACCTTACTGCCCACTAACCAACCTTCCAGAGCCTTAGCAGAACAATCAACAAAGTCCACCCAGTCTTGATTCTGTGCCTTTTGGGTATCTCTGAACTTTAACCTGTATTGTTCAGTTGTTAGGCCAAACCCATCAATTAATGCACTTTTTAAGACTGGATAATTATCAGCATCCTCTTCTCTAACAGAGAGGAGCTTATCTCTACCTTTGTCTGCAAAGGAGAGCCCCAAGATTGCTGCCCACTGCTCCTGAGGGACCCTCTGTACTTTACAGGCCCTCTCCAGTGCAGAAATCCATTTGTGGATGTCATCCCCACTCTGGTAGGGAGGGACAATCTTGCTCAGGTTTCCATGGTCATAAGACCTTTCCCTACCACTAGGGAAGTTGCTGCCACCATGGGACTCTAGTCCCAACTTTCTTCTTTGTCTTTGAAGCTCTATGAACTCCCTGTAGGAGAGTAGGATCTGCTTCACATTGGTACCCCCACTGTTTGCTGATGCTTCACTGTTTTTCAACCTTAGTCTGGCTGGGGCCCTGCTAATCAGAACCCCAGCCTAGCTGCTTCCTCTCTAAAATGGTTTCCATGTACCTTAGGTACATCTTTGATTGGAATCTGGAGTGCCCTTATAAGTCCCTAGTATATGGTATCCTATGTACCCAGGGCATAGGTACCCCAGGGGCCTACCAGGGGCTGAAGCATGTACTATGCCACCCCTGGAAGGCCAGCCAAAATGGCACCACAGGTCTGCTACTGCAGCCTGGGTAAGGTGGTGCATGCACCCCTTACTGTGATATAGGCTACCTATATCACTACCAATGCACACACATATAAACCTATAAGTCACTCCTATGGCAGGCCTTTACAATCCTGAAGGCAGAGTGCTTGGTTTTTATGTGAGAGGGTGCCCCTGCATGAGCAGAGCCCCTCTGCAGCGTTCGGAGTCCCTCCTCTGATGCTGTTTATGGTACAGCCTGACCATATACTCTTAAGTGCATTATATCCTCGCAGTACAATGCTAACTTTGGACTGGCTGCACCAAAACATGTCGTGTTTGGTGTCAAACATCTTGGAATACTACCCCCCCACCAATACTGGTGGCGGGGGCAGCATTCCACCCTTCTAGAGGGAGAGACATGTACACACCGGACTGCCCGGTAACTTCTTTTCCAGAGCCCTGGCATCACAAAATGGATGCCGCTGCCACAGACACGGGTCTGGCCTCCTGCTGCTGACTGAAACTCCAGCAGGGGAGGCCTGGACAATAGGTTTCCTGTCGAAGGGAGGTGTAACCACCTCCCCAGACAGGATAGTGTGTATTGGGGCTGGGCAGGAGCACTCTCTGGTGCTTTGAAGTCCTGCACTGGGGGCACATTTGGTGTCCCTGTGCATATGCCAGCTCAAACCGGTTGCAGGGGCTACCTGCCCCTGCTCTGGTGCGAACTGGACAAAGGGAATGGGTGTAACCACCTCTCTTCCCTGACCCTCCCATAGGTGGGTCCCCAGAGTATGTCCAACCCCCTAACTTGGTATAAGTATGGGACCCCAGTCCTTAGGACTTTAGATTACCCTGGATGAAACTCTGAAGCCGAATCCTGGACCTTCGATGCTCTACTTTAAGATTAGAGGACTGAAGAATCTCCCTTGGGATCAAGGAGAGACTCCCCTGCTTGGCAGGCACCTAAGAAGCAATTGTCCGGTCTGCATCGCTGAAGCTCCCGTCAGACGCCAAAGTCTTTGCATCACCAGAGGTAGATTTCCAGACTTCCTTGAGTCTGCCCTGAGTCCCCAGCGAAGCTGAGGCCCGTAGCTGTCGTGGGTAACATGGAACCGTGACCCCTGGACACAGAAAACTTTTGCAAGTACATCCTTTTTCTGGTCTTCCATGAAGTTGTGCTTTGGGCTCCAAGTAGCCCCCGCATCCAGCACCAACTGCACTGAAGATCACTGGCCTCCACTCCACGAGTGCCCAGTAAGCCAGCTCCAAGTGTGTCCACTTGAGGCTCCTTCGCGGTCGCTAGTCCATTGGCTAGTGGGCCCTACCGAAGGCAACTCTTCTTCTGCTTGGGCTTTCCTGGTTGCTCAAGAGGTGCCCTGACTTACCATCACTGGGTGAGTCCCCCAGACCCTGCTGGTCTGCATCAACGTCCTTTCTTTGTTTCCACGTGACTTGCCGTTGCCAAGGCTTGTTGGGTCCAATCCGGTCACCGACACCACAGCAATTGACAGACGTTGTGGGACAGCTCGAATCCAGCTCCTGGTTGTCGTCGATGCCTCCTGGACCTCGTAGCTGAAGAGTCAAGACGACTGTCAACCTACATGAAGCTCCCGACATCGGTGGGCATCTGCTCATCGCCTTCCTGGTCACTGGCTAGTGACCCAGACTCTGTCCCCTCTGCTTTCAGGTTCTTCAAATCTTGGATCCAATCTTGGATCCACCAGAACACTTTCGACTTGGTCGCCAGCAGCACTTTGCACCAGATCGCCATTGAAAACGACGACTAAACCCGACCCCGAAAGACACCTATGCACCCGGCTTCCCTGGGTGAGGTAACTCGAGTATTCCGGTGCTCCCATGGGTATTGACTCTAGAACAGCCTAGTTCTAAAGGGGTTTGCTCCAAGTCCTCCTCTAAGTGTCCTTTTTCTTTAAAACTCCAACCGCGACATTCCCCATAGAAGTCAACGGCAGCTCCCGGCTGTGTTCTCACACTGCACTCGTCCCCCGTGGGTCCCCTGTGTCACTACCTTGGGTGGTTCCTTGAGGGCCAAGCACTTCTACAGGCTCTAGGCCTTGTGTCTAGCTCAGTCGTGGTTCTTATACTACTTTATTGGTATATGGTTTGGTACGCCCCTAGGGCTCAAACGTGTATTTGTGCTATTACTGTTGATATTCGACTTGTAACTTATGTACTTCGAACTCTAGCCTCATAAAGAGACTATGGGGTGTGTTTAAGACTAAATACATATATTTTAAATATATGCCTGGTGTGGTCCTCTTTCATTTGGTCACTCAAGAGATTATAGACTGGTAAAACAAGGGGTTGTTTGGACTGGTGCAAGGTGCCCACTATAATTAGTGGACAGCATATACCAGGCCAACTTCTCACATTGGTGCCAGCGGTGGGATTCCAGCTTGCTATTGTTTTACCAGATAATCTCAATTGAATTGATCAACTGAAAACCACTAAGGGTACCTTAGGTACATATAATTCAAGCTTAGGATACAGTAAGTTCTACTGAACTTAGAGTTGTGTGTTAAGGGATAGCATACCCTTTCTACAACTCAAGAGAGTTTAGTAGGCCACACTAGAGTAGGTAGTGCATATACCACACCGCACTAGTAATGTCTTCACTGCCAGGAACCAGTGAGCTCCTGCCATCAAGATATGACAACCTCTCATTCTTGGAATTAAGAGAGTTGTGCAAGGTTAGGAAGTTGAAGACAGGCAAAAGTGCCAACACCCAACGTCTCCTGGAGATGCTTCTGCTAGATGATCTTAGAAGACCCCTAGGGTCTGCAAGGGTAGGCAGAGAGGGTGGGGCAGAAGATGAGGGAGGGGCCAGGGATGAAAATGCCCAGGACCTGACCTCTGAAACTGGCCAGGGGGATGACAATGATCCTGACCTGGACAATCCAGCTACTCCTGAGGATGAGGAGGAGGCCCAGAATGACCTCCCCTTTGTCCCCCCAGGAAGAGTTGTGAGTGTGCCCAGAAGGTCTAGATTTCCTTCTCAGGAGTCTAACCACTCTGACACCTCAGTAGGGACCTCTGTTTCTTCTCATAGGAGGGAATCCTCTCATGAGAGGAGAAAGAGACTGCTTCAGTATGAACAAGCCCAGCTTGAGCTCAGAAAACAGCGGTTGGCAATAGACACGGAGTCCCTCAATCTCTTTAGAGAGAGGAAAAAGATGGGACTAGAGTCCCATGGTGGCAGCAATTTCCCCAGAGATAGGGAAAGGTCTTATGACCATAGAAACCTGAGCAAGGTTGTCCCTCCCTACCAGAGTGGGGATGACATCCACAAATGGATAACTGCACTGGAGAGGGCCTGTAAAGTACAGAGGGTCCCTCAGGAGCAGTGGGCAGCAATCTTGTGGCTCTCCTTTGCAGACAAAGGTAGAGATAAGCTCCTCACTGTTAGAGAAGAGGATGCTGACAATTACAAAGTCTTGAAGAGTGCTCTGATTGATGGGTTTGGCCTAACAACTGAACAATACAGGTTAAAGTTCAGAGATACCCAAAAAGCACAGACTCAAGACTGGGTGGACTTTGTTGATTGTTCTGCTAAGGCTCTGGAAGGTTGGTTGATGGGCAGTAAGGTATGTGACTTCACAGGATTGAACAATCTTATCATGAGGGAGCAGATTCTTAATCACTGTCAAAATCAGCTGTTGCATCAGTACCTGGTGGACTCTGATCTGACCTCTCCCCAAGAATTGGGAAAGAAGGCAGACAAATGGGTCAGAACCAGGGTGAGGCAGAAGGTACAGAACCAAGGTGGTGACCCTGAGAAGCAAGACTCTAAAAACTCTGATAAGGGTGGGGAGAAGGGTAAAGACCAGAAGTCTTCACAAGGCCCCCAAAAATCTTCTTCAGGTGGGGATTCACAGTCTAACAAGGGTAAAGGCCAAAAGAAACCATGGTGCAAAGTCTGTAAGCAAAAGACACACTGGACCAGTGATTGCACCAAGTCCAAAGACTCTATTCCAGCCCCCACCATTGCCCCTAAGGCACCTGTTCCCCCTAGTGCAGTTACAATTGGTGGTGGGAGTACACAGGCTAAGGGTTTAGTAGGGTTGACCCTGGGTAATGAGATGAGCTCTGGCCTAGTCAGAGAACTCACTCAGGCTGTCCTAGTCTGTGATGGAGGCATGGATGTGACCTCCTTTGTGAGTCCCAGTAATCTGGGCAAGTACAGGTGTAGGAGAGTAGGATCTGCCTCTTATGTTGCCCCCACTTTTTTTCTGATGTTTACACTGGTTTCTGGCTATAGTCTGGCTGGGTCCCTGCTAATCAGGACCCCAGCCTCTCTGTTCTCTCTAAATGATTTGGAGTGCTTCTAGGTGCACTAGTGATTGGATACTGTGGTACCTTATGAGTCCCTAGTATATGGTACCTTAGGTACCAAGGGCATAGGTACTTCACAGGCCTACCAGGGGCTGAAGCATGTATTATGCCACCCCTGGGAAGCAGACTAAATCTGTCACCACAGGCCTGCTTCTGCAGCCTGGGTGAGGAAGTGCTAGCACCCCTCACTGAGATATAGGTCCCCTATATCTCTCCTGCACACACATTGAGACTTATCAGTCACCCCTAAAGCAGGCCCTATCAATCCTGAGGGCAGGGTGCTTAGTTTCCATGTGAGGGGGTGCCTCTGCCTGAGCAGGGCCCCTCTGCAGCTCTCAGAGTCCATTCTCTGGGGCTGTTTGTGGATGCGGTTAAACCATATACTTTTAAGTGCATTATATCCTCGTGGTAGAATGCTAACTTTGGAATGGCTGCATCGAAACATGTCGTGTTTGGTGTCAAACATCTTGGAATACTACCCCCCCGCCAGTCCTGGCGGCGGGGGTAGCATTCCACCCTTCTAGAGGGATAGACAT